>OV656807.1:17512500-18762500 GCA_927399485.1 Calamotropha paludella | reverse complement strand
TAAGTAGATGTAAAAAAAAACAATTTAGACGATAAAACAAATTGTACGTCATCCCTCGAGAATTCCTCATTTTCGAGGATTCATTTTCGTATCATTTAGCTTCAAAATTTACATGTTCATATTCCTTTGCAACATATAAGTAGATGTAAAAAAACAGTTTAGACGATAAAACAAATTGTACGTCATCCCTCGGGAACTCCTCATTTTCGGGGATTCATTATCGTATCATTTAGCTTCTAAATTTACATGTTTATATTCGTTTGCAATATTTACACCTACAATCCGTCCATCAAGCAAACAAAATTTTTGTTTTTCCTCGGGAATATCAATTTTTCAGGATAAAAAGTACCCTATTATTCAATCCGGACTTTTATCTTTACGTCTGCAAAATTTCAAAGCAATCGGTTCAGTAGTTACGGCGTGAAAGCGGAACAAACAAACAAACAAACAAACTCACTTTCCGATTTATAACATTAGTAAGGATAATAGAGGTAAGGTATATTTTAATAAATCATTGAATTTTGAAAGGTATATTTTAATAAACAGCGCTGAAAGAAGTCTCTAATATAAGGCAATATATATTTATATACAATTTTGTCACTATATTTGGGCTGTTATTAATCGTGCAAAGTTTGACAGTGACAACTAGTAAATATAAATTTAAATGTCAATCATAAACATCCTACTAATATTATAAATGTGAATGTAAGTTTGTTTGTTATGCTTTCACGCAAAAACTACTTAACTGATCATTATGAAACTTCGTACATATATTCTTGGAGGTATTAGAAGTAACATAGAATACTTTTTATTGAAAAAAAGTAAAAAAGAATGCGGGCGAAGCTACGGGTAAAAGTACAGTCATAAAGGTAATGTCGACCAAAATAAAAAAAAATAACAACACGTATTGTAGATATGTGACATACACACAATCATTATCATGTCAATTATCCTACAAAATCTTTGTTTTATTTTAAACCATAAACACTAATCATTCAGTTATACTGTACTTTTGTTTTAAATATTCTCATTCCTATTAAAGGATTTAAAGTTTTCAGGTATCTTATTTTAAATTTGCATTTACATATTTAGTATATCTATTTTTATATATACCCTTCTTTATGACTTGACGGTCAATAAAAGTTAAAGTTAAACAGACCATCCCACGAAAACATAATTTTAATTTTCACCTCTGATAACATAAATTTTACCGAAAGTCAGATTAGAGACACGATTTCTGAAATAACAACGTTAACGTAATCCGTTTTACCAGGAGTTGGTATGATCCGTGTCGACGCAAGTGCAATAATGGAACGAGCGGCGTCAATGTTTAATCCAGCCCGAGCGGACCGTTTATCAATCGCTCGAAAAAACAACATAAACTCGGCGTCAAAAAAATCGCACCTTATAAAAATCTTATTCAAAAATTCCTAAACCTTATATAGAGGATAGTGTTAGGTATCATTAGAAAGGTAACAAAAAGGAGCATCAAACAACAATTAAGTGCAATCTTTTTTTTAATTAAAATTATACAAAAAGCATAAAAATTTGAAAAATAATAAAAAATCTTAATTAAGTCCTAATTAATAATCGATAATTTACAAAAAAAATGTACAAAAAGTGTCTTAAAATTAACTCAAAATCTAGTGTTACCCCCCCTTGCCCTGATGACGGCTTCCATACGGTCCCTCATAGACCTCACCAACTTCAGGAGCTCTTCTTGAGGGATAAGACCCCATTCTTCAATCACCGCGGTTTGGAGTTCCTCTAGAGTCGAAGGAGCCGGATCCCGAGATCGAACCTTACGTTTAAGATGGTCCCAGAGGTGCTCTATCGGATTCAGATCAGGACTTCTCGCTGGCCACTGCATCACAGGAATTTGGGACCTCCGCAGGAAGTCGTTCACGATGGCTGCAGTGTGTGCGCGAGCGTTGTCGTGCATTAATGTGAACCCCTCGCCAAAAGATTCGGCAAAAGGGACCACATGCACATCCAGGATCTCTGTGATATAGCGGCGCGCAGTCAGCGACCCTTGTCCGCGAGCACCTCCGGTCCGGGAGACGCAGACCAGGTCGGTTTTGCCGGCAGCCGACATACCGCCCCAGAACATGCAGGATCCGCCTCCATATTCCACCGTCTCCTGGATGCAGGCTTGAGCGAAACGTTCACCCTGCCTCCGGTATACTCTTCTTCGTCGGTCGTTGCAGAAAAGACACACTCGTGTCTCGTCTGAGAAGAGAACAGCTCCCCACTGCTCAATGGTCCAATCGACGTGGTCGCGAGCAAACTGCAAGCGGGCTCGTCGGTGCGCTGCAGTCAATTTTGGACCTGTAGCAGCTCTGCGGGCTGCTATGTTCTTCTCCTTCAGTCTTCTTCTAACCGTGGATACACTCACGGTGCGTCTGCGAACTGCCTGGAGCTCCTGTTGCAGCTGAACAGCGTTTGAGAAGCGATTTCTCAAAGAGTACGACACAACGAACCGGTCGTCTCTTTCCGAAGTGCAGCGACGTCTACCGGACCCATGTCGCCGGATATAGCCACCGGTCTCTAAAAAGCGCTGGTAGACTCTACGAACCGAAAAACGGCTCAGATTCAGTTGCCGGGCGACATCACACTGCCGCACCCCTGCTTGCAGTAGTGCAACCACTTGAGCGGCCTCATCAGCTGTAGTGTCCATTTTCCAGATGTTCTTTCTTCAGTAAAATCAGTGCGTGTGTCCCCTTCAACGGTTTAATAGCGAATGACCCACATTGAACCCGTGTTGACCTCTTTATACCCACAAAGTTAGCGCAACTCGCGACTCTCCCGAGCAGCAAAATTTCCTTAGAATTTTTGTGACCCTTTATTTGTTGCTTTAGGTTTTATTTGATAATGAAAAATAATGTTTTTTTATTAAGTTAATTAAGTAACCTTTTAAATAAAATTATAATTAATACGACTGCATGTGCATATCCAGAGTTAATGCCATTTGAACGTGATTTTCTTAGAGGTGCGATTTTTTTGACGCCGAGTGTATTTCAATATCCGCTGATTAATATCCGCCAGTGCGCCGGCCCAGGCAAACACGAAATTTATGTACTGCGACCGAGCGGTTTATTCCATTTTGCTTTTAAGACTATGGTCACACTAGGCGCCGCTGATTTGATGAGTGTTGCTATTGTTTAACGACCCTGAACACAAATAAAATAACTTCTTGAGTAGACAAATGGCAAATACCTAGGTACTAACCTGCTGTTCTATCTGTTGGGCCCAAAACTTCCCAGAAGATTTCAAGTAGCTCGGAACCTGGACATCACATTTGATAATCGTCCGAGTTTCGGAATCTATGTATTACGAATGATTAGAACTTCCATGTTTATTAAAAGGTTTGGTATCATTTAAATAATAAGTTTTACATTACTCTGCGACAGTCTCCAATTATATCACGGCGCAACTATTCGTAAATCGTGTGTTACTTCAACGAGTTCATAATGCTTGTTACAATCAGGTCATAGACTCAGTAGATCTCATATTTTAGCGTCTTTTTCTTTTATATATGAAAATCTACTGAATAAACGGCATTCATTAGTCTTCTCATAAATACAAAAGTATATGATAGATTTTTGACGAAACCTTAGTAGGCATGCTAGAGAAGTTTTATATATAGTCAACTTTTGCCGACCGTTGCAAAGCACGTTGAGCACAGCTAGTCCTATCCAAACTGTGTCAATGTAAAAGAATAAATAGACGCAGGCTAATACAATTTGTCTTATATTTTCTGATACTTAAAAACCCAGAATACTTACACACCATAAAATATGTTTTGAAGTCAAAACCTCTTTAGCATCGTCGTGATTTGAAAGTCGATGAAACGAAAAAGCGACAGTAAAAAGAGACAGACACATAAATTCATAAGATTTTACGTAGGAGAAAATAAGATAGGAAGCATTACGTACGTGTATTAATACGTGTTTCTGTGCGCATGCATAGTACAAAGCTTGAAAGAAGGCATCACAACAACCATGGTATTTTGTATAAGTGTACGTATTATTTTTGAAGGTTTCACTTTTACTACGTGTGAATTGCACACATGGTTTTTTATATTTTTTGTCCGTATATATCCAGTCGTAGCACGATAGATATAGACTTATGCATGAATCATCATCTCAACTTAAAGACGTGTACTGCAGGACAGAAGCCTCCCACAAATATTACGGGTTTTTGCCATTATCTTTACACTAAGCAGGAGGGTTGAATATTGCAATGAAGTACTTGCAGTATCATTGATCGTTTTTAACGACACTCTTTAGTGTAAAGGGTTGGTGCTGTTCCACTCTGCTGGACCCTACACGCCACGGGTCTAGACTACATAGTGCTGGAATGATTTGTCCCCAACATTCTAGTGGTGGGGACAAATTATTCCACTTGAATTTTCAATAAATATTGAAAACAAAATTATGTTTATACTTTTTGGAACTACAGAAGTCAGGCGAACAACAAGCCTACTAGTATTCTAGTAATGGGTTGCTTCTGATTGTGACGATGACTTGTTTTTGATTATGACTAAATTTTGGGGCTATATTTTAGGTTTTAGCTAATTTGTATTGTGAATTCATGTCTAATATCATATATAAACTATTTAATCGAAGGGCGCGTAAAAAGTCAAGCACAATCTTAGCCCTGATGCTGCTTTCCAAGTGTACACTTGAATTGATTGTAACCTAGTTCATGTTTATATTTTTGACGTGACAACGTCTTATAAATTGGTTTGCCGGGTGACACTTCAAGAAACTGCGTTACGCTCCGCTCACGTTATGCGCTTACAATGAGAGCGAGTGAGAGGCACGCGTCCCTTCCACTCGGGCATGGTTAGCCCGCCTAAGAGCGAGAGAGACAGACATAAAAAGTGGAAGGGACGCGTGCCTATAAATTAATGTTTTAAATATAATTCTTTGTATAAATAAATGTTTTAAATTGTTACTATTATTTCATCCTTCTTCCTACTATACGAATGAATATTCACATTAAAATTATTTTACCACTCAAAGTCGTCGTCACGTAAAACTTTCGCCCGTATACCGACTTTACAGGCAACCAACCAGTTTTTTCCTTGCTTTTTTAACATTGTACTATAATAATAATATTTATTTATTTTCTTCACACAATGTATGGTACAGACAAGACAAAATTAAAGAAAATACATACAAATAAAAGACGGTAATACATTGTGTGAAGCTGGCATCCATGCTAGGTAAGACCTGTATTACGGACTGCCAGGCCTACCACCCGTTTAAGTTAAAGTTAAGTAAGTACTTAACCAATACCTATTCCTAACATAATCTTAATTGTGTTGTGTCCTGCAGAGTGGAATAGCACAAACCTTTTACACTAACGGTGTCGTAAAAGTTGACTAATGTGTAGCAGCGTTTTCCAAATAATCATCTTTTATTAATATCTCCAATCATCTGCCAAGCCTAATATTATTTCAAAACCCCTATTTTTGGGAGGGTCTTCCGTCCAACAGTAGATCTAGCCTTAAAGAATTTTTAATTATTTCTATGTTTTTAATAAATGATTAAAACTAACTCTTTACACAATTAGCAAATAAGATAATCTTGTCCCTAGACCTTATTGTAAGATTGGATTTGTAGTTTGCCTTTTAATTGACTTAATCATAAAAAAAAACTAAGCTGCGTAACGTTTCATTGATCTATTTATCGATTTATATAATAGCATAGATCTCATCATTTTTGCTTAAATGTCAAGTGTTAAAATACTTTCGAATCTAGCTTTATAGCTAGATTCGAAAGTATTTTAACACTTATTATATATTTTGTTATATTTAATAAGTGTTAAAATACTTTCGAATGGATATTTTGTTACCTTGGATATTATTATCCAAGGTAACAAAATATCCACTTAAATCAGCAGTCATCAATGTTAATTCTATTTGTCTATTCGCATCTAAAAGGTTTTTCTTTGAAAGTTTTAAACTGATATCCTACATATCGACAATAATTTCGCGATTCCGAGCAAAGACATCTGGGTCAAAGAAAAATCTACGTAGGTACTGCCTACGGCTTCCAATAAAAATTTAATCTTTGGTCTTTTGAGATGAGACTTGATTTGGGACAAAAAGGACTTTTTTATCGTTCAACAATTTCGGTATTTAACAATTCCCTCCCGGTGTGGCCATAGTGAAAAGCTTTGTTTCATTTTGCTTTTTAAATTACGAATGTTTGGTGCGACGATTGGCCGGCCGGCGGCATCGAGCCCATCTGTTGTGGGACAATTAACATTAGAATTCCTTTTTCCAGGTTCCGTAATTTTAATGCCTCATAAATCACGTGTAATGAAGTATACTGTGAGCACACCGATGCCGACACGACGACTTGCGGCTAAATATTAATTCTGTGAGCTGACTACAGACAAGACAAAAAAAATGTTATAAATTCTTTAGATATTATTTAAATTTTTGTAAAATCCAACTTCCGCACTTACTTATTTTCACAAATATATAAAAAAAAAATGTCGCATAATGTATAATTATGTAAATTTGTATATGAATGTTAATTAGGTATATTCCAATTTTATGTAGTTAAGTTAAATATTTAGTAAGTTTTCTGCCCTGCTTCGTAAGGCATCATAGACCTATTCATTTAGAATGTTACTTTCCAATTTACCTTAAGGTTTCCTGGAAGATATTGTTTTTACCGAATGTTTGTGTCAGTCGGGTAATTGAAATTTAGTTTATTTTTCCCACTGCAGCGCTAGTAGTCAACAAACAAATATGGCGTCAAACAGCTCGCACAGACAGCACTGTGTTGATATAAAAAAAATTTATTAAATTTACTTTAAAGTGCGTTATTCGTAATAAAATAGTGTAACAGCATGGATTTACCTATTATTACGCCGCCGCCGGCTAATTTTAAAGAAAAATTTGGGGCGAAACTGGCTGAATACGAAAAACAAAATCAAGGTTAGTTGATAGTTATTGTTTAGTTTTTTTGTGAGAATGAGGGCTTTGTAACTTAGTGTTCTTGTTGACGTGAAAACAATAACAATTTATTCTGTTGTTACTAACCTAACCTATCCTAACCAAACATTACAAGGCCGGCTATATCCCATTCAACGACTATGCTAAATGACGTTCAGTCAAGACGTTGAACGGTACATTAAACAACTTGACGAGTTGTCCTTTAGTTATTCAATTAACTGTCGTCATTCAATCAAATAGCAGATTCAACCAGATGACTGCGTTATATACACCACAAATGAAATCACAAAAACAAATGTCAATCAAATTATATTCATTAATTTTAATTAACGTTTTAATCTTTTTCTTTATCACATTTTTTATAATATAAATAATGACGTGAATATCCAACCTTTTCTTTTTTCACTTTTCAATTCAAATAATAAATATTTTTTTTTTCTAGAAATTCGGATAATGAACATATGAAAGTTAGTATTATTTTATTTATTTAATCAAAGCTAAGGTGCTAAATAAAAAAACCAAAGGCCACTCCACATTTTTTATATTACAGTTATGACATATCGTCCTAATTCTAATAAATGGGCAGTTTATTTTCCCATCGTTCCTGTTGAATATCTTACTGGAAAGTATTATCGTCTTCCATCAACTTGGAAGTATTTTGTAAATCATATCCCCTGAGCTGAGCAGCGATTTTCATTAAACATTAAGGCAGGGTGCAGGTCCCGTCGTCTGTGCCACAAGATTTATGATGCGGCCTGCGAGCGAATATTGAAAATGTGGAACACTCAGCGACCACTAAATGCACACTAAATTGAGTAGTGTCGGGATAAACAGCAGCGTTGAGCGCTAGATATATACAACAGCAATCTGTATAGAAGCATTGTTGAGACGAAGTACGAGAAGACGTGTAGTAACAAAAAATAGAAAAAAATACCAGAAAATTACTGGTGAATGACATCAGAGTACCAAAGTTTTGAAATTCTCATTTTCTATATCAAATGTATTTAACCTAAACTTGAGGATATTTCATTTTTGTAATCTTCTAATTTTATGTATAAATTATTTAAAAAAATGAGAAAGTAAGCTCCGTATGCTGTATTCGGTTTTTTATATTAAAATAATTATTTTCAATTTCTAGATATTTTAAGGCAGAATGGCTATTTGCTTGAAGCGTTTGAAATTGAAGACATAGATTCCCGTAGTAATTTTTAAGTTTTTTTTAGTTGCAATCGGTGGTTATCTTAGTATGTTATCAATAGATAAAGGAAAATATTAAGGTGTGATTATTTCCTCTTTACATTAGTGCATTTTGCAAGCTATAGTTTAATTAGCTGTACAGCTATTTACAACATATTGGTAAATACCTTACATTTGTATTTATTACAAGGAGATAGAATAATTGAATCTATCATAACTTAATATATTTATCAGCTGTATTTTACTTTTTATAATATTTTGCTCAAACACGGCATTTACCATTTATTCTTGAAATGTCATGTTCCCTTTTTACTTTTTTTAGCAAAATTTATTGATGCTCACGTCTTTTCCATAAAATACAGCCAGACATTCAATGCAAAATCTACAGAATTCTCAACTAAGTATTCACTTAATTCTTCTTCATTTATTAAACATGTTGAAATTTGTTAGTAACACCAATCATAGAATACTCTATCATTACTTTTTTATTTATTGCACAATACTAAGTTTTCCATTACTTAATTATTAAACGGAGTTTACAGCTTTATATAAATAGTAACAATGGTTACAATTGGCAAAACGTACAATTATCTAAAATATTGTTTTTTTGTGGTGTTTATGACTAAAAATATTTTTATTATTTACCTAGAATTACCCTATATAATTTATGTTATCAACTTTTGTATGTGATGAAAGCTGATCATACAACTCATGTGCATTAAAATCTTTCAATCGACGACTTTCTATGAATTTAATCAGGGAAAAAATATCCCTTGCTCTCACTCCGAAGATTTACATTCCAAAAACGTAGCTTCTTAATCTTTATAAAAGCTCGTACTCAGCCTAACTATAATAAATTATTTTGAGTTCGAATAAAAGTGCGCATTTGCCTTCAGTGATTCCAATGTATAAACATATTTTGGAATCACTGAAGGCCTTAAGATTCTAATTTTGTTTAACATAATGACCCATCATTCAACGTTAAATGTATATTGATTGTCAATTTGGCCAAAATTAATCTTTTTGGGGAAAGAACCACAAAATTGGACGATTAGGGCGATGCTATTAAGATTCATAAACAACAAGAGAGGTCGCAAATTACACCGCTTTCCTTAAAAGCACTCGGGACGAAAATTTGCATTAAATTTGTTTACAAAATAAAATATAGGTAAATTTGAATAACATTGATTACATTTGATTAAAACAAATAAGAAGACAAACAAAAGTAAGCCGGACTTACAAGACGAATGTAAATCGTACAATTTTAAACTTCCGTGTTCAATTTTAAAAGAAAATACTTATGTTAAATCCCAAATGCTAATTTAAAGTTTAACAATCTTTCTAAACTTTTTCTCCCCTCTATTTTTGACTTATGTACCTTTCTAAAGTACCTATATAAAATTTTATCAGATTCTGATTCGTTACTTTAAAGTATTTGGGCTCGAAAGTTTGTATGGAACGTGATGCGGCGTTAACGCTCTTGATAATTTACAGAAAATATTCTTTTGATCGATATATGAAAATAATAAAAATTGAACGCCTAATTCTACCCTTTTTTGTCAAAGAGATACATGTTTTTGGTACTAGATAGTTCTATATTATGTATTTTGTATATCCGTAAGTTGGGCCCCTGTGATGTGATATAGTCTATTCTTCCTATTGGGGTTTCATCAGTAGGTAAGGCACGTGCCCAGTAATGGGACATTAATATACCAATAATAATGAAAGCTTATTGCAGTAAATAGGATATGTGATAAATGTGTCCATTTTTATGACAAGTGTACTAGAAGTAATGTAATTAACATATCATAAACTTATAATCATCGTTCAAAATAATTGCAAGTTTTCAATTTTGAAAGAAAATTAGTTACCCGCGAGATAGTTCGCGTGAAATTAATTTATATCGTATTACTTTATTTCCATGGGTACATATAATTATTCCCGCTGCTAAAGAATCCTTTTTATTTCTACAGTGTTAAAACAATCATATTACCAAATTAATATACAAAAGTTACGGCATTTATAATATAAGTATATTTTTATTTACCATCTCGACAATAATGGTTGAGCTTTTACTGATTATATACAAAACAAAATGTGGCTACAAGTTGTCATGAATAACTTTACACGCGTTAAGAAAAGTTAAGCCAAAAGCCCAACCATGTTGGATTTTCGAAATGATAAAGTTAACCAACAGAACATAAAAAGCAAAGTCTATTTTTCACTATACGGTAACGTATTTATTTTAACATTTCTGTAATACAGTGGAGTTTCCATTTTGTCCGTTGCGTCACGTACCTACGTGACAAACGGTTCGTCTTAGGGATCGCCAAATATCGTTTAGTACGTGAGAAAAGAAAACCAACCAGTTGGATAAATAAAATAAATCAAATATATAAGTAACAGCCTGTTTTGAAACTATAATTTTGACGATATTTTTAAGTGCTGAAGCTCCTTTCCAAACCTAAAAAACAAAAACTTTTGCACGTGGGGCACCAAAAAAGATTGTTTTCAAAGATAACTTTCACAACTACGAAGCATCAGAAGTAACAGTTTTACTCATAGAAGGTTAAAACATTCATTTTATGTATTTTAATATATTTAAATATATAGATTTTAACATTATAAGAAATTGTTAGTTATTAAAAAAAAACATCATGACAATAAAATAGCAGTAAACTTGTGAAGGTCGTCACCTTCGCATATAATGCAAACCGTTATTAAATGATAATAAACTCCGTCACTGATACTGGTCAGTTGTAGCAAAAAATATCCATGCATTAAAAAAAACATGAGTAGGCATGTATAACAAAAATACGAAAGAAGCGAGTAATACGTTGATTATCTGTAAAATATTCTAACTTTTTCCTTTGATGTGATCTTTTGAACAATGCCGACAGAGAGATAATTCGCAACTGGTAAATACCATTATGTAAATATTATTAACGGTAATATCGCGTACGTTCTTTTGTGTCGCGTCGCACGCTGGCCCCATATAAATAAGATCCTTATCCAGTTTTTCAAAGACGATTCGTGCTAACACGTGTTCACGAGTTAGGACGAACTTCGACGGGTTGCCGGCCTGTCCAAATGAAATTTCCCCTGCTGACACCAAGCTGAAGAGGTACGAAATTTGTGGAAACAACTGTCATTGGATATAAAAAGTATTATAACAGAATTACATACAGACAATTTGTTACCATCGCAGACATAAGGCTCTGTCTGTAGGTTTCTGTAATTGTTCTTCTACATAACGTTGTCTAAATATGCTATAAGTGAAGATACAAGATACTTCCGTCGGAAAACATACTGTTACAGCGTAAATTTCTATAAGGTAAAATGCATTTATATATTTTTCAGCATCTGTTGCAATGCCATCAGCGCAGAATCCATGTCTTACTAATTTCTTGTATTAGCTTTAATGTATAGTTATTGTCTTTGAATGATATTTAGTCATTTTAATTTTGAGCATCAGCATCTACATACGACATTAAGGGAATATTAAAATATACCGCGTCCATAGTATTCCATGTGGAGTAGGTGAGAAAAACGCGACTTTCCGACGCGCCTCGCCTCGCTTCGCTTTCTCGAAAATTCACTCAACCCGCCTTCGTGAGGCACGAATGTGTTTTTATTGTTTTAAATGCGTACGTTATTTTTCGCAGTAAACCGTGTGCCTTAAGAGAATTCTCTACGAAGTTACTCTGCTCTACGTGGTTCAATTACGGGAACTATATCGAGATAAATATTTGTTCACCATTGACGTTGAAATGGTGAATTGGTTAACAAAAATATCGTTGCAGGACAAAAGTACTTATTATGTGTATTTTATTTAAGGATACACAATACTCCATTCGTCCTTAAATGTTTTCTCTCGCTTGTTTTCTTTGCAACATGCACTCTTCTGTATTTTGTTGCACCAGTATTAAATTCAAATCTGCCGCGATATCTTTTTGTACGTTTTTGTTATTTTTGTTAGTTTTGTCGACACTCCTAATCTCACCTCCGTTTACTCCCTTTCCCTTACGCACATACCTTGTCTCGCATATGGAAGAGCGGGATGAGCGCGCCATCTATTGGTTTCAAATCATACCGCAATGGGGCCAACATGCGGGCGAAAGAAAAAGAAGAGGACTGATTGCCAGAGTTCCGCAATATTAAATTGAACTAGTGGCCTATCCGCGAACCCCTACCACAAACTATAGTTTTATGTGACGGTGTCTTCGTGTGCGTAACAATAAGGAACTGCAAAGCCTAGGGACGACCACAGCACCTCTAGCATCTCACACCACGTGGCGGTCAAGGTATCGTGTCCCCTACATCTTCCTTTCATATTTGTTGTCGACATTAATTTTTTCATGCCGCAATACAGTCCACTAATTTTGAATCCCCCGCACAACCAGTATTAAATCTTGTGAATTTCTATAGCACTATCGAACGTTTCAAGAACACACCCCAATATACTCACCTCTAAACCGCCATCTCTATTTACGAAGTAAAAGTAACGGGTCTGCTCTCTTATCGTTGGATAATGTCTACAAGACGATGACTATACTGTCATTGCAACTAGCGACCGATACGATTATTCCGCTACGTAACCACGAAGAGTTCGCTTTAGTTTTAATTTTTCGTTTCAAGAAAATATTTCGGAAAACGATTTTAATAACAAAGATGCTGTATCAAATAACGCGCTGATAGAAAGAAATTTATGTATGTTATATTTGAATGTAATAGCCGAAATTATTTGTAATATGCAATAAATAATACCTATAAATATTAATGTCAAGTCCGGATTAAATGTCAAGGCACGTCTTTGGCAAACTTTCGATTCCAATACGGTGTCAGCCGATATTAAATTAAAAGCACCCACGCATTCTTCCCGCGTCTTTTTCCTGTCCATTTGCAAGGGCCGTGTAGAATCCGGGGTCACATCTCGATTCTAACCTTGCGACTTTGCATGTACATAATATAGATACTCCTAGTAGTTTAACACGTTTTACCAGTGCAATCATTTATTTTATAATTTTAAATGCTTACTGAATTTAAAATAAACCCAGGTACTAAGCTTTTTAATGAAAATTATTTTCAATAAACAGTTTAAATAGTATAATGGAATTAATCCAGATACGGCATATCCAGCCTAAGATAGTGGGTCGACGGAGCAAATTGCTAGGAGAGCGAGCGAACGACGATGCATACTTGAGTGATGGAGGACTTTTTTATTTGAATCGTGTGTGAATGTGAGCGTCCAGCTTTGTTCTCGTCACCTCGCCGGCTTTTCAACCTGGAACGTGAGGCGATATTTCACTACAAAAGCTTAGAAAAATAAATAAATAAACATAATAATCATTGGTTTATTTGTAAATCTACTTTGAACTGTCGATGGAGGCAAAGGAAACATTTACTTTTAATTATGTTTGATTGTCTTTTAAATATAAACTAAAACTAAACCTCACACAAAATAATAAAAGGTAACAACTTATTACTAATAAAGTCTTTAAACACGAGTCTTCAAGACATTTGAGCAAAACCAAAATTATCAGACTTACTACAAATATTGAAAAAGATCCTTCACCAAGCCGCAAAAAACAAGTGATAGAATAAGTTCTTCTATCTTCATATTATAAAAAAGACAATATTATGTCTTATTATAACGTAATGTGATGTAACTTACGTCTATGTCGAGTCCCGCCCCCTTCGGTCGGTATTTGTGTTATCTAAACTCTTTAAACACCTTATTCCTATTTATAAAAAAAACATTGAATTAAATTTAATTGTTTTTTTTTTTTCAATGAAATGATCGATTAATTTAATTTATTAAAAGCACGTTGGCGCACGAACCAGAACGTGGGCTTCGGCGCTTGTGTAGCGCCGCGCCCGCCTTTCGTACTTTGGCTTCACTAGCAAATCAAAGTGCAAAATTGAGATTGAACGAAAGTCACACACTCGCGGTGACTACAGTCGAAAAAAAGCGACACTGTTACTGCGTTTGGTATTTATTTTATAAAAATTTAAGGAATACATTAGTTTCGCTCGGTGGTTGCCTGCAGTTAGTATGGCACCTTTACTCAGCGAATTTATTTTTACTATTAATCCGTCTGTCCATCCGTCTGTCTGTCACCAGCCCGTATCTCAAGAACCGCGATAGCTAGACAGTTGAATTTTCACGAATTATGTATTTCTGTTGCCACTTTAATAACAAACAAAATAAAATAAATATTTAAGGGGGACAACAAACGTGATTTTTTTAACTTAACTAAAAGTTTGTACGGAACCGAGTGCGCGAGTCCGACTCGCACTTAGCCGGTTTGATTAGAAGGCAAGTGCGGGGATCATAATATATTTCTAAACATTTATATATGGATTACATAGTATATTAACGTATACAAAATTTAGAAGGCGACCTATTGACATCAATCTGGCCATGTTATTATAGCAACTCTGTGCATATTTAAAGTGGGATTCATTTTACAGATCCTACACACCACACATTCGCAATGCAAGGTCGTCTATCTCCTGAATATTAATTTTATTCGTCCTTTGATAGTTATAAAAATGGTTTTACGAGATGTTTCTCGGAGACGTTCTCGATATTTGTAAGAGAAAAGTTTTATTAATTCCATTCACGTGCTATAATCCTGTAGGAGTGTGTCAAGACATCGCGAAAAGTAATATTACAAAAATATACAAATGAGAGTCATAATTTCTTCGGGTTTATGTACTTAATATAACCCCAGAGAAATAGCATAAAGAATGAAAACACTACGAAATTGAAGTTTAGAACTCACGTCCGTTAAGACAATACAGTGAAACTGTTTATTAACGTAGAAATCTCATATATATATTTTTTTGTAATTGATTTGGTACTGAGGTAGTTAGATACTAACATAGTGTAGCACAGTCAAAAGTTAAAAGCTGAAAAAAGCGTACCCAATCGTACCACCCTCTGCTATTTGGGCAGTTGTGCAGACAACTACTCTACTGCACCATATATTTCCACTATAAGGAGCGATACGTACCTTTCAAATCGCCACCAGTTCGAGAAAAAATTAAAATAAAAACGTTTTAGTTACCAAATAACTAATAATCCAAATTATGATAAAAATACATTGGCAACGTATTTACAGTTCTAAATACTTTAGTCAGGTCCGTCTTGTCATTTAACACTATGGTACTATAAAAAATTTGTTTTTTTTTTCAAGTATTACTCATTAATTTGATATAATAAAAGATAAAAGAGTATATAATCGAAGGAGAAGGATTTTATGGCAGAAAAAGGTGCAGTAAACACCGCATTAATCTACTCAGATTAGTTATATTTGATCATTGTTTATTGATCAATAAGTACTTTTTTAAGTTGACTTTAAAGTATCTATACATACTCTATATATATACTTTAAAGACTATGCTGGCCTTACATTATTAAAAATAAATGCTAGCAAAAATATTATGCCTCTTACCTTTCCGCAAGTGCAATCAAAAAGTTGGCATAACGTTATTGTAATTAAAGAAAAATGTTAAGTTCCCAATATTTGGCTCAATCAATATATTTTGTAAGTAATGAGCGGTATGTTTAATTTAAGCAGATAACCTTATATACCCGTAGCTACCTTATGAATTATTATCAATTTATATACTGTATTCACTTTTCTACAGCACTTGAACAGTATTTGTATTATCTTATAACTATTATAAATATTGGAGTTAGTTATTAAAGGTTTCAAAAGTTATGATATGACTTAACCATATGAAATTCTATACAACGTTCTTCACTCCCGTTTTGTCGGTGTGTCTTCATCACGTTTCCGTTAATAGAGATGTCACTAAATTTGCGTTTTCAATTCGGCGGGAGAGGTTCGCGATGCGCAGCGGTGCGGTGCGGCGCGACGCGGTTTCAATCAAAACGGGCACGCACTCGTTCCACATCCTCACCACATTCGCCTTTTAGAATAAGAATTGTCTTTTTCGTTGTAGTCTACTTGACTGCAATGCAAGTAGGGAGAGCGCTTCTGTTTCATGATTGATATAATTTATAAGGAAACAGAGGAATCTTTAGCCCATTTAGGCCCGTGTGCAATCATTACCCTAGCGCCCTCTAGTAAGCGCACAGATAAAATGAATTATAACAGTACATTACCACAAACTCACAAATTTCCCCAAACAATAATAAACTCTATTGATTGGAGATTAAATTGAAAATCGATTGAACCAATTTTCCAGTTTTAGATGCCATGATGTGCTGACTCACTGTATTTAGAAATGTACAGGGTATTTATCCAAACAAGTCAAAAAGTATCCATGTGAACATGTCTTTATAGAGGTATATCAATGTCAAAAAATGGAAATTGTTAACAAAATGATGGAGTGAGTATGAAAAGATACTCACTCCATCAGCTAGTCGGTCATTTTGTATGGATTTTTTTTACAATTTATCTTTATTTACATAACATTTATTATAGACATGAAAAGGAATGTTTCGGCATATTAGGGTGTTTGGCAACTACCTTTATATACCCTAAATACCTTATATTTTCAAATGTGAATGGTGTTCCGAGTGCAAATGGTGTAATTTTAAATGATGCCGGGAAAGAACAGACACACACAAACACTAACATAAATACTGGGCCTCGTATCAAGCTTCCCACATCTGTCAAATTTCTTCATTCTAGTTACGATCTCATATCAAACGTACAGAATTCAATATCAATTGGGAACAATTGATAGATTTGGAAAGCCACTATATACGAGCAAAAACTATCTTAATTAGTATGAAGGAAAGCCATATTTTAGAAGAGCTCTTGATACCATACAAAATGTACGCAACTGGAGCTTTTACGTGGGTCATTGAAAGTGCTGCGGCAAGTGGAACTCGGACCGCGGCTTCCGTGTGCAATGCACCCTCTGCACCATAGGTAAAGCCGCCTCTGTAAGGAATCAAAAATTCTACTTGCTCGCAGTATTTCAAGTTCAAAACATGACTACAAAGTTTATTTTCTTGACCATAAGGCAATAATCCAAAAATATTGCAATCCATGATGGCATCTATGTGTTGATTACTCATACAGAGGCCGTCATTTTTGTATTTAGAAAGGCAGCAGGTTTTCATGCCATCTGACGAAGAATGTTCATGCGTTTTTATAAATAATAATTAAGTTAAAATTAATAAACAGCTTTGAATGTAACGATCACTTTTTTAATTATATAATTATTCAAAAAACCTCCTATTTTATATTTAATTTTTAAAAGTAGTTAACTTCTTTCAAATTAAAAAACAAAATAACTCATCTTACATTTTTAATGATTAATAGCATGATTTTCAATCATGATTGCCTCCATACTATACTACCCCTCCGCGTGCCCAGCCGCCATGAAATTAAAGCCGACTCACGCCGTACGAATGATTGAATAATAAACGAAAGAATTCGCGTCCTTCCCTTGTATTATGTATTCATGACGACTGGCCGCGAGGTGACTCGATTGAACCAGCGAGCGGTTTTTTGAGAAATTCCTTTTAGGAGCTCTTAGTGTTATAGCCGGCAAGATCGTCCCTCTTTTTATGTTTTTTTTTATTTACATAAACATGTCGATAAATTTTTATTGTCATTAATCTAAGTAAAAGATACGTTTTTCAAATGTGAATTACCTAATTAAAAGGGAGAAAAAAGAGCCGTTCCCAGTTTCTTGCACCGACCCATATTGATTAAAAAACATTTCATCCCTTATAATAATTTCGAATCAAATAGATTAACTAGCATATTTTTGGCTAAAATGACTGTCTTTCAACTAGGAAAAGAAACCGGCAAAAGTAAAGTCGCGCGATTGTCACTTTGCACCGAATGCAATGATAGCTAAAAAAATTATAGCGGATTTTTTTTATTTTTTTTAACAACTGAACTTTTGATTTAAATAGGTCTAGATTAATAAGTTAAAAGCTTATTTAATCGTTATATATTAAAAGAAACTAAAAATGCATCAGAAGTTGCAATAATCGAATACACAGTTATGTTTGTAGTTTAAAGGTCACTGAACACAAAGTCCTATATTAATAAAATAAAATATAGAATATATAAAGTATTAATTTGTCATTTTCCACGACCTCTAGTTAGATGCAAAAGAAGAATTAACATGATTTATCCTTTAAAAAAATGTGCTTAATAATCTTATATTTTTCAGTTCTAACATTGCCAAAATTATCCAATTTTTCCGGAATAATTTATTAACGTATTATATTTTATATAATATTACTTACGAGTAGACTTTGTGACACCCCCAGCCCCAAAATTGTATCGAAGTAGATGCGTTTCTTAATTACTACTAATTTTTTTAAGGCTCTATGTATATGTATGCCAGTAGTAACGTACCATCCAATCATTTCAAATACTTGTCCACGTAAAAATGGGTATCTTTGCCCACGATGTCGTATGTTTACAATCATAAAGACTTAGTGTGACAGGTATAAAAAGACGGTATATAATCGGTATATATCGGTTTTTTAGTAAAGATAAGAACTTATCTGAAGATCAGAAGTTTAACTGACTGAATTCAGTTCATTTTCCATTTCCTCTATGCAATATTTAGCAATCGGTTTTACGCAGTAACGTAATTACGTACTAACGTAACTCTAATTAGAAATATCTTGTTTCATTATTATAGCGTGGTTTCTATCAACTAAAGTATTACAAACTGCACAGTAAGATTTTAGCTGCACAAGGAAAAGTAATATAAGATACCTAGCTACGACGACTTCACCTCTAAGCTCCTTCGTAAACAAGGTAAAGCAAGTATTCGCTGCTTGAAGGCTTCAGTCTTTCACAGTATAAGAGTAACTCTAAGAAGACTCACTCACATTTAAATGTCTTTTCTGGGCAACTAAGTAGCGCGCTGTTCTGTAGCAGCCTAAATAAGTTGAAGCTTTATTAAAGATCTATGTAAATAAAATATCATTCTAATGTAAAACTCTCCAATATGCTCTAATCGTCTCCGATTATTGTTCTCTATATTTAAGCATTTATTCAGTTCAAATTTAAATTCGCTTAAAGCGAAAGAAAATACTGTATAATAAATGAATGAATTCGCATCCTTGCCTTGTTTATGTATTCATGACGACATGGCGCGGCCACCAACTATTGAAGAATGTCTTTTTAGAGGGTTCAGGTTTTTTCCGACAAAGGATCCCCTAGGCCTCTCCATGGAATTTTCCCCATGTCGGAATCCGACTTACACTTTCCTGTAATTTCTGTAGAGTAAGTGGGTACCTCAAATATTCCTGGAGGTAGAAGCTTTCTTAGGCTTAATGAAGTTTGTAAGCAGCATACTCTTACACCTATAAGATTAACTTTGCCATAACGTTAATATTTAGGTTCACAAGGAAATAAAATTTATAAAAACAAATGTCCGAAACGAATAAGCTAAAACTTTATCATCATTATCTGTGAATGCATATAAGAGATACATGTAACATATAAACACAACAAGTACTCATTTTAAAATATCAAAATTCAGCGAAAAATTCAAAGCAGCTTGAAAATTGCTGTATTTTGTAGTTTCTACTAAAAGTAGCTGTTGCTGTAGTTTCTACTAAAAGTATACAAGAATAGGAATATTTTTAATATAACATTTTTGATAGAGATGCTCAGGCCACATTATCGAGAGCAATATTATATTATGACGGCAGCTGATCGGAGGTATCAAACATTTTAAAAGTCCTATTTGATATATACAATATACTCCCGGCGATGGGATCGATATCTTAAGATCTTAACTGCCTATAATAAAGAGATATGGAAAGCAAAGAGACCTTCATGGCAGGAGTTCTGTAAAGAGATCACAGAGGTTCCCTAGGGAACTATAATCCATAAGGTCTTACAATTAGTTAAATGGACAATAAACTTGGACTCTTAAAGAAACCAAATAGAAATTTCACTGATACAGCGGAAAAGACACTTAAACTTCTAACGTAAACAAAATTCCTAGGGTTATAATTTTATATATTTTTTGCATTTTTTCAATGCTATCTTATAAGATAAAATATTTTAGTAAAAAAATATCGAAAAACATAGACTCCGCTCACAAGTGAGAACACGCCTAAGAATTCACTTGTGAGTCCAGTCGATTTTTTCCTAGGGTCAGTAATACCAACTATGGGTATTATAAAAATACCCATTACGAAACAAAATTGACTATTACTAATTTTATAACTGCTGAGAAGTGGAACTCTTTGCCTGTGTCTGTTTCCTGACAAATACAATTAAGGGGTCTTCAAGTTACGAGCGAATAGGTATCTAGGCAAGCGCGTCACATAATAGATCGCATCGTCGCTTACCATCAGGCGAGATAGTGGTCAATAGGCAGATTATTTACTATAAAAAAATGTTACTTCTTACTAAACTAAGGGTAAAAAATATAAGGATGATATTGAATGCTTTCACAGCATGTGTCAACCAATCAACAAGTTTAACCAAATAAAGTCAACCAATTCATAACCCCTGATGAGGTGAGGCGTAATGAGTTCTATTTCTTTGAAACGAACCTTTTCTTAATTCAAACTCTCACAGCAATCACGGCCCAAGAGCGCTAATGTAATTTAATATACTTCGTGAATACCAAACTGTATCCTGAATCTGTAACGTAGCAGTGGGCGATGTCGAAGTTGTGGTTGAGAACAAATGAACGCAAACTGCAGAAAATGGAGAAGCTTGAAGCAATGAGAGGCCTTTATGCAATGAAATTAAAAACAGTTTGCTTTTCCATAAAAAAAAATCTTAAATAAACAATTTCCTTAAAAATGTTACTATTTATTTAATAATATACTCGTAAATCCGAAGTGTAAATTTGGATTATAAGTATTTTTTTCTTATTTATTGCTTATTGTGCACGACGTGCTTTACCATGCTTTTTTGCTGACCTTCGCTGGCCTGCGTACAGTAACCTATTACGGTTTTGCGAGACTAAAAAATGGCACAGGTTTTTTATGAAATAAAGAAGTCGATGTAGGTACAACCTATGAAAAAAAATTCATTATTAATTTTAAAAAATCATCTTTACCTTCTCTATGAAGGCTAACGACCTATATTTTGAGTTACGAATTTACAGCACATACACAGTCTAAACTTTTCTATAATATTCAACTAAGTGGCAGAACTTGGTGCGCTTTGCCCCTGATAACTTAGCCAAGATCAATTATCTTATTATCCATTCGCAATAGATTGACCGTTTATTGAGACTCTCATTAACGTCATATAAAACGTATTATACAAAATGGGTACGCATATGCATCGTATCGAAATCCCATAGGGTCCGACCGCAGAGCAACTTAACCCGAAATTAAATCAAAGAGGGGCTCAACCAATCAGGGCGAGTGCTATCATTGAATCGGCAAAGGAACACTGAAATTACTTCTTGATGCGGAGAAACGAAGATTCATCGTAAAAGTGGTGGGTGGAGGGCCGGGGGTCGTCTGAACGGTTTTCCGTGTACTCTAGACATCTACGGGTGGCGATTACGCCGCACGTACAGCAGCCGGACGGCCGGCACCTAATACTGTGTTTTAAACATGAAAAACCGTTCCGGTAATGCCGTAAATGCTTACTCCTGGATTTATTCTACTTTGTATTTTAACAACCTCTGTTGCTGGATCGTCTAGGGTGAGTCAACTATTATAGTTCATGTTATTTACAACAATGTTTTCTGGATGTAAACACAACTGTGTTTTTTCTTATTTCTTAACATAAATTTGATAGAAAAGATTACTTAGTTAAAAAGGAAAATAATGTAAAGTATTTACTTCACTGCCTCAATGCCTAATCGATGCCATAAGTTGAGTTTAGACCTTAAATTTGGTCCTATTTACCAGTAATAATTAACTTTGAACTTCATTGACATCTATAGGAGACACAAATAAATAACTATTCGTTCTATACTACAATAAACTCCGATGATTGGAAATCTTTAATCTGTAATTGTAATCATTATTAGTTAACCATAATTATTCTTATGGTAGGTCCATCCACTACAATTAATTATGCCTCTTGAAGTATTTGGTTAGGTCTAGTTGTATTACTTTTGATGCCTTAGTTTTACATGAGCGCACGAGATTTCTTTATCAATATTGGCGTCACATTAGTATATCTCGCACGCTAGTATGCGGTCACTTTCACTTAGAGACTATAATACTAGAGAAAGCAACATACGAACCTATTGTTAAATCATTTTTATCTTACTCATTAACATTAGGTTACGTAACACCTGCCACCGGCACCTGGATGCTGCAGCGCAGGACGGATCATTATAAAGATCTTTGGGGAAGGCCTTTGCCAGCAGTGGACATCATTTGACTGAGACGAACGTAACACCACCAATGTAATTTCTGTAAAGTCGAATTACTTTCCTATTTCCGATGGCTCCAATAAGAGCGACAAAATATGTTATAATAATAATTACTTATTCTAATAAAAGCAAAAGAATCAAAAACTAAAAAGCGACTAAGAGGATTAAAGTACTATATATTTATTGAAATCTAATAATTAATTCAGATTGATTAAGTAAAATATTTAATCAATGTTTCTTAAATTTTTGTTAAGTTGCCATAAGACTTAAAAGTTATATAATTTTAAAACTTGATAGTATCTAGCAAAAACGTACTTTGGTTCTAGACTTTTTTGACGTGTAGACTTAGATGTTGAGTGAAAATTTAAAATAAAATGACAATTTAAATTTAAATAATTATTGATTTTCATAATTTTCTTAAGAAAACAATTATTAATAATTCTATTGTAATGGCGGAAAAGGGTCAGACGCAAAGGACTCTTGTAATGAAGGATTTCTGAGCGTTTAATAACTGATTGCATTACATTATACATATATGGGGAAGAGGCGAGCATGTATCAATACATTGTACACACACTACACTTTATTTTTTAAATCCACTTTAACGTTTGAATACTTAAAAGATTTTATATATGAATTTAAATTATACTTTATTACCGAGTGTCTTTTACTACTAAGCCGTTCAAAATTACAAATTGAACAAGAAAGCCTCCCTCGGCAAGGCAAAATCTTCAAAACACTGCAACGATGTTATTAAACAAATTATCCCCGCTCCCATAATTAACCAGTTCCACCTTACAAAAAGACAAAGGACTCTCAATTTCGGCGGGATGGCACCTGGGTCATGTCTCCTCTTACTTTATCCCAAGATTAAGTCCCCAGTATACGTGGCGCCCCCGTCGTGAAGTGAGTCATTTCACCCCTGTTTACTAGATTAGGGGTATTTTTTTACACCACACAGCTTTCCGAGGCGACCCCCCGCCTGTTTAGACGTGTCATAGTCTTAGTACACATCTTATGGCGCCTTTGAAGCCAAGATTTTTATGCGACATTAAATGGAAGGGCTTTACGTGTACACTTTTGGTAAATAAAGCCGACTTGAGAAGTAATTGCAGGGAATGGATGTCGAGTAATTTCGTTACTGTGACAGTAATTTGTGGTATTTATTGGTAAAGATACACCTGCTGTTGATTTATATTGACTTAATTGGAGAGTACTTTTAATTGCATAAAGGTCCTACAGATTGACTCATAATAAAAATAGATTCTAGTGAATGATAATAAAACTTTACAAAGGGTATACGCATACACGTATGTTTAAAGTTCTAGTTCCACTCATTGAAATATAATTATTTGGAATACCTATACATACTGTATCCATATGACAAATAACATAATATATATGATATAAATATATTTAGTCAATTGTTTGTGTATTATGTATAAATATATGAGACAGGCAGTGAAATTACCAAAAACAAGGTTATAATTAGAGCTAACTATAACGGGTTTGAGTCTTATTTCCTAAACTAAAATTTATTTTAAAGAGAACGTCTCACAACTTACTTTTAAAATAGAAAAGAAAATTAACAATAGTTAAATACTTCATTAATATTGATCTGAGTGAGTAACATAATATAATAAACAATATATAAATATATTTATACACAATGCGAAAACAATTAACTGAGTTTAATTGTACCACATTATTTATGTGGTATTCAAAAAACATAATTATATTATATGATATTACATAGAAAAATCAATCGGCGTTCGTTAGTTGAGCCAAAACCAGAAAAGTAGTTGATGGATTGCGACGAAACTTTGGTGAGTTGTGTACAAGTCGCAAAAAGAGAGCTTTGCAAAGTACAGGCACAGCTAGTGAGATATAAAACTTACTTGATATACAGTACAAAACATATTTCTAAATAAACTAGTTGTCTTTCATTTATAACATATGTCTCATAATGTTGGATTTACCTTATGATCTTTCCCTATTTCGGCTAATTACCCTTCCTCGAAAGAGTAAAAGCATATACATCTTAGAATGTCATAATAAGAACTTCATTTTAATTATGAGGCGTATAATCGTAAAAACTAAATAAACATAAATCTCATTTTACTCACGTATATACGTTTGCACGTATGAGGTTACTAGCATAAATATTTAATTTATAGTGGTAAATAAATAGAACTTCCCCTTTAAGGATTTTAGTGAATGAAATAAATTTTTAAAACCAAAACTCGTAAATTTAAAACTCGTTGAAATTACTCAAGTTTTAAATTTAATTTGATTGCATTTGCTTACATAAACTTCCTCTGCGAACCTCGAACGTTAACGCACTACAGTCAGACACCAGAGACTACCATATAAATTTAAATAGATTTTTTGCTAATAACTTTCCGAGTGGCAAAGCTCGCCGAATGATGCAATAAGTAAAAAGTCCGATAGATTCCCAAACGTACCTTTCCAAACAAGAAAGGTATAAAGGGCTGGGCCATAAAACCACCCAAGCCATACAAGGTCACTCGTACCCCTTGAAGTGAAAGATATATTCATTACCTCCGCGTGTCTTCAGATGTTTCAATAGTTCAGTCAAATACTATTTAAAATAAATGACCTTGAAAACATAACAAATATATGGAATCTTATAAATTCCCTTTACTAACCAAAAGGCAAATAAAGAATGTTAATTGGCAAAGTTATACCATTTGTGCAAAAAAGATGATAACTCTATCATTGTATCAAATAAACGGGAGAAATACTGAGATATTTTTTTTATTAAAAAAAATACCAAAACTAAAACATGTTTTAATTTAGGCAGGCTCACAATAATACGTTTTGTTTAAACAATTTTTAAATTTATATTGATAGAACAAAATCAATCGTACACGTAAAGACAAGGGAATGTGAATTTAGCTAACAAGATAAATATTTTCTATTATTTTTTTTATTTGTATAAGTGTATAAAATCAAATTTAGTTCTTACACTTCCGCGCACATTACATATTTGAATAAGACAACGTTTTTTACGGATATTGCGCAATTTTATATTTTTCACGTTAAAAGTTGTTAAAAATATATTTTTAACAATTTAATTTATCGCCCGATTAAAATATTGTGACTGTAATAGAAAATATATGACGAACATTACTTTAGTCATCCTGCGATCACGGCTCCTGTGAAGAAGTCGAAACGTCGGGATTAAATGTAAAATAAATTATGCCCAAAATCCGTAAAAAAGTTGTTTTATTTAAAGTATAAAATCGTAAAATACCCATCGCCTAATCATTATAGTGCTCGCGTCAGCGGTGGACTAATCGATATAATAGGAAAACGTATGCTATTCTAAATTCCCTTCTCGTATCATTCACGCTTTACAACATAAATCTTTCTTCTCCATACTTGTGACACCTTACTTACTCTACTAATAAAACAAATGAAGTCTTCTTGCATCGTTGACTATTTTTTCTCGTAGCCAGTTTAAACCACGTGATTGCATTATTGATTAAAATTATACAAGAATTCGTATAAAAATTGTATAAATACTTTAGCAAAGTGTCGTTTAAATCAGTAACATATTAAGAGAAAATTTAGCAACTACATCACTCCTCGTTATGAAATGTTGTCATTATAATTGGTCGCTATTTTGTAGCAAAAGGTAAAACTGTGAATTTCAAAAATCACAAACTATGAAAGTGCTTATTCTGCGAATCTAAAAAGAAATCAAGATAATGAGCTTTAAAATCAATCAATTTTAAATAGCTGGATTTTATTTGTTGAAATGGATACCTAAAAAATTTGGTTTCAATTCCAAATTAATTAATTAAAGATACTTAGTATGATTGCCTCACAGTATGAAATGAAAATAACTTTATATAAATTCACTCTCAGATAATTTGTTATGAATCGCCTTACATTTTTACCTACCAACACCTTACGCACGTCTTTTAACTCACAAAAAGCACAGGCGCAAGAAACTCGTCGGCTTTAACAGAACTAATGACATTTTTGAATTCATACATCGTCATAGGTATATAATCAACAAAAAGAAATCTATTATCACATTAGAAGTATGGTTTCATTACATTGCTGACAACAATATTAACAAGTGTCTGTATAAATAAGTGTAGGAAAGTGAGAGCAAATGAAAGCTGGTTTATGAGGAAAACACGTTCCGTTTAGGGTATAAAATTAATGTAATATTAAATTAAAGCAAAACCAAACATTCGTACAAACTATCTAAAACGCTACTGACAACAACTTCAAAGTCAAAAATTATAAAACAATAAAATATTAAAAAATACAAAACATTCTAAAAATTGCTGTCATTTCGGTGTTTTAGTCGACATTAAGCAGCATATCAGCATACTTATTAGATTTATAATTTTTATGTATTTTATGCATTTTCAATGCGATCTTATAAGATAAATTATTATAATAGAAAAATACTAGAAAAAATCGACTCGGGTCGCAAGTGAATCTCAGGCGGGAATCGAACCCGCAACCTTTGGAAATCCGGTCCAATGCTCTCCCAATTGAGCTCAATTGGGTATTACCGTATTGGATAGTATTTTTCTATTATAATAATTTATCTTATAAGATTGCATTGAAAATGCATAAAATACATAAAAATTATAAATCTAATAAGTATGCTGATATGCTGCTTAATGTCGACTAAAACACCGAAATGACAAATTACAAAAGCAACAAATAGATGTTTATCAAGTAATTAACGATAAGAATAGTAAGTCAGCACCCCTTCACAAGCAAGACGCATAATGCAGTCATCGCTCAAACATATCTTATCGAGAACGTAACGAACTAATCGTGTTGTTGTAATATCAATAATAGCAGGTAAGAATCGGCAATTTTAAAAGGTAAATATGTAATAATTTAATTTATATAAAGTTTTTGTTGATGGGCATTATTTTGTAAAAAAAAAGTCGCTCTCAAATAATGAAACATTAAACATTTATTAATACAACAGGATAATATCACTTAAGATGTCAATTGAACGTTTATTTAGAAGTATGTTATGAGTTACGAAGTCGACATCAAATGTAGGTTTTAAATCTAAATAAGTCATAATAATATAAACGACTATTCTGGTAGTGTTGTTTATTAAAAAATTGAATATCTCTAACAGTGAGCTTCGTACTTTTAATTCATAAAATTAGTAAATTATCGATTGAAACTTTATATTATATTTAAAGTGAAAATTGTTTTCTAATTATACCAGGCTACTGTTATCTCCCAAAAATACAGTGGATTATTAATTAATAAATCGTGAATAGTGACAGTTTTGTGACAGACGCTTATAATCTGCAAAACGCAAACAAATATTCATATCCTATTAATAAATTAATCTGTAAATCAATATATTATTTTAAAAAAAATCACAAATAAACAATACACAGCCTTAAATGTTTATTTTTCTAAAAATAGATAAATTAAGAATTTTAAGACTGAAACAGTGTATGCCATTATAGACCTTATATGTGAAATTCTAAAACGGATTTTGTCGTGCAAACAGTGATTATGAACAATGAAGTGTAGAACAGCTGGGACTGTGCCGTGAATCTGCTGACTTTGTAAATGAACCGATCACTAAGCAATAGCAATGATTAAAGTCAACATGAAACAGTGGTTACTATTTATTTATTTTGACGCTCTCACATGACGCCACTTTACAAAAAGAATCCAAACAAATACAGACCAATCACACTTGTTCAAGTCGTGCTAAAAGTGGTTGAAGAGGCTATGTTTTTACGATTAAATGTTTTACTTTTAAAATTTAATATTCCGCATGATAATCAATATGGTTTTCAAAAGGTAAGTTCAACAACTTTGGCATTTTTTGAATTGGTGAAGGTTGTTTCAGAGAGCATAGAGGTCAACGACGTCAGCTATTTTTCTCGACATGACTAAGGCCTTTGTTTTCGTTGATCATGAAAAGCTCCTACATAAAGGTTAAGCATATGACTGAATAAAATCTTATTTATCAAACCAAAGTCATGTACCGAAATCACTAAATTTATTTTAATGGGAATCTCTACTGAAAAAGTAAAATCCTAATAACTATGGTGTTCCACAAGGCGGAATCCTTGAGCCAATACTGTTTCTGATATAAATAAACGACCTCCCTAATGCATCACCTCAAAGAACGATAATTTTTGCAGATGACACAACTGTTTTGATAAAATGTGACGACAGAGATAACTTTGAGCATAAATTAAACAATTCATTGGAAGAAATTAATTTAAATAAAAGTAATTGATATTTCAATCATATAATTCTAATGCACGAAATATTAAAATCCATCATGATAATAATTTATTAGAGCAATTTGACAATATAAAATTTTTGGGTATCAATATTGACAAACATTTAAACTGGAAGGAGCATGTAAACTAAATTTGTAAAAAGCTCAATCGTTTCGTTTTTGCTTTGAGAAGATTGAGACAGACCATTGCCATGGAAGCAGCGCCATCAGCCGATTTTGGCTATGTTTCGTCTGTAATCAGTTACGGTCTCATATTACGGGAAATGCCGTTGACATTGATAGAATTTTTAAATTTAAAAAAGCGTCTACGGGCTATGTGTAACGCATGGCGTTTGGATAGTTGATGCCCTGATTTAAGAAACTTTACATACACCCATTGCTATGTATGTATATTAAAGCAGCGTGTTGTTTTGTCAAGGACCATCCAGAACATTTCAAATTTTATTCTAATGTTTCCAGGCGACATGTTAGAGGCAACTATGCTCATACATTATATCAACCAAGGTGTCATAAAAATTATTTATAAAAGAAATGTTCTAAACATGTGCATACAAATTTATAACAAGCTACCCCTTTGCATTTAAATATTAAACGGGTTTATTTAAGAAATCTTAAGAAATGACTGAATAAGAAATGTTTTTATAATGTAAAATAATACATGGAGTTTGCAAGTTAAAAACAAAAACTAAAATAATATTTGTAAGATCCTGTACAATTTGCATTTCTGCAAATATTTTTTTTCATTCATTGATTAAAAATAAATTAAACTACTAAGAAAGCTTAGAAGAATTGCCTTTTAAGCCTTCAAATTTATACTTTAACGTTTAACTATTTTCTGAAACCTCTAGATGATATAAGATCAGCACACCCAATAGTTGCCAAGTTCCTGAGTAAAGTAAGCACTATTCTATAAAATTCGACGATACAATCAGGAATACGAACCATTCTGTGATTCCATCCAAAGTGCCGAGATGCAGTTAACAGTACGAAATCAGTGCCGATCGGAGTGATCGGAGATATTACATTGACAACCAAACATTCTGTAGCGCCCGGCACCATAAACGGTGCAAATGTAAAAGTATAATAAACTAAATTCTACTGTTTATTTAATATTTATTATTCAAACAATTTGCTGCTTAACTTTAATATATAAAGCTATGTCTTGTATTCTATGTATTAATTAGAAGAACAGTCGCCTGTACATGGAAAAGGGTTTGATTTCCAGCTGACATCAGACACATTTTTTTCTAGTATTTTTTTTTATATGTATATCATTCCATTGACATGCATCATAAGAGTAAAATATTCCCTGCGACTTCGTAGTCCGACAGCTTGGTCCAATCTGTACTTGATGATCTGAAACAGTAGGAAAATAAAATCCTCAAGTTGCGCCACATCGTACTAAAGATAAAAATCCACGTTGTTAGATGGTCGCTCTAACTAACAAGGGTTTAAAAATCCTTGTCGTGCGACAGATTTGACCAAGCTGCCGGACTACGTGGCCGTAAGTTGCAAAAATACTTTGACCGTGCAAGTTTATATTCCTACCGAAAGATTTTGCTGGACCTCTAGCTTCTTGGAAAATTATATTATAGATTTACTTACTTTTTATTATTATTGATAATTTTATTAGACTACCTTCGCCTTTAAGGCGAAAGTTCCTGAGCTGGCGCGGGTGCCTCAATTCCCGCTGAAATTCCACGGTAGACTTAGCCACAAGGCTAAATAACTGAAATAACTGAAAATGGTCGTGTAGACCTTATTATTTAAATTTGTCCCTTGCAGGGAGTCGGTCAGAGTAAATAACTGTTTAAACAAATTTTCTTTATCAGTATAAACAAGATTCCTTATAGTGGTTTTACTCTAAGAATCTGTTTAATACTTAAGATATCTCAATCCAATGATAGCTAAATCTTAATCTTCCTTTTTCCCCAAAACTATCTAAATATGTAAATACGCATAGCGGATTGATTAAGATAAGGAATCTGAGATCTGCCGAGAAATAGAATTATGACTATGTATTATTGCACTATAGTTTTCAAGCCATATGCGTTATTTGTGTATATTTTTTGTGATGTAATCGATAAAATGTTTTGAATTGTGTTATATCGAATTGTACAAATAAGTATCAGGGCCACCCGGAAAGTAGTACCCGTTTGGGTATAAACATAAAACTAGTGTATATTTACATATATTAACGTTTTATTTGTAAAGAACATATCTTTAACGACTTTTCTACGTAATCGCCGCCCAAATTAAATATTTATTACAACGTGTGACGACTTTTTGTATCCTAACAACTTGAATGAATTCTTGCGCAAATTGAGATACGTTGTCACACCTTTCAGTGATTTGTTTGTTTTTAATTTATTTCTAGCTAATAACAAGGAGTTTTTTAACAGATAGTAGTCTGATGGAGTCAAATCTGGACTATAGGATGGATGGTTGAGAGTTTCCCACTCGAACTGTTGCAAAAGTTGTGGTGTTGTCCTGGCCGCATGAGGACTGAAATTGTCGTCCAAAATAATGACGCCACTGGACAATAGACCTCGCTATCGAGTGCAAATTGCCCGTAGTTATTTTTTCATTGTGTCTCCATACACCTCTCCATTGATTGACGATGAATATCGCAAGGTCGCACATTTCTTGCGCTGAGAAATTTAATAACAGCTTTAAATTCAAAATTGGCGGCGTTCTCTATTTTGTTGAACATCATTAACATTCACTTAAACAGCACAGTCAATACCAGCAAGACTTTGCACACAGACAGCTTATATACAACTTAACGTGTTAGAACTTAACTAGCCAGTGCTCTATTCACCAGCGGAGCGCTGGTACAAACAGGCCCTACATATTTATATTTACTACAAACATGGTATGTAAGTTAGTAGGTCATATTAAATTGCACATCATGTTTCGCCTATTACTAAGCATGCAAATTCATAATTTTGTTAAAATTACAATTTCAAAATCAGTCACGATCTAGTCCTAAACTTGTTGGTTCGATTCATTAGAAAAAATACGAAAATCGGCTAAGAACTCATAGAGCTATAGCGTCACATACATTTCATCATTGTAGCTGTTCATGGAAGCTTGGCTCGCTCCGCTCCAATGAAGATTTTTTCAATGGAAACCATATTTTTTTATTAAGTATCAGACAGAACTTGAACTCGTAACTTCCTTTAATAATAATAATAACACCTATCACTTACTTTCACACCAATTGACCTATGATATGAATACTAGAGTAACCGGTAGACATTACACTTCTATAAATTTTATTGAGTGTACATATATGAACACCTATGGCTCAGGTACAAATTCTCGAATTCATAATACAAACATCTTCCTCTTACGGGGTTGAACATCAGACCGTTTGGCTGTAAAGATAGGTTTACTCCCGCTGGGCCAATCACCCGTTTTCCTTTTGTTTACATATTGATTTATTTTTAGCCAATTGTTTAATACTTTTAAAAGTATAACATCTAGAATATAAAGAGATAGCACTGGTACTCAGTCTGAGAAACACTAACAAATCCATTAGGGTCTCGTAGCTCATTGCAAGAGCAGTTTCCTGAATAGCGAAAAGTTATGGGATCGAATCGCCTTCCATCCCATTTAAATTGTTTTAAATTGCCGATCTCAGCCGAAAGTCCTGCACTGCTGATGAATGGAAGCAGCCTTCAAAATATGGGTAAGTTTTGCCATTATCTCTGCCATACATGTTGTCAATTAAGCCTTATTTAGTTGTAAAAAAAACGTTTCATATACCTATAAGATCTCAATCAACATACTACTCCTATCCGAACATTGGTTAATGCAAAGTTTCCAGAGATCCTTAGTTTCAAATTTGCAATTCTCATCTGTCTTACTATTGGTCCCTCGTCCCATTTGGTGCTATGACTCATAGGCACCGTCATGCAAACAAATCAGCCCAATAAATAGAGAATTCTCAGAACAATGCAGTGTCAACACAAGATGGAATATAAAAGCATGATAGAAGTGACGGGCGGTCGTCGCAAGGATTTACACCCAACGACTCGAAATTTTAGTTTTCATTTATTTATATAGTTAAAAATTTGTGATTTATATGGGGCAAATGAAACAAAATATATGTCTTACCTAATATATAATTATACAAATATTACCTAAATGAAATCGTAACACTATGCATAAAGTCAGTCTTATCCATGTTTCTAATGAAATACACATCGAAGTGACTTTTTGCATTTAGCATTAGCAAATGTATCATGCGTCATGCTCGTGAACGGGTGCTGCCTTGGGAAATGGGTCTGCTCTAACCTTCAGTATTCAGTATTGGCTAAAACTAAACATAAATCTTGTTGTTTTCTTAAATTTGTCGTTTATTCCCTGTATGTTATTGCAATGTTCAGGGATACTTACTTTAAGTAAGTACAGATACTTGTTGACTTTGTTGTAATCAACGAAACAACGAAATAATGATATCATAACACTATTAGTATTGTCATAACAAAATAATTTTGTTTTTTTTTTTGTGGATTGTGTATGGTGGCTACGTATTATATTGTAAATGTCGTTACTTCTGTTAAAGCTGACGAGTTTCTTGCGCCCATTCTTCTTGTCAGTTAAAAGACGTCCTGAATGGGTGGTAGGAAAAAATGTTGGACGATTCAAAACTACTTATTTTTAAGTGCATTTGAATAAAGTTATTTTCATTTTCATTTTCATTTTTCAAACAGCTTAATTTTTCAAAGTAAGAGACAGGTAGACGTAGAACTCTGTTTACTAAAAAGACGGGGATTAAAATCCCACCTGACACCTTTTTCTATACATTTCTCCTGCTTCTTCCATATAAGTTTTCATTATCACTTTACCTACTAAAAAATATTTTTATTCTATTCACACGTTTTCTAAAGTCATACATTTATATGAGTCAGAAACAATTGTAACACAATCTCAGATTTTTAAAACGACTGTATCTTTGATCGTATCGCATCTTGAAAGCTGGCCGACAGATCAGCGTGCCCCAAATCCAATCAGCTATTGAATTAACCCGGTCCGTGTGACAGGAATACGGATTTGCCCCATTCTCATGTCAAATGTTTATCTTTCATCTGGTAGAGCGTTAATGTAAGTGCGAGCACAACGTGTAATGGCCCGCCTCATGGGGACAGATAGATCTGTTGAGTGAGCTTCGTAATCAGGGACTATGCCGCATTTTACTGGTGTGATGATGCTTCGCACGACCCATGGGAGTACTAATTTCCATCATGTGGTATTTTGAAAAACACGTTATACATATTATCAGATTTCGTATGGATCAATGTCCTAGTGATACAACGGTGTTTATGCCAACCTTAAAAAGGTTTCGAATCCTGGTAAACGTTTATGTTTGACACTTTTGCGTTGAGCATAAGTATATGCTATAGAATCATGATAATTTGTATACTTATTTAGGTATTATATCCATTATTTAGTTTCCATGGTACTTACACTCTCGATACTATTTGGAAATACGATTATATAACCTATTGTTGTAGTTTTTTTTTAATTGATTTACTCTCAAGGCCTCGACAATTTTGTATGGCAAGGTTTTTTTTCGGACCTAATAAAAAAATCCGCTAATCCTATTCTTTTCCTTGAAGAGAACATATTCATTTATTCATTTATTTCTTAGATTATTTCTTTAAATTTCATATTAAATTTATTATACTGTAACCATAGAGAGCAGCATCCATAGTAACAAAATTCCTCTTAGTAGCACAAAAATTATCTAATTAATAATTAAACCAACATTGTTAGATGTACCAGTATTTCATTGATATATTATGACCTCATGCCTAAGCGGATAGAATTACTTATTAATAATTTTCTTTGCTTGCTTAGCTATTATTCGTATTTGGTTAATATTTAATACAACATTGCAATAGCTGATGTAAGATGATTGTTAATAATATCATAAAAAGGAATATAAATGTGTTACTATATTATGTTTCATATTAATTATTTTGATAATATAAAAATTTTATATTAATTGGACAGGTAACATTATTTTTTAAGCATTTTGATGTAAAAATATAATGATGTATAATGAAATATGATATGAGATGTAGTGTATGGCTGAGAAGATAGCATCAACCCTTCACCTTTAAGAGTGTTGCAAAAGACGCAAATGAAACAAGAGGAACATCATACACTTCAATGGGCAGTAGCGTTTTCCAAGTTATGGATGAGATAATGGTAATCCGACTATACGGGTCCACGTAAAAATATTTTCGAATATCTTAACATAACATCTACAGAGGCAAGGTTATACAAAGTTCCAGTTATTAGTTGCAATCTCCTGCAATAGCTCAAGCAATACCTTAAATGTAATAAGGGTGCTCTCGAAGGCAAAACATACATATTTCTGAAGTTCGGCTAAGCAACGACCTCTGGCGGACAATATTTTGCTCGGCTTCCACGATATCGGTTTATTCAAATGCTGCTTGTCCGACCCGGGCTCAAAGAATCAACCTGCATACATTATACATATTGAAATTCTTCCACTCCTAACATCTACGGTATATTATTCTATGAATAATTTTATAGCGTACAGATGCGCTGAACCTTTTATTTCTTTTATTCCTTGCACAGGTCAAATATGCGATGACAAATTACATCTTTTACGAACACCGCTTAAACTCGAACTCACTCAAAATTATTAAATTATTAGATTGAGTTTATATCGTTGATTTTTTTTTCTAAAAATAATATTTTGTGCTTTGTAATTTTATCAGCTGCCGTTTAAATGGTATACCAGCTATTAGATCAAACAATGGAAGTTAAACATACACATTATTTCTAAAACCAAACAAAGATGCATACAAAGTAGACCTAATTACTGAACAACCTATATATAAGAGCAAATAAACAACAAATATATAAAATAAAGAGAATGTCTAGTAATCTTAAGATCGAAATACAAGTAATTTTTTAATGTAGTAAATAGTATGATCTGAAATTAAAATTTTAAATATTCATTTGATTTTTTGTTAGAAATTCTGTCATTAAATAAATATCGAATATCTTAATTATTATTTATTAATTTAGATAATTTTCAAATTTATTTTAAAGTTTCATTTTAATTACTGAGTTTGTTTAAAAATGGACTGAAAAGTTATAACAGTCGTCGTCGAAGGATGACATATCCAATGCAGAGAGGTAGAAATACCTGGCGATAGAGTATGTTTATTTTCGTCTCTTTCTTATTTGCTTTATGACAATATTTCAATGGTCACGTGATTAACAATAGACAAAGATTTAAGTGTTTAACAATGAACTTAAAGTAGCTGAAGAAATATTATCATTTGAATTCCAACTTTTCTAGAGAACCCACTTTTTGCAAAAGTTGGGTAGTCAATATCTTGCAATTAAGATATTTAAATGAAAGACATTTTTATGTCCTGATTCCTGTTAAGTCGCCTAATTTACAGAATGTTGATGCAATAGTGAGTGAGACAACTTCAAGCCAAGGCAAGACTGTGTTGCCGCAACCATTTCCTGAATAAAGACATTACGATTTAAATTTTTATATAACACTAGTGGACCCGACAGACGTTGTCCTGCCTGTTATTTTTGCAGTATAGATAAATAACCTAGATACCGTCTGCAGCGCCATCTGCCGGGCTGATTTGTGAATCTAAACCATTCTCAGATCCCCTTGAACACATACAAAAAAAATCATTCAAATCGGTCCAGCGGTTCAGGAGGAGTTCAGTGACATACACACTCACAGAAGAATTATATATATAAAGATTATTCATAATATATCAAAGATACTGAAATAAAATTATCTTTTGATGTGATTGAGTCGCAAGTTTATTAAAGTACGTATAGTTCTAAAGAATCTGGAGTGGGTGGTTCCGGCAAGAAAGCTAAAATACGCAGAAAGGGCTTCACAGACAATAGTCTTAGGAAATAAATAAAAACAGCAGCAAAACATTATTCCAAAAATCACCCCCAAGTGAATCACACTGAAGTGAACCGGACAGCTGCGTAAAAAGTCCCCATAATTATCCCGAGGAGAATCGGGTAGCTACTGAAAAATATGCCCACTATCAGCCTGAGGTCAACAGACAAGCAATTGTGAATTATAAGAAAAATCAGCAAGTAATTGTTTGAAAAAATAAATTTGTCCGGATGGCACTATGATCTAAAATTACATTATTATCATATTTGTAACTTAATCACGTCAAAATGGGTTAATGGGATTCGGCATATAGGTAGATTATAATGATACAATGTACGATTGCCGTAACATTGGGTAGGCAATTTTCTCATATAATGATAATAATAATATAATTTATTTCGTTAAATTTTTTTAACAATCTTTGATCAGTGATTGAAGTCACCAAGTAAGCAAAAAATGTCTGTAGCAGGTGACTTCACTCTTCCATATCTAAACCTTAGGTGCTATTTATTATTTTCTAAGTTAAATGAAATAAAAAATACAAACAATACTAACTTAAAAGAGAAAAATTGGTGTGATATAATTATTCCAATGTTCACTTATCTTAAAGTTATTAATAAACGTAGTTTTTTATGTGTGTTATGTAAGCTCAACCTACGTATGTGTTGTACATGTATGGTGTATGTGTGTGTTGTTGTGAGTGTAGTTAATATAGGTGTTTATGTGTACATATATTTAAAAATTCATTATCAATGTCTCTGCTTCTTAATATTTCAAGGTATTAAGAAATATCATATAGGCACACATCCAAATTTTTTGGTCAAAATTGTAATATTATTAATGCTCTCACCGACCGATGCTACTTTTTTTTTAATAATCAAAGAACAAATATATAATATTATATCGCTACTTAAATTCTTAATATTCAAGAATTAATTACCTTTTGATTTTGATTTTGAGTCACCAGCCGAACGCTTAGGCCGATCGTGCTCTCTATCGCTCATTACGCGCTCTCGCTTGCACGCTCGGCTCAAGCGAAATGTGATAATGACGGAACGTGACGCGCGTGCAGCCGGGGTTCATCGATTTATGACGTTATCAAGTCAAACTCACGAAAAACATCGATATCACTGTCTATTAGGGACGAATATCTGCCCGTTTCGGGACTTGAACCCAGAGCCGTCGTAAGGCTGTATCGCTTTATACTGTTACACACAGCTTATAAATAGCACAATATAATAAATAAACAATCCAAACTATCCGTCTCGCTTATAATTTCTTCACACTAATAGAAAATCATTCATATTCCTATTTTTGTTCTCCGATAATAGTTCTTGGAAGTAATTCAATCATTCGCTCCAACCAGCGTTGTCTCCTTTGGGAAATCCGCTTTACCACGATATATCTTATGCTGTCATCCTAGTTGGCATAGGGGCTTCTGATTATACTGCGGACCACATCAAAGCCTCGTCCGATGGCTACACTTCAAAAGCAAAATTTTATTGGTTACATTTACATTTTTATTGACATGATAGGACACCGCTTGGCTCGCCGGCCGCCCTGAAACGTAAGTGATTTTGAATTTTCTGATATGTGTTTTATTATCTGATTTTATATGTGTTCAATATGACCTCGGATTACCATAAGAAATACATTACGGTCACGTAGCCGTTGCTTGTGCATTTAATGGAGAAGTAAATATGTATACACCGCTGTACCTAATTCATTCATGTTACTATAACACCGTATTGATCTTATGAAACGATGTCTATATACATATACCGTTTAATGCATACGTAAAAGTAAGCACTTTAAAATGTATACACATAAACTTTGATTTATTAGAACATATTATATAGATATTTAAATTTGAATAAGTGCCATATCCATAGTAACTATACAACTTGTAGTAATATCTATCTAGAAACAAAACATTTACGAAAAATTTTGCGTAAAAAGCTTTCAAAAGTAATAATAATAAGTCAAAATCATTTGGGATCTATATTTCTACAAAAATCAATACACATTATACATTATACAGTCTTACGTTTACTGAATATTTGCATTGATGAAACGGGAATCAAACGATGCGTGTTCCGCCTTCAACACGGCTGTCGACCGATTCGGCTATCGCATTAGTTTCAGTATCAATAGTCTACCCTTGGTGGTTAAGCTTAAGTTATTAGTTATATAATTTTAAGTCTTAGAAGTTTATATCTCTTAACCTAGTTTGTGTAAACCTTTTCCTTTAACCTTATTATCTAACGTTACTTACACAATAATATAACAACCGTATCAAAGTAGATCCGGTTATATAGGAACTACGATAACAGAAATTGAAACACGGATACACGTCTTACTTATATTACCCCTCTTTATTTGGATCGGATGTTAAAATGCTATGTTACTCACTCTTTTTACTTAATTCATAAACTACAATTGTCTTTAACATCGATTCATTGCTTTTAAATAACAGTAAGCTTGTGAATAGGTATCTTTTAGGCAAGCGCGTCACATTCAGATCGCATTGTCGCTGTCAAGAGCTTTCCTTTTCACAATAAAAAAAATCATATACAGAGGTTGCTGCTTTTGCCCAGAAATCTATAAATAGTAAAAATAATATATAATGTTCATGAAAAGCTATTAAGAAGACTATTCTTTGCGCTGTCTACGGCCATGTTTGGACGGTTCGTGATTGATTCCACTGTAATTTCCATACGCGTGCTCTGCTCATATTAGCCACTTTATATACCTACCAGCTTAATTTGGACTACCCCGTACCCTTTATGCCGAACTTTTACGACGAAAATGGAGATAGAAAATACGTTTTTGGAGGTCTCAGTTATTTGGTGTTGGTTTCTAGGACTACACAATTGTGTGGTGGCGCGACCAGTCGGCGCCTGTCGAGTCACGCACTTATATTTTTTCAAAGCCTTAAAGTCTACGTTAACTATTTCGACGATAAAACGAATATTCCCGATGCCCAAACCTTAAAATGATACTATGATGGATAATTTTGATCTGTTAACGATATGGAAACAAGGACAATGGTTTTCTTTGTTGTGCTCTATAATCACTTCAAAACTAATAATGTATATACCCAAAGGGATAATTAATTGTTAGGAAAAAAAACAACAATAAAAAAAATTTAAGTTGTTATAAATAAATAATTAGGTAAATTTCGGACAACTCAAAACAAACTAATCAAATATTAATTATTAGGATGGGTACTAAAAACCAAACAGTATACATAAATAAATATAGATATAACTGATTTCATCACACAAAAATATGCCTCTACCAAAATGCGAACCCGGAGTTTTTATCCTAACAGGTAGGATCAATACCGTCACTCCAAGCGCCTACCAATAGTTGTAGGCAGTAACTAGTTGTAATAATGTAATAAACTTCAAATGGGTACCTTGATACTTATTACTCTCGAGAAAAATCATTCTAACACTGATGTCTTATGAATAAACGAACGATGCTACCCGACTCTGAAACAGAATCCATCAGAAACCCTCCTAATAAATTCGCCATAAAAAGCAAGTTTATGCTATACACGTGAACTCTTAGAACTCTAGAAAGCTTCTTAAACGTTAATCATCATTCCTTTTTCTAAATGGGAATTATACGTGTAATTTTATTATTCATGTTTATGAATTCAGCCACTTTTGTGATTTTTTTTTCTAAACTGGTAGAACGGAATGCTACTGAATTCAGTCTATCATTTGTACCAATTTAAAATTAGTTAATCCTAATTATATTATGACTATACTTGTTTGTTTGTTACCATATTAACCGCAAGTAGTTTGTCTACCGGACACTAGATGGCGCTAACGGCAAAATATTTAATAATAGAAAAATTTAAAGAATTTTGTCCACCCGTGCGAAGCCAGGACGGGCCGCTAGTTAACTAATAATGATATAATAATGATTAATTTTTTAAGCAACTATCTGCTAGATTTTTTATAAGTATGCATAAGTTTATAAGAAATGTTTATTAGAAAAAATCAACTTCTACCAGGTGTCATTCTTGGGAGGCCGGGATCCAAATGTGGTGATGGGGTGGCCTTCAGCGGACCGGGTATCCGATGGAGGCATTGCACTCACCCAATGTCTGGGTCGATGCCTGAACTGTACTCAGGCATCACCGAGTCGTGAAGGGGCCTAAAGCGGGCCAACCACCGGACCGCAGTGGTGACTCCCAAAAAGGGACCCACAAGGTCAAACGGCGGAGTGTAGTACAGCGGGGGTTTTAGTGGGTATGCCCGTCAGCCTTCGTGACGGGTGAGTCCCACATAACCCCACCGCCAGCCCAACGGTGGGGTATGCGTAATGCATTTCCCCTCGAGAAAAAAAAAAAAAAAAAGAGGTGTCATTCTTGGGAGTGCTATTCTAATTGTGTTCCCGAGACCTTGACAAACCCGTTGAATTTTTCTAAATGGTTCTTAAGTGACTACCAGCGCCATCTCTTCATGTTCTAGGTAACTTCTAAATACAACATAGAATGTCAATTATGACGTAATTTTAATATTCGTAATTGTAACATTCTGTAACATTTGTAACATAAAGTAATTGTAACATTCTTCTTTATCGGTGTTAAATTATAAAAAAATATTACATTCACTGTTTTATGTTACTTGTGATATGAAGAGATGGCGCTGGTACTCGCTCGATACCGTTTCTATAACAAAATTCCTCCCAGAAAGAAAATATTCTTTACCTGAACATTTATCAAGAGTTTTATTGCTCTACCTGTCTACTAAGAGCTATCTTTATGTCGCTGGTCTGTTTTTCAATATTTTTTTTTATAACTCCATCCCATTACATGTATGTACCCAAATCTACTATGAATCTCTTGATGTCGTTCACAGGTAATTTTGGCAACTTGGCTACAACTTGGAACAATATAACCCCACCACAACTTGTGGCCTCTTAATTCAGTTTTGAAGTAAATTTTAATAATTTCTGAAGTAATTTTTAATAAATAAGCAACGTATGGGTATTTTCAAAGGGTGGTGGATGTCCTTGTTTGGCTTACATTTCCTTACAGTCAATTCCTTGTATTTCTAATAAGTACATATGTAAATACGTGTTATATTATTAAGTATTTCTAGCTGACCCGGCCTCAAGTTGCTTTGTTATAAATTTAAATGACAGGTATTTTTTATAAATAATAAGGGAATGGAATTTTTTTTTCTTTAATTGTGGCTTGCACGATTTGTACATTTAGCCAGTGTCAAGTAAGTATAATTGCCAGTTCTTGAGTAATTTCTTTACTTAATTTGATGATGATGAATGAACAGTAAAATATATTTTTCCCCTAGGTTTCATTAAATGTGTGGGGTTTTAATGAAACCTCCCCGTTGACATCTTGAGAGAGCTGGAAAAGACAACCTCCGCTGCTTTGTTACACTTGCCAACACTGTTGTATGTTCACAAAAACTTAGTGGTTAATTACGCACTAATATCCACAACACACAAATTTCAATAAGAGAAACAAAATCACCAACTTGACGCTTCCAAAAAAGTCCGGACAGAAAGTTATATCTGCTTGCATAGCTATACTGTTCACAAAAGAAATGCGACACTCTTACTTTGAGTAATCAAGTTGATACATAGTAGCACGTGCTCGCAGCCCAAAAGCCTAACGACTGTCGGCCAATTAAAGCGAAAACAGACATCCATGAGTATGATATATCACCACGTGCGTTTCTACAAGGAGGCGGGTGAAACGCCGCGTTTTTTTACGAACTCAAGAGACCAAAAAAATGAATAAAAACCAATATACTTAAATTAAAATATAACAATAAAATATATTAGTAATAAAATTCAACAAGTGAAAGTTTAATTTCAGCTCTTAATGCAAGCTAGTTCCTTCCTATTTCTTTAATTATACTTTCTTTAGTGATAATGTTCAACAAAAAGTTATTTTGATTAGATATAATAACGATATATAGAGAAAGGTTTCTCTTAAGAGAATAAATTTTTCCAAGCGCCCAAGAAATTTTTTTTTTTGTTGGCCATGGCCGATATCCCGGTTCGATTTCCGGCAATGTCAAGTTTGGTCAAGTGTTTCCAATTTGCTGTTCTTTCGGATCGAAAAAATATACTAATATTGTCATATGTTTATATCTATCTACATTATATTAAGACAATACTTTGTGTGTTTGTTACCATACCAGCAACGCGTGGCCGGGCCGGGTTATACCAGCAATGCGTGGCCGGATTAGCTAGTGTTTAATAATAAAGAAGTAGTTACACTGCATCATTTATTCATGTTATAGCCAACTACCTATTACATCTAATGTCATACTTTTAAAAGTGTCCAACAACTAATTATTGTGACTAAAAAATGATAAAGAAAAAACTTCTTCTAGAATAGCGTCTGAATAAATTAACAACAGCCGTCGCTCCTTTGACGCATCTCTATGGCGACACTAATAACTGGCACGAGGGTGACAGGGAACTGCCAGCAGATATTGTCGTCAATTTGTTTGGAGGCAACGCGCAAGTCGCCACGCTGCTTAGGATTCGGGTGGCGCGCGACCCGCCCGGCTTATACACACTACCAATAAGAACAACAAAGTTGAGATGTCAGCCGATTAGCCGCAAGTCACGTTATCATCCCTTTTTTCGCCCAAGTAAATATATTTTCTTCGCAAATACTGCCCGTCTCGACAAATATGGGCCTCGCCGCATCGTATTTTCGTCAGACGATAAAGTTAGTTGTATTTTCATTAATATTCCTTACTAAGTTGGTCTGTGTGCTTGATGTGAAAAAGATGTGAAACTCCCAGAACTTTTAAATCCAAATTTACTCCATCGTCCCCACCAAATATGAATAAAGCCTCGATAATGCTCCAGTTTTCCCTGAAAGTACCTATTGGCTGTTGGCTAGGTTTTTAATATTGCTTGATAGTCTTTTTACTACCCACTTACGTTTCAATGATGTAATTACCTGTACTTTTAATACAAATGCTTTTTTATTTTTGTCAAGCCTGTCGGGATTAACCTTTTTAATAGCATTAATTGAGTTTAATTACAGATCTATTATAACAATAAAGACTTACAACAATTACAAAAAATAGTATGTAAGTTGAAACAACACCTAGCATAACCATTAACGTAAATAAAAATCTTATTTGTAAGGTACCTTTTTTCTTTGGTGTTAAGTTCCTACACTTTCCCGTCCACTCATTAGGAAGAAAAACGTTTTACATACATGAAACATTTCTTTGTAAACAGTAAACATAAGTAAGTAAACATACTAATGACAACAATTACCTTAGTCATTCTGTGAACACGATTTCAGAAAAGCCGTCAAAACGTCAGAATTAAGAACTCAAAAATAAACGTGCCTTGTAATCCGGTAAATATTCCGTGTGTTTGGCAGAAAAAAGCGCTTGCGAGCGCTTGTAAGCAAAATGGCAGATTGTGTCAGCGCAACTGAAGATAGCAAACGTGTCCTGGCCGAAAACTGTATAGTTTGTTTTACAGCACTGGTAAGCGCTCGCAAGCGCTTTTTTCTGCCAAACACAAGGATTGAATACACATTATCATCCTACTGAATATTGAATATTAGTTTACAAACTGCCAAGTTAAATTGTAGAGAACAAATAAATTTATTCTTATTCTTATACTATACTGACGCGCTACTACTAAACATAACTATATTTTAGTTTACCACCGCTCTAGCCGTTGTTATTCTATCTGAACTGCAGCATAGCTTTCTCTGTCTGTACTTTATGTTCATCAACCAAATTATCACACAGAAACATCGAGATTTGAATACCAAACATAGTCATGCATTAGGTATTCTGCAGTTAGCTTAAGACCAGGGCGTTAGGGGCACGGGCTTATTGGGACGGGCGCGTGACGAGAAACACCAAATCGTGTGTCGCGACGCCCGAATTCTCATCAAATCATCCCGCGACATTGTAGCGCAAATCCCGCCGAGGATCAGCTGATATTAGAGCCAAATTGAAGCTTTAACTTATGATACCGTGTTGTTTACAAAGGAAATTACGGTTTTGATGTACCTGTTGGTTGAATTATATTCTTTATGCATTAATGAGTTTCATGCTATTATTTTCACGTTCACGTCACGTTAAATATCACGTAAATTAAGATAAAATTATGTTGCACTAGGGATTGAGATGATAATACTTACATAATCTTAAAATTGTGATAGAAGAAGCAAGAACCCTTCATAGGCTATAAGAAATATACATATACAGTGAAACCTGGTTAATTGGGGTCTCAAGGGACCAAGGATTTTGTACCATTTAAAGAGTTTCTCATTTATCCAGTTTTCCAATTAGACAGGTTTAAAATGATACTTGTCTCATTTACAGAGGCCCCGCTTATAGAAGTCGAAACGTACCGTTATTCCTGCGAAAGAAAATCATATATTTGCAAACAAACGTGTCGAAACCTGTTCCAACCTGATAAAATGTCTCACTTATACAGGGCATTGATCTACAGAGTCCCAATTATAGAGGTAAACATCGATAAACCCTGGAAATCAAATCTCCTTTAACCAGGTTCGAAAGTCCCATTAACAGAGGTAATTTGATGAAAAAGTGCCGGGACCACATTAGAATTCTCAATAATAGAGGTTTCTCACTTATCCAGGTCCCACTTAACGAGGTTTCACTGTATTTCTGTTTAGAGCAAGTTGTAATTTGGATAAATTATTTGTACAAAACTTAATCTATAAATTGCAGGGTACCTGCAATTTATAGATTAAGTAAATAGGAATAAATATAAATATTAATTAAATAAATAGGAATAAATATAAATATTAATGATAGCAATAGGTAATGTAATAGATTATACTAAAAAGAAAGCTACAGCGTACAGAAGGCAGCAAGAATGGCAAAAATGTATTAATATCTAAGATATTTGTAAAAGAGTAAAATTTAAGAAAAAAAGGTCCTGCCACAAAGCAGCTGAAATAAATAAAAATTGCAGATACGGTTATATACGTATATATTGTTAAAGAAGATATTCCGCAAAAGAAGGTTCGTAATTAATGTCGGGTTTTGGTTTTCGAATAAACTATTTAACAGAATGCCTCCCATACCTTAGAGACGAATACGAGTAAGCACCGAAACATCCATTATAGCATTATGCTATTGTGAAATGACTGTTATAAAAACAGTCATTTCACAATCAAATCCATACTAGGGTATGAATTCACGACACGTTCCTGTGGAACTAACGAATTATTGCAGTTTATATTGTGTTAACAAATTATAAAAATAGCGGAAAAAGGAACTTAGTGTGCTTATAATATTTTTTTATCAAAAAAGTCAAATGACAAAAATAATACGAACACCATTGAGATTTATAACATCTCTTTGCTGAAAATATAAAAAAATACTTCTGATTCAAGATCCATTATTCTTACTTTTAGTTAAACCGAAGAAATAAGTCTCACTTTATAAGTCACGTAGAGTTTTAACAGAGAAAAGTCGCTATCGCACCGAAGGTGTTTGAATTATCTCGAGAATTAAAAACTGACTAGATAAAACACAATGAGATCCTTCGAAGGCTGCTCGAGAATCATTAATTTTAATTCGTTCCCCGTGAAGACGGCCTCTAATGAATTATTGGGAATCGCAAAAGCACCACCCTCCGGAGTTTTCCATACTTTTTGTTCGGGACTTAGCATAATGTGAAAAAATGTGGTGCCGCCTTGCTGCATACTAATTAGTTGTTGTACCGCCTCCTTTCAGTAACGCCCGTGACTCGAGACAAGATTAACAACTTTTACTCTTAATCGATCACTTAACAACGTTTTTTATATGGTTCAATTTAAGTACAATCTATAATCGCTTTGTCAAGTCGATACCGAAATTAGAAATGAAAATAAGTCCGCAGGAAGTGGTTACTTATTATGCACTAAATCTTTGAAGGTTTAATGGATTCTCATTCTTATTCCGACTAGCGTTACAGTGAATGGACATCAGAAATGGCGACAGCATACCAATGGTGAAAATCTCCCGAAATCTGAAAAATATTAATTTTGAAAATTTGCATTCATATTCTGGTGGTAAAATACGCTCTCACTTAGTCTTGGACGTGTGAACGTTGTCATGCGTTTCCTCAAGCCGGGGGCAGAGAAACTTGTATTTTTTAAACTTTTGCCTTCTCGTGAGCCGGGGCAGGAAAGTTACAATTGTATTCCCTCCTCCCCTTCAATATGTGACCTGCTTATTTATTGGAGAGGCGTCGGCAGAGTTCTCAGACAATATGTCGCGAACTACCCGAGCAAACGCACGCGGAACGAACGACTTAAACAAAACACAATTTAACCCGACTGAGAAAGTGAACTTTGATTTATACTAGCTACAAGTTTGTCTTCACTATCTGTTCGGGAATCACAAGGGTCCAATATAACTGTAACAAAATATGTAGAGATAAGTCAATAAAAAAATTATTAAGTTTATTAAAATATTAAGCTACTTCCTATGGTATGCACTTTGTGATGCAAGTAAAGTAATTTGGACTGAAGCCCGAATTGAAATCGAGTGTGTAATATCCACTTAGGACCCGTTTCGTATGGCGTTGTCAATACAATATAGAAATAAACAAAATCATAAAATTAGGTTAAGAAAAAGAATCACCCGTTATAAAATTTTAAATTATGCACGCGCACTAAATGGCACATGTGAAATGGCGAAACTAACCAACATTTACAATAACCTTAATAGTCTTATATTTATAACGAACTTGATTGTAATTTTCATTACATAATATAATTATAATATGGAACAAAATCAAATTATTATACTAACTTAAAGTGTTGTCTATGTTTTAGAAAAACAATTGCATAATAAGACATTTCACCTCACCACTTTAGTAATAAAAACTTTTATGTAGTTATGTAATGTGTTAAAAAGTAGAATTGTAAAACTAAAATTATATATAGTCTATTTAAAAAATATAGTGAAAAGGCTTGAATTTTTACGAAGGTTACTTTAAGAGCCTTGTTCTGTTCAAAGTCTGTACTAACTTTTTATCTAAGTTGAATACTATGTAAGCTTGTTTAAAAGAAAACCCGATGTTATGATCTTCTTACAGCAACACAATGCAGCAATGGTATACAATGTCTACACGTACGTCAAAGGAGAGTTGTTAATATTCTGTGTACAAATCAAAAGTACAAGCCAAAAACAGATTTGTCGCGCCTAAAGTAAATAACATTAAAGTATATTTTATTGTTAAAGTATCGAATTTATAATATTTTATGGTACAGCGCACAATAACTATTCGTCACATTTTTTCCTAAATAATATTGAACTCTGTGTGAAATTTATTAGGATGAAAATTGTATGGAGAACAGTTTTGTTTAGGTTGATATGCTGTGGACTATATATTCTAAATTAATTTTTATTTTTTTTCTATGACAAGAGTTGTATTTCTTAATTCAGTTAATTATATATTTTGCATCATTTTATTTTCGTTTGTTTTTACTTTCTGGTGTTTTTTATTATTTTTGAATGTGTTCGCTGTTGATCCCAATCAAGCCCGGTGGCCAAGACAGGATCCATGATGGAGCGAGCTAACCCAGAAGGCCTATTCGACTTGGTTTTTTCATTTCAAATTTCCATTCGTTGGTTTGTTTTTTAAACCGTCATGTCATTATATGAAAAAACAACACTAAACGTATTCGATACTTTATCTAAGAAAATTTCACTGCTTTAAAAGTCATATTATTCAAACTTTACCTGAAAAAATGTGTATGATATTTATTTATTTAATAAAATAGCTTCAACACAATGATTTTTTTTTTGAGTTAATGCCTTTGTACTTAGTATTTGACCCCAGGGAACCACCACGTTCAGTATTCAAACCCCGGCCGTCATTAGCGAGCTAGACTCGGTCCGACAAGACCAAACCTCTGCTCAGCTGAATAACGATAACTCTGCAGAGAAATGGTTCACCATTTTTAGATCTCAAAACTTGATTGTTTTTGCACATAAAATGTTTTTATAGAAGCAGTATTCCATGGCGATTCTCATAGTTTTATTAACTACAAATTTCTTCTCACGTTGCCTATTTATTCACCGTGTTTTAGTGTTAAGTAACTTGCTGAGATAATTTCAATTAAGACGTAGAAAATTATAGATATTTATACAGTTGTTATTTATTTTATTTATAAAATATATCTTTGCACTGATTGTCTTATCAATTATAAATGTATTCATTATGCACTAAACCGTAAAAAATATATACATTTATAAACACTCAAAAAACAAAATATTAATGAAATATTACAACTAGATATGCTCCATGATAATACAGAATCCTCTTGACTTCTGGATTCAAATACCGATGAAAATAGTCTTTTATCTGACAAGAAGGACGAGTGCAAAAAAGGTTATACAGAAGTAACGATATTTACAATAGTATACATAGTTACCATACATAATAAACAAAAACTTTTGTCATAATAATTGCACTGTTATGCTTTCATAATATAGCTTATTACAACAAATTTAATAAGTATCAATTATTTTAATAAAAAAATAATGGGAAAATAGACTCGGATCACAAATGAAGATAGCATTGAAAAAAAATACAAAATATATTAAAAATGTTAAAACTAAATGGCTATTTCATCTTAATCGATTGCCCAAACATTTGTAACAATATGAAAAATTTCGACGGGTGTTCGCAAGACTCGGTAGCTCAATTGGGAAAGCATTGGACCGGAATTCCCAAAGTTGCGGGTTCATTCCTGCCTAAGAATTCACTTGTGATCCGAGTCGATTTTTCCCAGTATTTAACTATTAAAATCATTTAATTTATAAGATATTGAAAAAAAAACTGCAAGAAATATATAAAAAAGAAAAGAAGAACCCTTAATTGAGGACGCTAATTGTCTTATATTAAAAATAGTTAATGAACGTGAGACGTACCTATAAACAGACCACCTTTCCGAAAACCAAAACAAAAGTATTGGAGTATACTTTAAGTTTCATATACTCAATTGGTTCAATCCTTTCAGAAATAAACAACTTTTAAAACAATATCAGTTACAAGCCAACTAATTTAGTTGGCTATGTAACTGATTGTTAAAAGAGCGGTTCTTCCTACCACAAGCGATGTTTTGCCTAAAGGCGAGTTCCTACATCTAATATTTGTAATAGACTAAGTTACCGAAATAAAATATTTGAATTTGAATATGCTTTGTGGTAACATTTATATTTGCCCAAAAGGTAACGCGGACGCTCACACGATTGGCCAGTCATTCCATGTTCGTTCAAACTAAACATAAAACCATATGTTTCGTTTCATATTCCTCTATTACAGACCATGACTGTATAGCACTCATTCTCACTTTTAAATGAAAACGTATTCCCATTTAACATTTAGAATTCGAATTGCTAGATAATTACAACCCTACTATCCTTAAAAACTTTTACTAACCACAATGATACTAACCTTTTTGTCTCTTATTAAAATAAGTCAATCAAGACTCTACCAAACAACTAAAAGTTATAATGAAGTCCTGAACTAGTGGTTTACTTCGTTGCTTAAGAAACAGAGAATTTTTTATTTTAAAAATTTAAGTGATTCTAACAATGACGTCTTAAAATCACATGTGAGCGTTATCGCAACTTTTGTAATATTATTCTTAAGAAAACGGAAAAGGTGTATACAAACAGGAAATTACCAGTACTTAAATGATAAGAGAGTACTTTGGCAAACTATTTAGAATATAATAGGATTCAATCGTACTGTTGATCACTTGTCTTTACTTGTATCCCACCAAAACCCACAACAAAACCTTAACGATGTCAATAACTACTTCGCCAATGTCAACACAGACTTGTCAACATAATCACCTCTTGAAATCTTTCTGTTGTTGAGCTTACTGATGAGCGAAAGGTGGCACAAATCAGAATCGAACTTAACATCTGCCTTTGCACAATGTGAATGTGCAGAAGGCACAGATTTAATATCCACTTAAATCATGAACCGATATGCTCAGTTTCGAGTACTATCTGAAACTCTGAAACCCGTGTACGAGTTATCGTACTAGTTTTAAAGTTTAAATAAGCATTTTATAAGTATTATAAGAAATGCAATAAATCAGTGCTAATTACGCATTCGTTGGAATAGGTTGTTATCATTTTTAACCTTTCCTTCTATCAATCAAATTATTATCATTTATCATATCATACTATCAGCTATTATTAAGTATATCATCTTAGTGTAGGACACCCTACATTTTATGGTCCTTCGAGCTGGATAGTAAGATTTTAATTACTCAAACGTTACTATCGCGTTTGTTATAAATTGAGAAGTAATTTTCATAGCTCTATATATTACCAAAGTGATACTTTAACGATCATGCCGTTAACGCTCATTTTAAAACTTACTATCGGATCTCTAATTAGATTTACTACTGAATTGGTTTAACAGTTACTTAATGTCGATGGCTATGTCAAATTTTCTACGCCATACTTTTAACTCGGACTTTTCACTTAACTTTTAACTTAGGACTATTCCACTCTCTGTTGTAGTAAGTTATCTACTCTACCTTAATTCGCATAAGCCTCATACAGTCATGGTGACTGCAGATTTGCGAGTTTGTGCTGTTACCGCATAAGATATATGCTGTATATATCTTTGCTTATTTTATTTCCATAAAAAAATTATATTTATTTTTATCACTTATTAAAAAACACTAAAATAAAACTTTTGTTTAAATCATAAATGGAAATGTAAATAAAATTGTACGCTTACGCAATTAAAATTTAAAATAAAAAATAAACTATGGATATTTATTCATTTATAATAAAAACATATTTTTTATGCCGTTATAATGAATGAAATACAAAATATGTTTTAATATGAAAATTTTTCTAGAAATTTTGTATGTATAAACACCTCTATGGATCGATACTTTAGGCTTAAATCTATACACCTATGTATTTAAGTTTCGTGTTCTTTTACGGAATGTTGAAATTTAAATACGGAATCCATTTTGTGTTCAAATGAGTTTTCGGAATAGGCAATTAGTCGTTAGCGCCCAGCAGCCCTCGTTCGCTTTCATTACGCTATATAGTTGCCTAAATATCTTAGACCCTCAGAGATATATCTTTTCGTTGCTTTTCCATTTTCTTCTCACAGTTCGCTTATGCGAAGGGCGGGAACAGCTCAGTTGTAAAATTTTAGTAGTGTTTCGCGGTTTGTTCACCGCTCTCGGAATAACCAAGATTATTATATTCAAAAACAAATCCCTGGACACAGAAAATTTATCCTGCTGTAGTTTTAAAGCCAACAACGCCAACTCAAATTAATTCGCAAAGTTTAAATGCATTTCAACTTTTCTTTGTTATCTACATATACTCGTCATAATTATCACAGGTGTAGGCTAATGTTGTAAGGGTTATAAGATCATATCGGGGTGTTGTTGTTTTAATCGAATTAGTATCCAATTAACACAGATGATTCGAGCTTAATTGAGGTTAATATGCTAATAGAAACAACAATACGGATTTGTATATAGAAGGTTATACCTGAAACAAAATTGTTTAATTAAACAAAGCATTTATATTTTAATCCACCATAAAACATCCCCGCAAATTAAACCGCGCGCATTATCCGGAGCCAAAAGCGAACAAAATAAACCCGGCACCTAGTTATCCGAAAGCGGGAAACTGGATACGCAACTCTTTGGAACGTGCAATTCCTTTCTTATTTCATAACGCAATCTTCCCGGCTTCTTATCTAACAACGAACATATCTCGCCCCGCTCTCGGAGAAAATCGTCCAATATAAAATCGGTTTAATTTGCGCTTTTCGCACTCAATGGGATGGAATAATATCGGGCAATTTGGTTACCGCCAACATAAATATGGCGGGCCGCGCTGTAATTGTAACGCTGGCAATTCGCGCCTCGTAACGACCAGGCGGAGGAAAGTTCGGCCGTTTTGGCGTGACGGCCGCGTCGAGCCAGTTGACGCCGTCCGCACCCTTGCACGGCTCACGCGCTCCTTCCTACACATTTTTAAATAGGATGTTTAACAAAATTTTAATAGAATGAACAAAAGATAATATTTTTTATTTGTATTCAAAACTACTTTAAAAACTTTGTGGTATACAAATTGTACGTTTCATCTGTTAACTAGCAAGTTTATTTTGTATCATATTATGTTTAATTTCATCTTAACGTTTTGCATCCCTTTAAAGAGCTACGTCATCGTATGTCAAAAGAAGTTTAAGATTAGATCACAACAAATGCGTAATTTTTCCTGTATAAAACTGCAAAAAATTATAAACCACTAATAAATATAGAAAGTATATTGGTAATATATCTATCTATAAATAGTATGACTCCAGTCCAAATTACGTTTATAAATGTTATGTATAATATCAACTACTTAAATCACTCTCTCTCACTATGAATTAATACATTTTTATAATGCCATGTTGTCGTTTTTATGACTAAATTTAAGCAATAAGTTTCAGAAAAACGGATTCTAAATTTTTGTTCCTTACTCATTTTAGAAAAATAATTATAGCTAACAAGTATAGTTCAATAGCAAAATTGCTTAAATGTAGCCCCTTGATCGACTAGATGGCCCTCAAAACAATACAGTGCTCATTAAGCACTTGAGATCTTATCCGCTGACCTCTATTTCCAGAAAACAGATTTCCGCACAGAAGTAATTACAGCAACTCCGTTCCTTTTCTCCTTTGCTTAGCGTAATAGAATAACGAATGTCATTTTCTTTTCCTGACCCTTCCGCGGTTCGCGTGGGGAATGCAAAATTCCCAAATTAGAGTGAATAAACCTGCGTTGTAATTAAAGTTGGGTGCCGGGCGAAGCTGCCCGCCCATCTTTCTTGGCTGGCCTACGAATTAAGCACCGAATTGCTTCAGTAATTCGAAGTATATATTCCTTGCTCTAAGTTAAATGTAAATCACTTTTACTGTCCCGATTTTCGCCACTTAACTCCCTAATCTTCTAATATCTCGCTACTTTTCTTTTTCTGTGCAAATTCCAATTAAAACTGGGTTCGTTAGACTTGTTAGTCTTCCGTATGGTTTTGTTCTTAGTCCGTCGTTAGATAATTTTTCACAGAAGTGAAAATTAAAGCGAAAAAAACATTAACTAAAACTTATTTTTGGTTAGGTTGATACGTCGGCAACGATCCTGCCTATGTGCTAAAGTTCCCGGTTACGAATCCGGGTAGGAGGTTAAAAGCATGAACAGGTTATGAGCGTAATATTTGTTTCGTAGTCATAGTTATTTGTACACTTATTATAGTTAAATACACATTGTATAACGTTTGCTTAGTATAAATAATTCGAGTAAATTACCTATTAAATTTATAAGTTTCGTAATTAATACCCAAACAGGTGTATCAGAATGATTCAAGAATGTTACAGTTACAGGTTACTACATCATTTCTTAAAATTAATGTTATTGTAAATTATAAAAGTGGGCTTTACAATGTTATTATTTAAAAGTTGGTAGTGAGTTATAATATACATAATAAATTTAATGATAAATTATTATAATAGAAAAATACTAGAAAAAATCGACTCGGGTCACAAGTGAATCTCAGGCGGGAATCGAACCCGCAACCTTTGGAAATCCGGTCCAATGCTCTCCCAATTGAGCTACCGAGCCGAGGATGTTCCTCTCATTGATGAAACAACGCTGGCCTACAGCGTAAAATCAGGAATGTACTAGAAAATTTCGACGAGTGTTCGCAAGGCTCGGTAGCTCAATTGGGAGAGCATTGGACCGGATTTCCAAAGGTTGCGGGTTCGATTCCCGCCTGAGATTCACTTGTGACCCGAGTCGATTTTTTCTAGTATTTTTCTATTATAATAATTTATCTTATAAGATCGCATTCAAAGTGCATAAAATATATAAAGATTATAAATCTAACATGGCTGTTTCATCTTAATCGATTGACCAAACATTTGTAAAAATGTTTCTTTTGAATACGAGAGGATGTTCCTCTCATTGATGAAACAACGCTGGCCTACAGCGTAAAATCAGGAATGTACTAGAAAATTTCGACGAGTGTTCGCAAGGCTCGGTAGCTCAATTGGGAGAGCATTGGACCGGATTTCCAAAGGTTGCGGGTTCGATTCCCGCCTGAGATTCACTTGTGACCCGAGTCGATTTTTTCCAGTATTTTTCTATTATAATAATTTATCTTATAAGATCGCATTCAAAGTGCATAAAATATATAAAGATTATAAATCTAACATGGCTGTTTCATCTTAATCGATTGACCAAACATTTGTAAAAATGTTTCTTTCGAATACGAGAGGATGTTCCTCTCATTGATGAAACAACGCTGGCCTACAGCGTAAAATCAGGAATGTACTAGAAAATTTCGACGAGTGTTCGCAAGGCTCGGTAGCTCAATTGGGAGAGCATTGGACCGGATTTCCAAAGGTTGCGGGTTCGATTCCCGCCTGAGATTCACTTGTAACCCGAGTCGATTTTTTCTAGTATTTTTCTATTATAATAATTTATCTTATAAGATCGCATTCAAAGTGCATAAAATATAAAGATTATAAATAAATTTAATGTTGGAAACCTCATGTGCGTGATACAATCAATCGTTTTATGCACTACATTCTTGTTTATAAGACAAATACATTAAAACATGTATAGATCAATATCGAATACTGCAAAGACGCTAACAATGTTTTGCCTACATTGTAGGCAATTCGTACGCACAGGTTGATTATAAGTGCCGCATATTGAATTTATGGGAAAAGGACAATAAAATAATTGCATACATATTGATACACATATATAACAAGGTTTTTGTTATTACTTGACATTATCATCATAGCTTTGTTGTAGGTTTCTAATAGCCTGTTAGTGAGTCGTCGCGACTTAACAACTAACTACACTTACAGACACGCAGACCGACACAATCAGAGACGCAACAGTTAAACTAGGAACAGCCCTCGACCACTTCCGCCCGCTCAAAGCCACACAACCCAAACTCGAGCAAACACTTGTCAATTGCTCTAGTGATGTCCAGTAGCATAATTTTAAAATCGATTTATGTAAGAATATCCTTAAGTGGCACAAAGAAATTTATCATTTTGTGCCTGATTTCTAAAAAATATTATAAAAAGAAATAAAAAAGCATAGTGATATAGGTTAGCTATGCGAGCTAATCAAAGAATGAATAATCAACGAATGTAGATGTAAATGAGGCAAGAAAGGAGTCTAACAAGCTGAAAGGGTTAAAGGAATCGTGGAAAGGGAGAAAGCGAGGCAGAAAGATGAGTACGATAGGCGGTTGCCTGACGACTACCAGAGTAATTCTGAAAATCCGTAAGAACCACACGAGGTAAAACTTTGAATTCGCAGCTGTAAAAATCAGAGGCTACGAAAAGATGGAAAGAATTTTTGAAAGTTTGAGAGTGGTGACATTGCTTATGTCGTAGGAACGAATGAAGACCGTGATTAAAGAATTATCAGAATGGATAAAATTGTGCAAGGTTTAAAAAGTATAAAAGCTGGTACAACAGCGGGTTATTACCGTCGAAATGCTCAGCATGTCGACGGTAATAACCCGCTGTTGTACGGCTGGAAAAGAGGGCCTTATTAGCAAGCTTCCGTCATATGGTCTTCCCACTGGTTTGTGTATCTAGATATGGGACTTCCTGAGAGATAGGTCAATACGAGTTATCATTGACGGTATCTCGTCGAACCATTTGACTATCAATGCCGGCGTCCCTCAGGGTTCCGTAATCTCTGCAAAACTTTTTCTGCTACATATAAATGACCTGCTTTTGCCCGTTATTTTGGGGTACGCAGATGACAGCACTGTTGTAGAGACCTATATGTCTGATGCACGAGCCAGAGCTGAACAGATCCAGCGTCATAGAGAAGCGTCGGTTCGTCGCATGATCTTCTATCTCTGCAGGCTGCCTCCGAATGGGACGATGTCAATCTAGGAAGGTTCAGTCCGTCACAGACCCAGGCGTATCTTTTCTCCGCTAAAAGGATTTTTTTCGACTTGACTCCTACTTTCCGAGGTGTATCCGTGCCGATCACTGACCATCTTGAGCTTCTCGGTATGCCTTTGTCACCTTTGGCTGTCAATTTTGGCTTTTTAATTGAGAGCTTCAAAAAAACTTGCCGTTCTGGCGAAGGTGAAAAAATACTTCACATCGAAACAGTTGCTCATCCTTTACTAAGCACAAGTTCGATCGTGTATGGAGTATTTTTTCATCCTTGGGACGTTTCCGCCCGATACCAGCTCCAGACGCTTGAGTCCATTGAGAGGAGGGCCAAGAGGCAGCTTGTATAAAAGGTCTGATGAGAGTTGAAAAAGCGAGAAATGCATACATATAAGGATCGTGGAAATCTGTACTCTCAGCCTACCGCTACGGAACAAAGTATGTATCGTAATTATATGTATGTAATATAATTAACCTTAACAATTGCTTCTTTTAAAGTAACTATTATCAATTTCAAGTATTTGGGTGATTTAATACAATATGATCTTAAAGACGATGCCGATATTGAACGAGAACGTTAAGCGCTGTCTATGAGACCCAACACGGTAGCCAGTAGGTCTGCGTGCTGCTTCAAATAGGTGACAAGGCGCGATGAGACAGTACAGCACTTTGCGTATCCAGTACAATAATGCATTTCGTGTGCTGATGGGGCTGGCTGGCTGGTTCTTTAGCGCATCAGGAATGTTCGCAGGCACTTCTACGCCACTGGTGCGCCGGATGCGGGGCAGCACCAACAGCGCCCTTAACATGATTATCAGCACGCTTCACTGCCGGTGCATCAACCTTCGCTTCATGGTTCATGTGTATGTAATTTTTTAATGTTGTTGCGTCTTTGTTTATATTGTAATGTTTTTACTTACTTTAGATAAAAGTACCATTGTTATTAACCATTGGATTTCAAGTTGCTTAATAAATGTATATTATATGATAAAAGAATTGCTTCTAGTAAAAAAATCTTAAAATATAAAAATGTAGCAACAAAAGAGAATCTTGAATTATAACAGAATTGTTCAAAAAGCTTTTGTTCGAATATGTAATATGTATCTATTTAATTTTATTACTTACTCTTGTTATCTTAGCATTTCCGTCATCTAACCGGAACATTTACCAAAAATTGCAAAGGCCGCGAAGTACCTAATTGGTGGTATTAAGCCAATGATTGGTTAAGATCAATTGACAAATTGGAGCTGTTTTGATGAGAGTTCTGCATAGCAGACATCCGATCTTATTACTTGACCAAATCTGGAGAAAAGCTTCGATTTGGAGCATTGTTGTAATGTTCGACTTGGATCCAACGCGTTGTTATCTTAAGTTATCATAAAAAATACACTTTTACGACACACTCCACAATTCGGCTCAATATCTCGTAATTTTTGTACGGATATAACAATGTTATATAAGCATCAACGAGCTTTATTATTAGGCATACGTTGTTAAAGATTTGTTTTAATTTTTATTTTACCGATTTGCAACACACTATTGTGGAAATTCTAAGATTAAACCAAACAATTTTTTCCTTGGTAGATTGATATGGATAGGTTTTACCATATCTTTCAGTTCATCTAAATTTAACTTAGTGACCGATCTGTATAAAAAGGCTTACACCATAAGCGCATGATACGTGTTCGTATCCACTCCAGACAAAACACTAATATTGCAAATACTTCTTTTTGCAATATTGGTGTTTTATCTTATTGCAAATATCGGTCCGTTTAGGCGGTTAACCCACTGCACCGCGCCCCGCCGCGTAACGCGGGGCCGCAGATTTGACAACATACTGCCGACGCGGCAAAGCGCGGGTAGACGCCCCGCGCTCAGATTCTGCACGGGAGCACGGGGCATGCCGCGGTGTATAAGGCGCGGGGTCGTCTTGTATTGCTACTCCGCGCGGAGAAGCAGATTACACCGCTAAGATAGGCAGATCTGCGCCTCCGTTCCCGCGCGCGTTTTCTGTCGCTTTGCGCACCGCGGCGGGACGCATCTCTAGTAGGTGAATCGCCTTACAAGTCGTGTGCGGGAAAAGCTGTTTTTAAGGTAAATCTGTTTTATGGGAATATTTTCTCGGTAGTCCATCTTTAGAATGCGCTATCGGTGTCTATCAGACAAGCATTACCACACCTTTAACTAACCATATATTTTTATATTTCTAACAACCCCGTTCCTTATATATTCGTGTATTCGTTATAATCCTGATGTGGTACATAGGGTACCATGCATACAACCCTAAGACATATTACAAAGGCTGAAAACCATCAATGAAATTTACTGAAAAAAATGTGTTTTATGAAAAACTGCATAGTGGCAATTAAGGACCGAGATGATGTATTGCGATTGACCATTACTGGAATGGCAATTATCAGACCATATCACAAGCATAACTAATGACCGTTGGGAAGAAAGTTTCTCGAATAGGCACCATGAACAAGCAAGTAGCAGTTTCTTTTTTATAAAATTTTTTGAAATTTATAAATACAGTAAAACATCTTTATTCGCGGGGTATATGTTCCGAAAATGTGATGAAACTCAAATGATGCCGCTAAGTTAATAAATGACACCGAATCTCTTTCTGTTTTCCGATTGCATTCGCGAATAAGAAAATTTTAAGCCGCGAATACGGGCACTGGGTTGCAATATTTTTACCCTCGGATAATGAAACCGTAAATAAGGAACTTTGACTGTAATATACTAACGGTGTCCTAAGTAGTAGTTACCTAGAACATGAAGAGATTTATATTTTTTTATATATTTTATGCATTTTCAATGCGATCTTGAATCACAAGGCTCGGTAGCTCAATTGGGAGAGCATTGGACCGGATTTCCAAAGGTTGCGGGTTCGATTCCCGCCTGAGAATTCACTTGTGACCCGAGTCGATTTTTTCTAGTATTTTTCTATTATAATAATTTATGAAGAGATTTAGCTTGAGAAAAAGTCGGAAAAATTTTAACATCGGTCGGTCATATAACATAACAAACACTGGCTTAGAGAGACCCTTTCTCCTTCTTATTGATTGATATCGTATCACTTAATGCGAGCAAAAACATAAGAGAAGTAAAAGCCTTACAATACGTGGAAGATTTTATTCTATACATCAGTCTGACGACAAAGCAAGTGGTGCACTTATACATCATAAAGCATTTAACAAAAGATCGTTTAATCTGTCTAAATAGGCTTGACTATATTCCAGGAAAAGCTGAATATTTTCAGTATATAGGGAAACACAATCGACAACTCGAAAGGTAATTGAAAAGGTTATACTAAGGAATTTGGTTGGACAGATCGTTACATTGAAACAAATATATTAATGAAAATGTTGACCAAACATCAAAACTGTTAAATATATATCAATTTTTATTTGGAGCTGGTTGAGGAATACACCCACAGTACCATAAACGCCTATACATCGCATGTATTCACAGTGCATTGAACTGAGTATGCTGATATGGCAACAATGCAAAGTTTCACCGCCTAAATTAAATAGATTACAAAACCAGTATTTATCTATGATCGGGTTTCCTACTTTTGGAGGGAGCTAGAATGTTATCAAAATAGATATAAAGCTGATCTCATGTTACGTCATGTATCGAGAGTGACATAATTGAAGTAATTGAACCCTTTATAATGAGAAAAACGTAACGCTAAATTTTACAAATATTGATATTTTAATAATCAGGGCCACATGAATATGTCATTTCACCCAAACTTAACGAATTTATAAAGTTACGGGAGTCATAGATTTTTATATTACTTTATTAGGTAACGTATAATTTTATGATAACAGTTATATTGAATAGTCATTTAAGAATGCATGCAGACATCATCAGAATCAATACTTAACACATAAGATTCTTTTCCAGGCAGCTTCATGGTTCTTTGAAAAGGTGAATACCTGCACTCTCTCCCTGTACATTAAACATCAAATTAAGATACTGTACATCAAATTAAGATATCCGTTTTTAAAATTTAAAAAATTAAATATTGATATTATTTTAATATATCGATAAATGAGTTCGACACTAGCTCGGATGGTAACAGTTTGCAGAACGGCTGATTGCTTTGATATAATCGCCGGCTGAAACATTACAAATGATGCAAGAACATTGTCGCCAGCAAGAACTCTACTTGTTTAACAGAACAATATCATTTAGACATTCCATTCTGAGCATCCGGATAACAAGCTAAAACAACTCAAGACTTTCTGAGGCAATGTGCAGACCAAGTTGTTAGAGATTTAAGATTTTTTTAAACTTTTTTCTTATAATACCGCATTTTCATTAATTTTAAAAACATTTACTTTTTAAGCGATTCAATATAATATGTTTTTCAGTGCATGAGTTTGTCTCCTCATTTCCAATAAATACGACGCTATTCTTTCTGCTTGCTTAAATAACGACCATTTCGTGAAACGGTAGTGATCCTGCCTTTCGCACTGACGGTCCCGGGTTCAAATCCCGGAAGGGTCAAATATTTGTATGATGAATACGAGCATTTGTACCTGAGTCACGGGTGTTTTTATATTTTTCTTTGAATATTACTTCTATTAATCTATGTATCATATATGAATGTCTATCCGTTACCCTAGTATCCATAACACAAGCCTTACAGTGCTTACTTTGGGCTAGGCTAATTGGTGTGAATGTAAGGAATATTTATTATTTATTTATTTATATATTATTAAAGTTAAATAAAAAAATATATACTATAGACATTGAATTACGATAACTTGTGTGAAAATCAAGCTGATTTATAATTAGCACTTTTTATATATTACGCTTAATTTTTAGGTTTAGTTTTTTTAATTATTTAAAAAAATAGAAATCCTCCCTTCGGGTTTACCCTAATAATTTACCCTTTCTAATATAAGACCTATAAATATGTATGCTATACAGAGAGGTAAAATAATTTACATGTGTCTAAGTACAGGTAACTACTCCCTAAACTAGATACGAATTTCTAACACGAGCAATAAAAAAAAGAAAGTTCCTTCAACAGTAATCGCACTAGAACTGTAACTGGCATTCTTCGTGAACTCCGAAACGAACTTCCTTTGTGAAATTTATTCAGTTTATACTTGGTTTCTTTATGATTTGTTCGGATGCGGTTTGGTTGGATTAGAGCCCTGTTCGTTCAAGTCTTCTCCATTTTATATAGAGTTATACAATAGTTCAATGACTACAAATAGTTGAAAAGTAACGGTTTTTCCAAAACTTGGATACTTTGTAACTTAGATTAGATATATTTTGGCACTGCAGCATTATTTCCCGTTTCTCTGTTTTCTAACGGCATTTCTTTGAACACACATATCGTCAATACTCATTTATTCATTCAATAAAAAAAACGTAAAGCAAGTACTATAATTTACTTCTAGCGACAAATAAATATACGCAATCGTGTAAATCGCATTCGTTAAAGTTAACGAACTGCTAAAGTAACTCCGTGATAATATAATAGTGTGTTACTTCGCTACCTAGATGGACACAAAGTAGTTGATATACATAGATAGGTATGGTCAGTCACAGACTATGTCTCCTTGAAGATTGTAATAACGAAGTGAAAATAACAATAAATTAGCAACGTCGTCATCTATTTCTCATAACAGTGTTCAATTTCATAATAAATGACTATTCATTAAATTACATATAAAACTCAACAAATCAATCATCAAATCAACAAGTTATTACTGTTCATTCATCATCATTGAGCGAAGCTCTCTTTTAGGCAACTCACAAATTTCGCTTGTCTCCCTCCTGCTACTTAGCGGTTCAACCAATTCGAAAGAATTTTGGCATGTACATACATGATTATAACCTGACGGACATAGGCTATGTAAAAGAAATATAGACTTTACCATGGAGGAATAATCACCGAAAGAAAAATTCAAAAGCTGATCACAGCCAAACCGCTGAGACTACATTGATGAAATTTGGCGCCAAAACTCACATCGTGGTCTTGACTAATGTGCAAAAAAAGTTTTGAAATCGGACATACCATCGAGAAATAATCACCCTTCAAAAATCTAATTGCTTCGCTCAGTATTTGCAAACAGCAGCATGTATTGCAGACCTAGTCTAATTAAGGCAAGAAATTCAACAAGAACAGGCAATTATACTTACTTGACACTGGCTAAATGCACAAATCTTGCAAGCCACGAATAAAATAAAAAAAAATATTGAGAAGGTTAAAGCCTCCCTTTCGAAAAAAACACCTTAGCGAGAATAAACCATATCACCTACCAAGTACATAAGCAATGGCACAGATTGGTGGACTACTGCTACAACGGAAAGAATAGCTGAACGTACTTTGCGAAGCGTGAAGGAGCTCAAACTAATATATTATTGGATCACCCATCTGATCGTTAAAAAAATGGTTTAATATTAAATCGAAAGCGCATACCAATGCGCTATTGAATCTTTCCATCATAATACGACTAGGTATATAAGTCTGCAAACTCCATCGATATCCAAAATAGCCGTCCATTCAAGTTTTATCACCAATGGCTGCGCTCATATCTTATTCAGCAAAGGGCAGGTAACGCGCTTTAACATTCAATTTGCTACCTGAAAAAGCGTAATTCTGTTGTAAACTTCGCGACTTACAGAGTTCTAACATTTTACGATCAGTATTCAGGTAACGATATTTGTGCTGTAGCTACGCAATGCACGTTAGGGTTATTTTATAAAATAACACCTATTTTATAATTTAAACATTTTTTGCCAGGATTTTATTCTAAAGAAATTTTTATTAAAAATATTTTACTTTTCTCAGCCGCCAGGCCTGAATAGCCACCTCTTGCTATTTAAACGAGTGCTCTTGCGATTGAGCTACCGAAATCCAGAAACAGACTCCATAATTTGTTGACTACCAGCTATTTCAACAGGTTTTAAAATACAACACTTACTAAGGCAACCTGTAATACTTTTACAATTACGAAGACAAAAATTTTGTAGTGAAATATAGCAGTATATTTCACTACAAAATTTTTGTCTTAAGAATATACTTGAATTCCTGCCTATATATATTTTTTTTTTTTAAATAATACTTATTGGTTTTAATAATTTTGTTCTCTTTTCAATTTAAAAACAAAGCCGTTTTTTGAGTAATACAAGTAACCATATAACAATCAAAATTTATTGAAGCCTGTACTTCAAACAAAATCATGAGGACATACAGCACGAATATACGAAGTACCTTACCTTAAGGTTCGCTTTCTGTTTCGACCTGTTTATTTAAATTTAAACAAGTTAGAGGCAATATACCGGGAACATAACGAACTTATCCTAAAACGTAGTTATCTAGTCAGGCTACTGATAGTCATAAAGAGGTTCCCGTTTTAATGAATACTAATGTAAGTGACCATGAAAGTTTAAAACAATGTAAAGAGGGGATACTCTTCAAGTTTTTAAAGTAAGTGCCAGCATATTATTTGGTCTCTGTTGGCTAACGTACAAATATAGAGAAAACTATTCAATAGCATTCGGACAAACAGATCTACAAAGGTGAAGCTGCAAGACCGAGTGTTGGTTGTTTTTAATGGGGCGAAACATGTGCTGTTTAATACCCCTTGGAGAGTTCATGGGGCATTGCACCACATTGGGGAGAGCCTTATATTAGTTCCTCACACAGCCTTACGTTTCGTATTTATTTCTTTCAGTACCAAAGCGGCTGCTCCATAAATCTTATTTATTGTCAACATTAAATTATATAACATTTGAAAACGTTTACAATATATGGCTATTGTTAAGCTAGGGAATTAAATTACACTTATTGATTAACCTGTGGTTTTTCAGATTTAAATTATAAGTTTACTTTGAAATTGTTAGCGTAGTTTTAAAACGTTCCATTTAAAATAATTTGCCGGTGAATACTTGTTTTTAATGTATTCAAATTAGATCGTTTCCAAAAACATGCAGTACCAACTTAAACATGATGAATGATTGGCATTTTTTCCTAATATATTTTTTATTTTTGTTTTCAAGATAAATAAAAATCGCTTTAAAAACCTATCTCCAAAAAAAGTCATCATTGACTATATAAAAAAGTCTATTCTGAAATTTGGAATAATATATTGGAAGCTCTACAAGGGGGCTGCTTCGCTGACTTAGACTGCTATTTATTAAAACACTATGATTTTTTTTTACTTTTTCTGACCTAATTTAAAATGACCTTAAAGGAGATTGTCCTCTCTGTACAGAAACCTTGGCCACTCATGGACAGAACATTTAGCTAATCATATGTGATATATTGAATAGTTTACATCATTAAAAGACAAAATAAAAGCCTAGCTTTGTATCAGAAATTATATTTAGATGTTTGTCTATGCATTTATAAAAAAGATTGTGAATAAAATAAAACAACATTTTTTTAAACTATTTATTATTATTCAGATTCATAAGTAATAAGTACATGATCCAGAAACTGAGCTGGTGGATTAATATGGTCTTGATACCTTGCCCAGTCTAAACACCAGATAATTGTCATTACGTGTGCACAGCAACCTACTGTTCTACGGCCCACCATGCAGTTACAGTAATATTGTTTTATTGCTACTCTTCCTTTAGTATTATTTTCGTACATAATATATATGAAATATATTTTTCTTCTAATGTGTCTACTTTGAATTCTCCCACGTAACAATCTGCTATTTATTAAAGGAATTGGAAAACCCCCCAGTAGGTATAATCTATCAATAACATTCACTGAATCCAAAATCTTGCGGAAAAATAGTGAACATTGTGTAATACAAGTAATACAACAGAGGCATCAACTACTATCGATATGAATTGGTCGATTTTTGATGTTTTATGTTAGCAACACTGGAACTAAATTGCCGAAGCAGATTATTGCGATTCAAATTAAATACTTAAAAAATGTTTAATTTTTGAAGTGTGAATTTACACAAACTTTTTGGTAAATAAAATTATCTAACATAAAAATAAAAATATTGCTAAATGTGTTTTTGTCATAGCATCGTGTCTACGAATGGCCAAAATTGGACAATGTCCTTTATTATCCCACTTGGTACTATACATATAGGTAAATCTCATATGACAATGCTATTTTTAAATATTAATGTCATTCTAGTGGTTTCGAACGCTATTAATCCTTAAAGCCCTAGCACACGGCGTATTTTGAACGTGCAGAAGACGCGCAATTCAGGAACGCGCGTTTTCCCCGTCGTATATGCCCCGATTTGCTTTTGTATTATTTAATTGCGCTTTTTTTCGAAATAGAAACTCGTTTGAAGCGCGTACAAAGGGGAGGGGCGCGCGTTCACGCCACACAGTGGGTCCAAACAGCAATTTGTGTGACTTAGGGTCCAAAGTTAATGCAGATGTATAGAGCTCATTGACCTTAATAATTGTTGATATGGACGCTTTTTTCTAATCCTTATAGTTAGGACGAAAAATAATAATTTGTTATTAAATGACATTCTTGCCTAGCCATAGCAGATGTTCCTTTGAAACTTTTTCTCCATATAGCTTGTGTAGTCTACTATCGAGTAATGCTATGAACTTACGCAATTAGTTGCAGTTCTGCCAGAATTAGCTAATGTAGTGGGTCGAAAATGCAATTTGGGTGAGTTAAAGACCTATTTCTCTTTTTACATTTTTGCTAATGCAAACAGATAGAGCTCATTAATCTAGATAAAAGTTGCCCAATACACTTTTTTCTAATTTTTATAGTTTGGACAAACAAAATAGTTTGTTCTTTTTTGTGAAATGAAATTATATTCCTCTAAAGCCCTGACTTTCCCCGCTTTGAAACTTTATTTTACTTATACTTAGTATAGTAAGCTACCGAATGATGCTATAAACATTTGCTATTTTCTGCGACTTTTTAAGAAAAATGGATCGGAAGTATGAAAAATAATCCTTAGTAATCTTTTTACTTCAGTAAGATATTTTATGTCAAATTTAACTGCGCTCCTGGTTTTTATTAGTCTCGTGTAATCAACAATCAGAGAATGGTATAAAAATGTACTTAAATATGCAATTCTACCAGAAATCTATGTCGCCAGATACATATTAAAGTTAAACAAACATACATATTAAAGTACACACATACACTTATGGAATACAGAAGCTCAAATGGAGTAACAAATGGAGAAAAATAGTGCAAATTTACCAAAGTTACAAAATACCAGTAAAACTGATAAACTCCTTCTTGAAGTCGGCCAATATATACTCACATTAATGCTTTAAAGAAATGCATTTAAACTAATGAAAATAATTTACTAAGATTTTTTAAATATAATTTGAATGAAGTAATTAGCTTAAAATGCTGTAATTAGCTATAATGATTAGTTTGGGAAAACGATCGACCCTCATCAACGTTTTTCTGCCGACCAATTATGTTTAAATTTACAAAGGAAACCAAGTCAACGGTAGCAGCCATAAAAGATAGTATAACAGAAGAAATTGGAAGCTTGCAGCCATCAAGAATCCAGCAAGTAAAAGTCGAGCATCAGTTACATATGACAATGATTGACGGCAAAATAACCTCAGTTTTGTCAGATACACCTTCAGCAGTTTGCGATATTTGTAAAGCAAAGCCATCTGACATGAACAACCTAGAATCCCTTGTCCGAAGGGAGAAGAATGAAGATATATTCCAGTACGGATTATCGTCACTACATGCCTGGATAAGATGTATGGAGTGCTTACTCCATATGGGTAAGAACTATTTTCATTAAATTAGTCATCTTTATATATTCACGTGACATTTTCTGTTAGATTGTTGATAAACATTTAAGATGACGTTTAATTTTCTTTTCTTTTGGCAGCTTGTCGCTTGGATTTCAAAAAATGGAGCTGTAGAAGCGAGCATAAAAAAAATGTCGACCAAAAAGTGTGCCATACAGCAAGCTTTTAAGAAGGACTGTGGCTTACTCATAGATGTCGTCAAGCAAGGAGTAGGCACGACTAATGATGGCAATACTGCCAGAAGATTTTTCAGAGATGCGGACACAATAGCCCGCATCACAGGTATAGATAAGGATTTGGTAGAAAGGTTTCACGTGATTCTTCAGACTATTGCGTCTGGAGAACGCGTGGAGCTGTCTAAGTTTTCCGAATTTTCTAAGGATACCGCAGAGTTGTTTGTAAAAATATATCCTTGGTACTATATGCCTTCCAGTGTGCATAAGATGTTGGTACATAGAACGGATATAATACAACATTTTGGTGTTATACCTATCGGTAAATTGTCGGAAGAGGCAGCAGAAGCTCGTAATAAAGACTTCCGAAAATTTAGAGAGAGCCATTCTAGAAAAGTAAGTAGACTATCGACAAATGAGGGTATTTTAAATAACTTGCTATTGTCGTCTGATCCGAAGATCATTTGTCTTAGACCTCGAATGGTTAACCAAAACCCAATGGTTCTCTCGCCAAAAGTCAGAGAGCTTCTGGTGAGTTTTCCTACAGAATCCGAAGTAGAGTTTACTGGTGTAGAAAATTTACAAGATAGTCATAGCGATAGTGAATAAGTTTGTTTTAGATTTTAAGTTAGTTGTCATTGTGTTTGTTTTTTATGAATTTGTTTACAATATGTACATAGTTATAAGTTCTTTGTTTAAAATTTCACGATCTCATTAAAAGGTTAGAAGCATTTATATAATTAGTATTAAATATATTTGTGTATTTTAATCATCACTACATAGTCACTACATAGTATGAAACAAAGTCGCTTTCTCTGTCCCTATATCCCTATGTATGCTTAAATCTTTAAAACTACGCAACGGATTTTGATGCGGTTTTTTTTTAAAAGATAGAGTTATTCAAGAGGAAGGTTTATATGTAATAACACATGCATAATGTAGTAGAGCATTGCATCCGTGCGAAGCCGGGGCGGGTCGCTAGTTATTTATATTTCTGTTACTATGTTCTTATTATTTTATTCAAAAATTTCAACTTTACGAACCAATGGCATTGTATTTAACTATAGGAATGGTTGTGCATGCTAGATTAAATAAATACGTTTTTGATTCAAATTTGTTTTTAAATAATTCTCCGATCAATTTTCCTACATTTTCAAACAAAACACAACATTTTATTGCATGTTTGCGACATCAAATTATTTAGTATACACGGTTTTAAACCCGAAAGCACAGTTAAATTTGACATAATATCTTACTGAAGTAAAAAGATTACTAAGGATTATATTTCATACTTCTGATCCATTTTTCTCAAAAAGTCGCAGAAAGTCGCAAATGTTTATAGCATCATTCGGTAGCTTACTATACTAAGTATAAGTAAAATAAAGTTTCAAAGCGGGGAAAGTCAGGGCTTTAGAGGAATATAATTTCATTTCACAAAAAAGAACAAACTATTTTGTTTGTCCAAACTATAAAAATTAGAAAAAAGTGTATTGGGCAACTTTTATCTAGATTAATGAGCTCTATCTGTTTGCATTAGCAAAAATGTAAAAAGAGAAATAGGTCTCTAACTCACCCAAATTGCATTTTCGACCCACTACATTGGCTAATTCTGGCAGAACTGCAACTAATTGCGTAAGTTCATAGCATTACGCGATAGTAGACTACACAAGCTATATGGAGAGAAAGTTTCAAAGGAACATCTGCTATGGCTAGGCAAGAATGTCATTTTATTTGTTCCTCTCCATACAAAAAATAACAAACTATTATTTTTCGTCCTTACTATAAGGATTAGAAAAAAGCGTCCATATCAACAATTATTAAGGTCAATGAGCTCTATACATCTGCATTAACTTTGGACCCTAAGTCACACAAATTGCTGTTTGGACCCACTGTGCGCCACCTCACCGCCCGCGCCGCAGTTGCAATAATAAAACGCGGAAGGTGCAAGCGGCTGCAGCGCGTCTCGCTCTATATGCGCGTATATGCGCAGTAGACGCGCAGTTCATGATCGCTCTATGTGCTTAGGTTACAAGGTTGCGTTTGAATATCGCTTGAAACGCGTATACGCGCGTCATCTGCGCGTTTAAAATACGCCGTGTGCTAGGGGCCTTAGCTCTTTTGTCAAACGAATGCCGAATGCCTAGATAAACGAAGCTACCCTGTATATTTCAATACAAACTATATACTTGAACTTGAACTACATACTTGAAATGCAAATTTAATTATTTGTGTAATTCTCATAAGCGCCAACTTCGCTCTGCTGATTCTCTTGCTCTGTCTATTCCTCTCTACCGTTCTGGTTTTATGTCAAATTCTTTCACACTCCAAGCTATACGTCTCTGGAATGGCCTCCCAGACTCTATTCGTTGCTCTCCCAGTAGGATTACGTTTAAAAAGAAAGTTCACGTTTTCCTCACTGAAGGTTTATAGTAATAGTAAAATTGCTATAAACCTTGAGTGAGTGATGGAATCATCATATTTTTGTAACTTATTTAATGTATTTAGTTGTATGTATATATATATATATATATATATATTTGGTTTATATATGTAGTGTAATATAGTTATATACGTAATGTATGTTTTGTATATAATGTAATATGTATGTTAAACTGATAAGTTTAAGTATATATCTCTATTGTATCCGCATTTAAGTTTCTTTTTCCCAAAGGTTGACTGGGAGAGAATGCAATTAGCATTAAGTCCGCCTTTTGTACCATTTTATATTTATGGTCAATAAAGATTTTTAAATAAATAAAAAAATAAAAAAATAAATATAAAATATTAATAAAAGAAAAATAAGGATTGTGCTAAAGAATACCTTTTTTTTATACACTCCAATTGTAAAGACCTGCTTCGAAAATATAAGTTTGAAACAACAGTTCATTGTTCGTTATTTTTTTGCGTCTGATTGACTTATATTAATAAAAGATAACATAGGTACAAAAGATACGAAAATATTAAATTTGGATGGGGTTCAAACTAACTTTTCTGCATTTTATGTCGTCAAACAAACCACTGTGTTATAAGTGCTTTTTTCCATACTTAAAATCAGAAATGACATTTTGTTGTTAACGAATTTTCTAGCTAGTATTACCTACAGACACATCTCAGACGTAATAAAAGGAAAAGTACATGTTTCAAGGAAGCTCGTGACAGCCATTGCAGCCCCACATAACTGCTACAAATCCCTCCTTATTACTACACAAACAAGTTATTCGTTTCAAATTGAAAACTTTCCTCCCCACTAGCCATAGAGGGGCTGTGGCCCATAAATTCCTGCCAATTTTGTTTTATTCTCTGATGCAGGCACGGTAATAAAAGTAAGCTAAACGTGAGACACAGCCTCCCGATTGGATTACTCAGCAAAGTAATGGATCACTGCAGCTAGTGATATGGTGTTAGACGCCACCTGCCTTGCGTCGCACTTAATTTCCCAGCCGAAAATCAAATGGTCAACGCAAGCTGTTTGTAAATGCAAAGCTTACTATGCGACGCGACGTTGCGATCGTACTTGTTAAGCGATTTAGAGCTTTGTTAGGGCAGTGTTAAGTTTGATTTAACGATATTATTTTTTAATTATTATTATTTTAACAAAGCGCGTGGCACATCAATCGTAGGACGACTTTTTAAAATTTTTACATTTGGTTATACTTTGGTAAGAAAAAATATCTATATACCTACGTATACTATTTCGATTTTGTTTGTAAGTAATTTGAAATAAAGCTGAAATTTTAAAAAGGTGTGATTACAGCTCCTGTAAAGGAGTCGAAAAGTCAGCATTAATTATAAATTATGCGAATAAACCGTAAATAAGTTGCTTCATTTAAATATTTAATGTGCGCGGAAGTGCAAAAACTAAATATGTTAGTAATATGTATGAATATTAATATATGTATTTGTAAAACAAAATATGAGAATAGACAATTAAGGACTATCAGTTTGTTTTGTAAAAACTTATTGATGACGTAATCATCAAATATTAAGAGAGTTTAGCGTACAAATCTCCCCATTTATTGGCAAATCGGGATTTAATGGTGTGCGGTATAATATTGATGAAGTCGAGGTTGGAAAATAAGTAAATGAATTAAAAGAGTTTGCATTTCGAACAAAGAATATGTTGCGTCTGCAATGGCATGAATGAGCCGTCCAATTCATGAAGGAAGGTGGAAGACTAATGTGTAATAACAGACATGGTTTACTATTGGTAGACCGGGCTATCTTGACTCTATTTAATTCTTTTTCCGGAGTTTAACCTCAATTGCAACAATAACAATTTACTGCTTGATCTATGGTACTCATATTATCTTATCTTATTTATTATCATTATATATTATCTTTACATGCAATGCAAATAACATGATAAACTGTAAATTGAACAAGAAATCAAAAACCAACTAAGAGCTTGTTATGCCACGGCCAGAATGTAGTGTTATGTAGTGTTGTGTAGTTCCCCATCGCAATGACTAATCCTACCATCGAGCTTATACCCTGCTATGGGGTATGTGCTCGATGAATCCTACTTACCCAGATAAGGACTGTTAAATACTGTTTGATTTCATGGTTTAATAAATTTATCGAGTCCATATAGGATTACAATGGTAACAAAAGAACGAGTTACCCAACACAAAGTCATAAATGTTCTTGTGATTAAATATTTTGGATTTTCTACAAAGAACTTGGCACACATATAGATGTTAATTAATATCATTAATACATTATTATTTGTAAAATTACTTTGTAAAAAACGAATTATATATGTATTATGTATATTCACCTACTTTCATACTTAACATTGTTATTACTTTATTATTTATACTAATTATCAAAAAAACTCAGTTTTCAGTTCTTCAGTTTTATACATTGATACCAAATATCAGGTTTTGCTAGGTCACCTGGAAATGAGTTGGGTTTTTTATTTATAAATTTGCAAGTCAGCCATAAAAAACGGGTTTTCAAACGTTAGTATATCGATATCTGCTTTAACTAAAGTCATTAAATTTTGGATTCTAGGCAAAATTAAAGAGATTTAAAAAATGTACCAAATTTTATATATTTGGGTTGAAGAGGTTTTAGTTGTAAGAGATCAAATATAGCTCGAAATGGTTCGTGTAATATGCAAATTACAGCAAAATACCAACGTTCTCACCACTAGCCCGCGGAGGGAGAGATTAACGTATTCGACGAAACTATCATAATAATATTATTTCTATCTGGTTAAGGTCGCGAGAAAACGCTGGATGCGGGCAGCACAGGACCGATCGTTGTGGAGATCCTTAGGGGAGGCCTATGTCCAGCAGTGGGCGTCGTACGGCTGATATGATGAATATTATTTCTAACATTCACACCAATTACCCTAGCCCAAAGTAAGCACTGTAAGACTTGTGTTATGGATACTAGGGAAACGGATATACATTCGTATAAAATACATGAATTAGTAATATTTACAGAAAAACATATAAATACCCATGACTAAGGTACAAATGCTCGTATTCATCACACAAATATCTGCCCCTTCCGGGATTCGAACCCAGGACCGTTGGCGCTAAAGGCAGGATCGCTACCGGTTGTTTACTACGGAATCCTTATAGTTAATTCTCGCAGAAAGACAAACTACTTCCCATAAAAGGACGTGACCTTTTGCCTAAATAGTAGGTATAAAAAACAACTCCCCTGAAGTAAACAGTAATAAATGTTTATCACAGTTTTTTATCACTAAACTTATTTTTTGATTGTTGTTTTGCTTTTGACATTGATGTATATATACGAGGATGATACTTACGGATTTTTAATGGAAGACCAGCTACAGATTTGTAGTAGTTTCAGCAGCTAAAGCTACCACAGAAAACACTCTTAAGCTAATATTGAAAAACCACAATTCATTTACAAAAAAATACAAATTGTAGTATCACATGTGATTTGAATGAAGTGGGTAACAGATTTCACAATTTTCATCAAGTAATTGAGGATATTATGGTTCCTCAACATATCAATGTTGTAAATTATAGGTATAAACGCATACCTTTATACGTTATATTCCTCACCATTACATTCAATTTAATACACCAAAAAGTCTCGTTAGAGAACAAAGATTTTAGTAAAATATAGCATAATTCTAGCATAGCGAGACTATTGAGATCAGGAATCATCCTAATTTCAATACTCATGAATGTTGGAGAGTTGCACCTGCTTGAGCTCCCGTAATAAATAAAATAAGATCTCCAGAATCACACACTGCGATACCTATTGATGTTATTAGCTCTTTTTGTAAATAATAAAAATAAGATGAAGGTCAGCCTCCTGTTCAGAGTTTTATTCACCATTTCTTTTCGGAAAGCCATCCTAATTTTCGATCTGGTGATAGATATTTTTTAATTTTATATTTGAATATATTTGAAAACAATGAAAAATAAAATATCATAAAATAAAATAAGATTGCCTACGCTATATTATATCGTGGAATTATTCTACAAAAATTATTAACGACTGTAGAAGCAGCAGTAAAAAATCCGTAGAATTAATCTTGTAAGTACTAAAGATATCATCAGCTTAATTGTAATTAAATAAGTGTAAAATAAGACGAAAAGGCCTTCCAATTTCTGAACTAGTACTAAAGTCACAAGTTAATTTAATTTAAAATTAACTAAAGTCAAATTATGTTAAACAGGATTTTTTTAATAATTTCGAGTAATTAAGAACATGCCCAATTAACATTGCCCTAAGCTATAATAACACATTTAAGATAACTGTCAATTTAGTCATTCTATGACCACTGCTCGATAAGGTGACAAAATGTCAGGATTAAATAAAAAATAAACGTGTTTTCGGAAATTTAAAAAATATATCAAAAAAGTTTTAAGTATAAAAAAATCTGTCTTTAGGTAAATTCTGAGCAATCAAATATAATAAATTGTTCCTTCAATTTTTGGTACAGTTTTCATTAAATTATTAGTTAATATTAATTATTTACTTTTGTTTGCGAGAGGTTAAAAATGTTATGGAATGGAAAGGAATAATGTTTCATATTTATGTAGTATAGAATACCTAAATATTACAAAAACGGTTGTGCATATCGTCTTCACAATTTCACTGAGATGGTCGATTCGTTATTTACTATATTATTGGGGAGCGAAGAGACCAGTATAATATGCTCTCAAACAGAAGATAGAACACGATGTCTAGACGTAGCACCTCAAATATTGAACAAGTATCGGTTTTCCTATCAGCAGTTTAATTGGCTTTGTCCTTCATAACATTTGCAATACTTTATCTAAAACTTAGGTAGGTATTAAAATTGGTTGAAGAGTTACTAATATTTTATCATTTTATATAATACAGTTAAATTTCACAGATAATTATTTACCGTTTTAATTAAGACACTGATCAGCAGACTAGATACTTAACACGTTTAAATATATGTCTTTAATATACAGTCAGCCGCACATCAATTTTAAACTTTAATTCAAGTATGTTCAGTGTTTATAAGCCAATGGTAAAATTTTCACTTTGTGGTAGATGTTGTCCATTCATGGTATATTTAAGTGAAATTATAAAGAATAATTTAAAGAAAACCCTTTTTTGGATATGATTAAAAAGACGTTCAATGTATTAATAAACTGCGTGTGTATATGAATGTTTCTGATTTTTAAATATTGATTATTATAATTTACATAACTATGAAAAAATATTTTCTTTGAACAGTTATGCCATGTCTACTGAACTGCTTTCGATCAGAGCAGTTATTCGTTACAGCGTTCTTCAGGGGTATCTTTTCTCTGCAACGCTTTTCCTGTTGAACATCAATAAACTATCTGTTATATGCAAACGAGAGTACTGTCGTGGAGAGATATCTGTCTAGTGCAAAAGCCACTGGTGACGATGGCCGATGCTGATGTTGATGAGAAAAACCATGGTTAAGCGGATGAACCGTGGTTATGCCACGCTTCCCAGTAGGGAGACAGTAACTTTGCAAATTTCAATGCCACGAAAAGCAAAGATGTCTGTTCACGCCAAAAAGAAATCCCTTCAACCGGACTTCTACTTTTCGATGTGCATTTATACCTGTTACTCAGAGTCTCGGATTTGTCTTCAGACCTCCAACTTCGGTACCACTATCGAGTCCAAGGGTCAAACTGCAGTCAAAAAGATTGGCGTGCTAAATAAAATCAAGCGGTATTTCTCGGCAGGACAGCTTTGAACTCTATATAAAGCTCAAGTCCGATCTTCCATGGAATATTTCAGCCACCCCTAGGACGGCTCAACAAGAAACTGGATACAATTCAGCACAGAACTAAGAGTTTTTTTTATTAGTGATAGCAGCATAGAACAAGAACTTTTGCAGCTTCTGAGCTTACTTTGAAGAGTAAGCTCAGAAGCTGCATAAGCTCATACTGTTGTAACGAGGCGCCATAGCTATATTGGCGACTCGTTGCTTTCATTGCGCTCTTCTCTGGCCATTTTTCATATTTTCTTTTCTCTTCGTTTCCTATTTTAAATTTACTGTCTGTCTCTGTTTCCTATTTTAAATTTACTGTCTGTCTCTGTTTATTTGTTTTGTTCGAAGTTTATTCTTACCAGAGTCAGCGCGTAGAGCGGTTGACTCACCGAAAATAAATTATTTAAATATATTTATAGTGCTGAGCAGTTATAATAAGCTCACAAGTATATAATAAGCTCATAAGCATAATTCACAAGTTTCCTGTATATATATTCTTTACTACCAGTTCCTGTTTCTAAGTCTATAAGTTTCTTTAAGGCACTATTGTAAGTAGCCCTACCTTTTATAATATGTTTTTAGTGATAAATGTGAAATTGTTTTGTATTCAGTGTAATTTACCTTTTTTTTATATAATTGTTTCAGTTGTGCCTTAATTACTTAAATATAAAACAAGTGACCTAAACGAGCTTTTATTTCTCCGGCTGCACCCCGCCACACTGGCGCCTCAACGTGTATAGAACACCACCATCCAGTCAACCAGTACCGGCGAACCGAACTACTATATTTTGAAGATCGTTGTATGTTGTGTGTGATTTTTTGTTATCTTTTTCCAAATTCTAAAAGGCTTAGTCGCCCCCCACTATTTTATCGGCCATATTATTAACTTAATCATCTCATCTCATCTCATCCCAATCCTCATTTTATTTAATTTATAGTAGTTGACAATACAACTACATCACTACACACAACACTTACAAGACACTTTACCCAACATTTACTACATTTTACAGACAAGAAACTATACGCGGTTTCGAAAGAAACCGACACAAAATTGTTGCTGATTCTGAGCGTCAATATATCACTCAGATCAGTGAAATTAACACTTACGGGCAGTGCTGAGAGGGAGTACCTCCAGTGTATCCCACATACAAGTCTTAGATTTGGCTAGGCACTTTCCTGGAGGCAATCCGTGCCGACTATCCAGAGGTTCCTACCAGTCTAAACTTGAACATTACACCTACCTCACACTAGTTTTATTAAATTTATCTTAGTCTTACTTAACCAGTCTTTGTATAATAGATTAGTTAGGAAAAAATTAAACAATTTTAGTTTCACTCTCCTTTCAACTCATCACATATCATCCTATCACTTAGACTATTATAATTTATAGTAGTGGCATAACAAACACGCAACTACACACTACACTTACAGTACACTTACCTACCACATTTACTACACCCATCAGACAGTAAAACTATACGCGGTTTTGAAAGAAACCGACACAAAATTGTTGCTGATTCTGAGCGTCAATATATCACTCAGATCAGTGCAATTAATACTTACGGACAGTGCTGAGAGGGAGTACCTCCAGTGTATCCCACACACAAGTCTTAGATTTGGCTAGGCACTTTCCTGGGGGCAATCCGTTCCGACTATCCAGAGGTTCCTACCAGTCTAAGCTTGAACACAATACCTACCTAGCACTAGTATTATTAAATTTATTTTAAACCATAACTGTTTTTAAGTAGTTTTTAAATAGCTAGAAAAACACCTCGTTTTGAAACACAATCATTTATTTTTAATAACACTATGAATCCATCACTTATAAATAAACCTGAGCTTGCTTATGAACTTGTCTCCGCTCAATTGAATTTCCATCTGTCGCAACCGCTGAGGAATTACGAGAATTACTAAATCCAATAATAGACTCAGATTGTTCAGTTCTTTCCCAGTCCTTACTCCATTGAACGTGATCTTGATAAAATCAAAAACATTCTTCGTATGGTTTCTTCACGATTAATTTATCAATACGTTTAAATAGATTAGAGATTACTACATAACATAAACGAGACATTTGCAAAACTTCAAACAAATTTTTCATCCATGACAGCCTGTCAATCAAATTTTAAACCTCTTCTGTCCAGCAATAACATAACTACGAACTCCTGGCACAAAATTTACTCAAAACTCTTTAGACCTAAAAAAATTCTTTTATTCCTTACTTTTTCTTTATTACTTTATTATTACTTTTATTTACGTTTATACTTTATATTACTTTTATTACTTTTTCTCCCAACTATATTTCTCTATCGTTATTACTTTTCCAAAAGTTTTTTTTTATATATTACTTTTATACATACTACTATTTACAACTCATTCATTCACTCATTCTATTACAACACATAATAATTACTATACATTAACTTTCTTCATAGAAGACATACTTAATTATACAGTCTTACAGTCTTCATAGAGGGCATTAATTTTTCAGTCTTCATAGAAGGCATATTTAATTTCTCAACCGAGAATAGAACCTCTTAGTCTATTGTTAAAGCCTCATTATACATCTTGAGGGAATTTTTTCTTCCAGCGGGTTGTGACTGGTTAAATAAGCCTACACTAATTTATATTTTTCATCCAGCGGGTTGTGACTGGATAAATAAGCCTACACTAATTTTTATTTTTCATCCAGCGGGTTGTGACTGGTTAAACAAGCCTACACTAATTTTTATTTTTCATCCAGCGGGTTGTGACTGGTTAAACAAGCCTACACTAATTTTTATTTTTCATCCAGCGGGTTGTGACTGGTTAAGCAAGCCTACACTGTTTTATTTTTTTTCATCCAGCGGGTTGTGACTGGTTAAGTAAGCCTTCACTAATTTAAGGAGCCAGTTGAGTGTTCAATTAATTTTGGATACTCTACCGCGTGGAGTCTGGTTGACTTATTAAATCAACCATGACCGTTGACTGAAGTATGTTCTGGAAGTATGAAAGTGATGCATGTAAGGAAAGTGATGCATGTAAGGATGCTGGTCTCCTTATTTTCTCATTTCACAATTCTCATCTCATCCATTTTTATTAAAGATATGTTTTTTTTTATATAAAATGGTCACATTTTTACATAGTTTTATGAAAAAATCCTTTTTATACTCAGGATTTTTTCTTCCAGGGGGGAGCGGGTATTGTAACGAGGCGCCATAGCTATATTGGCGACTCGTTGCTTTCATTGCGCTCTTCTCTGGCCATTTTTCATATTTTCTTTTCTCTTCGTTTCCTATTTTAAATTTACTGTCTGTCTCTGTTTCCTATTTTAAATTTACTGTCTGTCTCTGTTTATTTGTTTTGTTCGAAGTTTATTCTTACCAGAGTCAGCGCGTAGAGCGGTTGACTCACCGAAAATAAATTATTTAAATATATTTATAGTGCTGAGCAGTTATAATAAGCTCACAAGTATATAATAAGCTCATAAGCATAATTCACAAGTTTCCTGTATATATATTCTTTACTACCAGTTCCTGTTTCTAAGTCTATAAGTTTCTTTAAGGCACTATTGTAAGTAGCCCTACCTTTTATAATATGTTTTTAGTGATAAATGTGAAATTGTTTTGTATTCAGTGTAATTTACCTTTTTTTTATATAATTGTTTCAGTTGTGCCTTAATTACTTAAATATAAAACAAGTGACCTAAACGAGCTTTTATTTCTCCGGCTGCACCCGTCACACTGTTATGCCCTTTTTTCTATCGGACATCCACACGCACTGCAAACTACCATCCTTTCTCGATCGCTATTTCTAACTGTTGCACCAAGCGCTACTCAACATCCTTTATAATGCGCACAGCAATGGATGTCTGTATTTCCGAGTACTTATAGCTCGTCCGTCTTAAGAGCAAGGTTGAATTGATACCTTCTGGCCTAGCTCGCTCTATCGTAGAATCTGTCTTGGCCCCAATGCTTGATTGGAATCAAGAGCGAATCCATTCGAAATAAAAAGAAAATCTTTTAAAGATGATGTTTATTTTTTTCTATCAAGTACTTTCTTTAACATTAAAATGTTCAGTACAAAAGAATATTTTCCTAACTAAACCTGACCGAGCCCAAAACCCTTTGAAACGTGTCCGTAACATAAAACTATACTCAGAGTTTATGGCTTGGTACATAAAAATCACATGTCCGTTTCAACCGCGCGGCCACCTCATAATATTTGATGAAACTTTGCCAGGAATTAGTGCTAATTTGTTACTTTACACACCTCTTTTCGTGAATTTGTTACAAAAAAAACTAAGACGCTATCACAAAAAATAGGTGGCCGCTAGAACCGCCACTTGCCGTAGTCATCGTCCGTGATTACACAGAAACTATATAATGCAGATAGACGAATGATGCATCAAAATGAAAGGTCTTAATTTGTTCAATTTGTTACAAAAATAAAAAACGTGAAAACGTACATAAACAAAAAGTTATGCAATATTTAGTTTTCAGGTTATGAGTAGGTAGGTATGTCACCATAAATATCAAATTAATAGAGGCTAATGTGTATGGATAATTAGTTACTAATTTGTTACAGCGAATAAACGTAAAAAAATACTAGAAAGTGGGTTCAATAATTTGTTAGAGTCGATTTTAGTTGGCCGCTCGGACGGCAATATGCCTAAAATACAATGGCATTTATCTCGTTATTAAAAGTAGGTTTAAGCTTAGTTAGAGTACTAGTCGACGGGTAACGTAACCTAGTTTAGATAAATATGGCGAATATAACTGCAGCATTCATATTTTAGAAAATATTTGCAAAAAACCGTAATATGAAACCGTATGAGAGTAGGGTGACTATGAATATATTAGTACAAAGGCATGTTTTTAATGTTGTACTCTGTTTGAAGGAATATGCAGTTTTGCAGCCATATTGATGTCTATTGTTCTTAATTCTTTAAAGTATTTACTGATAAGATTTTCGTTTCATTGACATTCCGCAGGTGTTTTATGATGGCCACGATTCCCGAAAAAGGATCTCTTTTGTTTCCAAATTATTGTTAAAAATATTTGTCGGAAGGGGTTTAAAAAGCGATTATTGTCCGTTGTGAATATTGTCTGTCATTATTGTGCTGGATTTTGAAGTGTGTGCTCGTACGTATTTAATTCCCGTGATTTTCATACTACTAAGTTACAATTATCAGTAAATCCAGAAGTGTCTAAAAGTGCTTAGCTATGAGTTGTGCCCACTTATATGATTTGTTAATATAGAAGTCACCACCAAAAAGTGTATTGCAGAGGGATCCAAATTGACTACGGTAAGTTTGATTTTTACAATTTTATGATGACGTGAATAAAGTTATTACTTTATTGCGACAGCTGTTTTCGTGACGTGTAAGTATATGACATTAAGGCCATTTTGTCATACTTACGTCAATTTAAGTGAAGTTGTGGGTTGGATCTTTACCATGTAAATACGTCCAATTATATGTTCTTGTTAACATATTGGTGCCTTAATAAAAGAAAATTTTACAGTAGCCATGCGATCCAAGCCGATGCCGTTGCGCCGCAACTGGCCCGTGCCCCCACGCGCTCTATGTGATTGTGTGTGAGTTCTATTCCTTTGGATGCAACTAATCGTAATATTTCTCCTTCAATACCAGCCGGCCGTAAACGCCCGCGTTATTTAAACGTTGGTTGCATATACATATTTGTTTTTCTTTCATTATTTTTTTCTATTTTTTATTCCATGACAATTGAAACATGATGGCTGTGTAACTGTTGTCTACATGTTGAGCTATCAAATGACACCTTTTTAATGCTGATTATTTACATGGGTAGTGGTGGTCGAATTATTTTGAGAGCCCAGGTCTTGGTTATCAAGAAAACAAAATGGCGGCCGTCAGAGCCAAAAATGCCAAATATTTCACATCATTAAAGGCTCCGACACTGGTGACGGGACACATTGTATACATAGGATAGATAGATAATAGCTTAATTTCTTACTCCACTCACACTAACATTATTAACAGAAATACTATAAGCATATTTTAAAGCAAATATCAAAAATCGTAATATAAAGTATGTCTTAACTTAAAATGTATTTATATAAGCACTCTCCCTAAAAAAATAAGATATGAATATCGAAAATTCCAATAATCATAGTCACCCTACTCTCATACGGTTTCATATTACCGTTTTTTGCAAATATTTTCTAAAATATGAATGCTGCAGTTATATTCGCCATATTTATCTAAACTAGGTTACGTTACCCGTCGACTAGTACTCTAACTAAGCTTAAACCTACTTTTAATAACGAGATAAATGCCATTGTATTTTAGGCATATTGCCGTCCGAGCGGCCAACTAAAATCGACTCTAACAAATTATTGAACCCACTTTCTAGTATTTTTTTACGTTTATTCGCTGTAACAAATTAGTAACTAATTATCCATACACATTAGCCTCTATTAATTTGATATTTATGGTGACATACCTACCTACTCATAACCTGAAAACTAAATATTGCATAACTTTTTGTTTATGTACGTTTTCACGTTTTTTATTTTTGTAACAAATTGAACAAATTAAGACCTTTCTTTTGATGCATCATTCGTCTATCTGCATTATATAGTTTCTGTGTAATCACGGACGATGACTACGGCAAGTGGCGGTTCTAGCGGCCACCTATTTTTTGTGATAGCGTCTTAGTTTTTTTTGTAACAAATTCACGAAAAGAGGTGTGTAAAGTAACAAATTAGCACTAATTCCTGGCAAAGTTTCATCAAATATTATGAGGTGGCCGCGCGGTTGAAACGGACATAAAATCACGGTCGCGATGTTAAGAAATTTGCCTAGAGAGCTTTTATAAACATAAAAAATTCAATACGTCTCAAGCGTAAAGTCAAAAGCACTTTCAATGTTGCCTTGATATATCAATATTTAATGTCCTATTACCATAACTTTATTTTAAATGAAGACAATTTCATTAGATTTAAACTCGATATCGATAATTCTTAACAAATCATATAATTCGCTTACACAAGGGCAATAAAAAATATTGAAAAAATTATGCCATTGACAAAAATATAAAACCTTAAATCACAGATGAAATTTAAACAAAAACAAAGCGGCTTTGATACAGGGTTGCAGTGTAACAAAACATAATGTAAAAATGCAGTAACATTGTAAACCCAAGTTGAGTAGCTAACGCACTTGTGTTACGGAAGTCAGAAACAACGACGGTATCACAGCACCCAGACCTTGAAGTGGCATTACCATGAAAACTAGTATTAGATTTTGTTCAATAATTTGTAACAAAAGAGTTGGAAAAAACAAATTGTAACAAATTGTAACAATTTTCTTCAAGATGACAAAATGTATGTTTTTTTTCTTGTCCTGCCACATCTTTCTATTTATATATATATATATATATATATATATATATATATATATATATATATATATATATATATATATATATAAAAGCAAAAGGTCACTCATTCATCACGAAAGGTCAGAAACTACAAGTGCTAGGCGTCTCATATTTTGCATGGGACGTCCTTTTAGGACTTAGGTGCTCACTAAGATGGGATTTTGCGAATTCAAACCCCTAAAAGGGGAAAACGGGACGACAAAGTTTGTATGAAACTTCTATAGTTTTAATAGTAGAGTTTCCAATTCATGAGAAAATACTTAGTATTTAAAGAATTTAAAATGTAGTTAATTATTAACTGACTTAAATAAGGAGGAGGTTATCAATTTGGATGCTTATTTTTTATATTTGGTCGGGCATAGCCCCATATTTGCATAATTCTTTATTTGTTTTAAATGGGCTTGTTCCGAAATGGTTCAATTAAGTTTCATTTAGATATAATGATAAGTTATGGAGACAGAAAGCGGAACTCTTAAAAAATGACAGCAAATCATCCGTGATTACTGCTATTGCATAAATACTCGTATATTAATACCTTTGAAAGAGGTACAAAGATTAAAATTGAAGTCAGTTTATTTGTTAAGTTAAGTAAGTCAGTTAATTTTAATACGAATTATTTTTATCATACATTCGTCATCGTTTTATGTAAAACTAAAAATTGAAGTTTCGAAAACCCCCATATAAATTCCCTATTATCTATCATAATCACAAATGCTAACTTTTGAAATAGAACTGGACAAAAGGTTTTGGTAAAAAAAAAAAACTGCTGCTAAAATTATTCCAAAAATCATCCCTAAGTGAATCGGGCAGCTGTTTTAAAAAATGCCCATAATTATCCCGAAGTGAATCCAGCAGCTACTGAAAAATATTCCCATTATCATCCTGAGGTCAATAGACAGGCAGTTGAGAATTATAAGAAAAAGCAGCAAGCAATAAATTTATATCCGGATGCTACTATGGCCAAAAGTTGATAATTATCATGTTTATAACTTAAACACGTCAAAATAGATGAATGGTTTTATGGGATTTGACAAAAAGTTAGATTATACTGATACAATCTACGATTGCTGTAAGATCGAGTGGCATATATTCTCATATAGGCACATATCTTAATTTTTAGTTAGTTTAGTTAGTTAACAATAGTTTACGAGGTCTTATTTTATATGCAGAATTCACAAATAAAGCTTCTTGAATTTTAAACAAATAATCCAGTCTTCGGTGAGTAGGTCACAATAATTTTCCTGACAAAAAATGCAGATATTCATCATTTTCTTTATCAGTTTCAAATTTGTTTAAACTTCTTATACTTTTGGGTCGTTTTTTTTAGTGTTTTTTGGGTTTTTAATTGCAGTTTTGGTTGCTTCTTTTGCAGGTTCTTTCTCTTCCTTACTATTTTCTTTTGTTCTTTTGCTCTAGGTTTACTTTTCTGGTGTGCTGGTGAAAATAACGGATTTTTTTTTTACTAATCGTCTTTTACGAGTAGGTTTTAGAGTTGGTACTTGCACTACATCATAAAGTGTTACTAAGGGAGATGGACTAGTTTGACTTGTATACTTTGATGGACTAGTATACTATGATTAACACCAGCTTCATTAACATCACCCACTTATTCAGGCGCAGGTATTGTTTTGTTTAAATACTCAAAGTTAGCATCATTATTGGAAAGTTGAGATGTTATTGGATTAAAAATATTTTCATTGCCAGCATCATAAGCAGCTTGAGATTCATTTTAGAATTCACTTTGACTTGAATTGCCTTTCACTAGGTATTGGTTTCTGTTCGTTGTTTAAGACAAGATTCTGATGCTAAAATATCATCAAAACTTGCAAAAGTGTCTTTAAATTTAACTTGATCCATTGGAGAAATTCCAGCAGACTTGAAGCTATTTATAGCTTTATCAATACTTGTTGTTTTATTGAAAGCCTTTGCATAAAGGCCTACAATATCATGTATCGTAATTTTGGTGTATGGATGGTTCACCATGAACATTCACAATTGGGAGGTAATTGCGGACGTCCGTGTTTACACCAGGTACTTTGTCCACAATTAGCCCAAACGAGTTAGAAAAGATACAAAGATAAAATTTTGAGGTTAACAAAATTTATCAAGGCAAACGATTTTGCTATTTACTCGTTATTAACAACGCAATCGACAAAAAATTTTACTTTATACTGACACATACTTTATACAAAACCCTCAAAATATTAAATACCAAAAATTTGATCAAAATGACGAAGAATTTTAAATCACACTTACCTAGGAACATCCATCGGGAATATTTGGTGAGCACTAAAGATGACGGAACGTAACGAAAGATCTGGGCGCCCGGGCGCGGGGGACAGGGATCGAGTAGATATATGTTTATTTAGTTCTTATACTTCCGCGCAAATTACACATTTGAATAAAACACTTTTTTACGGATTTTGTGCATTTTTTTTTTTTATATTTAATCCCGTCGTTAGACTTTTTTACAGAAGTCGTGATCACAGGATGACTAAGATAATGGTTGTCATGTATTTTCTACTACCTTCACAATATTTTAATCGGGCACGTTCCTAATTGTTAAAATTGATTTATATCAAATTGTTTTATTTCAACGTCAGGATTAAATATAAAAAAAAAATAATACGCAATATCCGTAAAAAAGTGTTTTATTCAAGAGATAGTATGTTAGTCAGTATTTACCCCGCGTCCGCAATTCCCATCGTCCCCTAAGTTACGTAGTTAGTTACGTCTTGCAATGTTTCATATACATTCAAATACGACAGGATTTTTTTAAATTTTCATTAATAAAAATAAGCTTGTAAATAATAAGTATTACATCTCCTAGCAATTATTTCCTTAAATATAAAAATCCAACGGTTCAATGCTTAAATAATAAAAAATATATAATATTACCAGTGCCGAATTAAGGTCGCCTGGGGCCTCTAGGCACTTTATGTTTGGGGGCCCCCTTTTACAATGTGTCCCGTCATCAGTGTCGGAACCTTTAATGGTGTGAAATAAACCTTTTTTTATCGACGAATTGCCCCTCATATTTTGTGGAATACTCATTTCTTGAGTGAATAAATACAAAATCAGAAAATATTTTTTAAATAAAAATTTAATATTTACATTTGTTTTTATATTTTTACATTTTGGGGCCCCTTCTACACCGGGGCCCCTAGGCACGTGCCTAGTGTGCCTAGGGGGTAATCCGCCACTGAAAATTACAGTTAAATTTTGACCCAAAATGTCCTTTCCTCTATTGGAGTAGAATCAGCAAAATCAGCTTATTAATAATGCTATTAGAGAGGCACTATCCAGTTTTATTTTCTTAAAACTATTTAACCCTAGATATTGTCCACAAAAACAAAAAAAAATACACACACTTATTTCAAGTAAACCACTTGTTGTTTTAAATCAACGCTGTATTTTTTATTAGAGTATTATTATCTCCGAGTAAACTTTTTATCTCCGAGTTTCACGAAAACGGCTACTAACTAGAGTATAATAAAACTATATACAAAAAACTTATTAGACATTTCTGTTTTTTGCTGTCATAAAACTTACTCACTTTGCATAGAGCAGGTGCATTCTCCTGGATTTTCTCCAATCTCATCTTTTGTATTGTTGGCAATAACAATAAGCTCCATGTGTGATCTTTACTTTGAACTCATTGTTCCTACCAGAGACGTGTCTCGTAAGCACAAATCTTGCAACAAAGCTCATTCCTTTTTAACCAACAATTTCTTTCGAGACTCCTCTCTGAATAAACGAAAGCTCGGTTCGAACTACAAGCCTTTAATGAAGTGTATCTTCTGGTCGACAACGCTTTAAGAAGCACCAGGTGAAAGCGAGGTCTTTTTACGGCGACTAAAATAAAATAGCCACGCGTGAGTAAAGAGCTCCTGTATATGCAAGCACAACAACGTTGGTGTTTGTACAAAAATAAACCATGTCGCTTTAACATAAAACTCATATTTTTGTTACGGATGGCCTTGTTGTGAACAAAACAATGCCCGGTTTACGGACAGGATTGCAAACAGTTGCTGTGTCCAACGGTTATGATCCGCCGTTTCAGCTACACTCGGAATTTGGTAGTGTCATAAAATAAAAAGCAAAATGCTGTGGTATAACATACTATAAAATATATTTCGTCGGAAGATCTTGCACTTTCCCTGTTGTTTTATAATTTAGTTTTAGTTATTTAAAGAGATGGAAAATATTTACCTAAAAATACTAAAAGTTTTTAGTATTAACACAAGATTTATTAGATCTGTATCGACCTCAGAATAACTAAAACAATAAACCGACTAACACTTAATTTGTGACATGGAATTAGTGTTGCCCAAATTCAGTCTTGGTCTTGCAGTCTTGGTCTTGTTCTTGCGTTTTTGCAAGACCAAGACCAAGAACAAGACCGCGTATTTTTAGCAAGACCAAGACCAAGACTGACCGTGCAAGACTTGAGCAAGAACAAGACTAAGCCTGCAAGACTCTTGCGTCTTGCAGCTAGGACTTAGCGCTATTTCACGGAGTAGTTAGGTGTAACAGTTCGGTGTATAGGTACGCTTAGGAATTCTATGAGACGCAAAAAACTGTATCAAAGAATATGAAAAACTGGATCTATGCGCATTACGACTAATACCATAAACATACCTACATAGCGAATAAAAAAATATCCATTAAAATCAAACTGAGTGCATGCATAGTTATGTTTTAACCATCGGCACTTTGATAATGCGGCATCAAAGGTTTTGTACTTACTTCTCAAAGAAATTTGCTGCTTTTCGGAAGCACATGGTTATAATACACGCGCCGGCGGCTTCTTTTGAAATCATATACAACAATCGTTGCCGCCGCGCCGAAATCACAACATTTGACACTATTTGATTGCCGCCACAGGGCGTAGGCGTAGGTATACTCATGCAAAATAATTTCGAATTTTAAGAGTACCTACAGGTGTTCCAAAGAATAAATAAGTTTCAGAGTGCTTATAATGAAAATGAATACATTATACTGATCACGCAAGTAGTATTATGATTAGAATAAAATGGTAAGGATAGGTAGTAGATGTCATAATAATTTATTCTAGTAAGTATATATTATAATATTGATTATATGGTTTTAAACTAATTACTTAGGTACTATTATTGTACATTTAGTCATTATATTTCTTAAGTTTTTACAAGAAAAAATAGCAAAAAAGTGTTCAAATATCACCCGTTTGATAAATATTGTAGCCACTTTTAAATATACTTGAAACGTGTAAAAAAATTCTACATAATTAATAAAATAATATAAAAAGCGTAGGTACTTACCTACTAATAAAATAAAAAGCCTGCGATTTATTATTAGTAAATAATCACGGCAGCCGAGAGTGTGTCTCCACTTTTGAATACATAAATCATAACCAGATCACTAGAGCCACTTCAAAAAAGAAATTTGTAATTCCTAGGGTTCAAAATTATTTTGGTGACAGAACTTTACAGAAGCGTATACCATATCTTCTTAATTCGTTGCCCGAAACTATTAGATGTGAAACGGATAAAAATAAATTTAAAAAAATATTAAAAGATTATCTGATGACTACTATTTAACACAACAATTGTATGTTTTTATTTATTTTTTTGCATTCACAATGCAATATTTCTATAAGATATAAAATACGTGTGTAAAAAACAACCACGCCTCCGAGCCCATCTGAGGGCTCGGAGGCGTGGTTGTTTTTTACACACGTATTTTATATCTTACAACAATTGTATCTTATTATTATCACCGCTAAATTTTCCTTCAGTTTGTTGTAATTCAGTCTAAATCCAATTATTGTGCACTTAACTTTACCTGATACAGTTATAGTTGTATTATATACCTACATAATTATAATTATAAGCTAAGAGACTAAAGATCCCTCAGTCAAACCGACAAGTCGGTTTTGTGGGACTAAATTGTATCTTTGTATTTTTTTTTCTTGTATATGAAATAAATAAATAAAAAAAAATAAATAAAAAAAAAAAAAAAGTATTTACAAGCAGTGCCCGCGACTTCGCCCACGAAGAATAGTAACTTTGGAGGTATAGTGACGTTCAGGATTTATTTATTTATTTTAAAACTTCTGTCATCAAACATACAAACAAACTCTTCAGCTTTATAATATTAGTATAGATTAGTATAGATGTACGCCAAAACATTCACTTATATGTAAAGAATAGTGATTGGCACTAATTCTTTACATATATTTTATTCACGCGTCGCGTCTGTACAAGTAGGTAATAATCTGTGTTTGTACGCCGCACGCGGCATCGTTTGATTTGCGGCGGCATCCTTTTAATAGAGCCGGCACGTGGCGAGGCGGCGCGGTAGAAAGCAAGGAAACGTACTATAAACAAAGGAATTATTTTAATTCCAGTCATTTCCAATTGAGCTGTGCTTCGAGTCTAACTTAATAATTGTTTTTACTAATTCTTGTTGTTTTCTAAAAACGTATCACGTGTACAATTTAATATGAGTGACGAAGATTCAAATTATTCTAGTCCGAGTAACGAGAGTTTGAGTCACAGATCTAAAAGACCCAAAAGCAAATTTGAGGAGTTTTTCGAAATAATTCATGCATCCCAAACTGCCTTGTGTAAATTGTGCCAACATAAAAAGACTGAAATAAAAATGAAAAACAGAAACACTTCAGGCTTAAGGAAACATCTAATATCTTTCCACAAAAAGGAATCACAAATATTTCTTCCTGTTAAACCAAAATTAAGTGGAGATATCACAAGCTTTTTAGTAACCGCTGGAAGAAGTGGACAGGTAAGAATATATTTTTTTTATATGAAAACTCCAGGAACTCAAAAAAGTCTTTTTTGAACAAATGACTTTAAACTGACTTCGGAATATTTTATAGATATTGATAAAATAGTAATACATAGGTACATATTTCGCGTCATTTTTAACAATGGTCGAAATTGTCGCTACGGGAATTTTAACTCCGCGTAGCTGTTCATGCGATACTTTCAAAAACGCCATTAACTTACGTAAGTATTTTTGAGTTAGTGGTGTTTTCATCTAGGGGTGCGACATATTAAGTATGTAATTATCGTCTTAAATATTTTTATAAACACCTATATTTTCATTTGTTTTCATAATCGGCCAGTAACAACTAAGTACTTTATTTTGGTAAATTACAGTACAGTGCAACCTTAATATAACAAATGTCAATTTAACGATTTTCTCGATTTAACAACAACAAACCTCCTCCTCCTAAACGCTCAAACCTAGTATGTTTTAAATAATAACACAAGATTTATTGTTTTATTTCAGTCGGAAAACAGCAGTGACAACATCACGACAGCTACAGTTGATTGGGTAGTGAAAAAATATCTTCCCTTCTCATTTTTCGATGACGAAGCTACACAAGTATATTTTCGACGTATTTGCCCTAATATGGAGTTTCCTAAAAGGTCTACACTTAGAAGGAAAGTCAAAGAGCGATTTGAAGAGCTCCAATTTAATCTCAAGGAACGACTTCAACAATTATCATCTAAAATGTCATTTACCATTGATGGGTGGACGTCAATTGCTGGTAGGAGTTACTACGGGGTTACTATGCATTATATAGACAACGAATGGAAGTATCGATCTGTAGTTCTTGATTTTATACCATCACGCGGTCGACATACTGGGGAAGATATTGCAACGATTTTCCATGAATGTTTATTGGAATATGGCATAATTGATAAAATACAAGGTATCACGGTCGACAACGCAACTGCAAATACCAAATTTATGTATGAACTGGGCAAACAGTTGCCACACTTTGATTCAGACAATCAACATTTCCGGTGCTTTGCTCACATTTTAAACCTTGGTGTACAAGATTTATTAGAGACCTTAGCATTACACTGTGAGTCTGACACTAACGCGCAAGATCAGCAGTATGAAGACTAAGCAGACGAAACTGAGGAAGATGAAGAATATGCACCAAATATTGCTGACTCGCGTACATCTGTAACAAAGTTACGCAGTATTTCCAGTAAAATAAAAAGAAGTGAGATAGTGAAGAAGAAGTTTCAGTCTGCTTGTGAAGCAGCTGGCGTGCCATCAAATCTAAATGCCATTCTTGACTGTCCAACAAGATGGAATTCCACACATGATATGATTGGATTTGGTTTAAAAGTGAGAGCGGGCATTAACATATTGTGCAGTTCTGTCACCGAATTGAATGATTTTCAAATCACAGCTAGTGAATGGCAGGTACTCGAAAAATTACATAAATTTCTAATAAACTTTAAACTTTTAAGTACAAAACTTGGTGGAGACAAATATGTTACATTACCGCTAGTCATTGTATCATTCAATCTCTTGCTAGATAAAATTGAATCCATGGTAAAACAGTTAGATGAGAAACCTAATCGATCTGAAGTGGATGAAAGGCTCATTCTAGCTTTCCAAGCAGCTCGAGACAAAATGCTTAAACATTATAAGAAGAGCAACTGGATTTATTGTACTTCTTTAATTTTAGACCCAAGGCATAAGGCTCAGACTTTTGACCTGACAATGTGGGGGAAGCAACTTAAAACAGAAAGTCTGCGCAAGTTCAATGAACTTTATGAAGAATATAAAAGTCTACACTCACTGAACAAATCTCTGGAATTGCCAAGAAAAGAAAATAAAGTATGTGATGAAGATGAAGACATTATAGACTTTGATAAACTCTATGAATGTCCCTCGACGTCATCTGGATCTTGTCTTCAAGGCTTAGTGATAGACGAGTTGGAGGAGTACCTGAGAAAACCAAGAACTGCCAGCTCGGAAGACATTTTAGATTGGTGGAGGACGCATGAGACAGAGTATCCGACTTTATCGAAGATGGCCCGTGATTTTCTCTCAATACCTGCAACTTCAGTACCTGCTGAGAGATTATTTTCTAAAGCATCATTAGTAATTAGAAAACATAGAAATAGGTTAAGTGATGAGTCAGCCAGATGGTTACTTTGTATTAATTCTTGGTCAAAAGAATTGATATAAAGTAACATAACCTAATGATAAAGCTGTTGTGTACTGTTATGTTTGATTTGTGTTGTATTTTATTTTTGATTGAAATAAATGATAAATCATAAAACTCTTTTATTAAATTTCATGCAAGTTGAGGGTTCAATCTCTTTCTAGACAGACATTGTTATTTAAAATACAGTCAAGTTATTGTAATTAATTTGTTTTTTTACATGTTTTAGCAAATGTAAGCTTATAAATCATAAATGTTTATTAAGAAACAGTTACTTCCATGGAAAACGACATATAGGTCAGTTGATTTTTCGACTTTCTTATCAAATCTTCAGTTATTTATTAATCTGATTGATCTTTACTATGGCTATGTTAATTCAAGCTCACAATGTTCCAATTCTAATACGTTTTTCTAAGATTTAAAGTAAACTTTAATAAATAGCAATAGACTAATAGGTAATTGCAAGACTTGCAAGACTCTTGCTGCAAGACCAAGACCAAGACCAAGACTGCAAGCGCAAGACCAAGACCAAGACCAAGACCAGGTGTATTGGCGCAAGACCAAGACCAAGACTGGCTAAGTCTCGTCTTGTTCTTGCATTTGGGCAACACTACATGGAATTGCTTGAAGGCCAATTAATTTTTGCCGAGGCTACCAGGTTTATGTTTTCCCGGATAAATAACGAGATTTGCGGCGTCGTCGTCGCCCCGGCTACCCCATAAAATGGCTGGCTCGTAACGGTATGACCTATGACCAATCCTCTTACTAATTTATCTTGGATCTTACTCATCTGGGAATTTTTGTACCACATAATAAAGAAACAATTTCGCTCTCGTAAAATAAATCAAAGCAAATTATTTGAAATGTTCTTTTGTATATCGTTATAATCTACAACTGTTAAAACAGGATAAAAAAATTGTGAAACACCGTTCACAGTCAATAAATAGTTTTCAAATATGAAATTATGAATTCCTTACATTGCCATTTGGTGATCTTTTTTTTAATGAAAAGGAAATAAATAAAGATTTATATACTTTACATTTTTTTGGAAAATGTAATTTTTGCTGATAAACGATAACTTTTTTGGAGAAAGAATGCATAAAACAAAAAGCATTATAAATTGAACATTAGGCTTAAACATTTTTCTCACAGACCAAATCTATCTATCATATCATATATCTTTTTATCGATCTATCATATATCTTTTCTTTTTATTATGATTTGTCTTTGTAACTTTTGACTTTTCTCTGTATAAGCCTGATTTTTTGTTTGTATTTTTTGTTATTTGCTTGTTTTCTTTCTTTGTAACTTCATCATAATTTGTAACTAACTGTAGAGGTTTGTAATTGGCTTACAGTAGCTACATTTCCTATCAGTTTTTTATATGTGCTGTTAACCTCTTAAAACAAATAAATAAATATATTTTTGCTTGTGTCTTGCTGTACACGATTTTTCTCTCTTATATATCTCTCAAATAAATTAAAATAATCAAACTAAGTTTTCTCTCAAGATCTAGAGAACAGTGCATTAAACTGCACTGTATACAGTCATTGCTGCATTTTATTTCCGCAGAGGTGGCAATACCGGGCGATGACTAAATAATGACTGGGATAACGCAGTTTTATTGCGCGCTTCGCGTTGCGAATATATAAATGGACCCTCAAGGGAGTGTTAAAGACGCCACCGAAGAACTCTGACGAAAACGAAACAAGTCGGGTTCACAGAAACGACGCCGTAAACCGCCCCATCCTCTGAAACGTCATTTCGAGATGTTTGCCACACAAAAAAATAATAAGGAACGTATAAACCATGTCTAACTTTGTGAAAAGAGATTGGGTAATATCAATTTGTTGCTTTAATATTTTTTTTTAATGTTAACTTATTTATGAGAGTTCAGATTAAAATGAAATACTGGTAAATATCGTTACGCACCCGGCTCTCTAATTAAAGGCATAAAGTTTATTTTAGCATAAATTTTGAAAGGCATAATTTTATATAATCATTATTTGATATAGCTTATTAATGTATAAAAAATATTCCTAATCTAACCTGCAAAATATTCATTTATACCTTTTGACAAGTATGCGATTTGAGTTTATGACAATCCAAATTATACGTTGCGAAAGGTTCCTTAACGCACTTACATTTGGAACAAGCAGTATGCCTTTGTGTAAATAATAATAAATTAAGACCAAAAGACCATACATAATTGGATTGTATTTTGTCTGAATCGATGACAAAAAAAATATTTTGTGTAAATATATTAAACTACACTCGAGAGCAATGAATCCGGGTCACTTAAAGAATCCTAAAAATCTCGGAAACTAAAAATGCTAGGTTAATGCAATAAATTGTATTTAATAGACAATGTAATACTCCTTAAATGAAGGTATTAAAACTTCTTAGTTATTGTAAAGTTATATCATAAAAAAATCAAATTTGAAAAAGGGCCACTTTCGAAGATGGAACTACGAAATTACAGCATTTGGTTTTGCTTTTGTTTGTAATCTGTCATTTATGTGGGTACATAAACCATGTTGATAGTGCTCTATATTCATTATTCAAGCTGAAATTATGTCGCTTACGCCTGAAGAATGCACCAGAATACTTACAATGCTGGAAACCGGCCGGAGTCAGCGCGATACAGCCAGGACTGTCGGTGTGTCGCTGTCAACAGTACAAAGAGTTCTCCGACGTTACGAAGAAACTGGTTCTAACCTACGCAGACCAGGAACGGGCAGAACCACCTGGTTCTGCCCGTTCCTGAACTGCCCGTTGGTACACCTGTACCACAGCACGAGAAGACTTGGTGAACACCATGCTTCGAAATCTTTTCCTCTTCTCTCAAAATATAATATATAGTTTCCTATTTTTGTTTTAAGGAGAGATCAGCAGTTTTTTTCTTTATGTAATTTTGTGTTAATAAAATGTATGGTGACTCATATTTTTTTTACTTTCATTTAAGGAGTATTACATTGTCTATTAAATACAATTTATTGCATTAACCTATCATTTTTAGTTTCCGAGATTTTTAACATTCTTTAAGTGACCTGGATTCATTGCTCTCGAGTGTAGTTACTCTTAATAAAAAACCTAATTCAAAATTATATTGCATAAAAGTTCAATATATTACTCCTTTTTTATTGGCACAACGGAACCAAAAATTAACCAGAATATATACTGATACTACCTTTAGTAGCATTAGTCATCAATCTCCAAACATAATATAATTCTTTATAGCTCATGAACCGTTTAATAATAAAATAATTAAACTGAAATGTAATTATAACTAGTTTACATTGTAAAGAGTCTGTTTTAATGATATGATTAGACTGTTTCTCGTATGTTGTTCCGCATCACGTCTATAACTCGTTTAAGTGAAAATGTGTTGAATGCAAACAAAGCCTTATCATATTTAAGCGAATATTAAGCATCCAGTAGGAACTAGAATTAGTTTATTGAATGCATTTAATAATACCGGCTCTCAGCTTTAGTTCGAATTGTAATTCAACGGTGTTTAAATTATTAAAACTTTAATTGTATTCGCCGACGCCATGCCATAAAGAAGCCCGGTACTCTTGATACACTATTAATGCAATTGTTCGAAAACAGCGAGAGGCTATAAAATTTAGCCTTCAGGTAAAATAGTCTGCCCCACTTCGCAGCCCAAGCAATAATTTTTCGCAATGCGGATTTCAAGTTTATGTATTTCATTATTTTACGTTGTCTACCGGCTATGAAGCCATTTTATAACGTTGCCAGTTTATTTTCCGTTTCAAGTTGGTTATGTTAATTAGATTGATGTTGAATATACAACCTATATGAATAAAAAATATGTTAACAGATAATTTATTGCATGATTTAAATTTTCCTCTGTATGTGTGTGTATTTGACTACCGTTTTGTGTAACAGGAACAAACCTGCTTTTTGTTTGATGAGTTGTATCCATCATTTGTACATAAGTCATGGATATCTCTATATATTTCTATAAATATTAAATATCTATGTATCCTACAATTATATGACACTGCTTTTCTTGGGCTTGGGCTAGGGAATTTGGTGTGGTTGTGAAAAATATTTTTTTTTGTTTAAAGCTAATTATGGATTCTTAAAATTTATAAATGTAGCGTACTACTGAGTAAACAATAGACATAAAATAAATTAATTTATAATATATAACCTCTAAGTATTTGACTGCTGCGACCACACACTTTGGATTGCGTTTTTTCAAGATAAATTCTAAGGACTTTAGAATTTGTAATAGAATATTTTGATCTTAGATGTATCTCAAATCAAAGTAAATTACTGTACATACCAGTAAAAACGGCTTATGCTCTGTAGTACTTTAAAGTGCCGCCAGAGATGGCAGCGCCTCCGGCCGACGTAATCCGAAACGAAAATGGCAAATGCACTCTAAAATCATCGTTTGCCTGCATTTCCACGCTCAACTTTCCGGATTGTCTCAAACTGGAGTCGTTGTGATTCCAACTCTATCGTGTCGTTTCGTTATCGTTTGATATTCGCATGATGCGAAGATTTATGAAGAAAACTTTCAAGTTATCTTTTTCTTTCACATGAGCTACGTATAGGCATTCTAAAGGGACGTATTTAGTTGTCAAATATATACATTATTATTCAAACAAGATTACATTAGTTAACTCATGCTAAAGATTATTTTTAAATAAAAAATTCGTAGCATCCTGCATAGTAAAATAGTACAATATTTCACACTTAAGTGTGTTGTAAAAGACAACCATACAATGATGATACTGGTGATAATCACCATACACCTCTAAGACCACAAAACGAATTATGGTTTTACTGCGATCTCTAACAGCGTCAAGATAATAGCTAAAGCCCCCTATTTTAGGGGGAGACTTCCCCTATTTTAGGGGGAGACTTCCCCTATTATAGGGAGAGACTTCCCCTATACTATACTTGTTTGATATAATTGCTAGCCTGGCTTGCTTTGCAATTCCATTTTACCTGACTATATATAATCCTTCTCTGGTATGCGTACAGCAATTTTCCAGCTTCGTCGCAAGTAAAGTCACAATCCATCGGCCTATTTTTGAAGTTTTTGCTATAACATAACAACCTCATCGTCGAATCTCAATTATTTTTTTTTATTAGTCTCAAAGTTATTTTTATTTGTTATTCTATAGTGTACCGTGAATTTCCCACTGTTGTTGTAGCTCATGTGGCCGAGTGGTTAAAGAAATGGACTTAAAATCCAAAACTACCCGTGGTTAAGCAGTTGGAATTGAAATCCAATTCAAATCTTCCTTCGCAGGTTCGAAACCTGTTGGAGGCTAAGTTTAGCAGTAAAATGTCCCTTTAAATAAAAAGCATGGCCGTTGCGTCGCCCAATTCTTTTCCGAACTTAGGACACGCTGCCGTTTAAAATAAATGGTGACATAAATTCAATGATTAACAAAATTGCTGATAATCTGCATTGCGCCTGGATACCCAGGTCAGGAAAGATCAAATGAGCAGCTTCAAAATAACTCCTAAGTACAGGACGTAAATAACTGACAACCAGCTCACTTTACAGCGTCCATATATTAAAATCTAGTAAAAAAAAGTCTTATTCTCGTACTAAAAGATTTTATTTTCAATAAAAACTTTTAATTAGTCTGCGGTTTCGTGTACCAATCAACTGACACTAAAGCTACAAAAAATATTATTTACAAAATATTACAAATTTAATAACTTTGTAAAAATATAATACGTCCAATACAATAATGACTGGAATATACAATTTTAATACCTTTTTCATTAATTTCTATCACAATTAAACTTGTCAAGGGTACAAAATTAAACACATTAATACATGGGTCTTATTTTGTACAGAAAAATCCCATTGCTTCGAATTTGTTTCGTTTTTAAAATTTAAAAAATTTATAACGTCAATAATAGTAAAGTTTTTAATAAAAACAAAGCAACGTTATTTAAACTAGAAATAAATTACAAACTTTATTTACAAATATTAAGGGTATATATTTTTTCAAATTTAGTCTTTGGATATAAAATTAAAACTTTTTACACAGTGGTGTTAATTTGACTAATCAATTTAAGATAAGTATTAGGTACAATCAGTATATATATCAATATATTCAAGACTGTGCTGATTATTATTGATAAATTTCTTTTTAGGTAAATCAACAGAAAACGTGTTTATAGAAGTTTCAACATTCTTGATTCAATATATTTTTTTTGATCTATTTAATACACTAAGAGGTATAACAAACATTAACAATGATAATAATTAAAAAAGAATAATGACTTTAAAACCAAAGGAGGTTTAATATGTTTTTGTCTTCGTTACCTACTTAAGAATGCCAATTACGACTCGGTCAATTGCATAAATTACTGAAGGTCTTTGCTTGCCTCATTCGCAATACCAAGTCGTCCTTCGATCCTTCCTCTCCATTATCCGCCTGACCTCTCCCGGCACTCCGCGTAGGGAATTATCTGAAACCAAGACAATTCCCTTTCTTATGAAAATATTAATATATCATACAAAGAGGATATTAAGATAATAAAAAAACATATATTCAAGTTTCATAAAGGTACATTAAAGAAATATGAAAAATGTATGTTACATTTGTGTTAAGATAATTTGCAAAGACGAATTCCTATAATCTAAATTTAATGCCATATTACTCCTCAGCCCGTATTTTGTAGTATCATTAATTAACACGCGTAGTAGACTAACTCAAAAAAGTTTCACCCACTAATCCGCACTGGGCCCGAGTGATTAGTTATATATATCCCATTCTTCTTATGGTGTTTTTCATGTGCAGTGAAGGCCCGTGCCCAAGTATTTGATAAATTAATAGGCTGATTATAATAATTTCCTGTAAAGTGTGTTATCTTTAGTTGGAATCGAGGTTTTGTGTGTTTGTTTGGTTGGAATCCGTAAACAACCCTTTCGGTTCCTTAATATGCTTATATTCTGGTAAAGAATATTTTGATTTATTTTAAAGAAAAATTAATAATATTTTTAATGTAATATGCTGACATATGTGTTGATATCGTCATATTCGCAAAACTGGGATTCGTAGAAGACTGGGCAAGATAAAGCAGATGTACTAACCTAGGCACATTTAAAATTCGATCTTCGCGACTTCGTTTATAACATAACTCATTACTTAAAGTTTTATAATTTAAAACCGTCGTCAAAATCATGATACCCCTACGAATCTAATGATGGCAAAACGTCAACACTTAGCGTAATCGTGCTCATGTTTTTTTCCCCGCAATATTTCTTTCTATATGGTCTTTCAACAAGGACAGGTAGATGTTGATAGTGTGTGGCGGCCATTTTCTTTTGGGGGCATCTGTCAAATCTGTTGTATTTTATTCAGTCACTGATGCCAAATCACCATGGCAATTTACACGATCGAGCAGCATGTCGAAATGATTTAAACTTTATTATCAAAATGAGTGTTCGTTAGTGCGAACGTTGCGCGCGCGCATTGCGTCTATTTTACGGCAGACGCGGCGGCCCTTCAAAGTCGACTCTCTAACGTTTGGTAGCCAAATTCAAGACAACCGGTTCTTTTTTACCGATTTCTCGCCGTGCACAAGAACTCGGCCTTTTGCAGACTTCGACTTGGACAATTTTGCGCCGAGACTTGGGCCTGCACCCGTACAAGATCTAACTGACCCAGAAGCTCAAAATTAATGACCATAGGCAACGCTTTTTGTTCGCTCAGTGGGCTTCGGAACGTTTGGAAGAGGACCCCGATTTTAGCCGAAAAATAATGTTTAGCGACGAGGCCCATTTTCGATGAATGGTTTTGTTAATAAGCAAAATTGCCGTATATGGGACGAGCACAACCCATATGAGGTTCACCAGGTGGCAATGCATCCGCAAAATATAACTGTTTGGTGCGGATTTTGGCCCGGCGGCGTCATTTGTCGGTACTTCTTTGAAAATAACGTCGGCGAGGCCATCACCGTCAACGGCGAGCGCTAAAGATCAATGGTTAACAATTTTTTTGGCCTGAATTGAACAATATGGACGTGGACGACATGTGGTTCCAAAAAGACGACGCAACGTTTCACACAGCGAACGACACAATGGACATTCTGCATGAACGTTTTGAGGGTTTTGAGGGTTATCTCTCGCAGAGGTGATGTGAATTGGCCGCCAAGATCTTGCGATTACACTCCACTAGACTTTTTCTTGTGGGGTTTCCGAAGTCGCAGGTCTATGTTAATAAGCCGCAATCGACCGATGCCCTGAAAGTGAACATAACGCAAGCCATTGTTCAGATTCAGCCGGTTCTATGCAGCAGAGTCATTGAAAATTGGACCTCTCGGATCCGTGCCACCGTTAGAAGCCGCGGCGGACATTTGAACGATGTCATATTCCATAAATAATGGCATAAATGGGCCTTTTAAATAAAATTAAAAAATCGTTTATATATCACACACAGGTTGTTTTATTCAATTACAACATCGACCGTCCTTGTTGAAAGACCCTTTAGATGAAGACAACAGAATAGGATAGAGAAAAGAAAATAGAGACGATAAGATTTGCCTTCTATTATTAGTGTTGATACAGGATCTTTTCTTATTTTTAGGCAAGCACTTAAAGAACATTTTATGACAACGAGTTTAACTAGATTTATACAAAGACCAGTAGAGTTTAAATAGAGAACATTTGCCTTCACCACATAAAATTTGAAGATTTTAATGATTTATAGTATCTTGAATACACGTTTGTCATCACTAAAACAATGATATGGCAATACCTTCTAGAAAACAAACACGAGAACAAAAGCGAACAAGAACATAAGCTAAAAAAAACCTACTTTTAAATTATTTTGGAAGCGTGCCTAACTTTACTGACCTACTAAGCAACTCATTGGTGGGACTTCACGACTACGAAACCACTTAGACCTGGAGGAAAGATTTTTCACTATTACTTTTTTATGTACAAGAACTTATTTCAGAGTTGAAAAATTTTTGTGTAAGCTTTATTCATATAAGAATAAAACATAAAATTACTAAAAATATATTATAATGCTGACAATTGTGCACTGATCTCTAAATTTATCTCTTATTGATTTTTGAAATTTTGTGATCATCAATCCTACAACCAACAAATTTTTATCATCAGCTTTAATAGTCGTCTGACATAACAATTATTTAATGTACTCATTTATAATAATGTTATTTATTCCAGTCTACTTGTTAACTATTTTACGTTTCAATTTTCATGTGTAACAACAACTATTTTCAGTGACTATTTTCACCCAATTCCATTTTTATCATTGTAAATAATAAAAGAGAAAAAGAGTATTTATTAGTTATTGGATATTTTATTAAAATTTAGAAAAAAAATATTACTAATATGCTAAAAAATACAAATGGCTAAGCAACGTAATATCTAAAGTATTATTTTAATTTAATTTTCCATTTTTTTATGAACAAAAACCTTTATAGACGGTGAAACTAAAAGTAGGATATCTCCATTTCATTTTCAAGGTATTGATCAATAAAATCACCGTTTTAAGATATTAAAATAAAAGCAAAGAAAAATTAATTTCATTGATAATGATTTACACTGTCACTGCGACAGGTATTCTTTGAAAAATCTTATGGTTAAGAAAACTTGGTTAATTCTTTTGTATTCGAATCTTGTCTCGTGAATAAATATGAGATTGTTTTATCATGATAAAAGTATTAATTTCTCTTCCTAATATAAAAAAAATATTGTTCTCAAATATATATTAATATATTAAAACCACAAAAACATAACCAAGGCAACTTTTTAGACAAATTTACTTAATATATAATAATCTAGCAATTAAATGGGTTATTGATTCCCAGATAAAACTCGTCCAAAATTTTGATTATATTTTACCGATCACTAATCTAACATAATGAATTATATTTATTTGTATATTATTTTGTAACTTCAGACACTACAACTAAATTGGCTGGGTTAGTTTAAAACTGTAACAAGCAGAAATATAATCACAATTTTCGGGGAAAACTACACAATTAATAAATAAATCAAGAATTATTAAAACACATTTAAGTACAGAAACTGGTTATATGCATTTTTTTTAAATATTATGTCAATTAACTTACATTTATCGTCATTTCTCTCCTCCTCAGTTGTCTTTTGTCCATCCATAGAGACCATAGATATTCTTTTTTTGCGTTGTTGCATGAGAAGTTCTGGAAATTAAAATGAACAAGTGTTTAATACAAAATGTATATTTACATTCATAATGCAAAATATGATTAATTCAAACGACTTCTGTGTTCGACTGTTAACTTTACCCTTTTTGACGCCCGGGTATAGGTTACCGACCGAGACGGCGAGAACGTGATCTATATTTTATTATATAGGAGGCGAAGTCGCAGGCTAGAAACTATTACGTTCATAAAACGTGCGATTTATGTAGCATTGGGTGCATATATACAATGTGTCCCATCACCAGTGTCGGAGCCTTTAATGGCGTGAAATATGGCATTTTTTATCGAAAAATTGCCCCTCAAATTTGGTTTTTCTCACAAAGTCAATAATAAAAAAATACACAAAAGAGAATCTATTTGTTTTTCTTTAATTATTTTTTATTCCATGACAATTGAAACATGATGGCTATGTAACTGTTGTCTACATGTTTAGCTATCAAATGACACCTTTTTAATGATGATAGGACATTAACATGAGTAGTGGTGGTCGAATTAGTATAAGAGCCCAGAGGGCCTACCATCATCTTTTAGCGCGATTCAAGTTGGATTGTCAAAGTGAGACACCGCTTTTTAACAGCTAAACTTGAATCGCTATAAGACGTGATGGTAGGGCCTTAGGTCTTGGTTATCAAGAAAACAAAATGGCGGCCGTAATAGAAAAACAAAATTTGAAGGGCAATTTGTCTATAATAAATGCCATATTTCACACCATTAAAGGCTTCGACACTGGTGACGGACACATTATATAGGGTTGATTCTTGACCCTATGAACGTGGCAGTCACTGAATACTATATACCTACAGATATAAGCCTCAGACGTAGTTCAACACTTAAATACTTAGCTTAGCTTTTTAATATTAGAAAAATAATAAACCTGTGCCCTTCCTAGACTCTCACTAACCGAAAAAACCTCAACTATTATATCAATAAAAAAAATCTATTCGGTAGTAAGTAAAAATTAGAAAATTGTAAATATTATTGAGGTGTTTGATATCTTCCTAAGTCTATTTTATCCAATTAAATACATAACGTTGACATTCATAAATTTTGCTTCTTATCGCTTTCATATTCATTAACTGAATAACGCGAAATTGGGGTTTTTAGCCGCGCCTCACTTTAATTATACTGTAAATCTGATAATCAGTACGTGGATTACTTTATAATATCCGAGCGAGCGAATATATATTTCCGAGAGAATATATAACACGAGCAAACAATAAGTTTTATGGAATCGAAATTGTGTAAGTTACGGTATGGAATGGCTTTAACATTGGAAATTTCAGTAAAACCGTTTGAAGCAATATATTTATATCCATCTAACAGCACTAAGGATTTCACAGCTCTTTTCTGGGAAAATTTATTTTAGTCATTTTTTTATTTTAGCGACAGGACTTGACTTTTAGGCAAAAAAGGTTTTGTTTACAGAGTTATAGCTTTATGAATATTTTAACCGTAAGGTATACCTAATGTATCTCTTATATAGAAAATTTATTCTCAAACTGAAGTCCAATATCATTTTGTTTGTTTCGTTTGTATATTAAAACAAATAAATCACCTTACCATCCCATTTGCTCAAACACCTAAATAAATTTTGATTGGTAGAGTAATTTTTTGTAAATTTACATTTAGTTAGGTAGTTCTATATCTGTTTAGAACAAAGCACGGCCGGCCAGGTAGAAATCAAAAAGTAGCCAAGCACATACACTATTTTACCAGGTCTAAAAATAAAAAAAACTGTCCACATTATATTTATACATGCAGCTGTAAAATATATAACAATAATGACTAAATTAGGTTCAACACTTCATCATCTATACATATAAATAAAATTGGAGTGTCTGTTTGTAATATTGAAATAACCGTTTTTTACTACATGCATATGAATAGATACACGGTACATACACCAAAATAACATTTTTCTTAATTTTTGTCTGTCTGTCTGTCTATTTGTTCCGACTAATCTCTGAAATGGCTGGACCGATTTTGACGGGACTATTATTGGCATGTAGCTGATGTAATAAGGAGTAACTTAGGCTACTTTTATTTTAGAAAAATAATATTAATGTGCCACAGCAACGCGTGGCTGGGTCAGCTAGTAGTAAATATATCCTTTTGATAACAACATAGCTAGAATTCATAAATTCCAATAACAGCAGATAACATCTCTTACGTCAAAGAAATAAATGATAAGATTGCTCCTTATTCTTATAAATGAAAAAAGTATTTCCTTTTGTAATTTTGAAATAATTTAGATTAGTCTTCGAAATTGTTCACGCCTGCAATATGGCCGATACGGAACACATATCGTTTTAAACTTGACGTTTAAAGTGCATGCAGAGCAATATACACTGTTACTGCATATTTTTATTTAGCTCACTACAAAAGCGTCGCACTGTCGAGATGGAAGTGCTTTTAAATCATGGTAACAGACAGATGCTTCATGCGTAATTGTACAACCACTGACAAAGATATTTGTGCCCTTTTGACAGCTCGATGTCATATTGCCTATATAATAAGAGCTAAAAATTAAACGAATGATCTACTGCTGCTTTTAGATTGAATTAGAAAAGGGAAACCTATAAAATAAACTCCCTTTTATTTTTATAACTTACATCGTATGATAAATAAGGCTTTTTATAATCTCATCAGTTCTGTATTGCCCTTATGGCTATCAGACCAAGACACCACTCAACTGTGGACATCCCTCAATCTGCCTTTATTTTAAAAGTTGATATTCATTACATAACATTGAAAAGTTAAAAACATATCTAGCTAGTCTTATGTTTTTTCTTTCTTTACTAATATATTATTTCCATATATAGAATAAATCAATCAATATTTTTTTACACTAGCTATTTGCGAACTTTTATCAAAATCATATCAGAAAGTATATAACGGCTAAAAATATAACACACGTATTAAACATTTATCGAAATACCTCGAGGTCGAGCCTAAACTACTGATAAACACGATAACGATATTCCAAGAGACACAATTTAAACAATTCATATTATTGGCGAAACCTTAGATACCTTTTCTTAATTATATTTATTTCTCGATAAGGAATAGGCCTAGAAAGCAGTTCGATTCATGAGAATTGTAAATAGGCTGACGATCGATGGGGTAATTACAATCTCGTTAAGACCAAGCATTCAAAAATGATTAAGTTGATTTATTCGGTCAATAAACGGCCATCTTCCGAGTACCTCCGTTGAAATACTTTAAAATTTTGTAGAGCTATTTATTGTTGGTGTTTATTTCATTAAATATCTAATATACCTTACAATATTATCACTGGAAGCTACTAATCTGTAAGCGCTGTCGATAACGTTATTTACTTCGAAATCGTACATTCAAAATGCAAAGAAATTTCTTTCCACAAATGGAAATATGAGTCAGTAAATATTTAACTGTTCGTTAAATTCATATTTACATATTAAAATCTGTTTAATTAACTTAATATTTTGAAATTTTATGAAGATATATATTTTCTATTATAATAATTTATCTTATAAGATCGCATTAAAAATGCATAAAAAAAAATATATAAAACTAAATGGCTGTTTCATCTTAATCGATTGCTCAAACATTTGTAAAAATGTTTCTTTCGAATACGAGAGGATGTTTCTCTCATTGATGAAACAACGCTGGCCTACAGCGTAAAAATAAGAAAGATACTAGAAAATTTCGACGAGTGTTCGCAAGGCTCGGTAGCTCAATTGGGAGAGTATGGACCGGATTTCCAAAGGTTGCGGGTTCGATTCCCGCCTGAGAATTCACTTGTGACCCGAGTCGATTTTTTCTAGTATTTTTCTATTATAATAATTTATGATATATATGAACTTAAAAATATCCATATATTTAATCGTACGAGTAGCACGATTACAATATACCTAACTTGGACCTACCCACACATGATAAACCAATTGCTCAAATGCTCAACGATCGAAGGGGTTTTTGTATTTAATTTCGGGAATTAAAACACCTGACATTGAGGCACACTCAGTCTCGGCAGACTATAATTGACGGTACACCACTCTATATTACGTTCACATTCCTTTAGTTGGACCGCTAGTAAGTCTTTGGCGCCATGAATTAGGAGAAATTTGCCATTCCCAGCGTAATATCCGTTAAGGGTCATTATGGCCCAAACCAAAAAGTAAGTACCACTACTATTTTAAGTTACTATAATGTCCATTTACAAAGTTCTATTCTGAACGACAGATATGCAATATTCCTATTTAATTACATTGCAGGATATGAGTCTATACAAGATAGCTTATCAGAGATCACGAGTGTGTCTTTCAACAATATGTACGAACAATTGTGATTGTGTAAATAACACTATCCAATATATCACGATACCCTAACGTTTATGTCAGTCTATTTTTATACTGATGGGTACTAGCTCCGCAACATGATTAAGTATTAGAATTTTAATTAAAATTAAATTAGTAATGGCAAATAAGTAAATTTACTTTGAAATACATTTAATAATCGAAATTATTTTGAAACAAAATAGTATTTGATCCTTAATACATGTTCAATAAAATATTGCTTTTTATTTTTTATTGGTAAGTATAAGGGCTTACTCTTGACTACATTTGGCGTTTCATATTTAGGTAGAAATTAACTCTGGAACAAACATACCAAAAATAAAATCGATTTACTTAAACCTTAACTTATGGTGTACATACAAAGGTTCTAAATTATTTATAAATAGTCTTATAAATAATGACTTCGTTTTCCTACTTAGAATATGAACTAATTACAAGAACAAAATAAGCTCATGCAGCTCGTAATTATGCATTCCAAATATAAGTTGTAAAACATCGACCAGTACGCAACTATCTAATTTTTATGTCTAATTTTTAGCAACTTACTATGCTCCTTTAAACTCCTTTGTTCTATTAACTAAGTAAAACTTAATTATTATTTTTAATTATTTAGTCAACAAAAATCAAAAATATTTACTTATTATCTTCACTGGATTCGGAATAATATGTTTTAAACAAAGTTTAGATTTTTTTAATACTCAAATTCAGTTTTATGTATAGTGAAGAGTAATGAGTACAACGTTGAACCAAGCATTCATAAAAATGGCAAATAAAGTATTTTCTATATTTTTAATATCATATCGTATTATAGTACCTACTATGGCATTTATAAATACTAATTAGACGGACAATACGTGTTCTTGTTTTTGTTATAGTATTGTAAAGTGGGTCACGGCATATAACCCTTGGTTCTAAGCTGCAGACAGCGCGAACGGGCGATGCTATTGTTGATAAACTCAGCCACAATGGCCGGCAGACGGCTCGAGCCACGAAATTATCGTTATGAACGTTGCCCATACAGAAACAATAACATTCGTTTCCTACGGAGCATTGTGAATCATTTGATCAGATGACCAAACGTATTGAAAAATATTTACAGTAACGATTTTTATTTTTATTAATTATTCATCACAACATCGTGTCACAAATCGTGTCACATTTGGTTGGGGTTAGTTTCTTCACATTTTTTTCAGTAGACACTTTTTATCGATTATCTCGTAAACATGAATTATATTACATAGGCGGTCTTAAAGTCGCAACGACGAAATACCCTGAATCGCATAAGAAATTAGATTTTTTTTTATTTAACTAAGACACAAGCAATTGTTATAACTACTGAAAAGGGATAGGTTTTCGGTATCTATTCTAGTTTCATAAGTGGTTATGCAGGAAAATAATAAATTTTAATAAAACCATCAGGGGATGATTTATGTGTAAGCCACGCTATGTTTTCCAATACATTTCGCGCTAGACAAAAGCCCATTGTGCTATTTGAGGGAACAGCGATTGTCGCTAAATAGCTCTGATATAACAAAGAAACGCGTTACCAGAAAGATTTAAACACCAGTTTACGCTTATCAATGTAATCTCCGCGAGGAATGTGGCATTGTAACAACGAGAGTTCGAAACGATCGCACTTTCTTCGCGCTCCCTTATGTCACTCCTATCTAATTTAATTGTGAACAAATATCATTTATGCAAATAATTCCTATTTACACGTTTTGTTTCGATAAATAAAAACAAATAAAAAGCGTACACCGAGTGTGAGATCATTTTGTTAAAAATTCATGTGTCAGAACGACTCCGCAAAAATAGCAAACAAAGAACGTAGCATACGAGTTGGTTTACAAAACAAAAGCCATGTTAGGGTAAAGGCGTCGAGTTCCTGACGTTCCCACAGAAGCAGAATGCACATGCAGCTCGCAAGTATTAAATAAAAAAGTCAGTCGTCGACCCCGCGTGCGTCAGTCGACGATAAGTACCCGCTCCTTCCGTCACGTACGGACCGGGAGCAGATGACGATCAATTAAAAAGTTTCTCTGCATTAACTATGCGGGAATTAGTTCGGTGTGCTTGCGTGCCAGATGGACTGAACAAGTTTCGTTATGAGAAGTAGGCTTAAGTAAACCCAAAACTCGACACTCGAGAAGTTCAACGTCCTCTCGAGTCAATTTATGATGCATTAGAGTTAATTAGTTTTAGGAATGACATAATCCAACTAAAGGTATAATTTAAAATTGTAGATTGTAAAATCTTATAAGCAGAAACATCGAGATTCTAAAATCCCGAGCATTCCAAACAAACGTGCACAATGTAATTCAAGTCGAGTGACATAATTCCCTCAAACGTACTATATGCAGCGCTGGTGAATTGCATAACGATCTATTCATCTCTGCTGTGTTTACTATTGAATGCATTATCTTGCGGTTGCAACTTGGAAGATTCATAGAGGTGAAGTATGAGACACACCTAACAATATTTACGAGTTGTCGTAAAGCCATAGCGAGAAGATCGAAGAAAACAAATTTTGAGTGCAATAAATCCGCGATCCACAAATAATTTATATACTACCATTCCGAATAAACATTGTATTACAAAATTGAAATTCATAATAATTTTTGTTGCGGCGACCATGACAATTATCCGTTCCTATCGATTTGATAATGTATATGTAACGTAGTTGATTAAGAATATGAATCTAAACGTCTCTTATAAAATAATAAGTAAGAAAATAAGATTTATTCCCAGTATTTATAACCAGTTCGATTTTAAAGCCAGGGTGAATAGGCACCTTCGGGGTTAGCTCGTTCCATAGTGGATTCTGTCTTAGCGCCCGGGGTTGATTGAAATCAAGAGCAAACCCATTGAGAATAAAAAAAAAATTAGCAACCAAAAGAAAAATCCTTTTAAGACCACACTTTTGCAGCAAAATAGTCTTATGGATAATTATAAAATTAACATTCGTTCTTCACTCTTATAATTCAATAACATTATATTGGTAACAAACAGGGCAAATTCTCGAACTGTACTTTCGCTACCATCCTGTGCTTTAGTCACGCCATGTCAAAGTCACTACTTTAATCTTGTCGAAATTTCACTTTCACATTACGCAACATGTGCTAGAGTGTTAAATGTATATTTTTTCCTATTAATAACAATACAAAAAACACTATCGTTCTTTAGGATCTGCCAACGAATTATTTTAAAAGTAACTCACTTTTCTATATCCCTCATTATTGTTAGTTTCTCATGGTGATAAGTTAGTATTCTATTCAAGTTATTATTGGAAACATCAGTATTTAAACGCAAATCAATTACTTTCGTCTCTTATAGTACGGTAGGTATTATTATATTTTGAAAATGATATCTAAGGCAACTATTTACCTTTTTTCTGCATCGCTTGCTCCCACAACAAAGATGTGATTTCTTCCACCCACGCATTCCTAACTGCTGAATCTGTGGTTTCCATCTTGTATGACTTCAGGTTTCGGTTTTTGTACCATATGGTAAACTTGTGCTGGTCATGTTCTTTAGCCGTGATGCCTAGGTCGTCTACTGGTATGTGGTCTTTATAGATGAAGTGTTCCACCCTTGGTTGCTGAAATTGATTTGTTTTTCTTTTTAAATCTTTGTTTTTGATTTATTAACATTGTTTATATTAGTCAAGATTAGGAAAAAAGCAATTATTTTGATCAATAGTTAGGAATACATATGTTGATCAAACGAATGATTTCAAAAGTGTAATAATACGCTTAAATACAAAATCAGCGATCATTTGATAAACCACAAATGCGTGGAATGGATTGACATATAAATACTTATAATATAATAATGAAACTTCCGAGTTTAAACAAACTGATAAATCTCGCTACCAAAAATAAGTATTTGTTACTCTCAAAGCTATCTTATCATTGCCTAGTAGCGAAATTAGGACGTGATCTTTGAAATAGAAAATCTTTTCCAGTTTATTAATGTGTTGTTGTTGCAGGATGTTGCATTCCCTGTGCAACTGTGGAAATGCGTGTAATCTTTCACCAGTTTCTTAAGACGTTATTCAGTCAATATACAGTAATAGACAGTTTTGCTTATAACAAGCAAGCTTTATGCATGGCATATATGGCATATTTAATGCACATAAAATTGGGAGTTCAAGAAACAAACTAAAATACCTAGTTATAAATATATTTTTACATCACTTAGCATTCGCAAAGGGATTGGCTATAAGAAGCTTATACGGTAAATCATGCAGTTTTATATGACTAACTTTGAAAACCTTAGGGAAAGTATAGACTATGTTTTTCTTAACCAGTTATAACATGAACAGATTGTTTAAATTCAGAGTACCAAACAGAATTCCACGGTTCCCAAGTTTAAAAAAAAAAACAAGTTAGGTGCTAACTCTCTGATTAGTATACTTTGTACTTTTTTTTATATTCAAAATATTCTAATTAAATAACCTCAATCATCAAAATGAAATATTACAATACAATACAATACAATACAAAACACTTTATTGATAACACCACATTGAAATAATAAGATAACAAGAGAAAACTTAAAATAGTTTTTAGTAATAATGTATAATTATGATTATACATTATTACTAAAAACTATTCTGCTTGCAACCCCTTGTGAATGGAATATCAACCGATTTTACACTGAGAAACATAATAGAAAAAAGCTTTTGATCAAAAATAGACATACACATTTTTCATCGTTTCTGAAAATACTGCCCCGAAGGAGATTTGTTTGTTTTTTACCCGCATCATTACATATTTTTAGTAAGTTCATTTTTAACTACCAATCATGAATTTTGAGTCGAATTCAAAATACATATTCCTAAATATGTAGTAATTGATATGTTTCTTAGCGTTTCACAAATAAAAATACCCTATGGGAATAAAAAAGGTTTTGAGAGGTATTTTTGGAAAATACATAGTTGAAAAGCGAGAAGCATGAAATCCAATTCGTGATAGGATGATTGAAAAACATCCGACGTACTTGCTGGCCTAGTAACCTAAGTTTGTGATCCTAAGGTCACGATTTTAGTTACCATATTAGGCAGTTGTAATGTGTTTATCTTTCAAATAACAGCACAGAATTTGGCATTGTGTCTGGTAGACGGCAATAGGCTTACCCCTTTCTATGTAAGACTCAATAATTAGATGATGAAACGGCTGGGGTGTAGGTCTGTATAAAACTATTGGACTTCCACACCAACCTGCATAAAAATACTAAGCAGGTTTGTGTAATATTCAGTTTGTTGTAACTAGCCACTAACAGATGGCGCTCAACAGATGACGAAATGAAAATTGTAATCAAAGGTATTCGAGAACAAATATTTCTTTAAGACATTCATCAAACAATATCTAATAATATTTTGTGCACATAGATAAAATTTTTGTTATAAATAAAAAATATAATAGCTTTTGGTTGTAGGGTAGTTATGTAATAAATTAATAAAAGTCTACAAACAACGTCTGCAGATTTCACAATTTAATGATAAAATCAATATTAAAGTAACTTCATTAACTTTCCCACATTCCGGAATTGTATTTATAACAGTTATAAAACCGATTTCATGAAGCGTTTAACGCGAACATCCGTGATGTTTCCTTTACCATCAAAAGCCGAACAGCTGGAATCGGCGGCGCATGCCTAATTAGCAGAGCGACCGCGGCATTGACAAGGTCACTCGCATTCCCGCCTCAACTGACGTGAACAATGGCCAACATCAACAGCCACAGCCAATTGATGAACGATAACTTTTTAATAACAACAATATAAATATTTAGTTATTTAAGCTACTAGATACTGCTTATATGTACAGATTTTTTAATGAGAAAAACAATTCGTCTCTGTTGTCAGGTTGGATTCGAACTAGCATCCTCTAGATACCTGGGCCAATACTCTTCCAATATTAAGGTTTTTGTTTAAATTTCTGTGCCAATCTTCTTAATTCGTGAAAACACTAAAACTGATTTATTTAAAGTCAAATTTTATTTAAGAAATCTCTCTAACGCTTCGCCGGCCGCTCTATCGTGGCATAGGACGAGTGAATATAGTTTTTGTTTCCTCAGTGTCAGTACGAATTAAGACATTTTGCCAATGGGTACCAAATGACATATTAGGTCTAACTGAACCCGCAGGTCCTCAGTGTGTAAGTCTAATCAACTACTAAACTCTAAACTAGAAACTGAACCCCTTTTGCTCTTAACAATGTTGAAGGCAAATTCAGGTTTATAAATATTTTGTTTCTTTTACAAAGGATTTTTTGTTACGTATTCAAATTAAAGTATGCAGGTCGTAGGGACGTAAACGGCAAAGTAGTACTAGTAATGAGAGTATACTACTCGAATATGCTTCCGTTGTGAAGCAATGTGTTCAATTGGTGTTATTTTAATTTTGTTAACAATAATAACATATATTTTCAAGTAAAATTTTCTATAGACATAAAAATCTAGCATAAAAATGCTTAAACAGCAAATTTTCTTTATCTTCTTCCAATTATTTTTTCTTGTCTTGTTCTAGCTTTAATAATTACATAACTGTGTCTTCAAGTACTACTAGATCTTGTAGGCAGTAGTACTTAGAACATGACGTATCGCGTCATATTCTATGTAGCTGGAGTCAGCTTAAGAAACTTTTGGAAAAATTCATTGACTCTGTCAAGGTCTCAGTAACTCATTTAGAAGAGTACTTGTCCGAATAGCAAGATGATGTAGGTTCAAGTCCTACCTGGACACCGGAGACAAGTTGATTTTGTTTTAGTTATATTTTTTTTGCAAAGCAAATAGATATGTAAAAATATTAGTCTACAATGAAATCGAATTTCACTAAAATATATTTTTTACAACACGAGGTCATTTGTTTTACTCTCTCGTTGTTTTACTCGCAGGCTGACGATAAACAAGTCAGATTTAACCAACGCTCAGCGTTAATGAATAGCTCCTTAAACTAAGCCTGTTTTACATAGCTATAATTCTATGGTTTCTTTAAAAGTGCGGTTTACTTATATAATGAATAATTGTACTGATTTGTAAACAAAATCGTAAATCCACAGACAAAATATTCATTTTTTTATTTATAATATACTAGCGGCCCGTCTCGGCTTCGCACGGGTGGACAAAATTCTTTGATTTTTTCTAGCATTCAATATAGCCTATGACACTCAGCAATAATGTGCCTTTCTATTGGTGAAAGAATTTTTAAAATCGGTTCAGTAGATCCCGAGATTACCCCTAACAATTTAACAAATATACAAACACACAAACTTTACTTCTTTATAATATTAGTATAGATGTGTAACGCATCGATGTTAAGATGAAGAAAATTATCTATTGATACCTTTTTACAGAAAATATATTGTCATTCGTTAGTTTCAGAAAAACTCGGAAATAAGTCAATAAATTGCGACTAAATTGTGGTAAGTTTTAGTACGTATACCTTCTCCAGGTTTAAAAAAAAGACGGGTGGGCATAGCTGGTATAAAAATAATGTCGATATATAAATTATGTGTTATTCAGATACTTGTCAATCATCTGCCATATGCGCATACTGTTACTTATCAAGAAGACAATATGACAGTATTAATAATAAGTGCATAGAAGCGGTGAAGATGGTGGTTAGAGGTTACATTTGTACGACTCTATCTACTTCCGACGCCAATGTGGCGAGACCAGTTATAAATAAACTATTATTGCATATGGACAACCTATTCTTATTATACAAGTTAAGTGGAAGTTATTTTAGGTCACAAATTAATTTACTTGACTCTTTTGTTGAATGTATGCACCAAAAATGTATGCGTCAGTAACTGACAATAGTCGATTATGAAATAACAAAGATTTAATAGACTGACGTAAGCAAAAACATAAAATATAATTAAAGTCGCGCTGTCATTTATTTTATGGATTTTAACCCATTCATTTATTACTACAAACATCAAACTTTGTACCTCAATTAAATACAGACGCTTTTTAAAACATTAATTTTACAATGCAAAAAGCTAAATCCCTCTAGATAGATCTAGGTAGATCCCTCTGAAAAAAGTTTCTGAGCTATTTCATTAATGGCTGAGTAAACACAACAAAATATTTTGTTTTGCATTAAATCATAAATTCGTGACAGGACAAACAAAAGTATAAAGATACAGATTTGAGTAAAAGATATGAAGATGATTTTTGTCGCGGTTTTTGTAAACAAAAGGAGATCTTTTTTTAAATCTACGCAAAACATTAGTTATTTTATTATAACTTTAAGCTAACCGTATTTTTCTCATATATATAACATTCTTACGAGCTTTAGTTCAATATAAAATTTAAAGTCAAGCTCGCTTTACATTCCATTACTAACGATACTGGCGCATATCAGTAAACGCTTTCGGCCTATGATTGATAAATAACCTCCAGAATTGCCGGTTATTGGATTGGTGACTATTTCGAACTTTCCTGTGCTTCAAAAATACCGTTAAGCCGTTGGTTCCATCTGCACATGTAGCCCTTACCACCCAACACTCCGTACTAGGCCCGCTTGATTATGGCCTATTTCACCTACGGTACTTCATCCGTACGGAAGACCTCTCTCCTACAGTGAGGACATTATTAAGCCGATTACTGTCTTTATCTTAACGTCCCATGTCATCAAACTACATCATTCGTCAATTGTTGGACAAGTTTTATTATGATAAATTATTATATTCGTTATAAATAGTTTTGTAACAATTTCTGGTGTGTCACGTAATGAGTCATTAGCGTAATCATTAATGTTTGTGTGCCTGTCCGTTGATAAAGTAAAACAATAAAGGAAGTATTTTCCAAGTCGATAAAAGTTCCTGATAGCTGTTTTATCTATATTGGTTTTGAGAAACTAGCATTTTTATACCAAAGTCCAAGACAAAGGCAGTATCTTGAAATGTGAAGTACCCAGAGATATATCAACTGTTTGGCTAAAATGGAATACACACAGTTCCATGATCCAGTTTTATTTACTGGCATCGTTATCAGCTCATTATTGTCCCAGCTGCTTGAACTCCGACTTTTGTTATAGGTGAAAATACCTCAGGGATAAAGGATTATAAATCATCAGGTGGGCCTAGTGCGGATTTATTGGTGCTAAATACTGCATATGCATTCGGGATCAAAAACGTAACGTGTTTTGGAAGCGCGGAAAAATTTGATATATTGTATTTTTGGTCCTTCCGCCTTTTTTGCAAGTCGATAACCGCAAAAATCATTAGCTGAACTTAACTGACTGTAGATAGTACAAAAAGGTAAATAATAGTTTACCTCGTATAAACAAGAAAGAAAAAAAGTCAAGTTTCAGGAAACTTTTTAAACTATATTTTTGACTTCGTCCAACAAGGAATGTAAAATGTACTTATTCACAACTTTACCAGTAGAATCCGAGGATATAACATAATAAACAACTTTGTAAGTATAGTAGCGGAAACAAAAATAAGTTTGCAACATCAATTTCATCCGACAACGCCTGTCCTGATACATAATAAAGAGCATTACCAAAAAATTAACCTGCTGTACAATACCTTTTTAACACGCTTTTATTAGCTTCACTTGTAACTATGTAAAATCTAGGAATCTTAATTTGACCCACTTTCCGGTCTTTGATTAGGATGAAATTTTGCACACGCTCTGAGTTCTGATGACAATACATGACTAGCTAAGAAACGTCATTACAAATCGAATATGGCGGCCTCCCCAAGATGGCGAACTGGCTGTTTGAAATGCACTTCCATGATATGGGTATCAAATGAAAGAGTTTGCTGTCAGGAATAGTTTCCTTCATTAATAAAACGTGTTTTTTAGTTTTTTGAACTATATTTTGTTTTTATATAAAACATTTATCGAATATCTTTCTGTCTGAGTCTGTCTGGCTACAAAATGGCTGAACGGATTTTATTCTCATCAACATTTTTTTTACTTTATGAATATATTCTCTTCCGGTATGTTACATGGAAAAGAAGATATATAATAAAATAATTTTACACGAGCATTTTTTGAAACGATTACATTGGAAAGAACTCCAACTATTTAGACAAAATTTTATATTTAGATTTAGTGGTGCTTTTAAGTTGGTTTTTGTAATAAAATAGCTATTTAACACAAAGTTTTTAAAGGAAGGCCTACTTGGTTCAATTGCTAGGAAACTTTTGTTTTTTTCCGTCATTAAATGGAAATATCGTAGCAACAGACGAGCGAAACTGGTTCGCCTAGATACTAAATATTTATATGAATAGGGCTATTTATTTGGGGCTTACGTATGGTTTTGTTTATCTAACTTCATGATCCTTCGTTACGAAATGTTGTGCGTTTTATAGCTCGTTAATGTGGCACGTATCGCAAAAGGATAAAAAGAGGAAAATTGTGTATCAAAAAAAAATACAAAGCATCAATTCTACGCAACTGAAAAAAGCTATTGAAATGTATTTTTTCATATTAACCCATATAACTAGTAGAAGTTATGTGCATAACAGTGTGTAGCAAAACATCTAATACAGACATTACTGCCATTTAGCTAACTTAGGCTTAGTTTTATTTTATTTGCCTATTATTTTATATTCTAAGTATTGAACAATTATCTGATATATTTCTCAATTAAAGGGGAAGATTCTCATTCACTTGCTACCATTCTACCATCTATTTACTACCATCTTTTGGTTTTATGGTAGGATAAAATTGAAAAATCAGGTAAAGCTGACAGTACTTTTACTATGTGATATTTTTATATTGGACCTAAATATGATCAATACACATTTTTGACGTATATGTACTGAATTATTTAATAATATAAATTTTGATTCATGAATCGCCATATTGTTATAACCATTAATTAAAATAATTTAATTTTACATAAATATACCTTTTTATATTTAAAGCATGAAGTAGAAAAAAAGAAATATTGAATCCTGATTTTACACTAAATTTTTTTGTCAGCCGCAATCCTAAGTGTTTTGTGTTGAGATGCCCTTTCCTATATTTCATATATAATTATAAAATAATAAAAAAGCTGCCTTACCTTCCGATATACTGCTGTGATGAGCACTAGCTTATCAAACAGGAAGACCCTCATGAGCTGTCTACGCCGACGGGCGTTGTCCATCGCATAAAACTCATTCTGCCGCAGTAAACGTCCTTGGTATAAGAGGTTAAGATTAATCTGAAAGAGATGAAAAAAATCTAGATGATTTGCCACAAGATTGAGTAGTTGGGGAGTCGCATTGATGGCCAGCCACCAATTAAAATGGAAGTTTTAACTTTCTTTCAACGCTCCACTATTCAGAATATATAAAATAAAAGTCCAAAAAAACTGAACCTAGTAAACTTTATTGTAGTGCAAAATTAAAAACTATATATATATATAATTATATTTGGTACTTTGTGATACTTAATCTAACCAAAAGTCCTATCATATATTAAATATTTTTTATTCTAAGGATATAAAAGGAATAAATAAGTGTCTTTAATTAATTCTTAGCTTATAAAATATCTGTAAAGGCGTAAGGTTGCCTTTACAAATAGTTTTTGCGTTTTAGTTAGAGCGATCAATGAGATACCTCGAATTGGATTTATCATTTTAACAATAGTTAGAAATTAAACAAGACTTAAAATAAGCCAGAACTGATGACTGGTTAGTTATGGTTTTAGTAACTGACAAGAGTCAGCTTTTTCAATGTAATTGAAAATTTTAAACACGAAATAGAAATAATTATATTTCTAGAGACGCCTCTTAACTATCTTGTAAAATCTCGACTACGGTAGTGAATGTATAATCTCGACTACGGTAGGTATAGTGAATACTATAGAAATTTACAAACTCCCATTCCCAGTGATGTGGGGTGTGATTAAAGACGACGTTACAAGATACATCTCCGTAAAAGAATCTGGTGTTGCCAGAAGCCATGAAGTTCCTCTTTTGGTCCCAGAACTGTTTGTTTTTAATTTGAAAACGGTACTATGATTTGAGTTAATATTTGAGTAATAGATCTTAAAAATGGTAAAACTAATACGTTCACGTTTGAATTTAGATATCATCTTAATTGTATCGTTTCCATATTTGAAAGCTTCCACTCAGGCCTCAGTCAAGTTCAAAAACGAACTTTTCCTATTGATCTAAGAGCCAGATCAAAAAATGCATTGAATTTACTAAAGCTGATCATTTGACAATTGGTTATAGTAGTTGTGTACACACCTATACTCGACAAGCGAACTGTTAACACGTGTCACATATATCCTATCATACATGTTGTGATTACTGCGGTATTTAAATGAGTTTACGAAAGCTGAAAATTGTTGTACAGGTTGTATATCTATACTAATATTATAAAGAAGTAAAGTTTGTGTGTTTGTATATTTGTTAAATTGTAAGGGGTAATCTCGGGATCTACTGAACCGATTTTAAAAATTCTTTTACTAATAGAAAGGCACATTATTGCTGAGTGTCATAGGCTATATTGAATGCTAGAAAAAATTTAAAGAATTTTGTCCACCCGTGCGAAGCCGGGACGGGCCGCTAGTTACATATAATAACAGTTATGTCTGTCAATGACTTAGATGTGAGAACGGAGCTGGTCAGTCATTCCCAATGTGTGTTTTAAATAAACAAAGTGCAATTTTAAATTAAACTTGAAAAAATGTTTAGGGGTACTTACTGGTATTTGAAACAAAATAAAATTTCAGCCAGCCAATAATTATATTATTAATGCAGGGATAATGATAATAATAAACATTCGGGTTCTTATGTTGTAAATGCATACAGTTTTTAATATTCTTTGGCTAACTGACGGGAGTTGTTCTATATTATAATTCGCTGACTATTTTATTTATGTTTCATATGCAATTAAATACCCGTAAAGAATTATAAAGTTTAATAAATAAATTGCACCTTTTTTATTTTTATACATACATTGGGGCTACCTGACCAGCTCCATTCACATATCTAAGGGATTGACAGACAAAACCAATATACAACCTGTACAACAATTTTCAGCTTTAGTAAACTGAGTTACATATCACAGTAATCATAACACGTTTAATGGGTATTCTCCTTTGCCTTGACGGGTCTTGATGGTTGTTTTATCTCACAGTAGCATAGGTTTTGCTACATATAAAGGTATTCACTTTATAATAACTAAAAACAAAACTAATTACTGTGAACGCATAAAGATTTTCTTGAAATAATTACTATTACAATTGTCAACCGATAGGTTATCAAAACAATCGAGTTTAGCAGAAATTGTTTTGATTAAACCAATTAACACAATACAAACAAATGGTATTGTTCAAAAGATATTTAACAATACGAAATAATAATAAATATCTATAAGCTTTTAATCCGCGTAATACGTAACGACTAATATTTTTTAAGTGACAGGTATAATAAAAATATTTAAATTTAACATCAAATGCCATTTACGTTTAAATCTACTATAATAGAGTGAATGCACTGAATTGCTACCATTTTTATCACAAATGGTTAATCTTAATTTCCAACTGAAACAATTCAGTTTTACATGTAATTATAAGGATGGAATATAACCTTTTATACAGAAACGACATATTAAAATTATAAGCAGTTGCAGTTTTCATCACCCACCAATCCGCTGTGGACCCGTCTGATGGGTGCTCCGAAAAACCAGTTTCCAACCGGCCGTTGATTATTTATTTGGTCTAAAGTCTCGCTACTACTACTACCTCTCACTATTACTATTCTACTATTTTACTCACCGGGCAATCCGATATGTTTTCCAGCGCCATGATTTCATCAACCGCAGTCAATATGCATTCTACCACAGATTTAGCCTTCTTTAGACTTTCAAGAGGAGTTTCTTCGTTATCTAAGTCACCATTACTACCACCTGTGTCGTCACTATCCACACTTAGTTTGGATATTCTCGAGTCAGTTTCTGCCTTCTCATTTTCATAACTCGTGTATGTTTTCACCAAATCCGCTAGAAACAATTTATACCTCGGAATCCTTTGTATCGGTTCCAGTAAGTAACTTGAAAGGTCTAATCTCTCGCCTAGTTCTAGTTGTTTCTCCTAAAACAAGAGAAATTAATGAAAAATTCAATTGTAATAGGGTTCATATTATTGTTTGAGAAAATATCTAAAATTTCATAAATAGGGCACTTATATTCTTAAGAGATCAACAATTAATATTAGCATAAAATATAAAATAATATCAATATCAACTCTTAAGACATTTTTTTCTCTGTGCATTAAATTCATGAATTTGGTAGTAGCCATAATGAATTCTTATGAGAACGTCAATAGAAGCTCTAGTTGTTATAAATAGTAACTAATAACTATGCTTTAACGTTTAAATTGGTCTATAAGCAGTGACAAAAGCTTTTGCCGATTAACTATATATTTCAAAATTTTAGTATAAAGAAGTAAATTTATTATTTTAAAAATAATCAATATAGTAAATCTGTAAAAAATTTCATGATCACTAAGATTAAAATTGTCCAAAACAGGATTTTCACCATTTTTTTCGTCATAACGGGCAAAAAATTGCGTCAAAATACATATAAAAATCTCTACTAAAATATCTCATAGTTTTGCACTATTGGAAGGAGGTCAGTTTAAATCCTCTTTATCCAATTAAAATTAAACGCTTTTTTACGGATTTTAGCATATTTTTTTTCAAAAGTGTTTTATTCTAATGTTTAATGTGCGCGGAAGTGTAAGAACTAAATCTTTAACCAAATTTAATGTTAGAACTATTATTAAATTAAAAGCACTTATTCTACTAGTTATAACCACGGGATCACTTAATATATAACTTAAATTTCCAGCATCTGACTAGAACAATATCAAACGGGGATTTGACACGGATCCAATTTTACTACAAAGCGCTAGCTCGCCAAATTCTAATTAAGCAGAATCTCAGTTAGGAAACAGTATTAGCCAACTGACCATTGCTAACTTGTGTCTACTTCGCTCTTTGTATCGAGTTGTGACATTATTAATATCAATAAAACTTTATCGCCTTTCACCAATGTGCAATTCGGGTCAAATGATATGTGATCGTGGCTTAGGATTACTGGAGCAGAATTCTATTCGAACAAGTAGACTGCGAAGGCACCAAAGGAAATGGTGCGGCAATATAATAAACTTTCACCGTAAATATCTTTGCTCCTTTAAAAAATTGTTTCTCAAACAATAAGATCAGTTAGAATACAGACTCGCCAGATTAATTATATCCCTAATAATGTACCTACATACTAAAAATACTCAAAATCGTTAAGATTTTTTTTATACACTGACATACTTATGCATGACAAGGGACGCTTATCACTTTACTTTCTTTTTATTTGTTTATAACATGATTATTTAAAGAAAATATATTGACTTTTTATATTTTTTTTATTTGATTTTTAAAATAAATACTGTTTAAATAAACTTTAACTGTATCGGAAATTTAAGTTAATACTGTGCTAACCATAGTAAATGGATAACATGTTTCACATTCAGTAAGATCATGTTAATCTCTTCTGCATTTCATCTGGTGTCCAGCAGAGTCGAATAGCGCCAAGCACTTATACTTAAGGGTGTCGTAAAGGGCGACTAATGACACTAGAGGTGAACACTATATACACAAAATACTACGAAATGGGCGTTTTTCTAATAATGGCCCTTTACTGCGATCTCCAACCCGCCTGACAAACGTGAAGATTATTGCAAATCCTTCATTTTTTCTAAGCTTCTGCCCAACAGTGGGCTTTAATCTAAACTGCAGAGATTCATCCCTGAACTATAAACAATAAATATAACATGGGTATATGTGTGTGTAAGTATTGTCATATAATTTTAATTTTATTTTTTGCATTCACAATACCATATTTCTATAATATACAAAAAACGACAACGTCTCGAGCCCTCAGGTAGATCTGACGCCGAGTCCAGCGTCTCGGTAGCTCAGCGGTCAGAGCACTCGCCCGGATAGCGAAAGGTCGTGGGTTTGTACCTGAGGTCTCAGAGGCGTGGTCGTAATTTAAATGCGTATTTTATATCTTATATGTGTTGTCATACACATGGATTTGTTTTTCTAATATATATTATCTAAATATAGCTATAAATCGCGCGTCACATCCGAGATCGCATCGTCGCTAACCATCAGGCGATTCAGGCGAACAAGGGCCTACCTATTCACTATTAAATACAAAAGAAGTTGAAAATATTGTATCGTTTACATGACCGATAAGGTTCTTATTTTATTATTATTCCCAGTAAGTATAACAACATATTTATATATATCAAATATTCCGGGACTTTATATTTGGAAAGACTTGTGTATAACACCTGAATGAGTGTATAATAACGGAAGTTTGATTTTAAAAATACAAGAAACTTGACGGTTTGCTAGTCTTGATACTTAACGGTGTTAGCAACGGTCAGGTAACTCGCCGGCACATACCAGCTCGGCAGACTGGCAAACTTACATAAATATGAGGAAATAATTCGCTCATTAACTCACGTCGCGGTAATACTAACTTAAGGTCTTTTTACGAAATACCAAATTAAAAATTAGCCTTTTATGCACGGGCAACTTTATTCTGCAATGCTACTGTTTCTTAAAGATGCACGCTTACTTAAAGAGTCATTAGTAGTCTATCGATCTTTAAAAATTTCGTAAGAAGTCGCTTTCTTAACAAAAAAGTCCTCCTTTATATTGAATCACTCGACTTTGAATTGAAAATGAAGGGCATGTGGGGTTGCTAAAGAACAGTAACCGTATCTTATACATATAAAATTCTTCCATTTATTTGTTATTTCATTATTATATCCTTTGACTACTGCAGTTATTATAGTTCTTTAAATTTCTGAAACTGTGTATTTATCCCACTTTATTAATAAAAAAATGCAGCATCTCAGTGGCACTAAATGAAGTCTAGTACTAGAGGAACATTCCTCTGGTAAACGATCTATGCGGTAGTTGTTAAATCTTTGCGACTCCAGAAAACCGCTTTGACCACTGCGCCATTAACTTCGAATAATTTTTACTCGTTTTTCATAGAAAATATTTATTATATTTATTTGTTTAATTTTTTCTTCATGTTGCACTAAATTTGTTCCTAGCTGTATATGCTACAGAGAAATAAAAAATATTCTGAAATTCGTATAATCCCCAAAATACACAATTCAATAAGGGACTGCAACATCCACAAAGGATACATTTTGTGATTTATCAGTAGCGACATAACGTAATGTTGCCAATGGCCTTTGTGCGTGCTTGCAAAGCAATAATGCATCGATCAATTTGCTTCTTGCTCAAGTAGACCGTTCATGTACCGCATTGATAAACGACTATTAATGCTATTAATAAATCGTACTATAATAGTACGATGTTGACCTAAGAAGAAGATAGGTTTCTTATAAACAATAATAAACTATAAACTTAGAATATGTATTATGATAATTTTAACTTTTGCGATAATTAATTCTAATCTGCAAATGAGGTGAGTCAATAAAACAACAAAATTGTATTAAAACCATTAAAATTTTACTTCATCAGGAAAGAAATATTGCTTTTCGGTAGGTTGATTAGTAGTAACTTGTACGTGTACCATTTTTTGTTGAATTTGCTTTTAAATAATAAATGTTGTTTTTATAATACAGTTTATTAGAACAGTATTTGAAATGACCTCGTACTTTGATTCCATGACATGCCATTATTATATAGAAATTTTATTTGAATACGAGTAAAATTATGCTTATTTTATGATAGTTTTTAGTTTAACATTGTACAATACACGCACTATAATTCATACAATACAATACTTAACTAACTACTGGAAGTACTGGAACTCTGGAAAACTCAAGTTTTATTGAAAATCAGGATCAGCAAGTCTTAAATACCATTAGATATGCCAATAGTAAAACAAGAAAAACTGTCTTTCTTTCTAATGGAATCAATTTGAAATATTTGATAATTTATAAACAAAATAAAAATATTTGTTTACTCTTTTACATAATTATATTTATTATAATACAAATTTTAACTCGTATAAACCAATCGTTCGACATGAGATACCAATTGACTCACTTTATTGATATCATGTTTATGATTAGTAGTCCTTTAATGTACTTAGGCAGTGAATATGATAAATTAAAATTCCCCTGAAAGTAGTACTATACAGATAACTTCTACAAAATATGTTTAACAAAGCTACAGATAACACTGATGCATCATGTAATTTAAATAACACAAAACCTCAGAAGTCCAAAACAATGACTAATTTTTATATAAAATAACTATTTATTTCACTCTTTTATCAATAATAATATTTCTTACATTAACACCAATTATCCTAGTGTAAGTAAGTACTGAAAGGCTTTGATTTGAATGTTACCCTAGTAACATTCATGAGTTATTAATTTGGACTTCTAAGGTTTGCGTTTTTTAAATTGCATATAAGTATGATACATAAATGAGTAATATTTATAGAAATATATATAAGGGGCTCGAGCCCGGGAATTAAAAAATATCATCAGACGAGATTCAATAAAACTACCATAGTGATTTTTATCGACTCATTTTATAGGGTTGATAACAAGGGCAACTTCGACAATTACATATATACACTAAAATTTAAAAAAAATACGTGTATACTATGAAACTCGACCTATTTGTTCGTAGCTGAATAAGCTATTTGTTATATAATTATGACCATCTCCAATATACCTTTTTGTAATAAAAAAATAATTAAAATTTATTTAGAAATAGAAGCATAATCTGACAAATTAACATTTTTGTTTCTACCATTAAAATTGCAAAGGAAGAAAGACGTTTTTGTGTCATCGTAATTATGATCGTTCGACGTTCGATTCTAATCACTCTTACGACATTCGAAACTTTAAAAGCGTCTTATAGTACGTAGAAAACACATAACGCCGTGCAGCAGCAAATCTACGATGGTTTAGATATTCACCTAGGGGAGTTGCCATCTATCTAGAAAACTACTGACGTGCGATTCCTTGACTAAAAATTTATTTTAAGGGTTCCGCTGCCCCAAACCCCAGTCTCACTATACCAGAAAACCCATTCTACAACCATTTGTACATCCATAACAAAGTCAATCGAGTCCCAGCTCTACAATAACATTATTGCTATATGCGCAGCAAGCGAATGCTCAGATTTTAAATGATAAGACATGGCACAGACTGTCTTAAATTTATTTTCAATAGTATTCATGAATACTCGTATAGTAAAAACTGAAGCAATTAGTGTCAGGATAAGTGCCTTACTCCAATTAAAATTATACAATTTGACAATTTTTCCGTCCATGGATCCTTAATCATGGATGGGAGTTTGAATTCTTTTTAAATACTTATTTAAGGCAAAGTCCGATACGAGTAAATTATGAATTTGAATAAGATAGCAAGAGAGTTAGTAACATTTACAAGTTATCAAATCCACACTACAGATAAGGTTCTAGAAAGGAGTATTTCTTATTCTTCTTTATTTTTGTCTCGAAAACCTTAAGATCACTTAAGATCTTTCTATGCAAATTTAAAATTTCATGAAATTTTTGATAAGATTTTTGGAACTTTTCTAAAAAGAAAATGAAAACATTTTCACTCACCTGAAAGAATTGCTTGTTTTCGTACACCAGTCTCGTGGCTCTCTTATTATTTCTAGAATACATAACATATCTGTTGAATTTTGGTTCCTGAAAAAAAGAATATTATATAATTATGCTATTACTTTTTTTTGGAGCAGAAATCATCCTGCCGTATCGCACGCCGCCTCTAATTGTGGATCTTAACCTTCCACAGACCCACACAAAAAATAGCATCAAAATCGATTCTGCCATTTAAGACGAGTTCAGTGACATTCAAACATCCAGTAAATTATATAATTTAATTATAAAAACATGAAGCCTTAATATTCAAAATGTTTTGAAGTCAGTACCTATTCCCTAATTTTAAATATCAATAGCATTTATTCATAAAATCCACTAGTTACTACTAGGTGAGTAAAATACCAGAAAGTGGCCAACAATTGCTCTAACAATGGGAACACTATTTACCGCAACACCAGCGGTCATTTCTAACACTCGCGATCTAGTGCACACATTTTAGTGAAATCTCTCAATACTTTCACAAATTGGAGTGGACAGAGTAAAATTCACGACCTGTGAGTAATGTGGCGGCAAGCGGAGACTGTGAAGAATCGTGCATTACTAATAACTGAGATATAAACTCGTTCAAACTAGGTCTGTCGTAACATTTTAATTTCTATGAGGTTGGAAAATAAGGTCAGTTTGGGCAGCGTACTAGCGAAACCCTTAATTTGGCCTATGTTCATAAGCTACGGTAGCTGCGCAGTTATTTTATGCAATTAATCCGCATTTTCTCAATCACAAACTTCTATAAAAGATAGAAATATATACCCGGAGGCCAATGCCCATTTTAAAGTCCACACCGCTACATACGCGGATCCACTCATAACACATTAACCCACCAGTAGTTAGCGGGAATATTAAAGTTATATTTTTATTATATATTTGTTTTTAGATTTTAAATACTAATTAGCCATTTTAAATAGATACTAATTCATCTATCTTTTAAAATGTCGACACTACAAGGACATATGCCGTAGGGCACGTACCCTACGTGTTTGATATGAACACCGGTCGGGAGAAAGTGACATAACCCACTGCATGGGCGCAGTACAGATTGATAAATCCTTACAACAGCAGGTGCAGCCGGGATTAGTTTTGTGGTGCCTTCCGAAGCACAGAGAAGTTCGAAATATATTCTTGGTTGGTATTCAACTTTTTTCTTTGCTAAAATTGCTTAAATTTCGTAAGCTACGACTGAATAAGCTAATTACTGTAACACTATCGATCCCTTCATCTCAAAAGTGTTAATATAAAAAAGTTATTAAATTAAGTGGGATTCGAACCCATTTTTTATAGCCCTAGGCTACTGAAACCAATTGTTTATTCACAAATATGGTAAACGTCATTTTTTTAATAAAAAATGCAAACGATTACATAAAGCGGCCAAGTGCAACGGATGGGTACATAGTTAATTGTAACAAAGCATAGTCCGTCCAGGAAGAATGTTAAGAAAAATGAAAATAGCTGCATTGCGCTGCCTACATTACGTAGTTTTGCTATTTTTTTATAAACATTCGATCCGTAAGCTCAATTCGTTTCCTCTATGAAATAACAGCTTTTCTAAGTTCATAAATAGAAGAAAGTCAAGGAAAGTAGCGTAATCGGCAGTAGAAGCAAAAGGTTGATAGACGGATGTGGAAACAAGAAAACTGACTACAGTATTAACATTGTAACATCACTTTGTCTAACTAAAAATTTACGAAAGCGGATAAGGAAATTTTTCGACCATAATTGTATTATGTCTAATTTTCACACGGATTTATAAAGATGTTATAGATAACCTATATAGAACTTATACGATAGTGAAAATAATTTATGGTAAGTAATTAATAAATTTGAAGTATTTACAATAAAGGGTTAACATTGCAATTATTTTATTTAAAAACGGTATCTGTTAAAATAATAAACGTTATACGCTTCCTTATATTGAAATTGAAAAAAGCGTATTCCAGAAATCTACCACTAAAGAAGTACATTCGCTCCAACAGGCCATGACACCAATATTAATACATTTTTCTCGAATTAATTACGAATTATAGAGACAGCCATAATTGATCTACCTTGTAACTAATTGTTACGTTTACGTTTTATTTTCTAGTCGGGCGTCTAGTTTAAACTTTATTTATTGTGTACTCGCTCCAAATGATTAGATAATTTCTTGCAATATCGCACGGTAAGGTGTGCCGTGCACGCAAGCATGTTCCGTTTTGTGAACTTTTTTACTCATAAGCCGTCACTTGTATTTGTTCTATACTTAAAAAACCAATGTACAGTTAAAACACAAAGTCATATAAATACTGATTATAGAATACTACGAATTAATAATAACGATATATCCTTTCAATTTTAAATTATTCTAAAGAAAGATTCCAGTGTCGTAATAATTTATTTTTAATAATTACCAGCTGTAAAACTCAATATAGAATTTATGCATGAAATCAAAAACAATTACCATTGAGCGTTTGAATTAACATCGAAATACACCAAACCCAAATCATAGTTTGACAATATTTGAAAAAAAAACCACTTACATATTTCCTAAAACACTGCCCCAACTTTCTGAGATCATTCTCGCACTCCCTCAGGGCTGGCAAGAACTCCCTTGAATGGAACTCGTAAATGTCTTCGATGTTGCAGAAGATCACCCACTTCATCCCACACAAAGACATTGGTAAATCTTTTCGGTGCATTTCAGGTATGTAATGTTCTATTACGTGTTGCAATCTCTCCACGTAAACATTTTCTGTATGGATCAGCTCATTCACTCTTTCGGTCAGCCGCCTGTCAGAAAAAAACTTAATAATAGTATCTTCGATACGACGTCAATTTTTTTCATTGATACGACGTATTTTTATTTCTACGTATTGACCGACGTCAATATGTAGAAATAAAAAATGTTAATAGGCTTCAAGAAGAGATAACTACTTAATCTGATATAGCTATAAATAATGTAGGTATTCCTCAAGGAACACTTCTCGGACCGCTCTTATTCATAATTTGTATATTTGACTTGCAAAATGTGACAGTTCATCAAACAAATTTATTTGCGGATGCCATATCTGTTGTTATATCAAAAAATTCTGACACTGAATAAAATAATGACATTAACACTACTATTCAGGATATTACTGAATGGTTAAAAATAAATAATCTTCATATAAATATTAAAAAACCAAATACATGCGTTTTTATATCCGCAAATATAAAGAAAATGAACTAAAACTTTCGATTAATAATGAACTCGTAATGGAAGGTAACAAGATTACGTTTTTGGGAATGGTCATAGACAACCAATGCTCGTGGAAAGAACATGTGACAATGGTTTGTAGTAAATTAAATAGGTTCGCGTATGCACTCTGGCGGTTAACCAAGCAATTAAATCAAAAAGCTGCCTTAGTTGCTTATCTTGGTTATGTGGCATCTAATAATTAATATGGTATACTACTTTGGGGAAATTCAGTGGATATAAACAGAGCATTTATATCACAGAAGCAATGTACCCGCGGCATCTGCGAAGTTCCACCTGGAACATCATGCAGACAATTGTTTCCTAAATTAAATATACTGACATTACCTTCAATGTATATAACGGACTGTTGTGTTTTTGTGAGAATGCACTCTAATTTATTTGAAAAAATGAACTGATTATAATTTAAAGTCAACAAGATACCATGGTAAGCTGTTGTTGCCCAAAATGCACACCGTTTTTTTGAAAGAAATTGTTACCCTAACTGCATAATGATCTAAAACAACTTACCTAATTCAATCACCGAACTTCCTGTACCATTGTTCAAAAGAAGATTGTTTAATTATTGAGTAAATAAGTGTTATTACTCTGTTAAGGAATATCTTAACACTAAAATTGACAAAGACTTTAAATGATTGACATTATAACAATAATAATGTAAGGAAATGTAATAATAATAGAATTAAAAATGCTATTTGTGCAATGAATTATTCTTACGTATGTGAATAATAATTAATTAAATTTAATGTAATTGCTTGACATTCACATACCCACTGCTGGATAGACATATGAACTAACAATGTTTATTTAAATATCTTTTATTTTACTCTGTTTTCTGTGAATAAATTATTTCATTTCACCTCTATAATTTAAGAAACATAACAATTACTTCATAATTATTATAAATTACAGAACAGATAGTGTCAGTATTATTTAGTTAATACCTCATACCTGAAAAAGCCCCAAATCAAACAAAAACGATATTTGTGCGAAATCTTGGAAACTGTTAGCGATTAAACAATCAATATTCAAATAATTAAAGCTTTACGGGATGTACCTATATATAAATTTACATTACCTATCTATCTCGGACGCAAATGCCCAACCTGGCAAATATTGCGGTTGAAAAAGTAACAGTTTTTAAATCGCGATATTTATTTTAAATATCAAAGTAGAGAAACCTAGTAATTACCAGAGATCGGAGTAGATACATTGATTTCTCCTACTTGAATCGTGACATATAACACTTGCGACCCACCCCAGATTTTTAATATATTATACATATCATCAACTAATATATAATACACACTCTTGAAGTATTTGAATTTATTTTATTCTACAGATATTATAGTCATCAAAACAAACAAAAATAACTCTTTATATACAATACAAATAAAATTGATATCTTCTGCTTGATTACGTATAAAAATGAACAAATTTGTATAGAAATTATCATGTTTTAAATTTAATTTTCAAAAACAATTAATTCAATCATGAATTTTAGCTACACATTTTAGCTACCTAACAAGAAAATGTAAATAATGTTTTCTAACATAAGATTAAGTTTGTTAAGTATAATATGCTTATAAATTTTCACAAATCAAAGGAAATTATTACAAAAAAAATCAACTTGTCTCAGGGCAAGTACTTTTTGTGTCCTATGCAATACTCTGTAATGCTTAGAAAGCCATAGTCAATTTTGCTACGCATTGCTATGCTTTGCTCTGGTATGCTCAGATATGCGCGCATATGCTTTGATATGCGCTGATATGCCCTGGTATGCTCTGTTACAATGTGTTCTGATATGCGAGAATAGGCGCTGGTATGCTCAGCTATGGTCTGCATTAATATTGTATGCTTTACTATAGCAAAGTATAATTTGCAGTGCTTTTAAAACATTTATCGGTTGAGACCATTCCTCAAGATAGGGGGGGCGCGTGCTCTAATAACCGAGGCGAGGTTGCTCTTCGTCGACCGGCACCAATGAAGAAAAGGCAGGTCGGCTGACTCCCACAAGGGGGGGCAATCGGCAAAGAAGAGGAGTGGTGCTGATCTAAAGGGTCGCGAATGGCACGTTTACTAGCGGATTCTAAGAGGAGATTTAGGTCGGCCGAAAGATGATCAGGTGGATCCGTCGTGACGAATTTGGGCCTCCGTGAAAGTGGATTTGAAGAAGAGTGGATTTGAGGTGTTATATAAAAATAGAAGGGGCGCGGCGCGGCGCGGCGGTGATCGCATCAAGCAAGTCCCATGATCGGTGTGAGGAACACGCTTGAATTTGTTACCGCTCGCGTTTATTTTTGCGATAACTCTTAAGATATGAATTTAAAATTATATCATATTTTTTATATATTTTATGCGTTTCTTCAATGCTCTCTTATAAATAATATAAATTATATGTTGTAATATTGTGCATGAAATGCTTGAAGTAACCAATGAACTTAATTAAGTAAAGATTAATACAGTATCCGTTTAAATAGCTTTCCAATTACCGCTTTGTACGTGACCATTTTTAGAAGATAGAATGGATGTAGTAAGCTATCCTTAATAGATATTTTTCTATCAAAGAGAAATATTCTACCATGAATTGTTTTCTTTTATCTTAGTGGGATTAGGCAGCGTTTTCGATAAAACGTTCCAGGCAGCTTGACTGTTCTCGACATTTTCAACAATTATCGTTATATTTCAACCAATTTACACAAACCCTTGTTGTATACCTTGTATGCCTAAACCGTTGTAATGAAAAACTCTATCTATTGGTCATAAACGCATGAAAATACGTTTAACAGCGGCGTAGAACTTTGTTTTATTAATATTAGGATTAAAGGTATTATAAAAATAATTATAAAAATAATATAGTGATTTAATAATTACTACCGTTGTAATTAGAAAGTGTTTTGTTTGTGCCCTGTGTGTGTCCATAATAATTATTCGACTGATTGAAAGCTTGGTGGGCTGTGATGTGACAAACCTGTTAAAGTTTTTACACAGCTTCATTTAATAATTTTGAAATCTGCAAAAAAGCCTTAAAAAATAAATTCCGGAAACCAGGAATCATGTTGTCCATATTAACATATACACTTAATATCATTGTCTTTAAATATATCTACCAACCCCGATCATTTGGTCAATAATTATTACTTTGTGATGAGATGTATTAAACATTTTACAGGCGTTTGCTATAAAGAATAAATTATAAAAATAATACAAATACAGTCAAAGTATTCTATACAACATCGTTAAAAACAAAATATTGGTTATAATAGCCCAAAACAATAGACCCCGGCTGAATGCTATGATCGCTTAATATAGTACACTGCTTGTTACAACATTCTTTATAACAACTAACTGCATTAAGCGACTACTTTTTATCTAATATTTTAGGAGAATTATATACATTACAGCTGTGTTTTACAGAAAAGTAACACAGCCACATCTCGCTAATCATAATTGATGATGATTGATAATTTGATCATAAAAGTAAACAAAGTACCGAGTCTAAATTCTCGGAAACAAAATAACGTACACTAAAACCGAAACCAACTTTCTCATATATCTTCATTCAGTTTGTTTTTTATATATATCAGAACATAAGACGCGTTGAAACGTATTGTTATTTGTAAAACTCTTAATATGCTGCTAAAATAAGAAAAATATATAACAGAAATATTGTAGATATTCGCCGATTAAAAAAAAAAATATCTTTCATGTTCTTTGATTTGTTTTTTGTTTTCTGTAATTTATATAGTATTACTAGTCGTATCTCTCATATATGATGGCGAATTAGTACCTTATAAACATTAGTAGTTGTGTTATATAGTGGCTATCTGTTTCGTCGTTATGACCGATTTTGATTGTGAAGTCTGAAGAAAATTCTTATTGGACTCGTTTTAAAATTCAATATTTTTGGTGACTCACATTTCAATGTCATTCTGGTGATATGTGAAAATTTTTACGATGAGTGGACGCTTTACATGATACAGATTCTGACTCGATTAGGGCTCTTCTACAACCGGCAACAACGACGTAGTCGAAGTTCGAAACTTAGGGCAGCAAGCGACAAACGTGGCGATTACGATCAGCGTCAGCGATGATGATTTTGTATTTCCTTCTCTCGTCACGTACGGAATGCGAATTTTAGACTCCGTATGGCGAGTTATTAAAACGATTAAATATTGTTGCCACCACATTTCGAATTAGGCTGTAGAGGCGTTGTGAAGTTTCCCTGACTAGAAAAATAGATGGTTTAATTCATTGTTTAGTCCTTTGAAGTCCATTTTAAGAATTAGGTGGTCCTAGTTCCAAACCCAGGTTGCGTTAAACGGTCAGCTTGATCGTCATCTACAATGGTCATCCATCCCAAAACAATAATATTGGAAAAACTAGAGCAAAGTTATGTCTTATTAAATCTTCAACAATCGGTATCTATGGTGATCTAGAAATATCAAGCCAGATTGAGACTGGATATTTTGAAGACTATTAAGAATCATAATTAATAAACAATATATATTTATTGTTAAATTTTACAACAATAATATGATTTTAAAATAATTCCCAAGAAACATTGTTATCTATCATTGCCTAATTAAAAGAAATGTTTTGTAATATCACACTAGATAAAGAATAAGTAGGTCACGAGTGTCAAGAACTTAAATCAGATGATGATTAATAAATTTACAAGAAGGTAACATTTAATGAGGTCAGTAACCAATTTAATGTCATCCATAAAATGTATTTTTGAGAAATGTTATTCTACCGTCAATATTACTAAGTTACAAAATGTTTAGGTATGAAAGCGGTTGGGTTAAAAAATCGAAGACAGAAGTAGTATCTAATGAACGAACTCATTTATTCCTAAGAATAATGCCAGGGTGAATAGGCAACTTCTGGGTTCGCTCGTTCCATAGTGGATCCTTTCTTGGCCCCCGGGCTTGATTGGGATCAAGAGCGAATCAATTCAAAATTAAAAAAAAGACTTGCTTTCTATTTGTTAATCCTTTGCCCATTAAGTATTAAGAAGGATTAAGACAATTTGTCTTTAAAAAATAACAATTGCAACATATTCAATACCTGCACGCTTCAGACTTTCTTAGTTAAGTTCTTCAAATTAGTGGATAATTAAATATTATAATACAATAGTATAATATTAATATAGTATCAAATCTAATGCCAATGAGGATGAAAATCTCAATTGCGCAGTGTTTAGTCCATGCAATAAATATCAAAGATGAAATCAATTAGTGGAAGTGTTGATTTTATAATATAACGATAGGATTTTAGAAGAGACGCCACACAAGGAATAACTGTTCCTAAGTAAGACAATCCTTCCTAAAGATTATTTGAGATTACTTATGTCTTAACTAAATGTGACAGAATGGTTAAATACGACAACCGGCTTGGCCAAGACAGAGTGAGGCCCTACCTGTAAAGGCAAACGGTTTTGTATTCTAGTCCCCGACAGAGGCGATTGTATCACAGTACTAACTTTTTGGTAGAATAAATGGTGTGAATGTATCACATATTAAAAATATTTCGTAAGATTCTATGGGCGCAGACTTTAGACCGAATATGTCTTTGCAGAATGAAATTGCTTATTATTATTCAAACAATTTAAAAACAAATGACCACCTAAAACAGAGACAAAAAAGAAAGAGAGATTGCAACATTAGCTGTGACGTAAATTGAGAGACTGCCCGAACGAAAACGATGAGTGCGTCAGCGACTGATCGTCACAGTAAAACCGGTATATCGCTACTGCTTTCCATTTGTCACTAATCGTCATCCATTCATTACCAATGTAAACGACCGATGCTTGTAAAATATTGATGAATCCATTTTTATAACAATCACAAGTACTTTACCCGTGGATAGTTATATCCAGTACGTATTAGTAAATTACTATTATATTAAGCAGTATTTCTATATAATGGAGAGAATCCCGTATACAAAAGACAAAACCAAAAATATCATATTTAATTTGTGGACATCGCTGGCTACGAATTTTAAATTCTCTGCCGAAGGACGTCCACTGCTAGATGGAAGGTTTTGCCATAATCCCCACACGGCAGGCGAGTTTGAGATTGCAGTAAAAGACCATAATTTGGAGAACGCTGCTGCATACTGCTGATGATTATCTCCAGTATATTATACCCTTCCTCTATAAGCGTGCGGTTTCTACTCTGCGGATACCACACGCGTGTGAAATAATGAATGTCACGTTATGCAATACATTACTATTAACAAAATTTTGATATTATTTTATTTCAAATTTGAATTCCGGTCCTTTTTTATATCTATAAATTGTTATTTATGATTAATTGATTTAATGGTGCTTTGTTTTTAAGGGTAAAAAACTCAAATCCTTAATCTTATTAGAGATAGAATAAGTTTAAGTCATACCGGGTGCACGTTTTGTTTAGCGAACGATATAATAAAAAAAAAACACTATAAAAAGCATGTGTACAATTCACACGTGGAAGAAGTGAAACCTTCAAAATGTACGTATTGTACGTACACGTATACAAAATACCACGGTTGTTGTGATGCCTTCTCTCAAGCCTTGTACTACGCATGCGCACACAAACACGTATTAAAACGCGTACATAATGCTTCCTATCTCATTTTCTCCTACGGTAAATCTTATGAATATATTTATCTGTGTCTTTATACTGTCGCTTTTTCGTTCCACCGACTTTCAAATCACAACGATGCTAAAGAAGTTTTCACTTCAAAAACGCACTTAAATAGTCAAAAACGAATTTATCCCTAAATTTATTGTGACCTAAAAACCAAAATTAATCAAAGAAGGTAAATTTAATATTATTTCCTCTTTTTAGCCGCGACTTCGGTCGCATTAATGTAGACTACCGAATAAAAGTTAGGTTTTGTATCCCTCGGCACCTCCTCCTTTTTTGTACCCCTGACAAAGTAAATGCAAAATTTCAAGATGTTTGCTTGAGAAGTTAAGACGTGAAAGTGTAAAAAAAACTAACAAATTAACTTTCGTACTCATAACATTAATTAGGATGATTATTAATTTAAAAACAAACTTTAGACTTACATGCTATTTTCGTTTCAAATAAAATAGAAATATTCAATGATAGAACACGATTGGTTTATGTAGCTAATGTACTCCGAATGCTCTGTAATACGTAAACAAAAATTCAACCTTGACGTCGATTTCGCGCCGCTCCGTATCGTGGCTGAAATACTCACTGTTGTTATGTCACGAATTAGTTTAGATTAATAGGTGAGTTCATATAAATAGCACAACATTTGTTTGCAAATAGCATTCGTTTTGCTCAAGTTTTAAAAAACTTTATGAATCTACCTAACATAAAGCAGCATTAATAATTTGTGACCAGCGATGTTGGATTTGCAATAGTCAATTAATATATGTTACAACTTATTTAGATTATATATTGTAAATTTGTTTGTGGTCCATATTAATAAATAAAAAAAAATAAAAAAATAGGTAAGAATGAGTATCGGCAGTCATAGTACTCAACTTCAAGAAAGGATCCCTTGATACCTATAATAATAGTTGTGAATAAAAAAGAATTATATTCCAACTATAAAAATTTAAAGCATATCTTCTCCGTAACGGTAAACCATAGCACAGTATTATATTAGCTAATATATACTGTGACGGTAGTCTAAAAATCAGAGGTCCGAATATAACTTTTTAAGTTTTGTAGAGTTAATGTCAAGATTTAAATTGAAAATGTAATAATGTATAATTAATCTTATATTAAAATTTTAACGCTTAAGCAGCCGAGAGAACCTATACAATAAGCGAGTTTAAAAACACACTTCTATTTCTGATCTGATCCGATAGTATTTCCTAGCTTCCCACTTTTCCCATTGGTGTAACAGGCAGAAACGGTACTGTGGTACCAAATAATGAAGTTCTTTTTTACATAGGTACTAGGCGCAGATCTTTAGAGATAGTCAAAATTATGTAAGTTAATCTGCCTTTCATCTTCGCAATATGTAAAAAAAATCTACTTCACGAAATGATACTTTCGTGAACTTCGCGAAGATAATAATAAAAATTAGAAACAATTTGCTTTGAAATAAGCTTAAGAGGTCTCCAATGTCAAACAGCTTTATGGTTCTTTAATGAGTATAGTCCAGTTTTTGTTAAGAATCTTTACGGCTCACTATGTATGTTGCTAATGAAGCGGCCCACACTACACTTGGAAACTTGCCTGTTTACAGACACCTACATGGAAATGTAATTATGGGCAACTAAAGAGTATTTACATCGGTGAATAAGTCAGTTTGCTATGATCAGCGTCAGACTATTCTATCAGCAGTTAGCCATTGACATGCCATTCGAAATATATCTAAGTGATATTTTGATATTTTAGTCAGCATTTTAAACGTTGCACCTCATTACAACATCATAATTTCATAACTTTACAAGCATCACATTTATACTATATATCATTATAAATAATTGAAAAAGTTTTCTAAATAGCTCAGCTCAATTTTTATAATAACATTTCTACCTTTACAACATTAATTACAATATAGAAAAGACGTAAATGACTTATCACTAAAAAGACACTCTTTATCGATTTCTTTTTGTATTAAAAATCAACCGATCATCTGTCACAGTCTTTGACCGCGATGAACTCCGAAACTACTTAACCAATTTCGATGTTTATTTTTTTGTTTTGCTGGATTTGTTCCCACTAAGAACATAGGATAGGTTTCAATTTTATAAATAATCAAAAAATATTACAAATTATAATAAATGAGCCACACTAACACGTGGCCGGGTCAGCTAGTATTTTATATATTCGCAACACAACCTGATTTAGAGGGGAAAATGTATGAAAAGGCACCAAATGTCCACAGTCTGCTAGATTAATAGTAATTGTCTATAATAAAACACGAATAAGTGAGCTTATAAATAATAAAATAAATGTATTGTGTATTTTTTAACAGGCACATGAAAACTAATTCATAGTGATAAATTATTATAATAGAAAAATACTAGAAAAATCGACTCGGGTCACAAGTGAATCTCAGGCGGTGAATGTTTCTTTCGAATACGAGAGGATGTTCCTCTCATTGATGAAACAACGCTGGCCTACAGCGTAAAATCAGGAAGGTACTAGAAAATTTCGACGAGTGTTCGCAAGGCTCGGTAGCTCAATTGGGAGAGCATTGGACCGGATTTCCAAAGGTTGCGGGTTCGATTCCCGCCTGAGATTCACTTGTGACCCGAGTCGATTTTTCTAGTATTTTTCTATAATAATAATTTATCTCATAAGATCGCATTGAAAATGCATAAAATATATAAAAAATATAAATCTAACAATGGCTGTTTCATCTTAATCGATTGACCAAACATTTGTAAAAATGTTTCTTTCGAATACGAGAGGATGTTCCTCTCATTGATGAAACAACGCTGGCCTACAGCGTAAAATCAGGAAGGTACTAGAAAATTTCGACGAGTGTTCGCAAGGCTCGGTAGCTCAATTGGGAGAGCATTGGACCGGATTTCCAAAGGTTGCGGGTTCGATTCCCGCCTGAGATTCACTTGTGACCCGAGTCGATTTTTCTAGTATTTTTCTATTATAATAATTTATCTCATAAGATCGCATTGAAAATGCATAAAATATATAAAAAATATAAATCTAATTCATAGTGACTATTGTTTACAGTTAAATGAAACTATGTTATGTATACATATTTTAGAAAAGTGTATATAGTACTTGTATAGTGTGTACACGTATTACTAATCTGGGGAGAACGAATTGATAAAATTGTATATATCACCGTAAAATTGTATATTTTTCGGTATCTAAAATATGCGATATATGATATATGATAAACCTAACCTAACCATAAGGTTAGGTTAGGTTAGATATTTTATAATCTATCGAAAAATAATGCGTTAAACTGTAAGCAGTATGTTACGGTTCACAACCTTTCGATAATTTACAATCTTGCGGGATAGATTATAATCTAACGGTATTTACAAAATAACGGTGACATATACATAATGTTGATGCCCTCGGGAAAGATCTCTTCATCCTTATGCAAATTTTGTAAACTTCTTTTTGAAATGTAAATATAGTGATAATAATTATGATTTATAAAGTTTGTCAACATATAAATTTCATTGCTCTCAACTGTACAGTCTATTACCATGAAGTTCATCGTGGAGATATTTTAGAGGATAATGTTGTTGATTTACGTTATAGTCATAGCAAAACTTTCCTCTGCAAACATACTTCTTATTACTGAATTTTAGGTGAACACTCGATCTTTTAAAATACTCGTCAAATCATAAAATGTTGCAATTGACATTCAGAAGCAGTTCAATAATTAATTTCGTAAAAGCGGATAAAGTATGACATGTTAACTATGTTGTTCTCTGTAGGACAATATGTTTTGCATACCCCCTGAGCGATTGTCAGGAGATAAAGCATAATTCATCTTCAAATTCTATGTTCATATTACTAGAAATACTCAGAAAGTATACAACTATTATAGTAATTACGTCTGGTGGCTTTAACTAAGTATTTGCCAGCGACTGACACAAGCGTGGACGGGCGACGACGGGCGACGTCGTCGCCATTCGGTCGACCTGAGTGTCATTCGTCTTACCTCGGCCTTGTATATCAAGCGATCGACGGAGTGACTTTTGTTGAGAATGGTAGATCCGATTGTTGTCATTATATATTTGAAGTACTAAAAAATACACGTAGCGTCTAGCTGACCGGCCACGCGTTGCTGTGTAATAAATAAAAATAAAACCCATCCTATGTCCTAAGTTGGAACAGATCCAGCATAACGAAAAACGTCATCAAAATCGGTTGAATTTGTTTCGGAGTTCATCGCGGTCAAACACTGTGACACGGACTTTTTATATATATTGAAGATAGAATAGCTGACTTGGCCACGCGTTGCTGTGGCTCGGTTATTAAAATTTGCATTTTTTGCATTTTAATTAAAATGAAACTTATTCTATGTCCAAATCTGGCAAAATAAAAACATCAAAATCGGTTGGGTAGTTTCGGAGTTCATCGCGGTCAAACACTGTGACAGGGAATTTATATATATGTTAACGGAAATGTATGTAATCCGTCATTGTATACAATTTCTAGGCAATGTATGTAATTCCTAAAATCGCACGGCAATGTGTGAAATAAATTATATTATACACATTTCCTAGGAAAAATATATATTTCCTAAATAGCAATCGTAAATGTAAAACATTTGAGATATTGATGGGTACGCGGGGACAGCGGGACGAGGGAAGTGTATTGCTTTAGGTTAGGTTAGGTTATAAGAATAATATAAGTTCATTTTGCGATACGTTTTAAGTTAATAGAAAGTAGATTTTTGAAGCATTAATTAGTAAGATAATATGTACATATTATATTTCACGGTATGACTGTCACCCGATTGTCTCAAAGAGTGCTATAATAAAAATTATTATTCTCATTTTAACAACGTGTTTTATTACAGAAGGCATTTATTTTAAAAAATTCCTAATACGATATAGGAATTATATACAATTCCGACGAAAATTACACATTTCCTAGGATATCTATGCATTAAATAGTTTTTCAAACAATATTTTATACATTTCCCAAATAATATCGGAATTGTACACATTTCCTAGGATTTGTATACAATTCCTTGATTTCATACATTTCCGGTAACATATATGTAGATCTTATGTTTTATCAAAAGTTGTGATGACCAAATTTCGTGTGTTATATAGACTAAACAACCTATACGTAATTTATAATTAAATAATTAGGTTATACACTTATTTACTTCATAAACTTTTGAATAACTACGAAACATTACGGAAATTAAAAGTGATCAAATAATTCAAATATAAACTCCTCCATGTGAAATTCTTAACCTGTATTGAATCTAATCTTGGTAAAATAAATGGTTTATATGAGCGTGTGTACGAGTACGCCATACTGCTATACTCTTACGAAACACCTGTTCATCAAACATGAGAGATAACTAGATATCTACTTCGAACCATATGAATAAACGTCAAGGTGAAACTTACGTGCGAAGTACGACCACGAGCGCAACTATTCATAGTCATATTTCAAAATATATAAAAAGAAGAAACGAGTTGATTATTACAATGTTTTTTCTATTAAGGTTTATATATAATTTACACGGTTATTATTTACTTGAAACTTATTTATTGCTATACCACAAGGACAAAAAAGTACCAATCATTCTCGTTATCAGTACACTCTAAAATAAAACGATAATATAATATCTGATATTGTGAGGGCTCATTCTGATACCGCAAATGTTTTAAGCGATAAGGTATAAAATTGAAACTCCTCACCTCCGGTATTTATCCTTTTTAGATTCCACCGTTAGCGTAGATGTTGGCGCCGCAGACCTTGATACACACCACTCATTTACTGCACTAACTGTCAAGAATTCTGTGTCAGGAGCGTGGCACATTTCTGAACCAAATTCGTCGGATGAAACTGTGATGCTATCATATTTCTGGTACGGCACCATGTCCAATGAGGAAACACTCTTAATACTAAGATTATCATAATTACTAGGAGCACCAGATTCACCTGATGCGTCAGACAGATCATCCCTTTCGTCACTGTTTTCTTCATTTATTAAAGTGTCCGTTGAGTGATCCCCTGATAACGTATCCGTTCTACCGTCATCTTCGTTATTGACTACGTATTCTTTACCCTTATCACTGTCTGAACTTCCTGAGCTACTAGTACTCGAAGTACTCCTATTTTCTGAGCCAGCACTAATACTTTTAATATCATCTTCACAATCAGAAACTTCTGACCTTTTTAATCTCAATAATTTTTCTAAATCACTTTGTCTAACGCCATAGGACCAATGCGCTTCTCCAGAATTCAAGGTGCTAGTATTAGATTTTTTTCTTATTACTGGAGGTCTTCGAGTGCGACGATTGCTTTTAGGGGATGTATTTGGTGTAGTAAAAGAGTGACGTTTCTCTATAAGACTGCAGTCTTGCGGTACAGGCGATTTACTTTCCGAAGAGGAACAACTGTCATTAAAAGGCTCCGGAGGGGGTGGTGCTGGTCTATGAGGTACAAGGCTCTCACGACCTGACTTTCTATCAGAAACAAAACCGGAAGAACTCGACTCAAAACTGTTCACTGAAACATTTGATAGTAATGAATTCACTGACACATTTGAGTTCCTGTCTTGAGATCTAGTCACTGGGCACAGGTGTTGGAAATGCATTTGAATTGGGTTCACGACACTTGACAAACTTCCATGTAACGAATCCTTTAATCTCTCAAGAGATTCGCTAGACGAATGATCATCGTTTATCGAAGTTGGCTCAAAGCGAAGAATCAAATCTCTAACGCTGCGTTTTTTCTGTCTCCTGATAACAACATCGTCGTCATCGATATTGTCGGAAGAATAGATGTGAAATTCGTCATCTAGACCAGTAAACACTTCTTCTTGGGTCATGATGGTTTGTTGACACTCTCACAAAACTCTCTTCAGGCGTTGTAAACGTGAACATGTCAAGGCGCACCGCGAGTGCGCATAGTTGACGCGCGCGCTCTGTCTCAACTAAACACGACTGGCCCAGAGCGCACGCGGCGGTGACGAGGCCAAAGCCCGCACTCCGTTACACTGCAAGAGGCGTGAACGTAACGATATCAAGACGTGATTTTAATGAATAAATGTTTATTTTCATGCTTTCTTTTTTCATATACGTAACCTTTTAATAAATCAGTTTAAAACAAGTGTTTTAAACTGATTTGGTAGTAGTTAATTTGACAATATATTTTAGTAGGCAACATAGTCTGAAACAATAAAAATTAAACGCGGTATTGTATTAATATTGGCTTTCTTTGCTGGCTGGTTTGGCTGGCTTTTGTATTGTGAAATTCATTCAGTAAATTTTTTCTATCATAACACTTAAATCTCGCCGCGGTAAATTGTGTTACGTACAAATTACGTTATTTGTAAATCTATTCTTTCTGCTTGTATTACCTTGAATATTAGCATTTATACTGTATTTTTATAAATGATATATATTCTTACTCTTAAAGATATTTTGTACAGTTTAACATCTACGTTTCCATATGAACGAAACTATACTGTTTCATACCGAAGTAAAAAACTTTTCTATTTGTGTTTTAAATATCACGCAATAGAGCGATGACAATCAATAAATCCTTCTTGGTTCCATTTTTTATTGCTTTAAGATAACTCTCTCGATACCTAATTTCATTCCATCGCGTATTGATACTATTGCCTTGAGTTAAAGATAGGTTTGCCATCTATCACTTTAGTTTAAAATGTATGTTTGGCTAACTTTCGGTGTTATGTAAGAATACAAGTATTGTGATACGTCAATAGTTTTTAAATTCTTCCACGTTTCAAAAAAAATGTATTCGGGTTTTCTGTTAATAGGCAGTTATTAGAAACAGTATATTTAGAGAAAAATCTATCATAGCATTCCAAAATAAGCAAAAAAAATCGTTTCCAACTTGATAGAAGGATATCTTTATTATGTGTATTATATTGCCTGACATTAAGTTAATCAATGAAACAAAAAGTTTTTCCTGCCTGATTAATAAAAAATATTTTATTTGCAAGTTTCTTTTTAACCTGTTTTTTTAATGGCGGTATTTCGGTACGTAGTTGGCAAGAACCATTACAGTGGTATATTAATAATTGGTGATTCAACTTTGAATTATATCAGCCAATTTTTAGAAATGGCCAAATTGATTAAATCTGATTTTATTTAATGACTATTAGGGTAAGTTAGTGACATAAGTGGATAATTCAAGGAGTCATAAGAAAACAATAATAAAAAATATATGTCTGGAATAGTGTTTATTTGTCATAGTTGTAGGTGTTTATTCACATTTAAAATGTGATCGAATAATCATTTTTGTGACATTTATGATAGTCTTACAAATAAGAACGACTTAAGTGTACCCCTTTACTTCAAGTTTAAATCAATGAATTATAAAATTGACAGGATAATAAATAAAAACTAAGGAAAACTTATTACGTATTATTATTAAATATAGCTGTTTGTAATATTATAATTCTATTATAATTAATACTAAAATTAAGGCTATCATTATTATTATTACTTAAATACTAAAATTCATGAATATATTAAATTAAGGCTTAAAAGACACTTTCAGACTAATTATATTTTTACAATTTTTATTTTAATAGAAATAGTTAACAAGAATTAAGATATGATTATAAAATGTTCCAAAATGTTGATTTAGGAAGTTTAAATAAGTAGTAAAAAATAAAAAAAACGATTTAGTTTAGTTTAAATGCATGTAGGTTCTAGTTATCATTCTGTATTGTAATGTAGCATATTAATGCTAAATTAGCAAAATTTGTAAGCTATGAGTAGAGTTTTTTTTTACGCATTATTTGTTATTGTATGTCGAAAAGCTGACTTTGATGATGAAAGTTAGTGTAGCTTTGATTGCGCGACTCATATCTTACAAAAGATGTCGTCGGTTACTTCAATAAATATATGAAAATATGCAAATGTGTTTCCTTTTCTTTCTTTTTTTTCTATCTGGTGGATTTCAAAAATTATGTTACCAATTGTTTTTGTTTTATGTATTTTTTGTTATCTATTTGGAAAATAAATTAATAAAAATGTATCAGAAGAACAAAGAATTATATTAAAAAATATTATACAACAAAAATATTCTTCTTAATCTACTTGAAGTTTTCTAAATGATCCTTCGATTCCGAAAAGATCTGAGGTGGTCTTCGGTTTGCCTGGTCTCTTCGATTCGTCAGATTTTGCTTTTTCTTCTTTTAAAAACCAATCACGATAGCTCTCCACCTTAGCTTTCCAGTAATCTGAAATTAAGTTACACTTAATGATAAAATACCAAAGATGTTATGCAATCAAAGATTAAAACCTCCACATCGTACTTTTTCATGGATTAAGATATCATTATTAATTAACATTCTTAGGTCGATATGAGAATTTAAAAAAAAATTTAAACATATTCTATTGAAGAGTCCTTAATGTTGGAATTATACGTAAAAGTGGTTTCATTTTCGTTTTCATAATATTGTGTATAATATTCTTTAAGTTATATAGTTTTCTTTTGAAAAAAAATATTCGTTTACATCGACAACATAATGTCTTAAAGAACCTACTCCTGATTCATTATGATTTTTCGTTATGGTGTTGTGTGTTTTTAGAATACAATAATAGAACATTGTGAAACATGTGACTTATTATAAGGATTGTAGGTACTATGGCTCGTTAGCAATAGTGCAATAATTCCTTGACTGAAAAGATCAATAGGTCCACATTTCAGGGTTCGTTTTCGCAAACTTTCTTATATTGTCTTATTTTCGCAGCGCAATGTAAATCAAGCTGTACGTATTATAAGACTGTGCCCTCATAACGCTGCCAATACGGTCTACTATTAAAAATTGAATTATCTGTATAGTATTTTATTTGTGAATTTTTCAAAACAACATGACTTTTGTATTTTTGAAAAAAAAATTTAACATTTCAACAGTAATTTTGAGTCCGCTCGACTTATCGGGCGCGGCGCGTGAATCATTCGGTGCTCGCTTGCAATTTTTCTTAACTGAGAATAAACAAATATTAGGGAGGTATGCATACACACACAAACCTACACACACATTCACACTTTGTTTAATCGATACATTTTTGTTAAGATTATTGTTGATGTACCCAGTATTTTTATAATATTTATTGTAAACGTAATGAGTTTCTGTAATTGGCTGCCAAACTGAATTACATTTTTATATAATTTATAAGTATACGAAAGCTGTAGAAACTTTGTTTATTAAGAAATAAATAAATAAATAAATAAATTTCAAGTTTAAAGACATTTCTGAAACAATGTTTTAAGCGATCCGAAATTGTTATTGTTATTACTGTTAAGTTAAAAAACAACTCTCTAACTAAGCAACTCTTTGACGCTAAATGGATGATGCCTAGTCCAACGTAAAACCTAGATAACTATTCCAAAACAGCAAATTTATTTTGAAATAAATAAAATTATTAGAAATCAGCAAAAGCGTTTATTTTATAAGGAATTATTTAAAGTTAAGAACACACCTTTTGAAAAATGCATTAAGTGGCAAAACAACATCTATTAAGGAAAAAGTCCTGTATCATAAATACATATAAGTTTATTTTTCATACTCAATTTTAAATGATTCAGCTCTGTAAAGAACGAACATATTTTTATGTTTTTATATATTTAGAAAAAAGAGATACCAGCACTATATTATTTCGTAATTCTTTATTAAATAAAATATAATAACATCAGGTATATTCTGAAGCTAGGATAATATATAAGCTTGAAATCTAGTGCTGTAAAGCACAGGGCACTAGAAGAACACAATTGTGCAGAGGCTTCTTCTTAATTACACTGTCAATCACAAATAAAATTAGTTGCTTTCATAAACGACGATATTTCTGAAATAACTCATGATAGATCTATGAAGTCAAATTATCATTCAAAGTGTATTTAATCACGCATAAAAAATAGTTCTATCTGACTTCATAGGGCTACATAGAAAAGTGATTAGTTATTTTATCGTTAGCGATCTTACTATTCGCACCAACGGTCCTGGGTTCGAGTCCCGGAAGTGGCAGTATTGAATACGAGTCATGGTCATTTAAATATATATACGTATATGTGTATGTGTGTCTATAAATATTTCTCATTTATGTATCATATATGTATGATTATCCGTTACCTTAGTATCCATAAGACAAGCCTTACAATGCTTACTTTGGTTTAGGCCAATTGGTGTGAATATAAGGAATATTATTATTTTTATTATAGTCAGTGTATTAACTTTTGTAAAATATTGATATTGTCCTTAATCCTATCCTATTTTTCCATATGCCTGTTATAAAACATTTTTTTTTCAGTGCTATGTTTCAAAATAAAGGTTATTTTTGTAAGGTTATAAAACATCGAAAACATCGTTATAGGAATTTGCTAGGGCGAGTAAAAGCCTTATAGCTCTTCACTCATTTGCCGCTCCATCTTTCCAATGGGTTTGAATCCCATCTTTGGTTTTCGGCACTTATTTTTCTATATCAAAAGTCACACCAGTGTTTTACTAGAACAAAATATTTTTTTCACATTATATTTACCTGTTAACTGCTGAACTGAACCGTCTTCACCACCATATTCAACCGGAAGCACTGTCTTAGGAATTTGCTTATACAACCCTTCGTAGTTCTGGTTGTGGACTAGGATCTAGATATGTCATACAAAAACTTAAATTAGTATTACATATACTTTGTAATGTGATAATGTAACTTTTCTAGATTTTTTTATATTTATTTACTCGGACCCTTAGTGGTTTGAGACCGATTGAGACTTAATTGTAGCGTATAATTACAATGTGGTTAGAAGTTGATGCGTAACTAATTAGAAAATATCCCCAGTCAATAAGTGCAAATGGAGTATTCTCTATACAACAGAATATGTTTATAAACGTAAACCATTAGAACTAAAAAATACTTGAATCAACAATGAATCACTCGCTTCAATACTCTTTTTAGTGTTTCGTACAAAAAAAAGAGGAATCTGCCTATCCATGTTTTTACTTGGATACTTTTGGTACTAATGTAATTTTCTTTTTACGACGAAATCCTTCACTATACGTGGCCCACTTGGAATTTGTTTTTATACATAAAATAATAGTCACTTAGCAGTTCACAAACTTTGTCCGCATTGACTTAAGAAAATATCATTTTCTTGATACCCCCTCAGGACTTTTTCCACCATAAAAAGTAACCCTAATATTAATCAAGGTAATAAACTATCAGTTTGCCAATATTCGATTGAGTAACAAACATTAAAAACTGCATATTAAATCATTACTTCTCTCTAAGTAACATTTAAATTAAAACACATGGGTTCACAGACAGGTACGCGTTCTTTCGCTTCATACGTAAACTTGCATGATATGCAATTTCTAAGATAAAGTTAAATATTTCTCATTAATATTTTTTTAATAATCCTACTTATCCTATCCTATGTACACGCCATAAGTGGTGGTGATTGTTCTTTTTTTTTACATTTGCATTTTCTTCTATCATTCGTACGTAAAAGCTCACATTACAGGCTTGAAGAATCACTGCTGCGCACGCAGCAGCTTACCAGAATTATATATCAGATTCTTCAAACCTCTAATTTGAAGACACCTTAAAAGTCAACTTCAATAAAATCAAACCATAAATTATACCTACTCTTTTCTTTAATTTCTCCCCTAAGAATGTCTTGAGGATTGTGAATGCTGCTTCAAAGCCCATTGGTGTATTTACAATGTGGTTGCTCTTCACTCTCACTGGTAAGGCCTTTTCGAAACACGAGATTGCCTTCTTCGCTAATGCCGGGGTCCATTGACTTAGCACGGTAACTCCTACGTTTTTCATATCTACTATCACGTCCTGTTACAAAAACATTAGAGCATAAGACAGAAGCATAACAATTTGACGAATTGAAAGTTGAAGTTGAAATTTCTAAATTTTTGTTTTAAAATTGAACAATTAACGTGAGCCCTGACTAACAAGTGTCAAGCAGATACTCATCGTGCATGACGAGCTTAATTTTTGAAGATGATGTTGCGTTTTCTCGTCTTAGATCATCAACGTCGTCACTGCCTTTACTCCACCAATAAAGGCTCAAAAGAAAGTACGACACCCGCCTCATTAGAACTCAGCTGTGCAGATAGTGAACTACATATTAAGCCTTCTCGCAACCTTACGTCAACACAGTCGCGTATTCACGTGGCGTATATTGTAACATATTTTTGCACTAAAGTACTGACGCCAGTAATGTATGAAAGTTCGTAAGTTTAGAACTTATTATTTGCATTGTGGTGCATAGCTTGCAGTAGATAGGCTGTCAGTTCCATATACACATACAAAGTAATCTCTAGAATACTTAAATTGTAATTGTCGTGATCAATAAATTTGTATAGAATTTAAATAACGTAGAATCTTTTATTATGCTATTAATTGATCACTTTTTATTATTTATTACACAACACAGATTACAATTGTGACAAATTAATACGATCAACAATATGTAATTCCTAACTATATTGCAATCCAGACAAGTCCACAATAAAAATTGAGTAATGAAGTGTATCATCAAAATTAAGTGAAAGAAATGTTTTAGGTTGGTGAAATAAAATTTTAAAAAATATAATATTACTCAGGCTCAGTGCTTATGCAGAGTCAGCCCTATTCAGAATTAAATTAAGAACATACTATAGAGTTTTATTGGAAGTCAATATATAAATTATCTTCAAGAAGCAGACAATACATACATCAGTATTGAATAAACGATAGCGAAGCTATGCTTCATGTGCATTGAGCGTGTTATCACTGGTTAGTAGGTAGGTACATATTCTATGCAGTACTATAAACTTTATAAAAAGCAATTAAGTTATTTATATGGTGCAGATTTTAAGTATTGTCCTCACCACGGGCGTAGCCAGGTTTTAGTTTCGGGGGGGGTTCAAGAAAATAAAACTACTGAAAGTGCATGCAATAACCTTTATATTATATGAAAAATATGAAATATGTAAAAAAAAGAAACAGAAAGTTCATTTGACTACATATGTCCTACAGAATTAATCTTCTGTTTTTCTTTTTAAATATATCCACTACTTCATTCGCATCAATTTTTATCCCATAGTGAATATTCATGAGAGCCAAGCCGTTCAGTGTTTTCACTCGTTGTGTTCCACAAGTAGTTGTTAAGTCTTCGTAGGTTTGAAAAAGTCCTTTCTGGTGTAGCAGTGGAAACAGGTATGGTAGCCAATATTCGTAACAACGTGTTAATATTTGGACATAATTTTTGATCGCACCCAAAGCAGATTTTGGAGTAGTAGTCATAGCTGCTTTCCACACTTCAAGTTCTGCTTTGACGACAGATGTACTACTATGTCAAGAAAGTACCGGGAAAAGATCAATAATATACAAAATAATTGTTATTCATCCAAATTTATTTTATCACCTTCAAAGTATGCTCCTTCAGTAACGATACACTTACGCCAACGAATAATCCAATCATCAAAACATTTTTTAAACGCTGTTTCCGGAATTGAGTTCAGTTCTCGCCGCGAATTCTCCTTTATGTCTTCTACCTATTGAAAACGGGTGCCACGAAGTGGTAATTTGAGTTTAGGAAAAGAAAGAAGTCAGCTGGAGCCATATCTGTTTGGTCAAAAATTCGTTCACAGTGATGGCCTTGTGCGAAGGCGCATTATCGTGGTGCAAAATCCAAGAATTTTCTTTTCACAAATCTGGCCTTTTTCGTGGAATTTGCTGTCTTAAATGCCGCATAACGCTTAAATAATATTCTTAATTTACCATTTGACTTTCCGGCAAGAATTCCGAGTGCACAACATCGCGATTGTCAAAGAAAACAGTCAACATGTCTTAGACTTTTGATCGACTTTGGCGTGGTTTTTTCGGTTTCGGTTTAGTTGGAAGGCGCCACTCCGAAGTTTGACGACTAGTTTGCATGTCAAACTCGTAAACCCACGTCTCGTCAACAGTAACAATGCGTTTCATGAATGTTGGGTTGGAATTTACTCGTTCTAGCATGTCCCCAGCGACACTCGTGCGATTGAGGTTTTGGAGAAAATTCAGATCTTTGGGACTAGCCGAGCGGTAACATGTTTCAAAGCCAAATAATTAGTTAAAATGGTACGGATAGACTTGTGAGATACAAAAAGTTCGGCGACCATCTCTCTTAAAGTTATATGAGGATTTTCAGTCATTATTTCCTTCATTTTTGTAATGTTAACTTCAGCTGCAGACGTTGATGGCCTACCAGTGCGAGGCAAATCTTCCATCACACCTCGATCGCTTTTGAACGGTTTGTACCACTCATAAGCATGTGTTTTTGATAAAGTCGAATCACCGTAAGCCTTCTGTAATATTTTCAGTAACACCGAATACGAAATTCCATTGGCGATGCAAAATTTAAGACAAACTCTTTGTTCGATATTTTTGTCCATTATGAAATTCGCAATACACACTAGATGTGATATAACTAAAAACAGCACTGTATTTTATATTAATAACAGATGCAACTCAAACTCCGCGCCAAAATGGAAAACACTTGTGCCAATCTAACAACAACAAATAAACAAAAATTTGAATTCGGAACCATAAACAAATCATCCATTCCCGATACTTTTTTGACTGAATGTAATTCTTTCGGGTAAGCCTGCCGAATACATAAAAATTGGGTCTTCTTTTATAGAACTGACCGCAAAATTTAAAGGTAACACACCAGATAATTTCCCAGGGCCGCATCTGACGCCGGAGGCCCGGAGCAGACGCCTGCTGCGGCGTGTGCCTGCGCAAGGTTTAGCGTACGCCCTAAATGACGACGGGTAGCAGCGGGTGGTAAAGGGCTAATCCAAAATACATTACTAGTGTAAAAATTTGTAATAAAATAAGTTATGCCGCTGGCCTCTCCTTATTTTGATATTATTGATGTTGATATCTTAACATTTCGGGGGGGGTTTGAACCCCCAAAACCCTCCCCCTGGCTACGCCCGTGGTCCTCACTGATTTTCAAGAAACTGTTTCAACGCTCACCTCTCCAGCCACAGTAAAATTGTCATCTTCTAGCATTAAAATCTCGGTGATCATAAGTGATACTTTTATCAGGTCAGATAAATGGTAATTGGATGGGTTGAATACACCAATCCTTATTATACTTGTTCTTGGGGCATCTTCGCTTATGCAGCTCTTCAAAGGGAGAAATGTTCTGAAAACATTCGTTTTACTTATTTGATATTACATGCATAAGAACATAAAACGAGATTACACAGTACAGTTGCCTCTGGAAAATATTTGCAACTAACCGAGCTCTTCTGTATGAGAGAACACAAACTCGTTTTGACTGAGTGTCGTGTGAGTGATGGGAAAATTGCAACTGTATTTCTTGGTTTATTTTTAATGATTTCGGGTTCCAAAAGCTGACAGTTTTGAGAGTATTTGACAGCTGAAATGTTGACAGCTGCTTTGAAATTGAGAAAGAACTCTCAAACACTTTTTAATATTATTAACCTTTTAAACGCCACATTGTTCACCAGATAACAGATTGTGCTCACAGTCAAAAGTTGTCAGTTTACTCTGTTTAATATAATTAATTGGACTTTCCTTAAAAATAAGTCATCTGCGGTCATCACTCTATCATTACTATGTATAGTTAATTTTTTGCTATCAGTGTATACCTTCTCGACTTCGTTGAAATATATTCAGCTACTTACCCCAACTTCAGAATTTCCTGAACCTTTGGATCTAGAGGATCTCTGCCTGTGAAAAATTCTGGGACTAGGGTTTTTAAAGTATAATACATATCTAACTTTTCCTTGCTTCGTTCCAAACTAAATTTACCACCTCGTAAAAATGCTATTAGCCACTGATCATCTGCAAAGAAATGTACATCATAATAAAAAATTCAACTAACGCTGTAGGGATTCAAGCAAATATACCTATTTTTTTTAATCAGTTATCATATATTTATCAGGATCAAGAAGAACAAACTTATTCTAAGTCTGCGTCTATAAGCTTATAAACAAACAAGCTGTAGCCGGCGTTCTTTTTTCGAGTTTTATACATAAGAGAAGATGGATAACTTTCTCAATTAGTTCATGAAACTTATGAAATACTTTTTTGTAATCGATCTCGTTGTAGTTACCTATTAGTCTACTTAAAAAATACAAATTCCACAATCTATTTACAATCTACGGTCTATTTAATAAAATTAATGTTAATGTCAAATAAGAAATTGGCGTTTTGTGTTACATTGAAGTGTTGTTCGTAAAATATAATTTGTTAAGTAATTAAATTTTTTTATGATATGATTTCCTTATAACCTGTAATTAAAAACCCTAAAGGTGCTTGGTATTGTGGTATCACGTCAAGATCTTTTTATTATATTTTTTATTTGCTAACTTGTGCGCATTATTTCAGCGCCATCTGTTATAATCTACCTACAATACAATGTGACTTTGCCGTGGTTAGTTAATGTTCCTTTAGTTTTGAATTTGCTAGCGCCATTTTACCGCGGTTCCCTCAATTTTTACCTAGTTCCAACAAAATCCTGTAGATGGCAGGTGCTCACATTTTTACGTAGCATTTGTTTTATTATTTATAATACTTGGAGATATTACTTTGGATTTTAATAAACTTAGGGGTGTTTGTGAATGTAAAAAAAATAATATCACGCATTTTCCTGTGTCCTTCCTTGAACCCTTTTCTTTTTTTAATTGAAAACTTGTTTAGGACAAATTTCATGCATTAATTCCTTGTAAATAGTTAATTACTTATTCACATCTAGTTTTATAAAAATAAATCCACTTTATAAGTTAAGTACTAAAAACTTGTGCAATCTTAATTATATGTGCCATGCAACAGCATAAAACATGTTTGATACTGTAATATTGCTAAGATGAATCAAGAAGATCAAGTTAAGTAGATTATTACCTATAATGAAGAGAAATTTATTATAAATCGATTATATGTGTCGTAAGTAAATTATAAAAGTTATTTATTGAATGTCAATCAAATTTAAATTAATTTAGGAAAGTCTTATTAAACAGAAACGATTCATTCATCAAATACATCTATTTACTTTACTGTTTAATAACGAAAAACGATCTACGTTTACAGTTTTGAAGAAGACAAATGAGACGCTAAAGTCTGATCATATGTCTAATCAGTGATGAGTGAAGACTAGTGCGACTAAGAAATTATTTTTTGACAAAATGTGTAAATTCAAAATATCCTTGTGCCATCAAGGCTTTCTAGATGATAAAACAAACTAGAACATTCTCGTAGGACTAAAAATCAGGCGCGTCAAAGTCACTTCCTACCGGCTCAAGCATAAGGAGTTCAAGTAGGCGACGGAAAGGCGGTGGCATTTCAATTATTACGAAAGTAAAGTAAAGAAGTCTTTATATCATTGAAAGATGGGATATTTCTGAACAAATTAGAATACAATAAAATTTGTAAAACTGTAGTATATCTTAATATATATAAATTACGTGTCACGTTGTTTGTACGCGATGGACTCCTAAACTACTTAACCGATTTAAATCAAATTTGTACATCGTGTGCAGTTTGATCCAACTTGAAAGATAGGATAGATATCATTTTAATTATAACACAGCAACGCGTGGCTGGGTCAGCTAGTATTATTAATAAGAGTTCAATTCTGCCAAAACCCAAGAATATATGAACTCAGTGAAAATGTTCCTATGTTTGATAGAGTAAAATACTATGCCATAATCTAAGGTCTTTTTTATAGAAGGTAATGTGAAGTTCTGTAACACCTGGACAATCACTGCCCAAAATAGAGAAACTGGGAAGAAAGTCTGAAGAAAACAAATAAAGGTAAAGACTAGATTCATGACTTTGTCTCCACTTGAGACGGTACTAATTAATTAAAATATATATGTTCCTTACTAGGTTGGACAGAGTGCAGGTGAGGCTGCTTGGCAAGCCACTCCCGAAGGCTCTGGATGTCCGACACCACCCTACGAGGCTCTTCATTGATTTCTTTTTCAGCTTTTTTGAGGAGAGCTGCAGGTAATGGCCTTACTGTCATTTTAGTTTTGTTCTCGGTCCAGCTGAAAATCCAAACATATCACGCATTACGAAAATTCATAAACACATCCTAAAATAGGTTAAAATATTAAGTTCGTATAAAATAACGGTTTACTATATTATTTGCCAATCCCATCAGCAAAGAGTAAATAAATACTACTATTAGTTTGTTTGCCACCATCATAAATTATAAGTTTTATTAGTAGATAGATGCAGAAAAAATCCGAAAGAATATTTTTTTTATATATTTGACTGACCAAATAAAAAAACATATAAAAAAAAAGAAAAGCGGTCGTTAAAATAAAATACATGGTATATAACTAATTCATAAAACAGCTTTGTGGCCCATCAGTCAAGATATTAATCTAACACTATTCGCACGGTACTAGCGTTTACACAATTCATGATAATACCGTAGCTGCATCCAATTTTTTCCTTTTTTTACATCTATTTAATGTACTTCTCGTGGCAGTTTCATTGCTTTCCAGTGATGATAATAAAGAATTGTATATACTTATGGTGATATACTTAATTAAGTAATCCTTTAGTGCTAATAAAACAAACATATGTAGCTCACTGCCGCAAAATGAACAAGCAAAATGTAAATTATAAATGTAGATATTGCAGACATTGACACAACTTTCACCTTCACCGACTACTCTACATGTGTTTCGCCCCCATTTGGAGCATCATCAGGAGCTGTTAGACCGTACAATATTGGGCTCGCTATTAATTTGTTGTGGAAGTAAGCTGCATACTTTCGTTTCATTAATGAATATGTACTTCCCCAAGTGGCGCTTGATCCTATCAGATATTTTAGTAACTTTTATGCCTCTTAGCGGCGCTTTTGTCGATGTAAGTGCTGATTAAATTTATAGGGCCTATTTGATAGAATCAGGCGTTACTTGTCGGAAGTCCATATCCATTAGTAAAAAAATATATGTAGCTTACTTCCGCAAAACGCAAACAGTGTGCACCGCCTGCTCGCCCGCAAATAAATGCAGACCCACTTAGTGCTCGTAAAAAGGGGCTGTAATTAATGTTTAGAAACATAATACTTAGAACAATTGTATTTCCGTGACCGTGCAATAACGAGCACTAAGAGTGCTTAGTGCTCGTTATTGCACAGTCTAACAGCTCCTGATGATGCTCCGTGTGGGGGCGAAACACGTGTAGAGTAGTTGGTGAAGGTGCCGGTGTCTGCGGTTTCTGCATTTATTTGCGGACGGGTGGGCGGTGCACACTGCTTGAGTTTTGCGGAAGTAAGCTACATTTTTTTTTACTAATTTATAGGGCCCAACCAAACCAACATTATAACGATACAATGTCGTTAGTGTATCCTTCTCCTAAGCTGAAAGTAAAGCGATTGTCATGATTATCGAAAAAAATCTTATGGGGCAAAATATCTAACCAGCTGGTATAAATCTGTAAATATAAAAATTCCCTGTCACAGTGATGATCTCCGAAACTAATTAACTGATTTAATTTTTTTTTTCATTTTACTGGTTATTTTCCGACTTAGGACATAGGATAGGTTACATTTTAATTTATTAGACAGCAACTCATGGCCGTCTCAGCTAGTAATAAATAAATTTCTAATTACTACACCACACACACTTGTTCATGAAACTATCTTGGTTTGGAGTACTAATACCTTCATAATGAGTATACTTTATACTAACGGTTACCTACAATAACATTAAAAATTTTTGACCGAATTTCATTTAACGGCATAAAATTCGACTATTTTTGTTCCTTCTTTTATCACTTCGTCGAAATTACCTACGTTGGCCATTGTATCATTTGACCTACATATCTATCAATTCAATATTTTTCGTTATTCTGACATTACATTTGGTCGAAAAAGTTTTTACCGAAATTATGCTTGGCCGAAATACATTTGTTCCAAGTATTATATTTCTGAACATTAATTACAGCCCCTTTTTACGAGTATTTACCTATGTTTTTTATTTCACTAAACGCCTAAAAAAAATCTAGAACACTATTTCTGAACCCATATTTTTGCTGTTATTTCTTAACAGGTACCATTTTAAGTGTGGGTATGCAAAAAAATTGTAACTTACAAAAAACTACCAAAAAATATTATAACATCCTAACATCCATCCATGCTCATATTAATATTAGTAGAAAGAGTATCACAAAAAAATATTCGAAATTATTTGTTTATGAATCACAAACTTTCATAGTTGTATTTTTCACGTATACAATTTTTTTTTGTGTTAGTTTTTTTCTTTTGTGACTATAATAATATATTTATCAAAAAATCACAAAAAAAAATTATCGCATCGACCACGCAACTGGGCCGCTAACCATTCATTCGTAAGGGTGACATTTATTTATTGCGTTTGTTTTGAAAAAGAAAACAATAACAACATCTAAACTCCTCATCCAAACGATGTTGTGTAAATGGAAATTTTTAGTTACACATAATTTTCTCAATGATAAGCAAATTTATATTGATAAGAATCTAAGATTACTACTGAAATTCCCCGTGACAGATAATAATAATTTTAAATTTAACTTCTAATTAACCCGCGTTCATTACCCCCACCATCATTGGTATGATTTGAAAGCCCAATAAATAATTTTCAATAAATATTTATTTTATTTTATTTAAAGAAAAGCTTGCTAAATGTGATTTAAGAGAAATAAAAATATGATTCTACAAGGGTCCCTAGTTTCGTTACCTTTTGTGAGTATAGAAAGACGAGTCGCTCGCGCCTCTTTTGAGGAGGAGGATTATATTGTATCGTTGCAAACGCAAAATTGTCTATAAGCCCTATAACGTGTTTTATACTTAAACCAACCTCTCTTAGACTATAAAGCCGAAAATAGGTTAAAGAAATTTTACATTATTTTATGTGTTAATGTGCCGTTGACTTTACACTCCCCCTACCGAAATATAATCCGAGGTGATTAATCAAACTTCAATTGTTATTTTTATTTATAATTAATTGAACCATTATTGCATTTGTATGTGTATTTAAGTAGGTACATACTTAATTAATTATTGTTGTTAAAAATATTTTTTTTAACAAACCTATTTATTCTTATACTAAATCTGCACGTGCAATGTAGTGCGGAATTGCAAGGTGCAATATGACAACCTCAAAATCCTAGCACAGGGTTGACGTTAGTTAGCTATATTGCTATAAATAAATAGAAGTAAAAAAAGATTTTAAACTCACGTTTTTATAAGCGGGCTAAAAAGAGGAAAATAAATTCTTTTCCCGGAATGATATAAAATTTTAAGATATATGTTCAAGTACTATGATGTAATATAACTAAAATCGTGGGGCGGTTTGCTTTCAGGTTTAACTAATTTAATTCACTCATTTTCTAACTCGTTATTTGTAAATACTAAATATCTCAGTCAAACGCCTGAAAACGAATTCACCAAGTGAATTTGAATTAGTTAAGCCAGAAAACCGCCCGCCCCACGTTTTTAGTCATATTACATCATAATACTTAATCATATATCTTTGAAAATTTTATTTTATGTTGATGATAACTGAATAATGAACTGTCATCCATGATCTACGTGTGGTAGAATTTTGAGCTCTTTAGAAGCATCAGAAGTTTTGAGTTATAAGATTAGAAAATTTTGCGGACAGACAGAAAGACAGACACGATTGAAAGCTAGTTAATAAAAACGTGATAAAATAGCTTATATTTTTTTTTAGAACAGTCCTGAAATTATCAGCCCTCGTCTGTGAAGACCTTAACCCCTAACAGTTCAATTGACGAAGTTTTGCTGTATTAAATAAGTCCCCAATCTTTAAGAATAGATATACCTATAACATCTACATATTTCGCTATGTTTTGGTATGGTAAGGTCAAATATTTGTAATTGAAGTTTTGACATTTTAGTTAAATCAAATAGGTAATTAGGTAGATATAAAAATCTAGCTCCAAAATTCTTATATATCAAAAATTATAATAGGTATAAATGATAATCTATCAATAAGATAATGAATAATCATTCATTCATATTAGTGATTATTTGCTTGAGGCTTTTTTGCTTTCAGAACTTGGATTTATCAAATGTACTGTTTGATTAGAAATTAAAAAATAATTGGCCTAAAAGTCATACTGCTACGCAATTCTGAGGCGGAAATAAAAAGATTTATCTGCAAATTAGTTAGTACAAATCAAAAACAATATACTGTTTTAAACTTTCATGGTCACTAACATTATAGTAATATAAGTTATATTTGGGATTTCTATCATGTACCTTGTTTTTATTGAGTTTCCGATATTTCGGCACTGTTGCAAGTGCCATGATCACGGGGCAACTGAAGTAATTGCGGGTAGGCTGTTATTGGCTAATATATCGGTCTACCCCCCGACAAAGTCTTTTATTGCATATTGCATATATCGGAAACTCAATAAAAACAAGGTACATAGTAGAAATCCCGAATATGACTTATATGACTATAAAATCAAAAACAGTTCTGCCCTTAAAGACTAAGGTTTGTTAAATTATTAAATATATAATTAACCTGCATTTTTTTTCTAATAATTATTCTTACATTTACACCAATTAGCCTAGCCAAAAGTAAGCACTGTTAGGCGTTATGGATATATTGTTTATTTGTTGTTTATATTGTTGTTTATATATGATACATATATCATATATAAACAAGTGATATTCTTAGAAATATATCCATAACTCAGGTATGAATGATTGTATTGACCACACAAACACCTGATTTTTCCAGTTTGAGCAAACAATAAAATGGGACATCTTTACTTTTATGTACAAGAGATATTATCTATACACGGAGACGGTACTTGAAATTGCACAGAAATAAGAATTGTTTTATTTACTTGAAGTTCTATTTGATGTCAATAAAATTTATAAATATATTTTCTCAGTATCGTTGTATGTTATGATTATAACATACAAATAAAATATATAATTTATGTTGTTATATACCAACCTTTCCAAGATTGGCAATAGATTCAATACGTTTTCTAATACACATTATTAATCATCTTATTTACTAAGTTAATTCCAATTTAAACTTTGCTCCTTTTACCTATGTAAATACTTTTACAAATCAATTAAGATTCATTCTTTGTATTGGTTTATAGTATTTGTATATAGGTACATATTTACATAGGTACGAGTTAATGTTATAATTCAAATAAGTTACAAAATTGTATACATTATTTGAATAAGTATAAATTTAATAAATAATAGATTAAAACATAATCTAATAAAAACATCTTCGTTGATTTTATTAACTCTCACGACCACACCAACCAATCCATAGTAAATATAATAATCAGTTTATCATTCTAAATCTAGACCCTTATTAAAAGGGGTAAAAGTTATAATATAATTAAGTATAAAAATTACTTAAGACTAGACCTAACCTGAAATTAACAAGTAATCTTCATTAGGCCAGTAAAGTATTACGAAACTAAGAACTAAGGAAACTTAGAACAAGTAAGAATAAAGCAAAACATCATTTGATCTGCAGTAGTTTGATCACGTGAGACATTATACTAATTGTTCGAACTTTATTAATGTTAATACTCAACAATATATGAATGATACCAAGTAACCAGCCATATTGGCTTTATAGCCAGGCCTTTATAAGGCCAATCAGTAATTTGACAGACAATTAACAAGTTCTCCTAGTCACAGAAGTCATGACGTGTGTCTCATATGGAGTAAACGAGATGTTGGTTGAAGTTAACCTTTTTTTTGTTTCGGGGTACTTCCATAATATCATTAGGTACTATTTTTATTGAATTGATGTGCCTATTGTCTTTTCATAGGTTAAATTTTTAAATAAATACTTTTGAAATATGACACAGATTTAAGTTAAAAGTGGACAGGTAACATAAAAAATAAGGACTGTATTAAAATACATATCACTTATTTTAACTGACTTAACTGACACGCAATAATTATCCTTATCAACCCGTATAATCACTTCTCTTAAGGAAAATATTTTTACAGACATTATTCATTAATTATAATGTTAAATATTTCACAATTAAAAATAGTTAATACAAATATGATGACCCTGGTGTCTTAAGTATTTAGAGGGATGGTGATCATCTACCATATGTCGTATGTTTGACATCTGTCGTATTATTTGCGCACCATAGTAAGATAATATCAACACCCTTATATATCCCTTATACCTTAGCACATTCAGGATTTACCAAAGTGCAATTTTCAAGTGTCAAAATTGTTACGTTCTTATGTCAGCACAGCATACCACCGGTACATTTTTAGGTACTTATGTGGAACAATCTACACCCAAACAGTTTATTAAACAAAGAAGGCACGAAAATAGATTTCATGAAATTAAATCCATCATACAAAGTAAATTTTATCATTTCGTATTAATTAGTATGTGTACATTAGTTTGTTGCATTCACTTACAATTCCTCAAAGCCACACAGGTTATCTTATTTATTAATATACAAATAACAACCATAAAATATGTATACGTACTTTATTGAACAAATCCTGGTGTCTTATTCATATGCTTACTATTGGCGACCACAATTCTTGTCCATTTCCCCTATACTATCGCCAAATTTAGGTTATATTCTGACTTAGCTAAGCGTCCTCGTTCAATGAACATAACCGTCATACTAATGGCGCCAATGTCATTGTAGAATATTATCGCTTTACTTTCATAGCAAACGAACATCGCCTTTAAAGAGTTCCTGATAAGGCTTTCAAGGGAAATGATTCACCTCTGCATTGGGTAAATTACGATTACATCGGTAATGGCATTGAAACTCGTTTTATAACTATTACAATTTCTTTGAATTGGTTTTCAGCGTAATTAATTTCATCAAAGTTCATAAATGAATCAAGGGGTGTGAAAAACTATTACCCATACAAGCTATGATTTAACGAAAGTCAACCGAATAAACCCTGTATTTTCTAATGTCGGAGTAGAAAGCTTTGATCAGTATTTGTAATCGTGTAGCGGTTATTGTTTATTCTCTTCATCATAATCAGTCGTTTAAAATTTTATTTACTTCCTTATTAAAGTCTTAGACGGAGATCTCGTCAATCAAATACTTTAAGCTATCCTAGGTAACTAGGAACATACAATTACTCTTATTAAAATAGGCCCTCGAAACCGAATTAAGCTAGCCAGTAGCATTACTACTACTTTAGCTAACAAATTTAAACAACAAGTGAGGTAAATGAAATTATCACGATATTTATAAAAACGGTTCACGGTTTACAACTCATCAAGCTATACACACTGTAAAAATAGGCATAAGGTCGAATCGATATCCAAGCATATAGTTGAAAGATCAGTACAAATGTATAATTATCTTATCTTACTTTATATTAGATATTGGTCCTGTCTGTTTCTTCACTTCTTAAGTAATTATTTCAGTAGTGGCTTGCCCTAAATCGATAATATTACCTCTATTTTAGCGAACGGGTTCGCAACTTGAATTGAATTTCAGCTGAAACATGTAATATTTTCATTCCATTTCTTCATTTAGTTTACCAGAATACCTTTACATTCGTTTTGCTAAGATTTGTTAGATCATCATTTTAGATATAGCGATTTAAGAAATTTAAAGCTTGCAATACTTATAAAAAAAAATCGTGATCGGTATACGGGCGACTGCTCTGACCGCTGACCTACCGAGACGCTGGCAAACGTGTCGAATTTTACAAACGTGTAACTTCTACTATGAGCTAGTATCGTTCCACCAATGTTGAACGCTAACTACCTTCAACATCGAAAGTAATATTTTTACAAATATTAAACAATCGATTAAGATGGAACCAGCTATATTGATGTTTTTAATTTATGTGTTTTATACACACGTATTTTATATCTTATAGAAATATTGCATTGTGAATGCAAAAAATTAAATTAAAACAATCATGATCGGTTTCAGAATCTTTTACGAGATTTTTTGTTGTTACAAATGTACTTAGATAATTCTACCTTTATTTTTTTATCATTCTGACTGAGACGACGTTTATAACCGAATTTTATGGTTTAGATACCGTAGCGCTAATAACTTTGTTTAATAAGGCTTATTGTGAAGACTAGAACTAAAGTATGCCAACATATATCATCGATTTTTAAGTTATCTAGGTAGGTATAGCTAACGTGCATTATCTTTATGATAACGATTAAGTAGAAATGCATTTGATAAAATTATCCATCGAACTACTACATTGATTGCCTCTTGAACATTGAGGAGTTTTTAATATAAAAAAGTAATAAAAGCAACTTCTTTACACTGAAATCGGCATTGTACGTTAATCCACATATTTTTGCAGCATATCACTTAACAAAATTGATGATCCCGTCATGATATAAAGCATTTGATTCACAATCAGAACATTAACCAATAGACTCAAAGCCTGTTTATTATGTTCTATCATTTTCAATAAAATGTAATACTGACTAAAATACGAATGTAATAAAATATTGCGTTGATGAATATTTTGATCAGGTTTTATTTCTGAAGTGTTTATGGAAAAAATCTCAAACGGTAATTACCTTCTCCTGTGAAAAATTCTCTTTTTTAAGAATTCCCAATTTTAGTGCCTGCGTGACGGTACAGAAGTGTGATACAGTCAGAATAAGGCAACATCGTGACTCATCATGACTTAGTCACATGGTTTGAGACTTTTTCTAAGTTCACAACACAAGTTATTATATATTATATTGTTAATAACTCAAGTGTCAATATTGTATTGTGTCCATACTTCCATAGAGCTGTTTTGGATAAGTTTCAGTTAATGCAATGCAGATTACTTTGTACCATATCATCACCATCAACCTATAAATGCCCTATAGCTGGGGAGCAGACCTTCTATATGAATGAAAACATCGTAGGGAGGATGGGCCATACCCACCAAGCCGGCCCAGTTCGGATTGTTAGGCGCAAACAGGGTTTCCACCTGGACCTGTGTTATTAATGGTTGGTAACAATAAAAAATCAGGATTCAGTCTTAATTTGATTAAGATTTAATTTAATTACAAAATATTATTAAATTTATATTATTTGTAGTCGAAACGTTTTTAAATTTCTTCGTTTTGCACAGCCAATTGATAAAAATACGGGAACTCCGTATTCAATTTAGCTGATTAAGGATTTTTATATTAAATTGTAACCGAAAGAACGCTGTAACCCTTAAAATACAGGGCATCTGGCAAGCCTAAGCGCTACTGACTGCAAAATCCGTGGCTTACGACTTAAAGAGCATTCCGAAGTTTGAAGAACCTTGAGATTAGAATTGTTTACACATCGATCCGTTGACTGCCCATTGTGAAGTTAATTTTCCCCTAAAATCGTAAACTGAAAGTGCTAACTAAAACCTATTTTGTGACGTCAGGAAGTTATCTAGTATTCTATATAAATATAAAAATTTCGTGTCAGTGTTAGACCGCAATGAACACCGGAACTACTCAACCTATTTTGATGATGTTTTTTTTCATTTTGCTGGTTTTGTTCCAACTTAGATAATAGGATAGTTTGCATTTTAATTCACATACGCGTGGCCGGGACAGCTAGTTTGACTATATATTAGATGTTACTAAATGCGTTATATTAATAATGCTAATGAAAAATTGACAAAAGCTTGGTACAACGGTAGCGGTCGTGCCTACTGCACCAATGGTCCTGAGTTCTAATTCCTGGCACGGACATATGTTTAATAATAATAATTTATTGAAACAAAACAAAAACATTACAAAACATCAATAATACACATAATGAGAAGGTTTACAATGTCTACAAATCAGGACTACTGCTCCCAAACTAGGACGTATCCTGTATCTTGGGAGTAAGGGATTCCTCCAATACATAATAATATTCTCAAAAGAGTCATTAATGAGCCTGGTTAGAACGTATTGTTTAGTTAGATTGGTTTTGTGTATTTATTTATGTATATGAGAGTGTATGTAAGTGAGTGTGTGTATGTGTTACTGTGTGTGCGCGCGGACGCGTGCGTGTTTGTGTGTATGTATGTGAGAGGGTGAGTATAAAATTAGTATGTAACTAATGAAAACTGTGTTTGCGTTACTTAAGTAGACTTTCGTTTGTGTGATGAGCATTTGTTTCAGAGGCTGTTATATATGTACTTACTTATTTGTATTTTCTATGCGTTATTTGGTAGCATAGTAGGTACAAGCACTTTTGTTATGGAAATCAATGATGATACCACGACACTCAGATATATAGAAAAGTTTGTTCTCCAAATTGACCCGGCCGGAGACCGAACTCGGTACCTCGGTGTGGGTGTTACCATGGAAACCGTTCGAGCAAGCCATTGGACCACGAAGGTCGTTGAACGAAAACAAATGGTCGAATATAACACACAATTCAGTGTTGATTATAATAGTCAACACTTGTATAGCAAATCTATTATTATACTATTTCTTATTGCGCACTTTTACATACTCGAATGTCATCGCATCACTATACTTACGCACTCTCTTAATACCGTCACACCATATCGTTATTGACAAACCTCAGTAGTTTATTAACTGCTTAATTAACTTCTCAGTCGAAAGATGTCCACAACAGGATGGAAGCCTCCCAAAAAAATAAGGATTTGGCCATAATCTTCCGACTTTACCAGGAAGGTTGCAGGCAGTAAAAGTACTATATTTACGCAATATTGATAATTAACTAAAACACACTAAAGTTTAGAAAAAATATACAACAATTGTGTTGGAAAAGTTCGCGTGGTGAGCAAGTGAGGTTCTAATCTACAACCTTCTGAGTAACCGGGCCAGAGGGCGTAAAGCTAAGCTACTAAGGCCTTTGGTCCGATTAGCCACAAATGCGTATATTTAAATATAAGAGATTTTGAAACTAAAACCATAATATTAATAATAACACACTAACATTGTAACGAGTTTATTTTCAATTGATTTTCGATAAAACTTATGTAATTAATTATTAGTCGAATGACTCTTTAATCTATATTCAATGTCCTGAAAGAGCCGACGACTTCATTGTTGGCATTTTTCAAACGTTTTGATTCGTCACTCCCAAGCAGTTCCTCTTCCTTCATCCAAGTTTTATATTCAACCATTTTAGAGGCCCAATATTCTGAAAAGATAAAAGCACGCATTTATTTTCACAACCTTAATTAAGTATGGCATTCCAAAACTTGGCTTGTGACTAAAGAAGATTGATCCTATTATTATAACTGTCATGGATATAATTCTGATATTATCTTCCTAGTGGTAAATGTCGTGTTTATCTGATTTTCATATCATAATTGACAGCATTTCAGTTTTAAAAGACTTTAAGATTTCAAATATGTTTAAAGATAAACTAATACACAGCTTTTGAAATAATATTTAAATATATAATCTGATTAAAATGGCAATCGCAAATGGCATCAAATAGAGTATATCCTGAAAAAAGGGCACGTCAAAAGTACCCTTATCCGACGAGCTTGTATGAAAAGGCTGATGAGAGTTAAAGAATAGAATAGAATATCTTTATTTGCATTAAATAGGGTGTAATAAATAATATACCCTATTGGTATACCCTAAGAAGCTAAAGATGTATGTCGGGATCGATATATCTTTATATATATAATTCTTCTGTGAGTGTGTATGTCACTGAACTCCTCCTTAACAGCTGGACCGATTTGAATGAATTTTTTTGTGTGTATTCAAGGGGATCTGAGAATGGTTTAGATTCACAAATCAGCCCGGCAGATGGCGCTGCAGACGGTGTCTAGGTTATTTATCTATACTGCAAAAATAACAGGCAGGACAACGTCTGTCGGGTCCACTAGTGAATGTATATACTACTAATAAACGGGGGCGTTTATCGTGTTGTAGTTGCATGGCGCCAAGGCCTACGAGTCAAAGATCCTGGTTCAAATTCCGATATGGGCTATCTATTGTTTGATAAGCATAATATTCCCGAGTCGCGGTTGTTTATATACCTATTTACAGGTGGATCTAAAAAAAATTAGATTGCTGACTCTGAAATACTTGGAAATACCTCGTGTGTGTTTTGCGATTTTTAAATGTTAGAATTATGATTTAATTTTTATTTTCGATCAGACCGACTTAAACATGTTTCTTGCAAATTCTGCCGCTTTGTTTTTATTTTTTGTAGCATAGCATAGTTTTCATGACTTGTGCTTTCTCATATAAATTTATGAAAGTTATACAAATTTTGATCTAAAATAAATAGTTAAGGTCAGAGTGAGCTAATTTTGATATTAAAAATAAAGAAAAAGTTTCATAATATCACAGTCATTTTAAAAATTACGAAAGACCCTAAGCTTAAATTATAACGCAAAAAAGTGGTGCTCAAAAAGACTTTATAAGCCGAAATCTGCCTTCAAATGTAAAAAATTGAAAATTTTCTAAGTTTGATTATTGGCTATTTTGTCATTCACAAGATTAGTGAGCAAGGAAATTACTCAGTTACCAAAATAAGCATTACAAAGTTACACTTGATTGAGGAAAGCAATTTAGAAAAACATTACGTGTTGATTATTATTAACTTTAAAACACCATTATTTTTAAACTAGTGTTGTTCTCATCAGAAACCTGATACATAACTCTCAGTGAAAGTTTCTGGAACAAGCCACTTACATAAAAAATATTTAATTAATAATGAACATTTGAAAATGGAACACTTTGGATGTAGAATACTGTTTGTTTCATAAGTCTCTCGTTTGTTTTTATGTCGTTTATAATTGTGTTTCTTCATCACCATGGATTTCCGTGTTAATTTTCTTAGTATATCTTTCTTTAGACTGAATAGACAGGCCTACCACACCATATACCATACTATGGTCTACCACAAACTTCAGGCCCCTTTAGACATAGTCATGAATCAAATACAATTAACCTAGACAAATATTTGGGCGAGAAAAATATGTAACACGCCGTATATACCACATTATTCAACTGGGGCTCAAAAACGGACCGCGTCATTTGGTTTAATGCTTTGCTTACCAGATTTAACGAAGCGGCTTCAATGTTGGTGAAAGATATAGTAACAGGTAACGAAACATGGATGAATTGCTACAATCTTAAAACAAAGCAACAATCGAGCGAATTGGTCTTTAAATTATAAAGAGCTTGATTGCTTCCTTTTTTTTATTAAAACTAGCTAACCCGGCCACGCGTTCCTGGAATAACCCAGCGTTGCTATGGTAACGTTAATTGATTATAAAAACTGTTATTCTTAGGCTTATGGTAACTATGGTAACTATATATGATAACAAACACACAAAGTCCTTTTTTTATATACCTATAATAGAGATTGGAATATGACTATTTGTTTGTCAGCAGTTATTGAAAAACTTCATAAGAATAATTGTAAACGCCATATCATCTTGCACCACGACAGTGCCAGTTCTCATACGACTAGACAAAAACAAATTTATGAAGGTAAAATTGTAAAACTTATGAGCCATTCTGCACATAGTCCAAAGCAGGTAACGCGGATAATTACTTTCATCACCAGCAGAGGCTGTCGAAGTATAAAAAGCATTGTTTTGTGGAGTTGCACCAATGTTTTAATAATTTCGAATAAAACTCGTATAAATAAGGGCATTTCCGCAAACGGCGAATTGTTTATAATAAGCATCTTCAAAAGTCTGTGCTTAAAAGACAACACTTACCGACAATTTCTTGCACAGTACCGCCATCACCTCCATACTCAGCGGGTATTATTTCTTTTGGAATGAATTCAAACAATTCGTCCACTTGTTTGTGAATACATAACTAAAAAGAGTAAATTATTTTACAATCAACAATTGTTACTAATATATAGAAATGCACTTTTGTGCACAAAAATACTCAATGATAGGTATGATGCAGTATTTCTAAATTTACTTAAACAAATAACATAGGTTTTCAATACATACTTTCCACAATTTCCGACTTTAGATTTGAGCCGACTTATTTTTATTTTAGCGGAATTTTTGTTATGCAAATTTTTGTTAAGTTCATAATGTACATTGACATCTTTCAATGAAATCTATTAAGAAAACGTAACGTAGGTCAAATACGTTAAAGTGTATAGCTTGATTTGCTTTTGAAAGTAGGTGAAATTCTAAATTGCAGCTAATGATGGATTTGTAAATTTAAAAATTATACCTATACATAGTGTCTGTAATCTAAAATCAACATCTTATTACTATATGCACGTGAAAGTATATACACCACTTTTAATAAAACAAAAATTTCACTCCTTGAGAAAGATTGTCTTTGAATAGGCACAGGCAATAATAAAACAAAGCTTCGATTCGATCGCTAAATTCTTCATATTTTTTTATACCGAGCGCCTCATATGAAAATCAATTGCTAAAGAGTAAACTCCAAAAATATTTTATGGCTATCTTAATTTTATATCTTCAATATGAATTTGATAGCTTTATTGGGTCTTTCACTGGCATGAATTCAAACAATAATTGGGTCTATTAAGGCTACTTCTATTGTATGGTTAGTAAAAAAAATGGTCAGCAAAAAAATAAACTTGCAAAGTACGCCACGCACAGATAGTGCTAAATAAAAAGAATTTAGTAATTAAATGAAGTATGTAATTATTATTCTTGTCATACACACCCTTTGTTTCGCTTTCTCTGTGAGAAACCCAGAGATCAATGAGAATATAACTTCAACTCCTGTAGGCAAATTGAAATGATGACTTCCTCTCAATCGCAACGGCATTGAGTCCTGGAATTAAAATTTATATAAGAGAGGTAAATACTAAAAACCGAATAAACCTCGTAACTATGATATAACTACTTTTGTGAAGCTCTGTCATCGGATATGTAACAAAAAATTATCTTAAGTTCTTTTGTGCTTCGGAAAGCCCATTTAATCTTTAGTCTATGCAGAATTAACAAGCACCCACTGGCGTGCTTGGTGCTTCATAGTCCAATCACCCTGAGGTATTTTCAGCCACTGGAAAAAGAGCTGTGCTCCCCAAATCAATGGGAACATAACTGGGTGATAAAACTATAAAATGATGATTTATCCCGGTACTTGTGACATAAAATTAAGTTCCATAGTTAGTGATCCTGGGCGGACCAGATTCTCGAGTCATTTTAAGTTTTCATTTAGTACAAATTTGTATCCACGTTTATACACAGTTTTTGTAATTTGCCGATATTCATTCAAAATAGTAAACACACACGTTAAGAAAATAGTAAAACATAAACATATCTAAATGCTGCATTTTTTAATAATGTTACATACAGCTTCTAAAAAGATTCTTGTTGATAAAAATATCGAAGTTCTATTTTAAAATAAAGTTGTTTCAAAAAACGTCAAGTTAACGAAGTCCCAGTAACGATAACAAAAAATATCGCTTTCTCGTTATAAAGGCGATCTAGATACACAACTTAAGTCTATCTGTATTTCAACTAAAAGACTTTCGCCCGGATAGTGAGAGATTGTAGGCCCTTTGTGAAGACTGAAGGATCTTTTAAACTAAAAATTGCTTTTAACTTAATATTGTTTACTATATGTTACTGAAATAACGATATGCAAATCCTAAATATATTATGCAATATAAGAGATAATCTAATAATATGATAGTTTACATGTTACAAGACATATATTACATCTTACAAATAGAATACTTTTAATTCATAAGAAAAAAAATACACATGAAGATGTGACTCTGTGCAATATTTTCGCCTTTGCAATGATATTACAAACCTGTCCAACTGCAATCATTTTTCTAAGTAAATTAGGGTTGGCTTGAGTCATGTGGTTTACTGTAACACCTTCATAGTCAACTAGTATCTTTGTGCCTACCACTGTTGCTGTATCATCCTCCATAAGTAAAATCTGGAAAACAGTTTAACTAATGAAACTTATGATAAAATAAGACAACTTATTTTTTTGAAAGATGGAAAAAGCAACAAGCTACCATCAATGAGTCGGAGTATAAAAACGGGTGATCAATTTATAACACTAAAGCACAAAACTCTCAACAGTCTAGTGGACATCTGGCCTGGGTTTCCCGATGCCGCAGGTCGGTTTTGCTCAATTCGTCTTGTTTGAGGTATATTTTTCTTAATGTTTTTTTCTTTATTTTTAAAAAGCATTTCTATTCATAAAAGACAACCGTTTGGTGCAACGGTAGCGATCCTGCCTTTCGCAGCGAACGGTCCTGGGTTTGAATCCCGGAAGGGGCAGATGTTTGTATGATGAATACAAGCATTTGTATTCATCATACAGTCATAGGTGTTTATATATATTTCTATGAATATTACATAACTATGTATCATATATGTAAGTCTATCCGTTACCCTAGTATCCATAACACAATCCTTACAGTGCTAACTTTGGGCTAGGCTAATTGGTGTGAATGTAAAAAATATTTATTTTTTATTATTTATTTATTGTAATATTAAAATAATATCTGTCACGAATTATTTAAGTGATGCTAGAAAATAACAACATGCAATTTCACGTCCAATAAGTCATGTTTTTCAGCCATAATAATATTTACTTCTCTAAGAGTATATTGTGTGTATATATAAATGTTATTATTAGTATTATTATAATATTGCACTAGAATATTATGTACGATAAGGATGATAATTAAAAATACTTATATTGTGTGCTTACCTATGTTTGTGAAAAGTGTTGTTTTTCTTAATATCATTTTATTTTTATTAGTGGCGTGATGATTTGTTACATTTTGTGTGTTTTGGTTTAGTTTTAGATGCCATAACTTAAATATAAAACCATGTAAATTATTACATGGTTTTATATTTAAGTTATGGCAAAGAAATATATTTTGCTAAGGTATTTAAATCAACGTATTTAATAACATGGTATATGTATATTCCATATTAATCATTAAGGGTGATATCGCAGAGCACAGTTTATTTAACCGTTTACAGTTTATATTTGGCTCTCATAGTCTCCCTCAAACAGCTTTTATACTTAGACAAATAAAGGCAAATATCAAGCCTTTGAGAGGGCATTGTACTGCCTACATGGCACAGATATATGGCATGGTAGCAAAGGTACAATTCAGGTCTTAAATATGCGAGTAATAAAATGAATGCAATAGTCGGTAGTTGCATAGGTAAGATCTAAAAAACTATCACACTAAAATTTTGGATATCTTGTATTCGAACTACGTGCTAAAACACAATAGTGATGCTGTAGTTTTTTTATCAACCAATAATCATACCTGAACTAAATAGTACAACGTGCACATGACGTCTGCGATATTGTGGAACCGTGGATCATAAGCACCTGGCCTTATGAGGATCACGCGTGGGGTCAAACCAGTTTTTGGTTTAGGTAAAATAACTATAGTTCTGTAAACATAACAAATACGATGAATCATTGTCAAATATAAAATAAATATGATATATCATAAGTTAGAATCTACGGCGAAGTTTGGCGTTGCTATTCAATACTTATCTGCTACTACAAAGTCAGAATCGGGTACTTTATCAGTTATGATATCACTCACCGTTGAACTGATTAAGGTTACTGCTTAAAATATATTTTCACCTCGTTTATATGAAAAAAATTGTAACATTTGAAAATAAAAATCAGGGAAACTGATGTAGTTTATTAGCAACCATTTAAAACCGCTTGTCTATAATTTCTAAGGTTAATGAGACAACGTCACATACATTTTTCTGAAACCAAGTAGCTAAAGCACTTGTGTTATGGAATTCAGTAAACAGTCATGGTGCCACAAGACCAGACCCGAACCAATTTAGAAAAGTTTCTTTTTCCATATTGTTCCCTCTGGGGATCGAACCCGCTGGAACCACGAAGTGGTGTCACCCTAAAAACCGATATGCGAGCGACTCGACGATGCAGCCATCGTCGAGTCGCTCGCATATCATATATTCATTTCATCAAAGACATTAAGTAAATAATATAATAACGAGATAACGATCATAATAATAATAACGAGACGGAAAATCTTCTGCGTTGTAGTAATTAAAAAGAACCTTTAACATAAAACGGTCCGCACAGCAAACACACACACTCACACTCAAACAAGTACCCGCGCATACACATGCTCATACATAAACACACACAATCACACATAGACACACACTCACACATATTACCACACTCATCACTAATTAAAGGTATTTAAGAACATTTTAGGAGGGGAGAGTACTGGTTTCTTCTGAGATACAGGCTACGGCCTAGTTTAGATTAGGGATGTTGCGGATGCATTTTTTTTCACATCCGCGGATGCGGATTTTAAGAGGCTCGCATCCGCGAATGCGGATGCCAATCTGTACAAAAAACTTATCTTTGTTTTGGTAGGGTAAAAAAACATAGTAATATTTATCCTTTCTTTATTTAATAATATAATAGTAAGTGAAATACTATTACTGAATTATTATTTTAGTAAGTAAATTTAAATATTGGAGCATTATGTTTAATGAAAAGTAGAATGGCCAACTTTTCGGACTCCAGTCTGTTTCGCAAGGGTTCGTAACTGCGTTACTAAATAACTGTTCTCTTGGAACACTGGCTGGTGGCGCTGATAAGAATTTGCGTGCTGTTTTAGATAACAGAGTGAACTCGCTTTGATTAACACTCCACCATTTAAGAGGACTCTCATTTAAATTAATTCACTTTTTATTGCGAAAAGTAAGTAACTCCTTCTCGAGAATGTCGTCTGGTGTTTCCTGACTCTCCTCATCGTCACTTGATGAATCGATCATCATGGCGATGCTACACATCCGCATCCGCATCAGCTCCGCATCAATTTATACGGATGCGGATGTCTAAATCGATGCGGATGTTCCGTATATGCGGATGCGGATGCGAATATTCGCAACATCCCTAGTTCAGATACCAGTCTCTCCACAGTTTTATATTTGTCAACGTAACTTCATGGTAGCAATTACTTTTATTTGTAAAGAGATTGTGTGGAGAATAAAAATAAAAAATCATTATTATTATAATTAATATTAATATTGGTCAGTAACAAACTTACCCAATTCTTAAAAAATTTAAAAACTCCGTTTGCGATGGTTTTAATTTTAACGTTATTTCAGGAGCCGTAGTTCGTAACGTATAATAACACTCTATCTTACATTTTACTTTTTCTAAACTAAATTTACAGCCTCTTAATAACCCCAGCAACCATTGATCATCTGAAACCGTATATCAATATTCTATTAACAATAAATAACATAGAAAAATAAAATACAAAAAAACTAGATATATAAAATTATGGATATATTTTTAATGTCGTTTTATTATGCTTGTATTTACATATTTGGAAGTGAACTATAAAGTCGCTTCCTGAGATACTGACAAACGGCAAAAAGCACTTAAAGCTAAAACGCATATCCCATTCATCGTTAATGATTAATCATGAAATACAAAAGATGGCGTTGTCAATAGTGATTCAAGACTAATTAATAATTTAAAAAAAAGAAAATGTATTTATTTTTACTGCATTCAAAACAGGAAAGTAATAAACATAAACTTGGTTATTATATTTTTTGTCATCTAAACAATCAATTGCTAGATTTATATATCTAACAAAATGTATACTAGATTAAACTTATCTCAGCCGTCAGAATCGTCAGCACTCGAACCCACAACAATCAATATCCAGGCGATTTATCCTTCAATTTTTATGTGTTTCCTAAGCTGAAAACTAGCGCCATCTCTTCATGTTTCTTTTTTCAATATAAGAGTATTCGCCCGGATAACAATAAGTTGTGGGTTTGAGTCCTGGCGGACTCGAAATAAGTTTATTTTTTCCAGTACAAACTTTAGATACCCTCAGATATTATAGATTTGGTATAAACCACTGTCTATTTCAATACAAAGATGTTTGCACCGTGATATAATATGAACGTTATAACTCTAAAGTTCTATTTAATTTATAATAAAAATAGTGTAACTTTAATTGTGAATTCCTGACATGATTTAACGATCCGTCAATGAATATAGATTTGCTTAACTGAGTTTAAGATTTAGTTTAACTCAATAGAGTTTAAAATTGGCTTCTATTAATAGGAAAGATGTTAAGCATATAAATATTTAAAGCTCGCAAATACATATGAATAACTCACCAGTTCTAGTTCTAAGATGTGGTTGTTTAGATATCCATTCTTTTATTTGGTTTAAATCATTAAAGATTTGCTTTGGATTTTCGTTTATTTCTGTTTTAGCTATAAAAGCTAACTCTGGCGTTAACTCTCGTAGCATGCTGCTCATATAATACTAAAAACTGAGAAACGAGTTTACAAATAATGTAATCTAGGCAATTTGAAGTGGTACTCGTAAACTAAGACATTTGAATCCAATAGCGTTATAAGGTTAGGCTAATAATTATATTATATATACAAGAAACTATTTATGGTTAAAATCACAATTGATATTGTATTTAATCTATTTATTTAAAATTATTAATAAAAAAGTACCTCTTAATGTCAGTGTTTTCTTCTTCGACAGATATATTAGTAACTACAGCACAAAATTTTCACCAAGATAGAACAACGTCGGCGTATTGACTGATAACATGTACCATTCTTATCTATTGCTTTACGATCGAAAAGGACGAACATAACATGTTTTCTGAAGTCGGTATAACAAAACCATTTTTATGTTTTACTCACTTACTCTTATACTCCTTCCTCATATACAAGGAAATGATGACGAACAAAATTTATTATTAACATCATCATCTCCAATATAAACAAGACGTAAGAAATATCTAGGTTTTATGTCATTTTAATGCTTTTGTCGTCTTTTTTAGTTTATTTTATATCTATCAAAGTTACCAGTTGAATGTTATAAATATTCTAAGTGGTTATGCCTATGATGAAAACAGTTACTAAATTGCAAACTATTCGTGCAGTGAACAATAGTGAAGCATAATAACCTACCTCTTACATAATAAAGAATAGCATATATACAATATTTGTACTTAATAATTAATCGTTATCAAAGATAAATAATTTTTTGCTGATACTTTCATATATTCCCCTGATATACCTACCGACTTTTATAAGCTACACTAATGTAAATAAAAGAAACGTTCGAAAAACAAGTTTTTATAATAAAACGCAGAAAAAAACAAAAATAATCCAAAGAGTTCATAAAATTCATAATGATGTGACAACCAACAAAATTGTTGTAGGGCCTCAATCAAACTCAAGCTGCCTGAAAGAGCCATCCACCCCAAACATGTTGGCCGCGGTCTTTGGCTCTCCAGGCCTCTGGTTCTCGTCAGTTCCGAACTGTAAATCTTCTTCGAGCCATGGGCCATATTCTATTATCTTCTTTTCCCAATAATCTAGAAATATTATTAGCATTTTAATATCGCTTAACTTATCAAAAGTGTCCTACCAAGCCGACCGCGTTCTAACCATTCAACCGAATTAATAACACAAGCGAATTATATCTCCAATTATATAATTGAGTAATTTCTCATATACATACATACGAGGTGAAATGAACTTATGATAAGACGTACAAGGATATCAATGTCAATTAGGGTTTTTAAATTTTAATTTAATAATATTATCATTTCTACATGTTTTGTTTGTTTTTACATTTTTATTTAATTATGTAAAGAATCTCGAATAAAAATTGTTTCATCTCAAGAAACTAAACTAAATCGATCAATCTTTCGGTTTATTAAACTTATCATTATTAAAACAGACAGAAATCGCATTGACCAATGTATGTCAAAATTAAAAAATGTTAAAAATGTTTTTTACGGAAAGGCTGAAAAACTTACCAATGATTTCCTGTGCATTACCGCCATTTCCACCAAACTCAGAGGGTAGTACCTTTTTTGGTACATATTCATATAACTCATCAATACTTTTGTGTATATATATCTGTGAAAATGTGTAAAATTATTTATAAATTTACTTTGGGATACACTATTTAGAATACATAATCAATAAACATACGTCCTCATAACATGCCGACATTACACATGTGTACACCTATAACAAAAGTGTACATACTCGTAGGTAGGCATCACAGTAAGTTAACAGTCAACAAATCATGTATGTTTCCTATATCAATCCATAAAATATACTTTATTTTTAGGTTAACATTAAGTTTGGAAGCTTGTAAACATTTTTCCAAAATATATAAGATGTTACGTAATTCATCATCGTGTTACAAGTCGCCGTCGTCGACTAGCTTTAAATGTTGATAATCCCTTCATTAACAATAAATTAAGTAATACTACAAATAATACGTAGTTATTACAATTAATAAAAACCAAAATTTCAAAACGTTTTAAACTTTTCTGTTTCATTTTCAGGCCATTGCGTCAATTGTAGGCTCTTTTACATTATATACCTACAGATATAAATAGTGCCATCAAAGTAGTTGATTCAATACAGGATAAAAAGCGTGTCAAAAACTATTTTACTTATCCGTATTATGACGTCATAAAGACGAACAGTCTTTATCGGTTCTGTAGCGGGAAATTCAATGACATTACCGCTTATTTCTAGTCAACATTTCAAGTTGATGCTTTTCGAGTTGTGAGTCAATTCATTCAATAGCTAGCTAGCTAAACTAAACGCATCGTATTGACATTCTTACACTAAAAAAATTATAGTTAGAATACAAACCCTGTCTTTATGCTTATCGCTTAATATTTTCTTGCCTATGTTAAAAACAGTTTCAAATCCTGCAGGAGTTCCAATATAATGTGAACTTTTCAGACGCACGGGTGACGCATCCTGAAACAAAAATGATACTTTGTACTTTTTCAAATAATTTATTTTAATTGCTGTTATGTAAACATTCGGACGTAAATATCAGTTACCCTCATATGATATTTCATTTTTAAGAACCCGCTTCTAACAGCATGGAAACTAAATCAAAATAAAAATCTGTCTAACAAGACCAGAAAATTTATGAATTCTCCGATTTTTTAGGTCGTAATAAAGTAATAATGGATATTAAATGACGGATGAAAATCCATATATCTAAAGCATAATCGCGTTAATATAAAATTAATTAGACATCACACATATACTCACAAAATTATTCAAAATGACGTAATGGTAGATAAGATAATTTAAAATAAAAACATTTAGTTTTTAGAAGCAATGAGACTAACAGTACATGGACATATTAAATTAACAAATTTGTAACTCACCTGTCCGCAAACCACCAACTTCTTTATATAAGTAGGTGTCATTTGAAGAAAATGAGCTATCGTAGCGCCTTCCAGGTCCACTACGTTGATTACCCCTGATACCACGAAGGAGTCATCTTCTATAAACAAGATCTATAAAATACATACGACATTATTGTAACCAAGATAATCACACCAAAACCGTAAAAGAGGAATTATTATACTCCTGTTAGTAAAATAGTCGCGCAGCTTCGCGCAGTTGTATTTATAAGTTTATGACACTTTCCTCATTTTTCCGAGTCTAATTGCTGAAGAAATTATGGTTTTGTCACTTAACTCCACAGAATACAGAACAAACCAGAAGCTGCGAACGCGCCTTACACTGAAGCCACACAAACTACTCTAAAAAAGAGTAGTTTGAAATTTGGAAGACTAGTCTATATGTGACCACCGTGTGACGCACGTCTCAAAAATTATTTCAGTTTTTAATTAATAATGCCGTCTTGTGCTGTTCCCACCTGCTAGAATGCAGTTGGAAAAATAGAAATACAAGAAAGGATCACATTTCATGTGTTCGAAGCGCATATGCATTTAATTTTGTTTAAATAATTAAGTTTTTTTACTTGTTCAAATTGTAAACAATTTGGGCGAGTCCATTTTAATAAAATGGAGTCGCCCAAATAGAATGTTGTCAGTTTTGCTGGATTTTTCCCTACTTTCACTGGTTTATTATTAAATAGGTTAAAAAATTTTAATGTTTATAAAATAGCTAGCTGTCCCGGCCACGCGTTGCTGTGCCGACTGCAGTGCCATCTGCCGGACTGATTTGTGAATCTAAACCATTCTCAGATCCCCTTGAACACACACAAAAGAATTCATTCAAATCGGTCCAGCCGTTTAGGAGGACTTCAGTGACATACACACTCACAGAAGAATTATATATATAAAGATTTAACGTTTAATTTTATTACAAAATATATAAATACATATTCATTAATTTAATGTCAAAATATTATGTTATAAATAGGATATTACACCTTTTTTTGAAAACTAATAAGAATATATGCTTAAGGTGTAATGACCCAGTAGATTTTTTATTTTAGTTTTATTAATCCGAAAAATGCCATTAATCCTTATTTTATTTATAATTTAGAAATCACGCGTGGAAACGCTAGCATTAAACAATACAATTTTGCGAAAAGCCAATGTTTTGAAAATAATGAGTTCTAATATATCTTTGGTTTTTTGTGTAGTGTTTTTATAAAAATGTTTTGTGTTAAAACTATTCTCATTTTTAAAAGTGATATTTCAGATTCCTCGTTATTGTCACTATAAGAGCAAAGTGGATTCAAATAATAACACACGGTCGGTTAGATGAAATCTGGAAACCTTATATGTAAAAGTGTTATTTTTCCAAAACATTTTGAAGATGATTGTTTTTATGACACAAAATGTGTTTTAAAAAAATTACGCAAAGGATCTGTTCCAAATAAGGTTGATAAGTATATAGATTTATACGTTATATCGCCGAAACTGTTTACAGCCACGTTGGAGGATGCTTTTAAGATTTAATTTGGAGATCCTTGGAGAAGATCAGCAGAGGACGTCTCTCGACTGACATGATTATGTATTTAGTTCTTACAATTCCGCGCACCTTCAAATGATAATGATGACTATGTAAGAACTATGTATGTTACTTTTTAAAACTGTAAATATAATATAGTAAAGGTTTTTACTGTTGTTTATTTTGGATGTTAGAGTGACAAATTGTAGTTTATTTATGTTGTGTAAACTTTCGTTGGTTTTGCTCAGTAAAATGCTAAATGTTTTTTTTTATATACTGTAGTAAACAAGCTCTTCACGTAATTTCATTTTTTAACAAAGACTGATTATCTTAATACCTAACTTTAATTATAAATAGAATCTAAACAAAAATTTAAGAAATACTGACAGAAAACAAACTATGAACATGTTGATTAATTATGATAAATTGAATTTAATTTTTATCTATCTTTACTAGTTCCTGTAATTTTTGATAGTATTTTTAACGAAATAATTCATGATCTTATTCAATTAACCTGAACTTGATCGCTCATAACTAGTTATGTGCGCGGAAGTGTAGGAACTAAATATATTTTTTTTATTTAAAAATTACTTAAATAATACGAAAATATCGAGATCCAGGTTTTGAAAATTTTAATACGGTAAAAATACCGGTATTGTTAAGATTACCAAAACCGCCATGCCCTATATGTAAACAAAGACATATTTTTAGAAAATAACGTGTTTTATTTCACTAAAGGGTTTTTATGCATAATAGTATATTAATATTTATCTAACAGTATAATTGTAATAGTGATATGTTCACACAAAAATATTATTCGGACAGCATTATTTTGAAATATGAATTTTAATTTACCCTACAATAAGCGAACTCCCCCTTAGCTAGCATCACTTTACGGGGGGGAAGTATGAGGAATGCGGGGGGTTGTGACTTGTTTTTGGACTCAGTGAGTGGCATATGTTATCGACTCTAGGCTCCTTCTGGTTTATTCTGTATTCTGAGCTTAACTCTTAAGTTAAAGGCGAAATATAGGTAGGGTCAACAAAGCTGATATAAAAAGTAAAATATCCTATAAGCACGAGTTAGAAAACAGTATTTACCTAATCTGTTGACATGTTTACGATAATACATATTTTTTCAAATATCCCACTTTCCCCATTAGATTAAATATTATCTGAAGTCTACCTGCGGGAAACTATAAATGACTCTGCGTCTTTAGCTTTTTTGTTAATCTTTTAATTAATATTTCTGTAATAATTCATCTAAATCCATTACGTAGGTTTTGCTTTAAAGAATCGTAATGATTTTTTGCTTTTGTTTATAATATAAGTAAGAATAATATGACAAAAAAATATAAAGAAAATTTTATCTCTGTAAACATATTTTACTAGAAAAAAAATCAATTTATTAATCTCAGGAGTCAGGTGAATCTCGAACCTACAACACATTTCTCTTCCAATTGAGATACCGAGTCCGTGTCAGACCCGTCGAATTTAAAATTTGATCAAGTCGAATTTGTAAAAGATATTAAGATATAGAAATATTATATATCAGCATTCGTTAAAAATGCATCGCTCTACCTGTAAAATAGGTCACCACGAAAACCCCCTTTATTTAATCCGGATAATTAGTTTTAAAAGATTTAAAAGCATTTGAATATTTGAAAGCAACTTTTGTGTGCTTTTTCACAAATAAGATTGTTTCATCAGAAATTTGACGATATTAGTATACTATCCATAACGGCCGAGAATAATCTCGAGGTGAACGGTGGTTAAATAGTTGCCTTTTAAGTACTTACAGCTCGTTTAGTTTTAGCTAAGTAGACTGTATTACTATTATTTCTTTTATCTACCTTATCTGAAACACAAATTAGAGAAAGCACTAGAATGACAGTTTTTCGATTTTTGGCGGAAAATATGGGTCAGACATAACTTAACTCAAAATTACTTATAATTTCAGTCCACTAAATGATTTCATAGCCTTCCGCTCAAGTTAAACACTTTGATTTATTATTCTCAGTTAAAAAAAAATGGCGGCTTTAATTTTATCGTTAGAAAGATGCTTGTATTCAGACAATGAGTGCTAATAGTAAAAGTCATTCAGTCTGATTTGGGGTAAATAATTTGACATAAGTATATTTTGGGAATAATAACTGCAATTTTATTATCTCTTGGAATATTTTAGTTTCTATATTTTTGATATGTATAATTTCAAACCCAATGTCAGTTCTTACTCAATAAATATAATCTAAGATTTTAAAAGCCTAGCTGCGTAATATGAGGGAGCTAGATAGCGCAGCAGTTAGCATAGCATAAAATTACGGAGCTTGCTACTCTCTGGTCTCTCGCTGGTCTGCAGCTGATCAACAGACCAGACGTACTCTATGGATGCGATCACCGTAGGGAGAAATTATTGAGGGGTGCTAACGATTGCACATGCAGCCGAAGCCCCGCCTTGGAATGAGTAACATTAAAAATTTAGCTTAGGATGACGAAGCAAGTGCTTTATAAAATCCATCCACTGGTCGCTTAACGTCTACAATCATAGATCGAATGCATAAAAAAACTGCGTCATCAAACTGCTTCAAACTATGTAGGTTTATAAAAATTAGTACACAATTTCACACTGTGCTCCAATTAACAACAAAATCAAATTCTAATTATCTTGTGAAACAAAGAATTAAGTCTTGTGATACATACTTGTTGCATTATTAAGGTCAGAGCCAACAGCTCTGTGACACAATATTTGTTGGGGTCATACTGGTTGGCTCTAATCATCACCACCTTTGGTCCCGTTGAGTGTACTGGTTTAGGTAGCACTAACACCACTCTGCGACAAAATAGCAAATGGCAATTAGTAGGATGAAAATAAGGGAGTTATAACTAGAATAATGCAAGTAGAACTTTAAACACTCAATAATTTGCGTCGCCCTAAAACAATGGCATAATGGAGGACTCTAAATAAAACATTTTTTTAACGGATATTTGCGCATGATTGCGCTGATGCATTGCATGATTTGATTTTAATGAAATGATCTTGACATCCATCTCATATTAAATAAGTACCACAATCAATACATACAACACTTAAATTTAAAAGAACTTGAACAAAAATATTCAATCATATCAATTAATGAAATTAAATATTTCATATCTATTTCATCAAAGTTAAGCTCACCTTTAAGTATATTTGTTGCAATAAATAAATAAAAATTACCCAGATCGAAGCAGCTCCACAAACCTCGGATCATTATACCTGAGACTGAACAAATCAGGCGCCGTGGCCCGCACTGAATAGTACATGTCAATCTTCTCTTTAGCTCTCTCAATACTATGTTTACAACCTCTAAGAAATGTTGCCAACCACTGGTCCTCTAAAATTAAAAGTTATGTTACAATAACATCAGGCACCAAACACATTCTAAGTTTTCTTTGACTGCACCAAAAAGTGTAGTAAGAAATTTAAATTTTGAAATTCAAGTCAAGCAGGAGTGGGACCCGCCTCTCTGTTAAGCTAAACAATAATTTGAAAATACTTTGTATACTGATTTTTTTCAGCATTTTATTTATAAGAAAAGTTGCCACATTTATTGCCTTTGTATAGGCTATCGATTGAGAAATCTCTATATATCCAAAGGCCAAGATTTAAGCTTGGTGAAACAACACTATGAGTATATTATGGTAAAATCAGAAGACTAACATCTGTCATAACAGAAACAGAAAATATCTTATTAGCATATTTTTCTCTTCTTTTTTCTCTTTTCAAACAAATTGATAACGCTTTTTTGTATGAATGAGCATCAATTAAATATACATTTAAGAGTATTTTTAAAATTCCACTTCAAAATAAACTGTTTGTAGAGTAGCGTACCTGCCCTAGCTCGTAAATATGACTGCTTAGCAATCCAATCCTTCAAGTGTTGAATTCCATCCTCCAGACGTTTTGGATCTTCATTCAACTCATCTCTAGCTTGTTCTGCAAGCTCAGGGGGTAATGGGCGAACAGACATTTTATTATTATAAATAATGCTGCAAATAATTGGTAGAAATAAAAATAAATATAAGAATTAGAACAATAATTTGGCAAACAATGTTTTGTTACACACTGATATTTTGCTGAATTAAAAATTTTACATTTTTCACTATTTTTAAGTTCATAAGTATGAAGGCCATAGCAAGACCAAGATGATAAATAGAAAAAAAAATAATAATAAAATACAATATCTCCACTGGTCCTCAGATAATTCTTTATAGCATATACAAGGAGCTAATTATTAAAAAGTATAAATGTAAAATAAATCTCTCACTTGAGCTACTCTTCTATGAACGTAAATAAATCTTATAAAAAATACTCACAAAAAATTATAAAACACTCGCAAGTGTACCGTAGCTGATGCGTCTGAGCTCTACCAAATGTTCAGCAGGTCGCAACGATGCAGCAATAACCATTTTGCAATAGAAACAAAATCAGTCAACTGCAAACATGCTATATGCGTAGACCTGACGTTATCTTGGGGTATGCCGTTTTCTTCAGTTCTTACTAATATTGATTATGTGAAACTGTCTATCGATTTATCCATAGAACAGAGTTCGATGTGATCATGTGATCATGACTAGTTCTTAGCAAAATGAGACCTTATCTGATTTAGCTAAAAAAACTAGTTTTTGCGTCATGATCACATCGAACTCTGTTCTATGGATAAGTCGATTTTTTTATTTAATTTAATGAAATAAGGTCTCATTTAGCTAAAAAACTAGTCATGATCACATCGAACTCTGTTCTATGGATAAGTCGCTATGTTTAGATGTTTGATTCCTGTTACTTATAAACGACTAACTGAATTCGGAGGAAAGGTACACGTAGTTTATTACTTTGATTAACACATATAATATTTTATATGTCAGCAGCTGTTTTGCTTTACATAAGTCATGTGCATATAGCATCAAGCTGAATACATAAGTATTTGGACGAGTTAATACTTTTCCTAATTGAGAAATATTAAAATCACGTGTATGTAATCTTTAATATATAGGTATAAATTACGTGTCACGTTGTTTGTCCGCGATGGACTCCTAAACTACTTAACCGATTTTGATCAAACTTCGTAACTATCTGTTATTTGATGTAACTTAAAAGATAGGATAAATTTTATTTTAATTTATAACACAGCAACGCGTGGCTGGGTCAGCTAGTTATATATAATATTGAAATTGGCGTTTTGTCGTAGTGGCCACTTTAATCTGAAATATCTCTTCTTAAAGACAATTCAAATTTATAAATACAATTAGTTGGTACATTTGAGTTTCGAAAACAATCATTTCCTTGTTTTTTCCTGATTAGTTTTCTCTGTAGCGTCGCACAATGAAAAACATGAAATATGGCTATATTTACGAGTAAGAGTTCTACCGTAGCACAAGTTTTGCTAATAGCTTGAAAGATTAACGATGTTTATGGCAGTGGTGTCGCAAAAAAAAAATAAGTTTCGTTTTTTGGTTTCAACTTTTTCGTTCTGGAAATTTCGATCTTCAGAACAAGCCCTGTGGCCGGTCGGGGCTTCGGTGTGAGTGATAAAATTGTTTTAATACATTTGAAGCAAATCGGGAAAATAATAACGTTGACAGGTAGGTACCTCTTTAATTGACTAATTCAAACCAGCGAACACGAGTCGACTGCTACATCTCCGTTTGTGACATCCACCGTGCTCCCTTGCTCCAACAAATTACCATTTTTTCCCGAATAAGAATAACTTCTTTAAAAAAAAAATTAAACTCCGATTTGGCTGTCCTAACCACCTTCAGAGAGTTTATTGATTCTCGGTGCCATGGTTTTTTTAGTAAAGGGGTCAATGAACTACCTACGACATGGCAAAAGTGCATAGATAGCAATGAATGACATTTTATTCCTCCAATACAAAACGCCAATGTAAGAACCTATTACATTACTTTGCCTATGACTTTAATGCAGGGTGTGTCAAAAAATCGGGTTAAACAGAAGTCCAGAAATTGAAGATCACTAGGGCTACACGATTCACCTAAAATTTATAGTTTTGAAAGAGACTTAAATCTAAAGAGACTCTTAGTTACAACATTTATTAAACAATTACTTGTTTTTTTTCTTAATTAGATGAATAACATACCTTGCACAAACAAAAATACTTCTAAATTTTATGTGTTATTTGCAGTAAAGTTGTAAGAGCTATTTTTACGGTACCATACTTAAATTATACGTAAAGCATAGTTAGTCTAAATAGTTATTTAAAGAGGTAATGATAAAATATGTGTTTTCATAAAAAAGTTTTTGAAATAACATCCTTTGAGCTTTTTTAAGTTTTATGAATGTAATCCTTGTTCTTATTGTTTGTTCGGATTGATTTAATTTTTATTTATATGTTTCTTGTTATTTTGACATATTTACAATGTGAGCACACATATTTATTATTTGTGTTTTTCAAGTGAATAATTACCTTTATTCGCCTATTATACACAAATTACATATTACTTCCACATGTGTTTATACATAAAAGTTTGGAATCACATGATTCTATGACAAGCAATCATGGAAAAAATTATATAAATCTGTATTCTTTTACCTTTTTCATGGATGTATCCATGTAATTCACAAACCAACCGTAAGTGTTAAGCATATTGTCTACTAGCGGATTAGTTTCGTTTAAGTATACCTACATACATTTTATACTTTATCATTGCGCACATTCAAAATTGTATTTACAAGTAAATAAATTACTTTCGACCATTGTTTTATACCTAAAAAATTATATGAAAATATGTTGTTATAGGGGATTCGTAGGAAAGTGGACCAGATGATGTAACCGTTGGGCTACAGATGCTGTGCCAATGATGGAGAGACGTTGGTGAATAAAATTGACCTTATCGACATTCTTTGTATTGTCTATTATGCCAGCACCACTAGAAATCTTATTAATTACAAAATATACACATTTTGAAATAATGTAACTAGTGTGAATGAAGATTATATTTACCAGAGGCTCTCAAAAAAATGTATCAACCAAAACCGAAAAAATACAATAAAAGATAAATATATACAACATGGTCTAGATAAATTAATTATTTTTTATTATAAAAACTCTCAAATCCTCAAGTTTTCTAAATCCTGTAGACCAATAATCCAAAAAATTAAATTATTTAAATAAAGGTTTCAATTTAATCGAATTGAAGTTGTCTGAAAGAACCGTCGATTCCAAATAGGTCTTCCGCAGTCTTGGGTTTTCCAGGCCTCTTGCTCTCGTCGGTGCAGTACTGCAAATCCTCTTCTAACCAAGGCCAGTAAGCTTCTACTTTCTTCTTCCAGTAATCTATAAAAAATAAAGTATTTCGTTATCTCTTATTTTCTTTTATCGTTTCAATAAGTAAGTAATTTAAAAACTAATAATAATGAGCATTTTTGTTTTAAATGTTTTATTTTTTTGGATGACAAATTATTTAATTATCTTTAATATTTGCTCAGAACAAAACGCGATGAATTCCTCTATATTCTTACTATATATGTTTAACTTATACTATAGTTCTAAAATTATTGATTTATTTATTTATTACAATAATTAAGATGCCAAAAAACAATATATTATTTATTTAACGATGAAACAAAATGTTGTTTCCTTGCTAGCAAGAATTTTTGTGTATTCGAGTCTTTGTTCTTATTATAAAAACATACAACATTGATAGACTATGCAACATCTCAATACAATTAATTCATTAAATAGATATTACTATAACATTACTGATTTTAGCGTGTAACTCTTGTAAGGCTAACCCTTACTTCAGTTTGTGTGATATTTTCGGATATTGAGCAAGTTTTCTAAAAATGAACAATTTAATGAGTTAATACCACACATTTAATTAATTTTTCTGATATTTTGTAACTTCCTTTTTGCTGTCACCTACGCCTTGTACGTCTGCTATCCCCAGAATGAGTGTATAATAAATTAGTATTTCAGTTCTATTTTACAATTGTATGACCATTTTAATAATCGGCCTATTTATGTTGCAGTGGAATAAACTACTATCAATTTTATTCCAAAAAATTTAAATAAAGGATTAAAAATTTCAAAAACTTACCCGTAATTTCCCTGATAGTTCCAGCTTTACCTCCATACTCTTTCGGAAGTGCTTCTTGTGGTATAAATTTGTACAATTCTTCAAAATTCTTATTGTGAACAAACAACTAAAAACAAAGCGTAGACTTTAAGTAAGAAGTATCTCTAGACATATCCTTACATTATATATACATTCAGGTTCAAATTCAGAAAAAATCTTTGAGTTGGTTTGGGTATATTATTTTCTTATGTAAACAATCACATGTAATATTGAACAATATCAGGGAACAATAAATCTTTAGATTTTTTATCGCTGTTACTATTAAAATAAAAGATTGTAATAGATTTTTGGATAATAAAAAAATATATATAATCCATTATTCTTACTCTGTTCTTGTTCTTTTCATTCAGGAAACTTTTAAAGAGATTAAATACAGTTTCAAATCCCGGTATAGTGTTTATATAATGGTGACTCTTCATACGCACTGGGGCAGCATCCTGCAAAAAAGAGAAACATAAGTACTTTGTTTTATTTTTCATATGTATTTATAAAATATTTGATATAACAACTGATAAACTACCTGCATGTGAGCACTCAATTTCTTTGTCATAGTGGGAGTCATTTGAAGAAAATGGGCCATAGTACAATTCTCTAAATCCAGGATGCCTCTGAACCCACAGATAACGGCATTATCGTTTTCATATAGCATTATCTGTAATTTAATATAATACATAATATTATAAAAAAGACATATAGAATATCTAGTAAAAGTTGTAACTAGAACTTTTATACCCTAGACTCCCGATCATTAATTCTTTTTAAAAAATTATCAGACACAATACTTTAAAAGTAGGTACCAAATTCCAAAACGTATTAAAACGCTAAAGTAACTTAAGAAAAATACATATAAATGTATGTCGTAAATTCATACAAAAATATGTTTGAAAATATATCTCTATGTTAATAAATCATAAATTCGTAGTTCTCTGTCATTATTATTGTTATTTATAGTTAAATAGTCAATTCTTCATTAAAAGCAATATCCTCAATAAAGTTAATATTTGAATTAACAGAAATATAGTAGTACAAAATAATTTTTACTAAAGAAAATCAGCAGGCGAAATACGAACACACATTCGACCGAGTGCTCTTTTTAATTGACCAAGACATTTGATAGTCCCGTTGAATTTTTCTAAGTGTTTCGTAGCCTTATACCAGTGCTATCACTTCAAGTTCTAGGTATATTATTTACCTACAAAATCGTTTCTTACATTTTTTTATATACATATATTTATTAGCCAATATAACATACATTGTTCTACACCCAATTTAAGAAACTAAAGCACTTGTATATAGAATTCAGAAATAGTGACGGTACCACAAAAATACCCGAACCAATATAGAAAAAATCACATATTTATTTCTTACACTTCTGCCCAAATCACAAATTTAAATAAAACAACTGTTTTACGGATTTTGCGCAATTTATTTTATATTTATCCTGACGTTTCGACTCCTTTACAGGAGCCTTGTTCACAGGATGACTAAAACAATGAGGCATTGCACAGTTATGCGCAAAAAAAAACCGCAAAAAAGTAACTTTATTTAGATAGAAAAGTTCATTTTTTACATTGCTAGGGACGTTGGAGTAGCGTTACGTTAAAACCGCTATACGAGCAACTCTACCACGAAGGTCTTCAAAGTGTAATACTTTTACAATTATTAAATAATCGATAATGACGAAATAGCTATGTAATTCAATTTAATTTCATACGGGTCCCGCTTGAACCTGAGATCAATTGAATTTTATCTAGTATAATATCTTTGATATAAAATAAAGCTATTAAATGCTTAAATGCCTAATAATAAATAGACATATAGTTAGTTACCCTTTGAATGATAATTGAACACTTCACCAAATCAACCACATCAATTTTGCTAGGATCATAAGCTCCTGATCTATATAAGTTCACGATAGGCTCCGTAGGTCCTGCAGCTTCAGGTAGAATCACTATTGCTCTGTAAAATATGTGTTTTTTTTTGTTAAAAATAAATACATATATATACATATGAAATAGCACAATTTTCTTATTGAACTTATTCTTTCTTGGTACTGTTGTGTCTATTCAAAATACATTATACCACAAAATAGACGTAGCGACTGCACGCCATCAACATGAAGATCTGGACTAGAATAGGTCTGATTGTAACGAGATTAAAACAGCTACTAAATCACCAACTAATCACCCCCATGTTTGTTATACAATTTTGCAAAGTTTTCGTATTATTATTCTTTTCATGTTTTGTGACAAACCTCAATTTACAAAAGTTTAGTGGCCACAGAGACCTCAATCATAAAGCCAAGAACTTTATGTTTTTTACACTACTGTAACTACTACTGTAACACTACTGTAATATACCTGTATTAAACAAAACCCATAATGGTTAAATTGGATACTATTGCGCCATAAAAAATATAATTAAATAAAAAAAAATTGTTTAATGATAAATTAATAAAACGAAATTGCGGAACCTACATGTGGGAGAATCGGGTAGCTCTCTACCTCTGGTTTGGACTTCTGCTTGACCCTATTTTTGGAATGAACCCTGTATGAATACTTTCTATTTTGTAAAACTAGTAAAGTTTTAATAAAAAAGGGCGTAAAGTATATTAAGGTTAATATAGATATTGGTAAAATACTACTTTTTCATTATCCAGTACAATGTTCATATTAACTAGTCGTCACCCGCCCATCGTTTAAATTTTCACGTTCTTATTTTGACGTCTAATTAGTTATTTAGATTAAATACAGAAAATCAATGACTGAAACCGTTACCATAGCAACGCACCGAATAAAATAATTTATCCAATATGGTAACAAACACACACACACAAAGTATTGTCATATTATAATGTAGATGTCAAAGAAGTAAAGGTACTACATAAACCTCTTGGATTGGATTTTGTGTAGTACCATAGAAGTTAATTAGTCCCAAAATACTATTCAATAGTATAGTATTTTGAAAAAACATTATTATTAACACTAACAAAAATATATTAAGGCGTGTTGGGTCCATTAACCAAATGAACGCCGTCGAGGTAGCTTGTGTTATAGATAACACAAAAAACAAACTAAAGATAGATCTTTAGTACCAAAAACAACGAAAGAAAAATAAAAAAGATTGTATTCATCCTTTACTAGAAACACGCAACAAATTTGACCCAGTTCGCGAGTTGTTTTCAAGAACTGAAAAAGCACGAAGATAAATTTTTCGTCAATGTTAGAATGAGTGTTTTGTCATTAGAAGAATTACTAAAAGTTTTATATGACACCAACCCAAACTAACAAAACCAACCCGAAAAAAACTTGGTAATAACACTAAGAATAGTTAAATAAAAAAGTTTTTGTAGCCCATTGCTTCCGATTTAAATCTCTATTCTTATATACTGCTTCTTCACAATTCCAAATACACTCTCGTTGTTGAATTTCAAAAATGAATTTCTGTGTCGAAGTTGTTCATGGCTGCGAATGTACAAACTCATCGGCAACTCGCTGCAAACTGAACCGCCTCGTGCGTAAAAACAAGATGGCGGATAGCGGAAGCGGAAGCGGGCCGCAGCTCCCCATTCAACCGCCGCGGTTAAAATTTTGTGGCGGTTAAATGCGTACAATCATAGAGGATTGCATATTTAAAATGTAAAAGCGCCAACTGCCCCCGACGTTAACCGCTAGTTCGTATGGCGGCTCAAAGTTTTACTTAAATTTTTAAATTCTTATTAATATGAATTTGCTTATCAATAAGGACATCATATGTGCAAACAATTTAAAATATTTTTTTGGACAGGTATACTTTGTCCAATTTAGGTAGATACTTTTGACAGTTGACACCTTTATAGAGGGTATAGAGTTGCTATTGCAATGTCAAGTCAAAAATAAGGAAACAAACGCCACCTTAGTACGTTGTAATAAGGAAGTGACACCTGTCAAAAGTATCATCCTACATTGGACAAAGTAAAGTTTATATTTTACGATTTTTATTTCGGAAGAGATTAAGAAAAAACTTTACAGTTTTATCACAACTTTAAAATCAACAGCTATTACTTATCAGATTAATAGAAAAACTAACGACGGACATAAGGATTTATACGAGTAATAGCGTAAGTACATAGATTATAACTAGGCTATATAAGGAAAATGGGACGTCCAAAAAATATGTGCTATATGTTAACAGATGTCACTGTTATGTAAATACTAGTTTTTGTTCTTTTGTTAATTAAACACATGCTGGAAAGATTTATGAACTTCTTATATAAGATTTGGCGACCTCATCTATAATAAATATATCAACACAAGAATTTAATTTCTTCTGAGAGTAGGCACGGTAAAAATGGGAAAAAAATCAAAATTCTACGCGTGTGACGCCTCAAAGATAAACTAGTTTAATAAAAAATATATTATGGTAGAATGACGTGCTTTAGTCCGTAATCATCATTACCTAAATTAAATTTACAAATAGAAGCAAATTGGTATCAACTTAAGCAGTTAAAACTATGACCTTGAAAAATATTATCAAAATACAGCATGAAATAAATTTTAATTTTTAATTAGTACTTTGATTAATGACACTTTACTTACCCTAAATCCATAATTTGTTTGAATAAGTCAAGCGATGGCAAAGTATTGAAAATATTTGGTTCCATTGTTCGCAATGTATAGAAGAGGTCTAGTTTCTGTTTAGCTTTTTCCAAACTGTATTTGCATCCTCTTAAAAATATCACTAGCCATTGGTCATCTAAATAACAATTATGATATTAACTATAATATATCTAATGTTAATTTTATAATTAAGAGTATGAAAGCTATTCATCATCATCATCATAATCATCGCAACCGTAAGGCATCCACAGCTAGATAGGAGTCTTCCCTAAAATGAGCGAATAGTGATTATATCTCCACGCTAGGCAGGCGAGTTGGAGATAACAGTACAACACCATAATCGTAAAAAGCTGCTGCACGTTTTGTGATCTAAGGGAGGAAGGTTACAGTGTGATTACCTCCAGTATCATCAATCGCCTTTTACGATACCCTTGATGTTAAGGGTGTTTTACTCTGTCGGACACCACACAGTATACATTCAATATATCATATCACTTTTTTGTAAATGGGTGGCTGTTGAGTTTTCGATTCTTCGAAAAATCATTATTTCACTTTAACTTTATAACAATATTAATTTATTTTCCTAGCCTCAACATAGTAATACGTATTACAGATTACCTTTTACTTTCTCTTGTTTGTAATACTACTTGCTAACTAACAGTGGCGACGCGTGCATATAACACGATTCCCATCGGGTTGCCTTGGCGATCACTAATAATTTTTTTATTATTTTCAATAATAGCTTACCCCGCTTTGTAATGTAAGCCGAAGTTCAACGGCTTTCGGATTGCAAACGCCATAATTACATTGCGCGCTTTGTAAAAATATTCTTCTATATCCCGTATACAAGATACGCAATGTATTTGAAATAGCAAACGCACACAAACACAGTTTACAATCATATGACGCGACAAGTGCGACGCGCTCCTCCGCTCCGGCAACCCGATCAAAATATTGGGAATTTACAAATGCCAAATGTATGCAAATCACTCACACATACATAAACAAATACATGCAAAAGCCTCGTAATAATTGTTTATAGATAACTCGATCTCGGATAGCCTACCAATCTTTATTTGTCTCACGTTAAGGTTTCGTTTCGCTTGAGCGTCTAGTTTCGCGCGACCTCGACCTTGAGGCTGACACTCGCTTGATTGATCACAGATCACTCATTACGCGGTCACGGTCAGCACGGGTAATTTATGCTATAAATTAGCATTTATGTGAATTATTGTTTATGTGAATGAATAGATGTGCAAAATAAGTGAAATTTTACTTGCCGAGTGTTGTGTTAGTCTGTAATAAATAGTTTGTTTCGTTTCCTCGTAAAGGTTTGTCTTTATAGTTTATTTAACTTTGTTATTTGTCGTGACGCGGTTAGACGAGAAATGGCGGCATTGATACAAATTGACTGTTGTCTTACAGATTACTTATTAAATGACTTAACTTCGTTCTCCAATCAATCTTTCGAAAATAAAAAATATATCATAAAAAATGGACGGGCTTGTCCCGATATAAAAATTGATTATAGGCGTAAAGACGGATTTTTCAAACATTTTCACAGTTCTATGTATGATAAATACAATTGGTTAACGGGCAGTTGCAAATTAAATAAATTATTTTGTTTTCCATGTTTGTTGTTTTCCTATACAAACAGTGCTTGGAATAAAACGGGTTTTTCAGACATTAATAATTTGACAAATTCGGCTAGGAAACATACTCAAACTGAAAAACATTTACGCAGTTGTTTATTATTACACGATTTTGGAAATAATAGAATAGAAACATTTTTCGGTAATAGTTATGAAGCCCATAATCGAAAAGTGGAGCGTAATCGAAACTTAATGAAACGTTTAATTGACACTGTTGTTCTTCTTGGAAAACAGGAGTTATCTTTCCGCGGCCATAGTGAAAACTTAAATTCAGACAATCGTGGCAATTATGTAGAAACATTGTTTTATTTGAGTAAGTACGACAGCGTTATAGACTCTCATCTTGATCAATGTTCATCTAATTCACACTCCGTGTTTACCGGTCTCTCGGGAGACATTCAAAATGATCTTATACAATGCATCGCGGCGGTAATTTTAGACGAGATTAGGTCTGAGATTAGCCAAGTTAAATTCATTTCAGTCATGATAGACGAAACCCCAGATGTTAGTCATAGGGAACAATTATCAGTCATATTTCGTTATTTAACCGAAAACGGTCTGGAGGAAAGATTTGTAGGTTTTTACGACGTTAGTGAAAGCCGGACAGCGGCTGTATTAGCGACTCAGTTGCTTAATATTCTTGAACAATATCGATGCAAAGACAAATTGATCGGTCAGACATACGACGGTGCGGCCGTTATGTCAGGTGAACGCGGAGGCGTTCAGTCTTTAGTACGGGGTCAATGCCCTCTCGCACGTTTCGTACCGTGTTATGCTCATATACTTAATTTGGTTTTAAGCAAATCCTTGGAAAATATTTCGGAATTAAAATCATTTTTTGGTCATATCAATGGAATTGTCAGGTTTTTCAACAAATCGTCGAAGCGGTCAAATCTTTTAAAACAGTTTTCCGACCGTCTTATGCCTGGAGTAGCTGAAACGCGATGGCATTATCATTCACGCATTATTAATGTTATATTTAATTGCAGGTTAGATATGATTGAAACGTTTAATCATATATTAGATGATCCCCAATCGTGGGATGTTGATTCTGTATCCATGTCGGAGTCGTTTGTAAGTAAATTAGAAGATATGCAATTTTGTTTCCTTTTACATGTTTTTTCGGAGATTTTTGCCAGAACTGACATTTTATTTGCTTTGCTTCAAACCAAACAAGTCGACATCGAAACCTCAGTTAGAGAAATAAATGCATTTCAATCTTGGATGTCAGAAGAGTTTTTAAAGCAATTTGATTTTATTTTCAGTAGTATTCAGGAATATTGTGAACCACCACGACGACGCCGGCGGCTGGATACAGAAATTGACTTAAAAACACAATACAAGCGTTTATTCGTTGAAATAATAGATAACATCAAAAGCCAAATAAACTCCCGTTATTCATCTTTTCAGAACTTAACTTTTCTTGATTTAGTCAACAAATCGAAATACGCGAGTTACCGTAGTAGTTTTCCTGAGGAAAGCGTGTCTAAATTAATATCCGAATTTCCAAATATATTTGATTTTCACGCCTTAAAAAACGAATTAAAAGTTTTATACAGTACTTCATCAATTAGTAATTTAGATGTTTACGAACTTTATTTATATCTTTTTAAATCCACGTTGAATGAAGCTTTTCCTCAGCTTTTAATTTTATGTCAAATTATTTTGACTCTTCCCGTATCGGTGGCTTCCGCGGAAAGGTCGTTTTCGGCATTGAAGCGGATTCATACTTATACACGAAACAGCCAAAGTGAGGCAAGATTATCAAATCTCGGAGTAATATCAATTGAAAAACATCTATTGTTAAAATTGCAACAAAAAAGCGACTTTTATGAAAGGATTCTGGCTCATTTCGTAAAGAAAAACCGTAGAATTATGTTAGAATACAAATAAAATAATTTATAATTTAAAATCATGTATAAATAAATAATTTATCAAAAAAAATGTTACGTAAATTTATCGGGTTATAGAATATATATATGGCGAAGACAGACGACAAACGACAAGTAACAAAATAAAAACATCCAATATTTCTACTGATATTTATTTGCTAGCTTATGCCTGCGATTTCGTATGTGTGGAATTCAGGCCATGTTGATTGTTCTATTCCGTGTCCAAGGCTACATGCATGCCAAATTTCATCCAAATTCGTTAAGCCATTTTCGCGTAATTAAGTAAAAACATTCACCATTTGTAATAATATAGTTAGTAGAATATGTTCAGCAAGTGAAGTTTCACTTATTTTTGGTTCTTGTTTTTCTATATATTATAACCCCTGTGCGAGTGACGTGTGCTTAAAACGGCTTTTTTCAAAGCCACTTTTATCATACTCGACATGCACTGTTCATATAATACCAGTGATGTCATGTATGGTGAAGGTGGTGAACACTAACAACTGATAAATTGCATACAACGCACGCAACGCAAGCAAATCACCAAACCTAACATTTCGTCGTAGTTATGGAAAAGGTAAACTAACACAACACATGAACACACTCAGGTCAGGTATGTAATTTATTGCATATTTTTTTATAATATGATATTTTGTTTAATTACGCATTAGCCGTTTTTTGGTCCGGCTTTACCTTCCTTTTTTTTCACCCCACGCCACTGCTAACTAACTAAATACTTAAAGATGTGAATCTTATTTTCCTTAAGTTACCTGATATGAAAATAAATAATTGTTTTAAAGAAAAAGAACTTATAAGTCATATGATTTGTTAGTTGATCGAAATATTCTTACCTGTTCTAGCATTTAAGTGTGGTTGTTTAGCTAACCAGTCCTTAAGGTGTTGCAATCCATCCTCAAGCTTTTTTGGATCTTCATATAACTCTACTCGAGCTTTCTCCGCTAACTCGGGACTTAGGGGGCGAACCGGCATTATATTTTTTATTTTCACTATTTCTTAAATACAACACGTTGTACTCTATGATCACGCATAAAAGATTTGTGATTTAAATGATTCAATATCGAATCAAAGATAAACGCTTTTAATCATTGCCTTGTTATCTTCGTAATCCTTATTAAACATTATTATTTAATAAGTCACTATATATTGTTTTATTATGAAATTATCGTTTGAATAAACAATTTAATTAATATTTTATTTAGTGACTAAATAAAATATTCATTTTCTATACTTGGATCTTAGTGTCATCGACAATAGAGCTCTTTTTTACCCGATTGACCCAGGAGGGTAAAATTTTTCGCGCATATGTAGTATGTAATATTTCGTTTTCACTGTGACCTCCAGAACCCTAAACAGCTCGATTTGAAGAATAAGGTGTCATTAGATTCGTATGCTTCCATCAAGTACGATAACTAATATGATTTCAGCACAAAATCCATAATAAATAAATAAAATAAATGGTGGACGTAAACCATTAAACTGTCAATAACTATGGATCCGTTCTGCACACGTCATAAGTTCCTTTTTTCGGCCAGTCGGGTTTTTTTGCTTTTTATTAACTTTTCTTGTTTTCAAATTGTTTTAAATTTCATTAAAATATCCTAAATAAAAAAGCTCTATATTAAACAAGGCATTTAAGATCTAATTTACATTTAGGTATGGCAGCACCTCAAAATATCAATAGTTTATTTAGTAAAAACAGATACCAAATACAATTTACTCTTCAAAATTAAAAAAAAAAAACTGAACTTTGTATTATGCATTATGAGTCTTTTTGACACTTTTTGTTTCTTTCCAAACAAATTTTATCATAGATTTAATTAGTCCCAAATGTATAATAATCGTGGTCTAAAGGTTTATTGATTCAATTTAATACCTTGCTATCGCACGAAATACGAACTCTTATCAACATTCGATAAGTTGTCTGATTGACCTTCTATTCACTTCCATGGTACGATAGTCATGTATTTGGGACATATATAAAAATATATTGATTGTCTCATTCACTGTTCAAAATTAATAAATATCGTTCTTTTAAATTAACCTTGGTATAAAGGGTGGAGATAAAGTAAAAGTTTTTGATAACAAATCAAAACAGTTTTAATTTATATGAATTTGAACAGTTATGAACGTTTTTATTTTTTTTTGCATTCACAATGCACATAATTACAGCTGGTTCTATCTTAATCGATTGTTGAATATTTGTGAAAATATTACTTTCGATGTTAAAGGTAGTTAGCGTTCAACATTGGTGAAACGATACTAGCTCGTAGTAGAAGTTGAAATACGTTTGTTTTCGACACGTTTTTCAGTGTCTCGGTAGCGGTTAGAGCATTCGCCTGGATAGCGAAAGGTCGTGGATTCGAATCCCACCTGAGGGCTCGGAGGCATAGTTGTTTTTTACACACGTATTTTATACCTTATACAGTTACGAACGTGTTCGATTAAAATATTAGCTTAGACATCTTGTGATCACGGCTCCTGAAAAGTGTCATTCTGTCAGTCTAACGAAAAGCCTGTTGTTTTATGTGTGATGTGCGCGAAAATGTAAATGCTAAAAAAATAACAAAAATATGTAACACAACTTTATTTCTTTTAGATCCAATTGCTAAATCAGTCAAACTGAAGCTGCCTAAAGGAACCCTCAATCCCAAAGAGTTCTTCTGCTGTCTTAGGTTTGCCGGGTCTTTTGCTCTCATCCGTGCAGTATTGCAAATCATCTTCCAACCAAGACCAGTAATCTTCTGCTTTCTTCTTCCAATAATCTACGTAACGAAAAAAAACAAAATCAGTTGACACTTTAAATGCTTCCTTAACATACGGGATTTTTATATCGAAAGCAATTTTTTCAAAGAAAAAAAAACACATCTCCGGCATCATCTCGAACAACAAACCTATAAACACGACAAGCAATTTTTTTTCTAACGCAAATAGTTTTAGATATAATGATCTAACAGTTATATACTTAAAGGGCAAAATATAAAAAAATATATATATATATGTCGCCGCAAGCATAAATCAACAACGTTTTAAATAAATTGTTAAAATTATTATTAGCATTTAAGTCATAGAATTAAGATTTAAAATGATCAATAGCAGTTTTGTATTAATTTCAACCTGTTCTGTTCTTAATTATTTCAAATAAAAGTGATTACTACGAAAGGTGTAAACAGATGACATTTTGACAAGTAAGTTAATGGTTAATTTATTCAAGGCTTATTGTTTTCTATAATTGCTCAATCAATTTATTTGTATTGTTAACTAAATTCATTATTGGCAACCACTCATTTTAAAAAGAAGTCTTTTCTAACTTATAAGTAACTCAATTGATTGTAACGTCGACGCAACGCCATTGGCCCACGTGGCAAGTAGCAGGAAGTGGGGTGGGGCATTGCGCTCGACAGACGGACGGGCAGAGACGAGTTCACTTCACTTCTGATTTTGTTGCGATACGGTGGTTAAGCAAAAACTCTGCCTCTCCGTCAATTCAAAAATTAGTTTTGATTTAATTATTAATCAGTTCAAAAGTTACGATTATAATATTACAATTTAGTTCACTTTAGAATAAGCGTGAGATTGTCAGTTCAATAAAAAACGTTAATTTAAGTGGTTTTCATTTCTTTTGTCAATGAGTGATTAAAATCTATTAAAAACTACCCTTTATAAAAGTTACGAATTAGTGCTTAGCAAGTTGCTTTAATTATATTAGGGATCTCTTATGGATCATCCAATAGACAGAACCGATGGCTATGAAGGAGCTACCGGTTCTGCTCTTTTCAAAAATAATTCTAGTTCGCAAATTCCGATATCAGAAGTGGGATCGTTACAACGATCCCTTTTTGTCGGTCAATGTGTTTCAGGTCCTGACAACCCTGGCGCTGATGCGGAAGCGCCGCTAACGACGCCCAACATAAACGAGCCTACTACGCTGCTGCGTTCTCCATTTCCGGTGGGCACTAGTGTCAACCCAGTGGCACCACCACCTGCACTCCAGCCCGGTATCGTTCCACCCGAATTTTTCATCCAAATGATGACCATGATGCAAAGTATGAGCGAGCGTCTATTGGAACAGTCAGGTAACAAGTTTAAAATAACCGACGTGTTTCTGCCTTCCTATGACCCAGACGGCAATGTTGGTGTGCGTGAGTGGTGTGACCACATCTCTACGGCTAAAAGTACGTATAACCTCAGTGATTATGACATTCGCATGAAAGTGACTAGTTTGTTAAAGGGTCGCGCCAAAATATGGGCCGATAATTGGTTAGTTACTACTTCTAGTTGGGAGGAATTACGCCAGAACATCGTTACTACCTTTGAACCCGAAAGTCGCTATTCGCGTGATATACTCCGGTTTAGGGAACACGTTTATGAACCTTCGAAAGATATTGCTGAGTATTTATCGCGTGCATGGCTTCTATGGAGGCGCGTAACGAAAGATAAACTTGATAATAGCGATGCTGTCGAGGCAGTTATAGGGATGATTAGTGACAAACGTCTGAGGATTGAATTGATGAATGTTAGGGCTACGTCGGTGCCAGAATTAATTTCTGTTGTTTCATCCATACGTGCTAAACGACCAAATACGGCTCATAGTAACTCAAACTACCCACCTCAAAAGCGTGCTAGATTCTCTGCGGACAATAAAAGTACTTCTTATTGCAGTTTTTGTAAAAGAGTTGGTCACGATTTTAGTAACTGTCGTAGCAAAGGTGATTCAAGTGCGCGTCTGCCTGAAAAGAATCAAAATGTAACCCCACTGACATCAGCATCAGCCTCAAGGCCGACTGGCAAGTTTTGTTCATTTTGTTCTAAACAGGGCCATACATTTGAAACGTGCTTTCGTCGCGAAAAACAAATAATCTCTAACGTTAATGTCGTATCTCGTAACCAATCAAATCTAAATACCATGCGTATTCGTGTGGGCAGCATAGGAATTGACACTGTATTTGATAATGGCGCTGAATGCTCTGTTATGCGAGAATCAATCGCGAACAAGTTACCCGGGCGTAGGCATCAAAACGTTAACTATTTACGTGGTATAGGTCCGTTTACCGTAATATCCACAAGCACATTGACTGCTATTTGCACTATTGATAATATTAACGTAGAAATATTATTCCATATCCTACCTGACTTTGAGATGACCTCAGATGTGCTTATTGGGGCAAATATTTTACAAGAAACTGGTTTGAGCGTGATCATTACTAATAACAGCGCCTCTCTATTTTCACAGCCGCGTATTATGCATACGCGACTAAACAATTCAACATTGGAAAACCTTAATCACGATTTAACTGATGATTCGGATATCGAGCAACTATTAGTGCTACTTAACAAATATTCCTATCTTTTTACACGAGGTTTTGCCAAGTCACGCGTTACCACAGGTGAATTAGAAATACGCTTAAAGAACCCAGAAAAATACGTTGAGCGGAGACCTTACCGATTGAGCCCCGTAGAGCGCGAGAAAGTTAAAGATATAGTTTCTGAGTTAATCGAAAATAACATTGTCCGTGAAAGTAAGTCTCCTTATTCTAGCCCGATTATCTTAGTGAAAAAGAAAAATGGAGATGACAGGATGTGCGTTGATTACCGCGAGCTCAATTCTAACACCGTGCGCGATCACTACCCACTTCCACTGATAGCAGAACAGATTGACCAGCTGGCAGGCGGTAAATATTTCACTTCGCTCGACATGGCATCAGGCTTTCATCAAATCCCAATTTCAGCCGATTCTATCGAGAAAACAGCTTTTGTGACACCCGACGGACTATATGAATACCTAACTATGCCGTTTGGTCTTTGCAACGCACCATCAGTGTACCAGAGGTGCATAAATCGTGCTCTTGGTCCTCTTTTAAATCCGGGCAGTGCTGATGCCGGCACTCATGATAGCGTTGCCCAGGTTTATATTGATGATGTGATTAGCAAATGTCGTGACTTCTCCAGTGGAGTCTCATTTTTGGAAAGAATTTTAATTACCTTACGCGATTCAGGATTTTCTATCAATATAGACAAGTGTCTTTTCTTTAAACGTTCAATTGAATATCTTGGTAACGTAATAGAGGATGGACAAGTACGCCCAAGTCCTAAAAAGATCGAAGCATTATTAAAAGCCCCAGTTCCGACTACCGTAAAGCAAGTTCGGCAGTTCAACGGTCTAGCGGGCTATTTTCGTCGCTTCATCCCCGATTTTGCACGTCTTATGATCCCTTTGTATAACCTTACAAAACAAGGAGTGAAATGGCAATGGACACATGTCCACGAAGAGGTACGTCAAAAGGTCATTCATCATTTAACGTCAACACCTGTTCTAACTATATTTAGAGAAGGAGAGCCAATCGAATTATTTACAGATGCAAGCAGCCTTGGGTTTGGAGCCATACTCGTGCAGATTATCAACGGGCGGCAGCATGTTGTAGCGTATTTCAGCATGCGCGCAACCGATATCGAAAGTAGGTACCACTCCTACGAACTTGAAACTTTGGCGGTAGTTCGGGCAATTAAGCATTTTAGACACTTCTTATATGGCCGACGGTTTAAAATCATTACTGACTGCAATGCACTTAAGGCCTCAAAACACAAGCAAGATCTCCTACCCCGCGTACATCGTTGGTGGTCCTATCTTCAAAACTTTGAGTTTGAAATCGAGTACAGAAGGGGTGAGAGAATGCAGCATGCCGACTTCTTTAGTAGAAATCCCGAACCACTGACCGTCAATGTTATGACCAGAAACCTAGAATGGCTTAACATCGAGCAGCGTCGTGATACTCAGCTACGACCTATCATAGACGCTCTACATAATGGCGATGTCGTTCCCAGATATCTACTTGAAGATAATGTACTTAAATATGAAAGGGTAGACCCAATCCTAGGTGCTTTGTGCACCTTGACTTGACTTTGGTTGACTGTCGTACCTAAATCCTTTCAATGGAGTTTAATAAACACCTATCATACCGCTCTCAAGCATCCAGGTTGGAAAAAAACCCTTCACAAAGTAAGAGAGACCTATCACTTTGATAAGATGAATTCTACTATTCGTGAATTCGTTGACAATTGCGTCGTATGCAAGACCTCAAAACAAACATCAGGAGCAACACAGGTACAATTGCACCCAATTTCCAAGCCAGCAGTACCATTCGAAATGATCCATATGGATATCACTGGAAAGCTCGGTACACCCGAAGATCAAGAGTACGTCGTGGTAACTATAGATGCTTTCACCAAATACGTGTTGCTGCGTTATACTAACGACAAAAGTCAACACGGCACTCTAGGAGCCCTAAAGCAAGTAATTCATCTTTTTGGAACACCAAAACAAATAATCGTCGATGGAGGCCGTGAGTTTCTCGGCGAGTATAAAAATTATTGTGACAGATTTGGTATTGAAATACACACTATTGCACCAGGTGTTAGCAGAGCAAACGGTCAAGTGGAGCGGATGATGGCTACCTTAAAGAATGGTCTTATAATGATTAAAAACTATGAGAATCCGAACTGGCACACAGCACTTGAGAGCTTGCAACTAGCTTTCAATTGCACTGTACATAGAACCACCGGTGCCGCTCCACTGACGCTTTTAACCAGACGCCAAAATTGCGTCCCGCCTGAGCTCCTGAATTTGATCAACTTCGATAGCTCCTCAATTGACATAGAAGCTCTGCAACGCCACGTCCTACAAAGGATGACCGAAACGTCTGCCAAAGACAAAGCCAGGTTTGATAAAGGACGAGCCCGAATCCGCAACTTTCAACGAGGGGATTTTGTTTTAATCAAAAACAATCCTCGAAACCAGACCTCTTTAGATCTCAAATTTAGTGAACCTTATGAAATTTTCAGAGTCTTAGAAAATTACCGCTACCTGGTAAAAAAAGGTAATCGGTCACCATGGACGACCGCGTAAGGTGGCCCACGACCAGCTGCGGCGAGCACCACAACCTGTCGGTGGTGCAGGCAGTCAGGCGGCCGTGTCGCCGGATGACCAGCAGGCGGGGCCCTCCGGTGTCACTGTGCCATTAACGTTGCGACCCCAATCACAATGTGTGGGCGAAATCGACGAAGGGAACTACCCTACTTTCACCCGGTGAGATCTTTTCGTACTAAATAAGTAAGGTCCAGTTGTTGGAACCATATCCATACTCAAAAATAACACCTTATTAACTATTGTCGTGTGGAGCCGAACAATAGTTTAATAAAACTCATAATACTGTTGTCGTGTGGAGCCGAACAATAGTTTAATAAAACACATAATACTGTTGTCGTGTGGAGCCGTACAACAGTATATACCAAAAAAAAAAAAATAATAATAACAAAAAAAAAAGCTTAATAAAAACTGCTGTCATGTGTTATGAGCAGTTAGTACTCGGGTTGGTTTGGTAAGACACACCTACCAAGTTAGGTTAAGGTTTGCTATGGGAGCACCTAGCCTCAAAATTTTTTTCTTATCTATTTCAGTTAATACGCCGCCTGGAGCGCTGCAGAGCACGCAACGCATCTCAGGATGGCCGTGTCGCCGCAAGCATAAATCAACAACGTTTTAAATAAATTGTTAAAATTATTATTAGCATTTAAGTCATAGAATTAAGATTTAAAATGATCAATAGCAGTTTTGTATTAATTTCAACCTGTTCTGTTCTTAATTATTTCAAATAAAAGTGATTACTACGAAAGGTGTAAACAGATGACATTTTGACAAGTAAGTTAATGGTTAATTTATTCAAGGCTTATTGTTTTCTATAATTGCTCAATCAATTTATTTGTATTGTTAACTAAATTCATTATTGGCAACCACTCATTTTAAAAAGAAGTCTTTTCTAACTTATAAGTAACTCAATTGATTGTAACGTCGACGCAACGCCATTGGCCCACGTGGCAAGTAGCAGGAAGTGGGGTGGGGCATTGCGCTCGACAGACGGACGGGCAGAGACGAGTTCACTTCACTTCTGATTTTGTTGCGATACGGTGGTTAAGCAAAAACTCTGCCTCTCCGTCAATTCAAAAATTAGTTTTGATTTAATTATTAATCAGTTCAAAAGTTACGATTTTAATATTACAATTTAGTTCACTTTAGAATAAGCGTGAGATTGTCAGTTCAATTAAAAACGTTAATTTAATTGGTTTTCATTTCTTTTGTCAATGAGTGATTAAAATCTATTAAAAACTACCCTTTATAAAAGTTACGAATTAGTGCTTAGCAAGTTGCTTTAATTATATTAGGGATCTCTTATGGATCATCCAATAGACAGAACCGATGGCTATGAAGGAGCTACCGGTTCTGCTCTTTTCAAAAATAATTCTAGTTCGCAAATTCCGATATATATATTTGCCTATGAAAACCCACCAGTAATATCTTTCAGTGGGCCAGCGTCGCCTCCATATTCCGAAGGCAATATTTCCCGTGGAACAAATTTATACAACTCTTCGTAATTCTTATTGTGTACATAAAGCTAGAAAACAATAACAAACTCTAATTAAAAGATATAATAACAATGTAAATAATGATATGTTATTAAATTAAGCATAAAGTAAGTGAAAATGAAGTATTTATTATGCTTATATTTAAAATAAATATTGAGTACCAGTTTCTGAAAAGTTCGTTCGACTAGTTGGAAAATGATGAAGCACTATAAACATGGTTTTGGTATCCTTTTTAATTCTAAAGTTTTAAATTCCTTCTCATATGATTATACAATGGAAATCTACAAGACATCATAAATTTTATTTCCACGGAGCCGGCATAAAAAATATCACTAACCTAAAAAAACATAAAACTTCAAACAAAGAACTTTACACTCTTAGAAACAACCCAAACGAATCTGCAAATTTTATTAATAATCACTTTAGTAACGTTGGAAAATCTCTAGCTGAACGGTTTGAAAATGACGTTCCATCAATAAATGACTATTTTAATTCAATGTCATCATGTCCTAACTCGATTGGCATCGTTGAGCCGGAAGCCTCTGAAATAAACTCTATTATATCTAACCTAAAATCAGAATCTGCTGCAGGCTGGGATAATATTCCTACAACATTTATAAAAAGGGCAAAAACAGAACTTGTCCCTATACTTACTCACCTCTACGTTATAGTTTTTCAACAAGGAGTGTTTCCTAGACTTTTAAAGCGATCAATAATACACCCCATATATAAGAGCGGGAACAGAGACGACATCAATAATTATAGGCCAATCTCGGTACTACCAGTTATCTCAAAAATACTTGAAAAATTAATTAATTCTCGACTTATTAAATATCTAAATAAATTCAAACTCCTTTCAGACTATCAATATGGCTTTCGTGAAGGGCTGAGTACGGAAGATGCCATTCATAATCTCACTAAAAATATAATAAACAGCATTGATGAAAAAAAGAAGACACTCTGTATTTTCCTGGATCTAAAAAAGGCTTTTGATGCCGTCTCTGTCCCCCTTCTACTCCGAAAAATAGAGAAAATGGGAATTAGGGGCACCTTTTTAAGTCTACTCACTAGCTATTTAACTTTTCGAACACAACGTGTAAAAATAGATTCAGATATTCTTAGTGACGACATTTTAACAAATACTTACGGCGTTCCGCAAGGTAGTGTCCTCGGACCTACCCTATTTTTAATGTACATAAATGATTTGACCAATCTAAAACTAGACAATGGCAAAATAATATCATATGCGGATGATACTGCGCTTTTCTTTGAAAATAATTGCTGGTCGTCGGTGTTTAATACAGCTGAATCTGGGCTCCATAAAGTTATTAAGTGGTTAAATACTAACCTGCTCACCATAAATAAGAATAAAACGAATTACATTACATTTTCAATTAAAGATTGCACGCAACCTACTGATGATTTAACTATAACTGCTCACTCATGCCTCAATGGATTAGGGTGTAACAGTAACTGCCTAAAAATTAAAAGAGTCACTACCACTAAATATCTTGGCGTGACTCTTGATCGAAACTTATCTTGGATCCCTCAATTAACTATGGTTGCAAATCGGGCGAGGAAATTGATATGGTTGTTTAAACATTTGCGAAATATTGCCGATAAAAAACTTTTATTATACATCTACACGGCCCTCGTTCAATCCATTCTATTATATTGTGTAACAATCTGGGGAGGTACATATAAAACTCGATTTATAAGCATTGAGCGAGCACAAAGAGGTATACTAAAAGTCATGTTAAGAAAGAAAAAAATATATAGCACAACTAAATTATATAAGGATGCTAATGTTCTGACTGTAAGGCAACTATATATATTACAGTCTATCCTTAAAGTTCATAAGGGCTGTAATATAAACCCGGCTATTCTTAAAAAGCGTAATCCATACTCTGTCATAAAACTACCCTCAGCTAGAACACTATTTGCCACACAACAATTCTCGATACAATCCATCTTTTTGTATAATAAAATAAATAGAATTAAACATATTTATGCAATGTCGGTTATTCAGTGTAAGAAAACAATAACAAACTGGTTAAAGGAACTCGACTATGATCAAACTGAGCGGCTGCTCCTGCGGTGAAATGGTCCCGATCTTTTCACAGTAGAAGTAGCTGCTCACTATGATACATAGACAAACACACTAGGTACATTATACTAAACAAATACAAAAATAATCCACATAGTACACACATAAAATACATACACACATCCTAATACCCAACACCTATTTACACACACACACTTACACACGCACACACTTACGCACGCACTTACAGACGCACGCACACCACTCACACACACTCACACACAGACAGACACACACACATAACATACATGTATTTTTTTTTTTAATACTATTATTTGTTAAATCTTATAGCTTATAATGTAAGCAAGGTTCGATAGAGCGGGCATCTCCTAATACAGGTTTTTATTAACTTAAAAGGAGACTCCCAACCCCTGTAATTTACACTATAAGTTATTAAAGAATTTTTGAATTTTTTTTTGAATTTTTTTTTGAATATGCCAATATGCTCCGGACTTATCAACATCAAAAAATTGATATCCATACAGCTAGATGCATAAGCCTTCCCGATGCATAAAGAGAATGGGTCGCCCAACACACGCGCAATGTGGATTGGTGGACGTCAAAATATGCAGATGCAGTTGGGACCAACAGCTTAGCGTGCCTTCCAAACGAAGCTGTTCGAATTAATAAAGATGATATTATTTGTTACAATTCTACCAATAAGCCTAGCCCAAAGTGAGCACTTTAAGGCTTGTGTTATTAATAAATACATGGTCACCCATCCAATGACTATCGAAAGTCGCTTTACTTTCACAATCATAGACCTAACGCACCAACTATGCAATCGAGCTTCCTCTCTTCTCCTGTCTGAATAGTTAACCATAATATTTTTACTTTAATATAGAATAAGTATTACATACTTCAATACAAAATATACTAGAAATAATTCAAAAATACCACTTACTCTGCTCTTGTTCTTCTCGTTGAGAAAGCCTTTAAACATATTAAACACAGTTTCAAATCCAGTTGTGGTGTTTATATAATGGTTACTCTTCATGCGTACTGGAGCAGCATCCTGTAGGATAAATTTGTCGTTTTCTTGTGATAAAATTTATTATAACCATAAGCAAAACAAAGCGAATTAGTGACATTCGACTCCTTGAAAGCAATGTTCTGTTTTTCACATAAATGTTCTCACTACAGTCTCACAAAAAAAAATATGTTTATATCCCCAAGGATTAATATAGATGAACAAACAAAATGTTCATGTTTCAAATGAGTATGTATTTCAATTAACCAGAACATTTATCCATTTCATTACATCATTCAATAAAATAAGACTTTATTTTCATTCCGCATAATATTGTCAGGTGAAGGTAGGTTTTCTTACTTTGTATTGTTCATATGATAGATAAACGTTTGGCCTATGCAGCAACATATAAATATCATTGAAGATATAAATGTAAATCTATAGACTGTGATATGTATGTATTTTAGGCCATCTCTTGAACTCCTATAGTATAAAATGATAGATACGAACACTGAGAAATATGATCCAGATTTTAAAAATAAATTTGATTTTTTTTTCTAAATTAAGTCTAAATCAAGCACATCTTTTTAGAACTAACCTGCATAAACAGGGTCATTTTCTTAGCCATGGTCGGAGTCATTTGAAAGAAATGTGCCAAAGTGCAATTTTCGAAATCCATAATACCCCTGAAACCAGCTACGACGGCGTTGTCGTTTTCGTATACAAGTATCTGAAAAAATATATATTATATATTAATAATTAAGAAAATATAATTAATTATATTGGCTGGTATATTATTTTGTTGTTATCTTACGTTGTTGTCACATAAAAAGTCATTCTTATTATTTGGTTTTGGTCTATTTGCATTTCCAGAAGGCTTTACTAGCTATATCTTACGTACTATCATGTATCAACGTATGGACCTACAGTAATTTTTTTCCCTAAGCTACTATGGAACCTTCTCACAAGTCAAGTGGGTCATGTGACTTGTCCACCAATATATAAACGTTATAGTTCTTTCATAGTAAAACTGACACGGTTCTACAGTGACTTTGGAATAAAATTGCACACTTTATTCCAAAGTCACATTCAACATGCACTTATTTTTGACCGTTTGTGGATGGGAGTTCCGCAATAACATAAAACGTTTCGATGATTAACGTATTGATATGGCATCTGAATTTTTAAAGTTCTTTAATAATTTCTTATTGCCAAATCTCTCTCTGCTATGCTTTGTGGATTTAGCCCCTCGTATTTCTTTCACTCCAAATGTTCTTCGATTTTAATTGAAGAGAAAATTGGATATTATGCCACCTATTTCTAAGATATTTTGTTTATGTGCATAATACGTAACATAATATTTCAGTTTTTTCTTCGTTTCAATCTTTTCTATTATTCTCTTTACACGACAAATGAAAGAAAATCAATATTAAAATATTTAAAAATACATTTTAAACATGTCTTTAACGATGAGCTTAGTTCAGTTGGTGTATAAAACACGCATAGCGAAACACTCTGAAGACACTTCTACACAAAGCGGCAGTTATCGCACTCACATGCGATAACTGCCGCATTATATTGCTAGTATAACCGGTGATCTTAGAAAGTTTCATACACATAAAAATCATTTAAAAATTGCTTAACTCTTTTATAAGTAGTAAATTGAACCTTTTATTCAATTCAATCAGATTTAAAATTATGATAATTACACGACTACGTAGTTTGATATTGAGTTCTTATTATGTAAGCAATTCCTAAAAATTAAGGAAACATCAGGATTAAATATGATAAACATGAAAATAAACACATTTAGTGATCCATTAAAACAGTTTAAATGGACTGTTAGTGACCGGTTAAAACGGAACGTCACTTCACTGAGTGACAGGTAGGAACAGTCGTAGGAAAATTTATTTAAATAAAGATCTTGTAAGTAAGTTTTAAAACTATAACTGAACACACCTTAATTGTCCATAAAATCTAGTAACAAATCTGTGTAATACCTAGAAGGTTATTTTGACAGACTCGACAACTTGTGTATTTACTCGGTAAGTGGAATAGCTGTACTTCATAGTGTGGACTGAAGTCGCTAGAAGGTGGAACAAGAAACTTACTTTTTGAATTATAGTAGAGCACTTCGTTAACTCAATTAAATCAACTTTAGAAGGATCGTAGACTCCCATTCTGTATATTACTATAACAGGCCCCTCGGGTCCCGCAGGAGTGGGTATGGTCACTATTGGCCTTAAAGAGAAAGAAAACTTTTAATAATAACAAACTTAAAAATACATCAAAATTTTCCTTTAGCACGATTCATTTACACGTGCGGTGTCTAGCAGAGTAAAATAACCCCAGCCCTAAACCCTTAGGGTTGTTATAAAAGGCGACTAATGATAGTGGAAGTTATCTCCATACACTTCCCTGAGATCACAAAATGGGCAGCATCGTGTTATGATCTTTTATTACGATTTCTAAAATGCCTACCAAGATTGGAGATCATGGTAAAAGCCCCCTTTTGAGAGAGGTTCCGTCCAGCAGAGGCCAGGTTATGGCTGAGATGATTACGATTATAATGATATACCAGAACAAGTATGCCAAGCGATTCGGTTTCAGTAAATTTAACCAAAACATAGTTTGGCCATCTGGAAGTGATCCTTACACAGTGCTAACTATCTACTGTCATAAGCTGCTGCTTTTAATCACTTTATGTGCATTCTAAAGATGAACTTAAGATGTTTCCCGAAAATAAATATCATATTTTTTGTTTCTGGTATTGTTAAATTTGATAAACTATTAAAAACGATCTAGACTGTCGCTCTTTGTCTTCTAAATTACCATCTGTTTATGCAAAACATACCCTAGGTCCATAACTTCTTTAAAGTATTCCAAAGTCGGCATCGAATTGAAAATACTTGGTTCAGTAGTACGTAATGTATAGAAGAGATCCAATTTCTTCTTCGCTTTTTCCAAACTGTATTTGCATCCTCGTAAAAATATTACCAATGATTGATCCTCTATAATGAAAAAATATAATATATTTGTAACGATTTTTCATTCCACTTTGAGGATAGCTGGACCAGCTATGTAAGGACTTTACATGGAATTTTTTTTTTATTTATTGCTTACATCTAAAGTTATAAAAATATTTATAAAAACAAACTTAAATGCCTGTAAAGGAATGGCAAAATTGTATCTAACAATACTAAATGATATTTTAATACCTTAACAAATTTTATAATCAAACCAACCCATTGTAATTATCATAATCTAACACATTATGCATGAAATAATAACCGTAACAACAATATTATGATTAAATTAAATAAACAGATTTTATAGTAAGATACTTTGCGTCAATCACAATATTATGTATTATATTTTGCCACTAAAAGTTATATATTGCACGGTTTAATCACATTATTATTGATCTCGAATACAACTTTCTATTCAATTTTCACACAACAGCTACATTGCTATCATTAACATAACGGTTTCTAGTATTTACCACATCAGTCTTGAATTAAAAATAATAAATAACTTTAGACAAGGAAACTTCCAACAAAAAGCTAACCTAACAGATTTCTCCCCTTTTATGAGGTCATTTCTATAATAGAATACTTCGTACCAGTTCTAGCGTTGAGGTGTGGTTGTTTGGCCAGCCAGTCCTTAAGATGCTGTAACCCATCCTCTAACCTCTTTGGATCCTCATTTAACTCCACTCGAGCTTTCTCCGCTAACTCAGGGGTTAAAGAGCGAACTGGCATCGTTCTAAATTTCACGCGACACCCGCCGCTTTGTAAATATGTTACGGTAGAGTGCCTTATGCAAGTCTTTTGTATTATGTTAAGTTTTATCCAGTCATAATGATATAAAGTTTTATCATTGAATCGTTATCTACTTAATCCAAACTAGCGTGGCAATTAATACCTACCATGTAGCAAATATCAAACAGGTAGTTTTGACAAATCTTAAACCTGGCATTATGGATACTTTGATTATATTTTAGGAATGTTCATCACACGTGTAAACTGAATATGTGATATCTAGACGGTAACCTTATCGTTTCGTGTCGTCTGATACCATAGTTATGACCATCCCATCTGACATAGACCTTAAGCGAAATTTTTACTACGGAATGTACTTTTCAGTAACCCAACGAGCCTTTTGAAGATTGCTAGAATTATTCGGTAATCGAAATCTCAGTTGTGATAATTGCTGCTTTAACAAAACCTACTTTCCTAGATTCTGTGATTACATTTTCCATAGGAATAATAAGATAACCTGTTTTCATAGAGCCCTGTTATTAATCACGTGTTGTAGCAGTTTAACTTTGTTTTTTATGTTGTTCAAGCAATGAGCCTAATATCAATTCAATTTATAAACGCCTAATGATAAATATGGCACAAGCCGCACAAAGCACTATTAAAATCAGCTAAAAAAAACTTGCACGTAAAGTTTAATATAAATTCCTTCATATATTAGTCCCATACGTTTCAAATTGTAATTTATTCCTATGTATTATTCGATTTTTATAATAAAGTTGAAATCTAGACCACATTTCTAAGGCTTTTCTAAACTACCAGTAACATCCAGTTATTAAAGAATGATTGAAATATATTTTTATATGTTTTTGGTTTCTAAAAATCAATAGGTACTGTGATTTTTTAAGTACCCAGTTTTTTCTCTATTTCCTTAAGCTATACATGACTAGATGGTGAACCAAAAAAAATTCAAAATGTCATAACAGGAAATTATTTAGCGAAAAAACATCTAAAATATTTGAAAATATTAGGTAGGTTTTACGAGAAACAAAATTCCAACTAATCGTTAAATAAGCACTTAATATAACAAAATAATAATAATAGTTGTTTAAACCAACTTTTAATAAAATCTTCAGACACAATGTTTTTTCATAACACTATGGCTAGTTACTTTTTACAAAGTTGTTGTAAATTTTAAGGTTTTAAACAGATGAAAAGTAATAATATCTTTGTTCGGTTTTGTAGTATAATTTATTTTGTATTTTGAATTGACAACGGATGAATGAAAAACAAAAAGAAATGAACTACTCCATAATATTAAGAAAAAAGGTAAATTTATGAAAACACAATTCACTTTTCGTTATTCTAAATACTTTAGAACACAATGATATTCTAAATCTATAGATTTCAATCGATTTGCAGCTGTCTGAAAGCTCCTTCAGTGCCAAACATATCTTCAGCTGTCCTCGGCTTTCCATGCCTTTTGGATTCATCTGTTTTGTATTGCAAATCTTCGTCTAACCAATCGCTGTAACTTTCAACTCTCTTTTTCCAAATGTCTGTAATAAAATTAAGCACATTATTCAATCTATTCTTTAGCAAGAATTTTCACAGGTGCTGGTCATGGAATGAATAACCATAACTATTTCAACTTGTTCAGCTGCAGATTTTAGCACCCACCAATCGGCACTGGGCCCACGTGGTAGGCCCATTCTCCTCATGATAATTTTATCAGCAAGGAAGACTTTACCCCCAACAGTTAAGACAATAATAGACTAATGATAATGATTTACTGTTTTGTAATCATTCAAAGATAATAATTACATTTTAGTTGAGTAGTGTAATATAAGAATACTAATTAGAGATATAAAGCATTATACACCTCTCTTAGATTATACAATGGACAGCAGTGTTTTTCGCATTATCGTCTTTTACTGCGTTATTCAATCTGGCTGCCAAGCGTGGGGATTATGACAAAACCCCTCATTATTATGCAATTGCTACCTTTAATGGGTAACGGTCCCGAACAAATGTATGAGTGGTGCTTGTACGAATGTAAGTGACGAGGATTTGTACCTGAGTAATTTATACATATTTATATAAATATTACTTATTTATGTATCCTATATGCATATCTATCCGTAACCCTAGTATCCAAAACACATGCTTTAGAAAGCTTACTTTAGGGTAGGCTTATTATTATAAAAAATATATTTCATTAAATTACTACCTGAAGTTTAATTTAATTTAATTCCTATAGAGTTTATTTTTTTTATCTTCGTTTTATTTATTTAAATAAATTTATATAATAAAAATACAACCTAATGTTCGAATCAATGCATTCATTTTCCGGCTTTCAGAAGTCTGTTCTGAGCAGCTCAGGCTGCAGAGAAACTATTCATTTTATAAACTTAGTATTCAAGGCATAAAAATCTTTGATACTTAACATATCAAATATAAATAATTCAATACTGTAAAAATTTCTTTTAACTTAGACTATAATATTGAATTGGATTTTTGAACAAAACACAAAAAAATACCTATTATTTCCCTTATAGTGCCCCCACAGCCTCCATACTCTTCAGGTAAAATTTCCTTTGGTATATATTTGTACATATCTTCATAATTTTTATTATGAACAAATAGCTGTAAAATACAAAAAAAACTTAGCACACACAAAATTGACTAAACAGTCATTTTGAAAACAACATACTCGGAGGTGTTTCCGATCACATTATTTAGTTTTGCCCCAACGTATAAGTAGTATAATATAAGTATAAGTATTTTTTTCTTGCCATAAATACCTACTCTATTTCTGCTTTTCTCATTTAACAATGCTTTTATTGCATTCACAAACATCTCAAATCCGGATGGCACGTTAATATAGTGAGTGCCTTTCATGCGAAATGGATTTACGTCCTGGAATCAAAGTTTAATATAATGATTATTATTATTAAAGATAAATGACAAGTTGTTTTTATCAAATGATTGCAGGTTTACTACACACGGACAAAACGGATTTTCTTTGTGACCGTTGCTATGCATAGATAGATATAGAATGCCTACTAAGCAAGCATCTTTTACAATTTAAATGTTTATATGAAATAGTTTTTTATACGTATGTTTGTCAACAAATTCAAAAAAGCATAGCAATACATAAGTATCAAATAAATTCTTTACTTTCATTATCAATACACCTCTATGCAAAAGCAGACCGAAATCATTAAGTTTAATAATTTAACTTAACTAGACTTAAATCTCTTTCGTGTGTGAAAACATTTTTACTGTTGTTAAAAACCATATTGAAATGAAGAATATAATTAAAAGAAAGTTGTTCTTGTTTAATTTTTTACAAATTGCTAATGGAAATTGAACTTTCTGCTGCTGTCTACGTGTATTATTTTATCTAACATTATGACATAGGAGATAAACATACCATAAAAATATCATATCATTATTATTACTACTAATGCGATATTCAAAACAGCATCGTGAGCAAACTAAAGAAATACAAAGTATAAGACTTTTACACAGGTTAAATTCAAAAGAAATTATTACTAGAAAATATTTAACTAGGCTTGCCTAATAGCCGAGGCAATTTCTTTTTTTCATAATTTGTTTTAATACAAAAATCGTGAATAACAAAAAATATAATCATTCATCATATTGACCGAGGTTCATAAGAGCCACAGTGCAATTTCGGCGTCTTCAACTTCTTTTGAATTATAATGTCACGGTACCTAGATAATTTACTTTATCGCATTTTATATTATAAAAAAAAGTTCCGATTAATGAATGAATAAATATTTGTTTCAGTTAAATTTCATTAGTAATAATTTAAAAAGTTGATCCAAATCACACATTCGGATAATGAAAAATCGCTTGTTTAACGAATCGAGAACAATGTACAAAGTCCAACAGCGATAATTTTCTAGTACCTCTACAACCACAAAATATGAATAACTCTACAAATATTACGACAATGATTATGCGATATGTCACTATTTTACTGCTAATTATATAGTTTACACATTATAATATAATGTGTGATATTATATAAATAATATCACAAAAAAAGAAATTGGTAAAAAAGTGATTTACTCTAAAACTTGCTGTTTTGTGAAACATATAGATACATTTAGTAAAAAAATTAATACAACTTCATTTATTTTAAACTTTATAAAAATAAATTAGTTCATAATTAAAGACAATGACGATAAAAAATGAGGATGTAGAGAAATTTCAATACGAAAGCCTATGGAAAAGTAGATTTTTTGTCTCAAACTGGAACTAGGGAAGTAGTTTCCACGGCACAAAATACTGAAATCAAATAGGAGTATATCACAGGGTTGTGTAAGCGTAAAAGGTGAACCATCCTGTTCAGAAACCATTTTATATCGCAACGACAAAACCCCGGGAACATTTAGCAAAAAATTCCAATGTCAGAATTAGCTGAATCTTCTCGAAGTTGCATTATGTGATGATGATGATACGATGAATGAGTGCGACTTCATGTGCGCTTCCAAACTATTCGATTTAACTAGTCCAAGCAGTTCCAAGAATTATACTGAACATCACATATTGCATTACAGATATTAAATTAATCCTGCACATGTAATCGTCCAAAGAATATATAAGCTACCTGTAAAGATATGACTAATTTCTTTAGTTGAATTGGTGTCATCTGCACAAAATGGCCCAACGTGACACCTTCTAAATCGAGAATTGCTCTAATTCCAGCCACCATGGCATTATCATCCTCCATTATTATTATCTAGAAAAGAAGTAGTAAATGTTTAAGTATACTGCCAAAAGTATTAATGTACAGAAAATATTCGTTAAATAGAAGCTACTTCATAAGAAGCAATCTCTTCAATTTCCATTTCATAATCAGTATACGGAGAACAAGATATTCTACCTTTTGCAAAATATTGGATGCCGATATGATATCAGACACTGTGTATTTGCTAGGATCATATCTACCAGGTCTTACTATAGCTACTCTTGGTTCTGTGGGTTCTGACAGTTTTGGCAGTATTAAAACGCAACTGAAAGCATAATAATAATATAATAGTACTGGAGCTACCCAGTAGCAACACCAAGATTTTGCTGAACTCCTTGTCAAGTTTTTAAAAACTGTGCTTGACTGAAAAATATTTCTCTTATCGTGGTAATGAAACATTTTTTTTTAATTACATGAGTATCAGAAATAAAAAATACTGGTTTATATAAATATATAAATAAACATTACGAGCTCTTCTTTGGTATAAATAAATTATAGATTATATTATAATATAGTATTCTTTATCAAATTAATTTGATTATTGTTAATTTAAAAATATTTGAAATAGCCCAAATTAGGTTTCTATTAAATGTAAAATTAATGAGGTAAATTTTATTTATATATTATCTATTTATAATATTCCACAATAGTCACCTAACACACACAAGCCACATCAGAATATCAGAGCCGCCACGACGTCACCGGCACCGAAGTAGCTTAAAGCTAAGGCAAACCGCACGCTAGTTTCCTACAACCTTTTCTGTTATGACCTATCGCTAGTTTTATCTGTTTTTTATGTATTCTTGTATAGTAATATGTATTAACATTTTTATATGTGCTGTCAATATTATTTACTTACTTACTACCTATTTAATGATTAAAAAAACGATTATTTTATTTTATCCGAATCGTTAATACTTTGTATTGTATATTTCGACATACCCTAAATCGATGATTTCATTAAAAATCGCATCTCTATGTCTTATTCGAAAGAGGTCCTTTGCTGTATTTCTAACTGTATAATGAAAATCCAATTTCTCTTGAGCTCTCAATAAACTGTACTTGCATCCTCGAAGAAATGCTACCAACCATTGATCATCTGAAAACATTTGATATAATATTTATTTTGAACCAAGACCCAAATCACAGTACGTGACTATTGAAATTATTTTAAAATCTCCACAATCCACAATCTTTACCAAGTTATGAAAATGCTCTAGCCCAAATAAGTTAAAATTATTAGAGTTGTGTATTTCGTGCTTTATAATTTAAGGTTTAGTTTTAAAAGTTACATATCGGATAAAATTTGTAAAAAAAAATTGAATAACAAACGTCGGATTGGATATTTTTTATTAATTAAACGACAGATATTAAACCATTTAATCCTTTATTGTTTACAGATGGTTAAATAAAATTCAAAATATAATATTTTCAATCATAAACCCTTACCTGTCCTAGCATAAATATGTGGCTGTTTCTGTAGCCATTTCTTAAGGTGTTCAATATCCTCTGCCATCCTTAAAGGATCTTCATTTAACTCCACGCGAGCTTTTTCCGCTAAAGCGGGCGATAAAACACGTATAGCCATATTGTCACTTAAACAAACTACTAACAAACTAGACGTCGGCGTTGTTAAATATTCATGTTCATTTTGCGAAGGCTCGGCGCAGCAACATCGAGCATTATCGAGATAATGACTATCTAAAGGTATATTTAAATTCGCATCGAAACAACTCAATACTTTATATTGGTGTTAGAATTGGCACATTTTATTTAAAATGATAAATGCTTTGTTGAGACGAAAAAATTATCTGCTTTTATTGTTCCAATTAATAAATGTGCCGACCAAAGTTCATATTTTTTTGGAATTATTCAAGGTTCCGTATAAAAGTTTAATCTGTTAATCAGATTTTCATTAAGCTATAATCAGATCATAGTGGTTTGTGTGTTTGTCTGTCCGCTCTTTTTCCATTGTATCAATAACGTTACCATAGCAACGCGTTAACCGCAATTAGTTCGTCTACCGGACGCTAGATGGCGCTAACGGAAAAATATTTAATAATAGAAAAAAATAAAGAATTTTGCTCACCCGTGCGAAGCCGGGACGGGCCGCTAGTAATTTATAAAGAATAAAGTGTTTTCTTGTCAGTGAGACGTATATATTTTAGATCAGAAAATAATTTTAAAATGTTACATTATGTGAATGTATTTTATCGTAAAATGAAAATAGGTGATTTTTTTAACACATTTATTCAATTTAGTCAATTTTCTGATTAATTTCTATTAATCCTTACCGCTTAAAATACTTTTGACGCCGCAACACAAGCGCCGTATACGTCTCATCGGCGTAATTCATAATCTCATAATAAAAAATTAACAAAGATTTAATTTTGTATGGTATATTTAGCAATACGTATCGCTAAGGTTAAAAAGTGATATTATACTTTATGTACTTGATTTTATATGGTACCTACAGATGTAGTTACGATGCATTTGCTAAAAACTCGATGAAACAAAAAAAGTCGTCTCATTTGTGTACCTTATCCACATACAATTTACTTCTAAACAGTTTAATATTGGTTTTCTTAAATAATTTTCCATTTACTGGCACGATAGTGACATTTAACTATTATAGAAATACTTGATAGTGTAAACATCCTACATGACAAATATTTTGACTCTTCGTTCAGTTCTTTTTATTTTATAGGGAACACCAACAGAATTAGTCTATCTCCAGATATAACGCGCAAGCGTATCAGTAAACATAGTAAGTATAACGAAACATCGAGGTATCTAGGTAAAGATATCACTATCACAACTACAATATCGAACTGTGGAGAAACGATAACGCCTATAATTATTATTTTGCAATAAAAATACCATAACATAATACTTCTAACATTTTCGTAGTTTTACTATGAAATAAGCCATTTACTTACCTGACAATTGATGCGTTTATAATAACTTGGTCTTATTTTTTCATCTGTATGGTCGTTTCGCTTCCTTTCCTTCCCTTTCAGCGTTTTTATTTCATGTTCTTATTTATTTTATTAAGGCAACCAACAAGACATACATTTTACAAGTTAACATTACATTACTTGGTATTATCACTACGAGTATAGTGCTGGCTTACTTAAAAAGTGCCTCGGAAAAAGTCATATCAAAAAAAAATTTAACAGAAGACACCAGTATTCATAAAAATCGTCTTATCCAATGGTAAACAGTCGTTGGTACGATAATAATAAAGTCGTCTATAGTAACAGATCACAAGCCTAAAAAAACAGAATAACAACGGCACTAGAAACACAAGTCTGACCGTGAAATGAATCCGGGACCTCCCAATCGCCTAATACTTCAACGTACCACCTTTTCGGCATCGCAAATCAGCCTCTTCCCTTTTGAAGTTTAAAAGGTGTAGCCGAAATATGTCAATGCCTTCGTTATGAATTAGGATTGTAATGCGCTTGTAGCTTGTTCAGTGTAGTGTTTAAGCCCAGTTTTTCTTTTTAATGACTTAGGTAAAAATCCACTCATACCATGTGTGCTAATTACACATGGTTAAGAAAATAATTATTACAATGTTAGAATGTCATTATTGTAAATAAATAAAGAGTTAAATATTAGACAATATTAGTTAACCCAAGTTAAGGTGAATATTTAATTTTAATTTTTGCATTCACAATGCCAGATTTTCTATAAAATATAAAATACGCTTGTAAAAAAACAACCACGCTTCCGAGCCCTCAGGTGGGATTCAAATACACACCTTTCGCTATCCGGGCGAGTGCTGTGACCGCTAAGCTATCGAGCCCTCAGGTGGGATTCAAACACACACCTTTCGCTATCCGGGCGAGTGCTGTGACCGCTAAGCTATCGAGACGCTGGCTGACGACAAGTCGAAATTTACAAACGTATTTCAACTCTACTGTGAGCTAGTATCGTTCCACCAATGTTTCAACATCGAAAATATTTTTTACAATAATAATCGCTGTAGTATTTATATCCCAAGTTAACTATTTGTGTTATGGAATTCAGAAACAACGACAGTACCAACAACGGCTTAAAGCACTCAATGGATGTCTTGCTGAAAAAGCATTTTATGACATTAGATCATTTTAAGCAATAAAATATAGTCTATATATTTAAAAAAATCTCTGTTACAGTGTTTAACCGCGTAGAACTCCGTAACTACTCAACCGATTTTAATTATATTTATTCGTTTTGCGGGATTTGTTACACCTTAGGACATGGAATAGGTTTCATTTTAATTTATAACCATAACATCAGAACATAGAAATAACAAAAACATATTTTATTACAATTTCATTCTTCATAATGCTTTCATTTTTCATTAACTAGAGCATGTTCATATGCCGATAAGTTAAATTATAATTCCATTTTGACATACATATATATAAAAACAAATACACTTGCCATATATGTACCTATATAAAACCCGTATTTTATGAATAAATAAATGAATATGATACAATTAAAACACAGTTACTCTTTAATAATATTTCATTTTAATCGAACTCCAGCTGTCTGAAAGAACCTTCCGCTCCGAACATATCCTCAGCAGTCTTGGGTTGGCCTGGCCGTTTGGTCTCGTCCGTTCCGTATTTCAAGTCTTCATCTAACCAATCGCTGTAGTCTTCCACCTTTTTCTTCCAATACCCTGTAAACATATTATCAAATTACCAATGTGGATTTTAATATTTATTTGATGCGGATTGTAATAATTTTGCTCCAGACACTATAGCTGGTCCTATTTCGGAAAGAATACCTTGTCCTAAAATCCTTGGGATTTCTAGGTTCTAAATCTAGAAACGTTTTGTAATGGTTTAATAAAGCAAATCACTACAAAAATTTAGGACGCTGTTTTAAAAAATAAGTTCAAAACAGACGATAGCATAAAAATAATATAGGTTCCCAATGACTGCTTGAGCGGCATTTTTCTATCTTGTTTCTTTTTAAAGAATATCAACAAAGCAATTAATTTTTATATCCGTTAACCCCTCGTGGTGGGTCCACGCCCGTAGTACATTGGCGAGGATCGTATTTGGACCGCTAAGTATTCGCGAGTTATGCATGAGTCAGCATATAGCAGCAAGACTGTTATCCATCTCTCTCATCATTTTGCCGTAAAATCAAGAACCTATCAAGAGCTTATGCGAATAAAAAACATTTGAGTAAAATGGGTTAATAAAAATCGGGTTTCTTGAGGTTTTTATTTTTTTACTCGTTTTTTTAGTATGAAACTAACAATTTTTCTACGATTTTATAATCCTGATTAAATGCGCAAACTTTAAATGGCACTAGCCAAGGAACTTTTGTACATTTTTTTGAAAGTCTAAAAGCAAATTAGTCTTAATTCTAGAAAACTTAGGGCACTTGTGTCATTATTTAGAAATATTATTTAGACTTACGGTTCCAAAGTTTAAATGAACAAAAATAATAAAAATTAACCATAATAACCGAAAATGGTTACAGTTTGACCAAATTTCTAGGTTTTTCCTAAATGCTCATAATTTTCAGACTGCATGGGATAGATTTTTTTCTGATTTTACTCATGATGGTTACAATCAATCGTGTCACCCCGTTTTCGGCTTGACGTTGAGTACTGGGACGCCCTGTATGCAACACAGCTCTTAAGTTGTTACCTGACGAGAGAGGTTTTTGGCTGAGATAATACAAAACGCCATTTACCAGCTTTTTTGAAAATCATCAAGGATTGCTATATACGATGAAAGAGCTAAATGATCCGCTATGTTCATGGGCATTATTCTACTCACTTTGTCATTACCTACAGTCTTGATAACCACTTTTCGTAATATTTTTCAGTAATATATAAGTAGTTACAAACCGACAATGTCCTTAGCAGACCCTGCAGCTCCACCGTATTCTGCTGGAAGAGTTTCTTTAGGAATATGTTTGTAAAGTTCATCGAAATTTTTGTTATGAACGTACAGCTGAAATAGTAAATGCGTATTCATTTTAAAAAAATACATAAGTTGTCTCTTAACTTGTCTCTTAATCTATAATCTAAGATCACAGTGGTTTGTGTGTTTTTCTGTCCGCTCTTTTTCCATTGTATATGCGTTACCATAGCAACGCGTTAACCGCAGTGGGTTCGTCTATCGGACGCTAGATGGCGCTAACGGAAAAATATTTAATAATAGAAAAAAATTAAGGAATTTTGTCCACCCGTGCGAAGCCGGGACGGGCCGCTAGTACATATTATTTATATACTTCTATATCTATACCAGGGATGTTGCGAATATTCGCATCCGCATCCGCATATGCGGAACATCCGCATCGATTTAGACATCCGCATCTGCATCCGCATCCGCATATAAATCGATGCGGAGCTGATGCGGATGCGGATGCGACAAGAAAGAAAGGGAAGGGGCCGGCGAGTGGCGAGTGTCGACCGAGTAAAAGATTAAAGATGATATATTAAAGATTAGCAGAAACACCGAAGACATCTTGGCTTCTCGAAGAATATCTCCAAGTACCGAAAGAGTGAAGAAAATGAGAATGACAGATTTCATGGAAACAGAACGACTAGAGACCTCAGGTACAGGACGTCAGTCATGTTTAATTAGTGATCTTACCATGATGCTACACCAGTAATTGTCAGCCCTGACACAATTCACAAGAAGCAGTTACTTACTTTCCGTAATAAAAAGTGAGTTAATATAATGATAGTCCTCTTTAATGGTGGAGTGTTAATCAAAGTGAGTTCAAACTGTTACCTAAAAAGCACGTAAATTCTTATCAGCGCCACCAGCCAGTGTTCCAAGTGAACAGTTATTTAGTAGCGCAGGATTAATACACGATCCCTTGCGAAACAGACTGGAGTCCGAAAAGGCGGTCATTCTACTTTAATTATAATCATTAAATATAATGCTCCAATATTTAAATTTCATTACTAAAACAATTAATCAGTAATAGTAATTCACTCACTACTTTATTATTAAAGTAGCTGACACACGTTGCCGTGGCTCAGTTATTATAATTTGCAAAAATGTTTTTTATTAAAAACCAGCAATAGCCCTCTGGCGCGTTCTGAGCCCGCGCGGTAGGCAGCCTTTGTGATATTGACTCGACGTGCCCGACGTGACGGCATAGACAGTGGTGGCATGCGCGTGAGCTGCGCGCTGTACTGGACAGTACTTTGACATAGAAACATTACTTTATTTTTCTAAAGTAATTTTTTTTTTTTTAAATAAAGTAGCCTAAGTTACTCCTTATTACATCAGCTATCTGTCAATAAAAGTTCCGTCAAAATCGGTCCAGCTATTCAGCGTTTAGCCCGAACAAACAGAGAGACAGACAGACAAAAATTGTAAAAAATGTGGTTTTGGTGTGTGTACGTATCCGTACCGTATATATATGCATGTAGTAAAAAACGGTTATTTTAATATTACAAACAGACACTCCAATTTTATTTATATGTATAGATAAACAAAGGATAAATATTACTGCTTTTTACCCTACCAAACCAACACTTAAGTTTTTTGTACAGATCCGCACCCGCATCACTTTTGGTCAATTCTTATGATAAATAATCGGTATATGGCATACTGATACCCATTCCACTATTTTTAAATATTCTCTCTCACACCTTAACTACTTAATCGATCATCATGAAATTTTGCATATGCTTTAATCCAGAAAAAAAGTACTGTTCCCGAGGGATAGAAAAGAAATATTCTTTTTAATCGGTAGCCTACATTAACGTAAGCGAAGCCGCGGTAAAAGCAAGTGCTAATATGGAATACACCGTATTTTACGTTGACCACATACGACCACATCTTTCAAGTATCATCAGAAATATATTTCCTTTATTTTCCAATCAACATTTCTCACCGACGGCCCTGGGTTCGAGTCCTAAAAGGGGCAGATGTTTATGTGAGCTGAGTACCTGAGTCATGGTTAATTATACTATATATATTTCAATGAGTATTACATGCATTTTTCCAGTGTCTTAATATATATTAATTCATTGATAAGCGGTTTTTGAATGGAGAAAAAGTTAAAATGTAAAATCTTTTGAATTTTAGTTAGTAGTTGTAAGGTGCAATCTAATAGATGTTGCGTTGTTACAGATCTACAGCGTAAATTACAATTTTTTTAACTATATTTTTTTAAACCTCTAAAGGTTGTACTAGTAGTTATATTATTATGGAAAATACTTACCCTATTTTTGTTTTTTTCATTTAATAAACCCTTTATTGCGTTAAATATCGTCTCAAATCCAGTTGGTGTGTTCAAGTAATGAGATCCTTTCATGCGAATCGGCAAAGCATCCTGAAAGATATGTGATTGTTCTCTAAGTTTTCGATCGGCAATATTCTACCGCCCTTATTTTTAAAACTACTTAGGTTAGAAATTCGTTGAAATTTTATAGAACCTAGTTGCTAATTCGAACAATAACGCGTCGAAATAGCAGTTAGGTTTGATACATGATCCATTTCAGTATAGTATTTTTTAAGTTACAGTTTTTGCCTTTAAAGACATGTCTTATCAGAAGTTTTAATCATCGTATGACGAACGAAACTGATGTAAAACAAATTCAGGAATAAATTATCTGTTAAAAATAAATTACATCCACCATATGTATATCCGTAAAAATTTGTTACCAAGTATTATATTTTCTTATTAAATTGCTATTTTTAGAATCACAATATTTCATAAGGCAAAAACTGCAAGAGCATCAGTGATTTATTGAAAAGTGCGATGTATGGAAAAGTCTTATTTTCCGCCACTTACTTACCTGTCCCGACACAACCATTTTTTTCATAGTCACTGGAGTCATTTGGAAAAAATGTCCCATCGTTACATTTTCCAAGTCGAGAATAGTTTGCACGCCCGCAACAACGGCATTGTCATAGTCTTGGAGAATGATCTGTAACGATTAAGTTTTTATATATAAAAGATGTTATAATAATAATTTTGTTTGTTTATCTTTCAGAAATCAACAGTTCTAACTGAAATCTCTAAGACAGCTATAAAAAATAAGTATTCTCAAAGCAAACTACTGACGTCTAAAAAGTTATATGAAGATCTCGTAAAAATGAACTCTGCTATATTTTGTAAATATTTTTAGTAGTAATTGCATTTAAAAATATATTATGTATACAAATTAAGCCACGTGATGTTTAACGAAGTAGAATAGCACCAACCTAACTTCAGAGTATAATTAGAATTATATGAATCGTCTAAATTACCTAAATGTTGCTCAAGTAACACGATTTTCAACGTAAACTATAACTTTAGTAGTCAATTAGAAATCTTATTAAACAATGCTTTTTTTGGAGCGGAGCGAACGAAATGAGCTAAGCTCCCACGGATCAGCTTCAATGGCGCAATGTCTGTTACGCCATAAGTTCCCGAATTCGTAACCGATTTTAATTTTTTTTTGTGGAATTGAATCAACAGGTTTAGGACCAGATTGTGACGGAGCCCCAATTTTGAAATTCGCAAAATTTCCCATCGATTTTTTTTTTCGCTCTGCTCCAATATATGGTACTAACGTAGCTTTATGCTTAGCGACTGCATCGCCTAGTATATTTTACTTTCATGGTAATTAATTCAGACTGCAATGCAAACAAACGATAAGCGGAGCAACGTCATACAAACGTTTTGTTTTATAAACTAAAGCATTACTTATTTATTATATAGTTTTGACTACTTCAATGGTTTACAAAATTAAATTATGTGATCATAAACGTATATGTTTTAGTTTTCATTTTACTTATTATTTTTTTCTCTAAGTTACTTTTCATTAACGTGAGTTTTGCACTAATTAGACTTCCACTAGTTCAAAAATTGGAATACTCTTTCCCTATCTGTCCCTTATATGGGATTGAAGAAAACTGAATCAAATTTCAGTGCGATACAGAGAAATATCTAAGGCTTTTAGCCCTTTCCTTGAGGCTAACCTCACTTTTGAACGTTAACAGGGCTATAACATTATAAAAATCTTTAAGCTTCGAGTCTAGTCTGCTAAACAAGCTTGGCTTGAGAAAGTTTTAACATTTTTAATTGAAAATTTTCTTAAGTGGGTTGTAATTTTTAAGACTTTTCAAAAAAGTAAAACTTTAGTGTATCGAAACCTTACGTCTAAACGACCTTAACCTTTTCAATGCCTCATTTAATTTTAAAACACAAATTACGACCCAATAATAATTTTAAATTTTGTAAATGTCTTAAGTTTTACATATGCTACAAGGTAACAGTTGCGAATCGCTCTATAACCTTTTCTGTAGGCCAGTTTAAAAATAAGAACTTAAAGTAATAAGCTTCAACAGCTAATTAAATATGACTCCTTCACGACAAAAAGGCTTCAACTTAAATTTAAATTGAGATGTATTATATGATTACCCCAAATCAAGAATTTCATTAAAACGAGGATCCTTATGATGTATCTTGAACAGGTCGGGCGCCGTTCTGCGTATGGTGTAGTAAAGGTCTAACTTCTCTTTCGTCCGTTCCAAACTAAATTTGCACCCTCTTAGAAAGGTTAATAACCACTGATCATCTGGAAACACGAGTAATACCGATTATTCCGATCTGACCTGAAATCTTAACCCGTTGTGGTTTTCCTTCTCCTGTTTCTTAGAATAACAAGTACCTACCTACGAGTCAAAACAGAGTTTAATCTTTACAATAAATTAAATATCCCAGAATCAACATAATAATTTGCATCTCCTAATTTATGATAAACATATAAAAAATAATGATGAATGTTAAAATCCTTTTTACATTTCTAAAAAGTGCAGTAATCTTTCCTTTCTTCACTTGAACAACAACGTACAATACATAAATCCGTGTTAATGGAATGTATACAATATAAATAACATTTAAAAAATCACTCGAGTTACATGACGTGAGGTATTCGGATGCCTTGTAGGGTACGGCAAAGTAGAATAGTACTAACCCTTTACCCTTAAAGACCGTTGAGCGCAACGACAGCGAACCTGCTTTTCGCAGCGACGGTCGTTTTGTTGACGACGTTTGTTGGAGCCTCGGAAGGGGTAGATGTTTGTATGATGAGTTTTTTATATATTACATATCTATGTGTTATATATGTATGTTTATTCGTTACCCTAGTATCCGTAACACAATCCTTACAGTGCTTACTATTACTAACAATAACTAGTCTAATCGGTGTGAATATAAAAATTGTTATTATACTTAAGGGTGTCGTAAAGGCGGCTAATGATACTGGAGATAATCACCATACACCTCCCGACAATCATAAAAATGGGCAGCGTTTACGGAAATATGTTGTTTTACTGTTAATCCATGGGCCAGCTAAGATATCGGTATAATTTGGAGGTACTCCATTTCTTTTTCACATAGGTTAGACAGAGTTTTTACGATGTTAAAAAACCATGATTGCCATCTCAAAATGATAGCTAACAAAAATGGCGAATTTAGAGTGTTAAAAAACCAACTCGAATACTATTTGTCCGATTAAATTGTTTTCTATTACCATGATTTATAACGATCTATTTCAATATTTAAGGTTTAAAATAATCCATAATTCATAAAACAATGACTACATTAACACTCGAAAGCTGTATTGAAAAGTGTTGGTACTGACTCTTTATATATCATCCAGCATCAACGCAGAGAGCAACCTGTATATAAACGCGGACCCAGTGGTCGAATTAAATTGATAGATATAAAAAACCTAGCATCTGTTGTTGGTTGTGTTATGATATCAGCATTGCCAGGATTACACGAAGGACTGGTCGTAATACTACAAGTACGTTTTATGGACAAGGAAAGCTTAAAGCGTTGAAACTGTTACAAGCCAATATCGACTTTATCTTGCTGTTTTCACGGCTTGGGACTAAATTTAAACTCGCTCCGTGATCATGGCACTTGCAACAGTGCCGAAATATCGGAAAAAAAACTCAAAAACAAGGTACATGGTAGCAATCCCGTAAATAACTTATATTACTATAATGTTAGTGACCATGAAAGTTTAAAACAATAGAAATTTAAACTTTCAAATTCTGACCACAATCTAATAAGTTTGCCTGTCAATTATACTTAAACACACTGAAATAGAAAACATAAATCAACTAAGATACACTTGTTCCAAAGTCGACAAAGCGAAGTAGGCTAAGCTCAACTACCACCATATGAAGATTGCTTACGTCAACATTCAAAACACCCTAATTATCAGGCACCCATTTGGCAGAGATGTTTGGATAATAAATAAAGTGCGCTTGTGCACTTTTGCACACTGCACACATGCAGACTGTTTAACTGTGAAAACAGCACTGGACAAGAAAAAAATATCGCAGATTTTAATTTGTATCTATCTTCTGACAGTGTCGATGAAAATGACTAAATATTTATTTCAGCCACCCAATCTATACATGTAATACATCAAATTAAAGTTTTTTGTTTTTTTTAGGAACAGAGGTAAGGAACCCACTTTTGTAAGTTCAAGGTACCAAACAATCGTTGATATCACGCTAGCTACAAACGCCGCGGCGGACCAAATCAAAGGATGGCACGTATCAAAAGAACCATCCTTTGCGGACCACCGCCGCATATGCTTTCAAATAAAATATAAGCCGGCTGATCCTGTCCGATACCGTAACTCCCGTAAAACAGATATACCAAAGTTTATAAACTTACTTACCAAAACACTAAGTGAGACACATCTGACAGACATGACACTTAGTACAAAAAACATAGACATCAATATACAACTTATAACCACAGCTCTTTTAAAAAGTTACGAATCAGCGTGTCCTGAAGTAGTACCCAAAGCTCCAGACAAAATTTCCTGGTGGGGGCCTGAGCTTGAACGTCTACGTAGGGAACTTAGGGCACTTTTTAATCGAGCCAAAAACACTAGAACTGAAGAAGACTGGGACAACTATAAACTAGCCCAAAAACACTACAAGAAACGCATTAGATTCCGTAGCAGAGAAGGATGGCGTACTTTTTGTAGTAGCATCAACTCAATAAACCAAGCCGCGAGGTTAAAGAAAATCCTAGCAAAAGGTGACCTTAATCTCCTGGGCTCCCTCTAAAAAGCCGACTGCACTTATACGAACTCAGACGATGAAACCAATGCAGTGCTGCTTGAGACACACTTTCCTGGCTGTCTCATTTCATCAGACTCTGAATGGGCGAATGAGCATCACAACACACCAACATCCCAGGAATGGGAAACCGCCGCCAAGATAGTAACCGCAGATAAAGTAACGTGGGCCCTAAAAAGCTTCAAATCGTTTAAATCCGCGGGACTGGATGGAATCTTTCCAGGATTAATACAATGGCAAATCGGTCAAATAACAAAGTACTTAGTACCAATATACAGGGCGTGCATAGCCTTCAAATACATACCTATAACATGGAGAGAAGCTAAAGTAGTATTCTTACCAAAACCTGGAAAAGACGACTACACACAAGCTAAATCCTTCAGACCCATCAGTCTAACGTCATTCCTACTTAAAACGCTGAAAAGACTAGTAGATCTTCATCTACGAGATGGAGTCTTAAAGAGAAAACCACTGCATCCTCAACAACACGCATACAGGAAAGGCAGATCAACCGAATCGGCCCTACACATGGTAGTGCATAAGATAGAATCAGCCATCACAAACAAATCGTCAACTCTAGCTGTCTTCATAGACATAGAAGGAGCCTTCGATAAAACTACACACAATAGCATAAACCAGGCCCTACAAAGATACGAAGTGGAACCGGTATTAACAAACTGGATTACCGAGCTTATCAGCAAAAGGGCGGTACAAATAGAAATGAACACCATAACTAGAGCAGAAGTGGTCAGAGGATGCCCGCAAGGGGGCGTTCTATCACCACTTCTGTGGAACCTAGTAGTGGATAGTCTCATTAGAAGATTAAACAAACAAGGCTACACAACCATCGGTTATGCTGACGACCTCACTATTCTAATAAGCGGGAACGCAGAAAACATACTATGTAAGGAAATGCGTTCAGCTCTCCGAATTGTGGAAGAATGGTGTGACGATCACAAGTTATCAGTAAACCCGAGAAAAACAGAACTCATCCTTTTCACCAACAAAAGGAAGTTACCGCAACTTCAACTACCCAATTTTTTCAACACCAAACTCTCCCTATCAACACAAGTCAAGTATCTGGGCGTTATCCTTGACAACAAGTTGAACTGGGCGAGCCATATCGAAAATAAAACCAAGAAGGCCTGCATAGCTTTTTATCAGTGTAAGAGACTAATAGGTAAAAAATGGGGTCTCAACCCAAAAATAACACTTTGGCTGTACACTTCAGTTATCAGACCATCCATAACCTACGGCTCAGTTGTATGGTGGCCCAGAACACAACTGGCCACAGTAAAAACAAAACTCCAAAGCCTACAACGCTTAGCAAGCATTGCGGCAACTGGATGCATGAGAACCACCCCATCAATCGCCCTTGAATACTTGCTCAATCTAAGACCCCTACACCTCGCTATTCAAGAAGAGGCACAGGCGGCCGCACTTAGATTAAGAGCAAACGGATTATGGAAACAAAACATAGAAACACCACACTCAACTGTTCTAAAGGATATCTTTAAAGAAAACCCACTCTTTGAGGCACCTACGGACAGTATACAGTGTCATCATGTTTTCGATCGAAGATACAATATCCAACTTACAGCAGAAAAAGATGATAACTCTGGCACAAGAGAAGTAAGGATATACACAGACGGTTCCAAAACCTCACAGGGCACTGGAGCCGGTGTCTTCTCGAACGACCTAAACATCAAAATCTCGACCACCTTAGATAAACTCAACACTATATTCCAAGCAGAATGTATAGGTATCACCAAAGCTGCACAGGCGGTTGCAGCCAGAGATGTCAGAGACCATAATATCAAAATCGTCTCCGACAGTGCATCCGTACTTCAAGCTCTGCAAAGTAACACCATAACATCTGTCCTAGTACTGGAGTGTCACAATACACTCCAGTACATTGCAAACACAAACAGCATAACTTTGCAATGGATCAAAGGACATAGCAACTCACTAGGCAACGACGCGGCAGATGAACTAGCCAAAAGGGGTTCAAATGGAACGGTGTATGGACCGGAACCATTACTGCCCATACCCATGGCACAAATTAGAACATGGCTGCGTATAAAAACAGAGGAAAACCACCAAACAGAATGGAACAATAGTGTAGGCTGCAGGCAAACAAAGAATGCCATTCCGGTGGCTTCGAAGAAGCTTGCCCGCAACCTCACCAGACTAAACAGGGACGAAATCCGCAAAGTACTAGGTACTATAACCGGACACAGTCCTCTGAATAAACATCTATTTACCATAGGTGTGACGGATAGCCCTCTGTGCAGAGGCTGCATGGAGGCGGAGGAAACGCCACATCACGTGCTCTTGGAGTGCAGGAGCGTGGCCGATCAACGGGCACGTTTTCTCCAGTCTCCAAAATCACTACCGGAAGCTTGTAGTAACCTGAAAAGGCTACTCGCCTTCTGGAATGGACTAGGATGGCTGGAGTAAAGGAAGAATAATCAATCACGTACAATGGCCCAATCAGGAGGCTAAGTGCGGAAAATGCCCCGTAAAACTAACTAACTAACTAACCCTAATTATCAGGCACCCATTTGGCAGAGATGTTTGGATAATAAATAAAGTGCGCTTGTGCACTTTTGCACACTGCACACATGCAGACTGTTTAACTGTGAAAACAGCACTGGACAAGAAAAAAATATCGCAGATTTTAATTTGTATCTATCTTCTGACAGTGTCGATGAAAATGACTAAATATTTATTTCAGCCACCCAATCCATACATGTAATACATCAAATTAAAGTTTTTTGTTTTTTTTAGGATACTGTTATGTATTTATTTAGGTATATAATATTATACTTGCACTATTAGTTTAAGACGCAATAAATTTAAGTAAATAAATGACTAGTAACGAAAGATAATTTATCACATGTCATCTTTTGTTTATTTTTTTTCCAATGTACACGATATTTTCTAAAAGCTTGTTTAAAAAACTCCAACCTCCAAACGGCTTGGCAAGCGGAGGTTGGCAAATGAATACGTTCTTCGTTCAGCAGTTGACGCCTTTCGTCCGAGATGATGCTGACAAGTTATATAGTTCATATAATATTTTATCGATGTAAATGACATTCATATTAACGAGGGACGTCCCAAATTTTCGAAAATTTTATGTGTCTCTTATATGAGTTTACATTTAAAAAATAGTCCGCGTGGTAGTGGTCCTTTAGTGTACAGATTCACATACGTATAATGTGTAATGTTTAATATTAAGCTACATTATAACTGAAAAATAATTTACTTTATTTTAACATAATATTTCAACTTATAATTAGAGAACAGTTAATCGCATAAATTTTATTAATCCTTAATTTCTATAAGGAAAATAATAATCCGTTTTGCTTATGTCAAATAGATAAATAGCCTTAAATCTTATCTGAAAAGATTTACTTGAAAAAAAATACTTTAATAAATCATTATTGTTATTCAAAATTATTACTTTATGTGGAAATTTATGACTACTATATATAGTCATTCATCATAAAGATCATCTTCAAGTTCCTTTACTTAAAAGTATTTGAAATAACAGATACTTTGGAAAATTGTGAAACTAAATACACATTTTCATTACTGATTACTATCATTGCTTTCGAGTTCTAATGAGGAGAACTCTTAAAATACAGCTTACCCTCTACTTTCCAACAGTCAGTAACAACCCCAGAACTTGATTCCACAAACCTAGCCAAGCCAAGCCTAGCCTTCGCATGCGCAAGAGCAACAATATTAGTACAATATATATCTTTTTAATATGAATTAACCTTTCCTGACATTCAAGTGTGGCTGCTTATCAATCCAATCCTTCATATGTTTCAAATCTTCTGCCACACGTTTTGGGTCTTCATTCAATTCCACGCGAGCTATTTCTGCTAACTCAGGGTTCAAAGGACGTAGACCCATTTTATAAAAAAAAAACTGTTATAATATTGACCAACCAGCGTGATAGATATTTTTAAACTAAACCAAACTATTTGTCCTATTGATCAGCCTTTATCAGTGATAATATCATTATCAGTAAGTATTAAATTAACACTTTACAGTATATATTTAATAGTGATAAGATCACACACGAGTTTTTTTAAATAAGCATAACGATATTTTTTATAGTATTCAAACTTTTTATGCCACAACCTTGTCGAATATATTGTAAAATAAGCTCAATAAAAACTCAAAATTGGAGTAAAAAATGGACTACTTCAATACTAGTATATTTATACTGGTTAAAAAAACACGTAATAAGTACACAACTACATTTAAAATCAATCTACTTTAATCCATGTAATGGACTAAGATCCACAGAATATAATGTAAAGGGATTCTATGACCTCTTTTTCCCATGCATGACACTGTTGCATAGAAATACCATTGGTTTCATGGCACTGCTTGCACTTCCGTAGGTCAAGACTCAGTGCCATTTTTAAATAAATAATAAAATGCTGATAATAACCATGGTGCTGGGAGCTTTTCTACTCTTGCAGTCGTGTCAGAAAAAATAATAATCTATGATCGTCTATCATACTCGTAATTGAAATTATATCGAATGTTATATGTTGTCCTTAGATATTTTAAGATGTTTCGTATAAGATGGATTTATATAGAAAATAAAACATATTACTATTTAACAACACATTTATTTTCGTGTATTTACATTTCATCATAAAAATTACATAATACAACCCTGTTACTCAATAAAATTCATACTGCTGTACATATTCAAATCTAACATAAATTTTGAAAACGTATGTAAGTTTCATATAATTTGCCGAGACTAATAAGATCACAGAAGTTATAATATGGCTGAATAATTTATTCTAAAAACCACCCTTTCTCTACAGTTTATGTTATTACAAAACAATATATTACCTCGTTAAAACATTAGTATTTCTTAAAGTGCAGATTTCGATACAAACATATAAACACAATCGCCATTTCGATTGCCCTGTTATTAAAGTGCAATGCAACCTTTCAGATTTCTAAATTCGAAAACAAACATGCCGTTATTTAGAAATAAACTGAAAAGCTTTTTTTTATTATGAAATTTAAATTAATATAAATCAATCTTAGATAACGTTTATGACGAAGTACTTTGATATATCATGCCACTGCTGTTGAGTTTGGATGTCTTATTATAGATTATTTGACTCTTAGAAAAAAAAAATTTTACGGTTTGTTACGCATAATTTATACTTATTCCTGACGTTTCGACTCATTTACAAGAGCCGTGATCACAGCATTACTAAGGCAATGGTCTTATATTTTCTACTACCTTCACAATGTTTTAATCCGGCACGTTCCTAACTGTTCAAAATGATATGAATCAAAATTGTTTTCTTTTGCATTTTATTTATTTATTTCATTTTCACGACGATATCAGTGTACACTACTGAGTCTACCACCAGTTCGGAAATTGGGAGGCCTTTCCAAAAAGAACTGGCGAAAGAAACTCTGGCAGAGGGACCGACAAATAATAAAAGTAAGAAGGAAGTCGATCCTTATGTATATGACGACTATTACCTTAGTCATCCGGTGTTCATGGCTCCTGTCGAGGAGTCAAAACGTGCGAAATAAAATATAAATTATGCACAAAAACCCGTAAAAAAGTTGTTAAATTTATTAGATCTTACAAGATCTAATAAATTTAACAACAACCACATTTAATTTTGTTTATATATTAAAAGAAATTCATAGTTCATTTCTTTAAAAGTGTAAATGAAACTATCGCATTTAAATGATGGCCAATTTGTATAACGGTTATTTATAATCTGCCTGTGCTTAAAAAAGTTCTGGGTACAAATCCTATGTTTGCGCCAAGAGCATTTTGGACTGTTTGCTCTACCTAAAATAAAGTTATAATTATTTATGTAAAAAAAAACAGATAATTCACACTAATCAAGCAAAGCTTTTGCTGCGGGTACTAAATAACGGGTAAAATATACAAATAAATATAAAATATATGTCTAAATAAAACTGCTCTTACCGGATTTACGACGCGACTTCTTTTTAAAAGCCGTGTTCACTGGATGGCTAAGGTTAATGGTCATCATATGTATTTTACAAACTTCCAACAATTTATTCGGGCACGTTCCTAACTTATCAATTTAATATTCAGTTCTTATACTTCCGCGCACATTACATTTACATTAGAATAAACCCATTTTTTATTCTAATGTATTCTAATTTTTCAATTCTCCTTTATAGGAGTCGAAACGTCGGGATTAAATATGAAATAAAATATGCGCAAAATCCGTAAAAAAGTGTTTTATTCTAATTATCAATTTAATATTAGTTTTTATAAAACAGTAATTTTTGGTTTTATTTAGCACTTTATTTAGTTATTTATATACATATTTCGGAAATTGAGAGACCCCTTTATTTATTATCGACAATAAATGTAAAATGGAAGACAATGTAATATGGAGGTCGGCCTGTCCGAGTTCTTTTCCCAAGTTCTTTTCGGAAGTGCCTCCCAATTTTCCGAACTGGTGATAGATTGAGTAAATTTTGGAAACATAGAGATAATAAAATAACTAAATAAAAGGCAAAGTAAAACAAAAATTAACTGTTTTAATATTTTTAAAATAAAATAAATACTTAGGAACGTGCCCGATTAAAATGTTGAAAGCACACGTATAAAGACCATTAGTCATCCTGTAAACACAATTTCTATTAAAGATAGATAAGAGCTAAACGTCCAGACATGTCCCTACTAGAATTCAAACTCGGAAACATTTGAAACGTAAGCGGGATTATTAACGTTATACAAACCGGCCATCATGTATATATTTATTTTACGACTAAAATTAATCTTGATTCCATGTGATCTTAATTAAAATCTTAATGCAGTGGCAATTAATTATGTTGCTCTTTGGAGAAATTAAACAAAGCTTTAACTTTTTCTACCTAATATTAAGCAGTTGAGTCAAAAGAAACTCAAGAGAGAGATTCTGATTTAAGAATCTATAATTACAATATCAAAAGTGATATATAACAACTACTGTACTGCAAAACATTTAAAAACTCAACATTATCCACATTAAAGCAAATATATAAGCTATAACACGTGTCTGGAGGAAGCTAAAACAGTGTAATAAATATACATAAACTTAGACATCTAACTCACTAAAAAGTGATAATAATGATTGAAATGCGGCAACGACAAAAACAATAAAAATTGATGCTGCTTTCTATTTGTATATCTGAGACCCTTTGGAGCAACAGTAATGATTGCAAGAAAATTTGTGATTACAGTATCCAAAACCTGTCATAATATTGTGGAATTGCGGTTAAAACTAGAAGACAGGTAGTTCCTTTTTTTATGGATGAACGATAATTTAAACAAAAAAGTAAATTTAATAATAACGTTACTATTAATTAATAAATCACAAATCTAATTATAACAATATATACTTAAAAATATAACTTAATCTAACTCTTATTAAGTAACATTTGCACTAGGAAGCATTGGAATTATTTAAACACGTCATGATCCATATCTTTTTATTTTCTAACCATTACGTTAAATTCTATTTTTGGTAAACATGATTTTTAAACTGTGAAAAATCTGTATAATATGTGAATAAATTAGTTACCAACAATGGTCTGTTTATTTCATACTTTTTCTCAAACCATCTATAGTTTCAGTATTGTATATTTTAGACAATGAAATTAAACAGTCTCATCAATGGTATTGTAAGAAAAAGAACTGACACAAAGCCCAAACTGCTTCTACAGATACCTTTATCTGCACATCGCTTCTGATTGATACCGTGATGTATGAATGTATTATTCTTCTTTATAGATTTTCAAACAAAACCAAGGGTAAAATCCATAAACTTGTCAGTTATCCTTGCATGTGATACAGCCTATGTGATACAGTCTTGGCTGCACATCAATCATGCTAATACTATGACGTCTCTGATAGATAGTCAAATGGCTTACACTTAAAGTATAAATTATTGTGCCCAGGCGTATGCTATGATATATCAGAAATTGGCGAAAAGTTTCAGCTCGTCTGGATCTAGCGAGCGAACCGCCTTCCAATCTGTCTCAGGGTACTCGTCAAAGTTGGACGTATCTCCTTCATATGATACCGTTGGAATAATTGGTGGCTGTAAAACAAATTATAAATCATCATATATCATAATTATCAAATAAAAATTCCGTACACTATCTTCGTAATCAATTAAAATCGTTTTAAATAAGGTAACTTCATACTTGATATACTTTGCCTAAACCACATATTCATTTATTCACTATCGTATGACTTTTTATTATATGTAAGCGATGGCAACAAATGCCTATTGAGTCGTTGTGTTTTGTCTGGTCTTTGCCAAGCTAGCAAGATCTTTTGCCATCTGTTACTATTTACCAAATGCCTACCTAAATAAAAAAAGAGTAACAAGTAATGCTAAATTCTTTTTTATATCTTCTGAACTTGAACTAAAAACTCTATGTCTCTGAATTCTGCTTGACAGTATTTTCTTTATTTATATTAACATTATTTATATTAATATAAGCGGAAGTTCATATCCATTAGTAAAACAAAAATATGTAGCTTACTTCCGCAAAATCCAAGGAAAGTGCACCGCCCACCGGCCCGCAAATAAATGCAGAAACCGCAGACACCGACACACCTGTATCTTCACCAACTAATCTACACGTGTTTCGTCTAACAGCTCCTAATGATGCTCCGTTTGGTGGCGAAACACGTGTAGAGTAGTTGGTAATGGTGCAGGTGTGTCGGTTTCTGCGGTTTCTGCATTTTTTGCGGGCGGGCGGGTGATGGTGACTTTGCGAAAGTAAGCTTCATATTTTTGTTTTAATAATTTTATAACTAATCCAGACTTTTCGACTCGTTTTATTATCGCGGCTTCCGTAATTATTACTTATAAAATAATATTAATTATAATAAATGCGTCATAAATCTGATTAATATAGTTTTATTTCAATGCACACGATTGTGTAAATACTAATTATATTAGAAGGAATTCCATTATTTTAGATTAAAAATTTCCTACAATCATACCACGGATTCTCAAGAAAAAAATGAAAAACGTCTGATACGAATTCAGTTCCAGATTTAAGTTTACAATAATAACATCTGAGTAGAACGTACGATAAAGAAGAAAAGCCTAAACAAAAAATATAATATTTACGTCATTATGTACCAACCTGTAACTTTTTCATGAAAACGTCTGCCCAGTCTATATGTTTGAACCACCTGTGCCTCTTTACGTCCTCAGAGCCGCACTGAAACAAAGAATCAAGAATGTTATTGAAATAAACAAACTGTCAGAGAAGAGAACAGATTAATGGTCCGCAAATTTCTATCATGATCATAAAATTGTAAATCAACATGTTACGATACCTTGATCGACTTTAATGTGATTGCGGGTGGGCGTAATAAGAACGATATTGTCGTAACAATCAGTAACATATGATTGTTACTCATATACATACATACATTATGAACTAAGTTCACTTGTGACCCGAGTCGATTTTTTCTAGTATTTTTCTATTATAATAATTTATCTTATAAGATCGCATTGAAAATGCATAAAATATATAAAAATTATAAAAAAAAAAACTAAGTACTGAATGTTACTGATATTTTATAATACCTATAACGCGGCATTATTATTGTTTTATAGCTGAGAAAATATCGGATATGATTCAATATATTTCGCTTATATTATAACACCGGAAATATTTTCAATGTGAAGCAATTTTATTGTGCTATGCAAATTTCGTTCGTGGCGAATGGATCAACCACGATTTATTAACCTCTAATAATTACAGTTTTATCAATTTACATTTTTCAACGGTACTCAGAAGTGACGATTTAAATAAGACAAATCGAAATAATCAACTCATTTTCTAATCTATCTTAATAATTATTCCTACAATATTCCACGGCTCCGGTAGTTTTTTTTTTAATTTAAATCATCGTAATGAATCAAATAATTAACACTATTCTTTTAGCAATACTCTATACCTTTTTCATTAAGAATATATTATTAATTTATTACCGCTTATAATTAATAACCGCGCGTTACTAGTTGATCAATAACCGTATTTTCAACAGCACCTAAAATCTTTACACTCTATAACTGATAATATATCTAATAAAAAGGCATAAGAAGGTCTAAACGTTAAAATGGACAGCTTGTCATGCGATCGACTGTAGATCGATGGGTTACATCTTATGTCATGTTGACTTTGACTCCTTAACATAAGGCATTTATTATTTTTGCCCGAATTTAGCCTAACGGCCTGAAATTTCTTTTGTTGTTCATTTCCCTTAGTCTAATATAATAATTGAAATGCAGTGCTTGCAACTCGAGAATTTAACCATTTCGAAACACGGAGGAATTTGTAATTCCTATCTCTTAAAGTGGAAATGATCTTTTAAATAAATTATTGGAAAGTAGTAGCACACTTATTTAACAAAGTGACTGCCTTATCTCTTCAAAAGTATGTCACGGTTGCACTCATCATAGTATGTATAGATTTTACTGCTACTAATAATGATTATTTGAATTTTTCTGTATGTGGACTACGAAATAATATAAAAAAAATTCAAAATGGCTAAGATAAACAGTAATAATTAAAATATTATAGAGAGACCTATATTAAGAACATACTTTATAGTACACTTGTTACTCGCAACGCGCCATAAGTCAGTAGAGATCGGTTGTTTGAAGTTACCGCGGACACCTGACTGATGGCTTTCTAAACGCGACATATAGCAAAAAGCGGGAGAAAACGTACTCCCACTAGAAATTGTGGAATAAAAATATACAAGTGTTGCTTTATAGGAACAGGAAAATTCTAACAATTTATAATATTTTAAGTTCAAATTACTTTACTGCAAAAATTATATATTTTGTAGCGCTAATATCAATATGTGAGCGAGGAGCTATAATTAAAGAAATAAAAATACGAATGACATTTAATATTAAAGCAAATTTCACTGTTTCATACCAAATATTAAAAGAAAATACTTAATTTTAAATAAAAGTTTTAAAGAAAAAAACTTATCTTTATATAGCTATATGCGTACTTATTTCATAATTCAATATTCAATAATTATCTGCAAAGTCAAACTATTTACTTTTTCTTTCAATCTCTCTACAATGATATAACTAAATATTTACAAAAACCGAACTTGCTATTAATGAAAGTTTGTGTTTATTCATAGGTATTGTGAATCCCGAAACATGACGTTAGTTGCTAAGATAAAACTGTTTAGATTTTTACTTTAGAAAGCTCTTGAATTCGTTATGTCAAGTACGATATTTGAAGATATGTCTGAATACGTTGGAGTACCGCCAAGATCAAGAGCTAAAAAAACTATTTATTTTGTGAATTAATCGCTTAGCAATGTACTATAATCAAAAGTCTATCTTTCAAAACACGTGAGCTTATATAATTAAACAGCTATCATAAATTTACACCAAATACTAGGCGATGCAGTCGCTAAGCATAAAGCTACGCTAGCACCATATTATTGGAGCGGAGCGTAATACCTAAAAAAAGATTTTTTTTTTGTTTCGATTTGAATTTTTGCGAATTTCGAAATTCGAGCTCCGTCACCATCTGGTCCTAAGCCTGTTGATTCGATTCCACACAAAAAATATTAATATCGGTTAAGAACTCGGTAAGTTATAGCGTAACAGACATTGCGACATTGAAGCTGACACATGGGAGCTTCGCTTCGCTCCGCTCCAAAAATGTTTATCAACCACTATGATACATTTGATCCATTTAAATTCGTGATCTCAACTTTATTTTCCTTACTTTCGGGTCATCAGTAATTCGATTGACTTGCATAGATACAAATTAAAATGTCAAAGATTAAATGAATAAACTTAATAAACATCTTAATTGGTTTCAGTTAATAAAACATTTTTATAACTTAATTCTTTTGTTTAAAATACAATAACACGTTTTTATTGATAGGCCTTGCTTAGTCAGTTCGGTCTTTAAAACCAGCTGCTATTGTCGCGGTAGATCATTATAGCTGTGACAAATTACTAGCGTAGTTTTATGGGTGAGCTTAAAATTAGGTGATGCATAAAAATATGCAATGTTTTATAATTTACAAATTTATGATACATGATTAAGTGATTGTAAATATCATAAACATATTAACAGTTTAATTAATGGAGAAATATTGTTTTCATTAATAAATTTTTTATACCTAGTAACGCATAAAAATCTTAATTAATTAGAGTTATAAACTTTTACAGTTCCTTAAATCAGCGAATTTTCAATACGGCATTAGTCGGGTCAAGCGCAAGGCCGAACATTCCGAGTGCGCACACGTTGTCTATAGGAGTGTCGAACCGCTCGCGCTTATTTCGAAACGTTCAAAAATAAACAACTCCAATTTTACACCAACCACTAGTAAAAATCAATGTTATGAAATGATCTCAATGAAACGTATCACGTTCAAATATTTTGTTCATAATTTTTTCCGAATGCGTTGATAAAATTATAAAATCTTAAGTTCACTTTGTATGTATAACGTATGCAGGGGTGCACTTACGCTCAAATAAATTTATTTTACATATATTTTACAACTTTGCTGCCAACATTAATGCCCGAAGTTTAAGATTAAAGCTTTCTTTTTTTATACATGTGGCTTTACTGGGTGAATTACGAGTAATTAACAATATTTTACTTCCTAAATCTACACTTATATTATAAAGAGGAAAGATTTGTATTTTGTATGTTTGCAATGAATAAACTCAAAAACTCCTAAGCCGATTTCTAAATTTCTTTCACCATTAGAAAGCTATATTCCCGCTAAGTACCATAGGCTATATTTAATGCTATAAAAAAATATAAAAAATTTTGTCCACCCGTGCGAAGCTGGCACGAGCCACTAGTACCTAATAAACGACACTACTAAATGCAATACAAATGTTATTTTCGTATACAAATACTTATAAATTATGTACTTCAATGCTATGTTCCAGCTGACTCGGTGTTTACGGACACCGATCCAGTTCATGAAACTAATAAAGTCGGTTGTAAGACTGTATTTTCTAATAAGCATGCAACATGCACCGCACCATTCTAGGCGACACGCAAATCTTTACCTCTTTACACGTTCTTGGAAGGAGATCATCTAAAGACAGGTCAACTGGGATAGAATGCAGTGTTTGCTGATAATACAGTGTATTTGTGTTTGACAATAGTTTAAATTATATAAAGTAACTGACCTTCATGTTCCCTAGCCTTTTAGTTCGATCTTGCACCAGCAACTTCTTGATGATATCCTTAGCAACAGGGTCCAGGTGTCGCGGCCACTCCACACGCCCGTTCAAGATCTTCTCATAAATCCCAAAAGGATTGTCGTCGTAGAAGGGCGGGTAGCCCACGAGCATCTCATAAATCAACACACCTGGAACCGAATTCATTGCAACCATTAACGAAAAACTTTTAATCAGCTATATCTATAAAATGTAAAATTTATAAGCTCCACCATTTTTTTAAATTCATATGTCATGTGTAGGATATTATGGTTTCAGAATAAATTTACCACTATAACCCCATTGAGTATATCGACGGGGAAGTGCCAATAACACATAACTGCTAATTTCAAAATAATACGCAAGCTGAAAAAAACGTTTCATTTCTTGACAAGTTAATAATTAGTTATAAAAATTGTTTAATTATTTTTTAACATTGTAATTGAAAATACGCTTAAGGAATTTGATTAAAACATGCAAATAACTAATTTTAATTCTAAATGACAAAAAAGTTAATTTCTCGACGAATTTCAGTTCCGGTTGTCTTGGCACTTCGCCGCCGATATGCACTTTTTTGAGTGTAAAATTAATCATTAGAAAGACGCATCGCTTTTACACAGTTGAGTCGCATCATAACAAACGTAAACAACTTAAAATAGCCCAATTATTGCATACGATGCTAATTACATCGCCTACATATATATAAGAATATCTATCAATCTACCAACAAAATTAAACGCAGCAATTAATATTTCGTGTTCACTGCCACAAAGTGTAATGAATCGCAAAATAATAATATCTGCATCATTATTTTTGCCAAGGAAACGGCCAAGTAATGATATAAAGACGAGCTTTCTTTGACTGGCATAAGGTGGTACAAGATGACCCTCGTTGACGATTAGACCAGCAACATATATCAATGTCATTATAAATAATTGTAATGTAAACAGAACATTAATGTGTCGCTGTTGATTTAAAGATAAAAAATACACTGTAGACACCATTTTTTTAAACAACTATACTGCAACGCAATATAACAGACAAATATCTTTGGACTGTATGACTGACATAACGTTTTTTGGTTATACGCAAAACATAATATTTTCATAGTCTCTATTGTGCCCTAAATCCAAATAATTGTCAGTGCAGACTTATTTCTCTATAGCATAAACGATCATACATCTTGAACATTATTTTTGATACACGCTGCTTTGATTATTTAATTTCTACTAAAATCGTAACGCGACATTCAATAGTGATTTGAATTTACACAAATTCGTTTCTACAGTGTTCAAGACGTAGTTACTAAACCATTAACAGTTACTTTTTTATATGACAATTGTCAAATATAAAACCTATGAATTAAATAATTACGTATGTTAAACGGGAAAATAATAAATTATATACCTAACCAATTTAAGTAAAATCTTTACAGAAGCTTCAAAATATTCAGCACGTTACGATGATGAGGGGTGTGGCAGGAACCTTTTTAGATTTTATCTACTACAAAGCTGTTTGACGTTAAACGAAATGCACGTTTGACATATGAAACACTCACCTTGATATTATTCAGCGTTAAAAAAGGCAAAGGTAAAATAGCGTGACTCGCCACCTCCTCAAGGGAGATACAACTTGCTTTGTCAAGTAATGAAACAACGAAAACTACTATACTGTAAACATTTCTTATTTCATATAATACCTACTTCAGAGATCTTATTAACATGAATTGTTAGACCACAAGCGAAGTAAGCAAAGCAACTTGTTTACATATTTTGGCATAAATGTGATTTATTACCGAATCCCTGTTAGTTCAGTGCTAACATAGGTTAAAAGCCTTCATTTGTACTACGTGAATTTTTTATAGACTTATTATATTTTAAGGCAAGATGTTACCAAAACCACCCTGGCTAGTGACAATATAGAATTCAACATTGAGATTGCGCATAACATCCAATCTAAAGTTTTTTTGGCAATCAACAATGGAAAGTCAAAGTGACGCTAAGAAACCTACAAATTGTGGAATACGAAGATGATCGAGTAACGAAATAGTAACAGTAGAAGGATATAGGAAAGCTAATGTTATACTTGGTGTCTGATTTAATGTTTTTATTCAGTAAGTGTTAATACCATAACACAAAGGATAAAGTCGTCTGCAAATATCACAATTAAACAACCTTGTAATAATCCTTACCTAATGCCCACCAGTCCACTGCCTTGTTATGTCCCTTGCTCTGTATGATTTCTGGAGCGAGATACTCAGGCGTCCCGCAGAGAGTCCAAGTGCGGTCAGTCAATTTCTTCGCAAAGCCGAAATCTGTAATCTTCAAATGACCATCTTTCGCTAAGAGCAGATTCTCAGGCTTCAAGTCTCTGTAGACGATATTCCTAGCGTGGAGGTACTCTAGGGCTGACACAATTTCTGCCGCATAGAAGTTGCCTGAGGGAGAAAGAAACCTTAAATTTAGTAAGATATACCAATTTCACGAACAATACCAACACTTTATATTCAATAATGAAGAAATACGCTAAGCTTGACGGTAGAGCTTTGAATAAATATTTACAAGAATGTTTATTAACGGACTTTAGCTTATAAGCAGATAATTGTCTGAATAGTATATAGGAAATATTACATGTAAATTATTTTATTTTATTACATACACGCTAACTTTCAATTAAATCAAACCTAAGTAGTGAGATTATTTTAACATTCAAAATGCGAGAGCCCTTTATATATACCAATAATGTGTCAAAAAATTTGCTGGGATGGAGTTCGAACATTTTGGCTAACCAAACCAGACGATATATATCACCCGTAGGTGACGAGGCGTCTGGCCTGATTAGCCAGATTAGATTAGCCAGGTTCAAATTCCACTGCGGAGAATTTTTCAACTTACATTTTTTTATTAGATACTTCTGTGTAAAAACTTTATCTAAAATTCAATTTTTATTAATTACTATCAATATTTTAAATACTTTCCAACGTATTCAATTAACATACAAGTCTAGAATGCTAAAATGTTTTTTCGATACAGAATATTTTACTTTCTCTACATTAAAAATTTATGAATGTTTAGAAATTGTTATGATCACCGGCAAAGTAGAATAACAACAATCCTTTACACTATGGATATCGGAAAAGTACACTTCTCGTGACATCATGACTCCCGAACTGGCGGCTTTCGCCCATCTGTGGACGTATTTCGAATTATTCCGAACCTGACCCGAAATTCGAACTTGAATATTGTAAAAAAAAAAAGGAGTGAAAATTCCATTAACAGGGATTTATGGATTTTGTACGTCGTTGGCCAAGTAAAGAAAGGAAAGATTACTGTTTAGAAATGTTGAAATGATTTTTATATTTTGTAGATAAGTAATTAGAATAAGTATATTATTTTATTGTTTATTAATTTAATTGTAAGTATTAAACTGTAATTTGACTCATAGATACTTTTTATTCGAAGAGGAGAGCAAAAACCTACCTTTATCGCAAATCGGGGTACGATAGGAAAGTTACATCGGGTTAGGTTAGGAAAAGGATTACGTTCGGAACAAATATTATAATTTTTTCGAGTTCCTAACCTAACCCACAGGTTCGGAATAGTTCCGTATTTCGTCTGAGAGGAAGGAGAGATGTTGATAATGTTGCATATCACATAAATTAGGGCACTGTGACAAGACGTAGGATAGTCTGCCGCAGTTAAGATGCCACGGGTGCTTTTAACGTCCGAAACAGGTTTTTTATCTTCAGTATTATCGGTTTAGCGTAGGGTAACAGACCAATAAAAAGCTACTCGTCAAAAGATATATTTAATCAATTTCATTTGAGTTAAAATCGAAGCTGTGTTGATCTATAAATCAACCCTAAAAAGTTATACATTGTTCGAGAAATACACCAAATATTGACACATTGTACACCACTGAAATAGCTTCTAATCGTATAAAAGTATTCTTATTGGCAGCGCATAGGGAATTTTCGTGGTGTAAGTGGGTATGGATTGGTTCTTAGGTCAACCAACTCGTATTTTTTTAATCTAAAAAAGCGTGACTGGATTTATGTGTTACGTATTGAAATTAAGTTAATTATTCATCAATTTCTTAAAAAAGATAATACAGAATTGCTGGATAAAAGAAAATATTTTTATATTTTTATATCCAGAATATACTCTGATCAATCCTGCCATTTTTGTGAAGGCTTTCATTTATAGTTTAACAAAAATAAAATCTATATATACGCTCAGTTATTGTCATCTCAGCATTTTTCTCTTCACAGATCACTACGTCGCAATATAATATTGTAAACAAAATTAAAAGTGACTTGTAACTTGTAATCTAGTTAAACATGTATAAAAGAAACCACAGAAAATGGAAATGTGAAAAATATAATGGAATCACGTCTATTTTGGATTCAGTAAAGTCACTGCCAACGTTTTTCCTAGAGCGGACTGACAGCTAGCAGCGGGCCGCTCGATAATATCTTGCACACGGGACTTTAGAGCATGAGCCACACGTAACACGGATAAAATTGCGCGTTAACAATCATACTACCAGAATTACTACGCCACACTATATAAAATTCAGTCTTCATCACTAATCTCTTACCCATTTTAATACCACAGACCATTGTGACTTTTTTTGCACCTCGTGAAGAGAAAATCGTCGTATCACAGGTGAACTGATCTAACCCTCATAATCATTAATATGAAATCTAAGCAGATTGGGTGTTTACTCCTTCGTAAAAAGTATTATATAGAATCAGATAGCTTTCCTTCACAGTTATGTGAATAAAATAGTTTGAGATGTTTCTCTTAGATCTTTTCACTATATTGTATTTTGGTCCTTTTTGAACTAAAATGTATTAACAGTTAAATTTGCATAAATGTGTGGCTTAGGTCTTTTCACCACTAATACGACGAAATATCGATTGAAGATTAAACCTTTACCTACGAAAATTTCTGCATTCTTTAAAATAGTGAGTTATTTGATTTTGTTTCGTTGCAATCTTTGGTGAAGTGGAAGTCCTTCATCAAGTTGACATTCCAAATCGAATAGAAAACCAAACATTTCCACTAGTCAGTAATAATTCCGTTACTGCTTGGATGCAGTCCACCGCATACGTACAATCACTTCATTAACATTTTTATTGACACAACAATTAATCAATTATTTATTACTATAGTAAACTGAAAGCGCTGGTCATTGTTATTTTGTTAGTGAGTTGCGTACAAATCATCAATATGGTTTACGTTTACAGAACTATGTTAAATCATGTTTTCTTTAATATTTGATAACTATTTTAAGACCAAGAAAACGACGCGATATACTAATATTGAGAAGTACTTTAAACTTCCAAATCTTTTTGGAAAAAGGAATAGTCACTTTCGGTGAGAAAAAATTAAAACTCATTTATTGATTTATTTGTAACTGTTGAGACATGTAAGTGGTTTTAGAACATGAGTCTTTTGAATAATTTAAGAGACTTAGTAAGTCTTGACTTCTTAACTTAAAATGATCTCTGTTGAACATCTTGACAATCTGATCCAATTTAAAATTGTCAACACGAGAAATTCAAAACTCTGGTCCTTAGACATTTCATTTTATCTGTTTTACTACATTTATTTTATTGTCCGTATTACAACTTAATGTAAATATTTTCCGCAGATGAATTACACTTACAAACATCTAATCGAAATTTGTAAAAAATGCTCTGAATTAAAATCGTAAACCTCCTATTACAGTGATTGTGTTTGTATTGTATTATTTTAGAATAATTTTATTAAAGTTACAGGCATTGATGATGACGAACGACATTCGGTGTGATCGAACGTATCTGACTTCAGTTATTCTATATTTTAATTTTACAAGCGTAGATTAATAATTCAGAATAATAAGTGTGGTTTGAAGTTTTCTGTATAAATGCCTGGAAATATTTTGTTTTCCAAATTTTTTTTCTTTACTATGGGTTATCGGTGATAAAAAAACAGAGCAACACAGCGTATATATATATATATATATATATATATATATATATATATATATATATATATATATGTGTAACCAAACGCCTTCCTAGCTGCGGAAGTTTAAAGAAATTAAGTATTGTTATACTTGCATAGCATTTAAAATAAAATGACGTATTCCTATTAAGGCAATGCCCGGCAAGGTACATTCCACCTCAATATCAATTATAGCACCCACTAATATTTTCCACGAGTGCCGTTAGTCGATAATATATTCTTAAAATTATATTCTACGAAAGGCACTTACGACTCAGTAGCTTCTAGTGTTGTGATTATGAACAGAAAATATCAACAAATATCTATGGTAAAGAAATCAATACAATATCACTATTCTCTTGTTCAACTTCCGAGAAATATTGAGTGTATTGAACAGAAAGATACTGAGTCACAGGGAGTAGGTACACTGGGTAACTAATAATATAATTACGCTATACCACACATAATAACACGTTTTACGTTAACTGTTTACGAGTTATTCGTAAAGTTCAAAGCGAAACATCTTTTGATGTTACACATGTTCATAATAGTAAAAATATCTTTATACACGTCGTAGTATACGTTAAAAATTATCCTTTCAGGTGACCTAACTGAGCTTTATTCAAGGACATAGATGTAGATCAAATACGAGCTTATAAATAAATAAATAAAATAAAATATTTCTTACATTCACACCAATTAGCCTAGCCCAAAGTAAGCACTGTAAGGCTTGTGTTATGGATACTAGGTTAACGGATAAACATACATATATGATACATATATGATACATATATATCCATAGAAATATATAAAAACACCCATGACTTAGGTACAAATGCTCGTATTCATCATACAAACATTTGCCCCTTCCGGGATTTGAACCCGGGACCGTCGGTGCGAAAGGCAGGATCACTACCGTTGCACCAAACGGTCGTCAAAGCTTATAAATGATTAGCACGTACTAATGCTTTAAAACTCTTTGACGCAAACAAAAAGTTGTGAAATCACAAATTATATATTAAGAATTGTTTAGAAATTAAATATCTTTATATATATAGTTCTACTATACGTGTGTATGTCACTGAACTCTTCCTAGACGGCTGGACCGATTGGAATGATTTTTTTGTATGCATTTGGGTAGTGCCCTGGTTGGTTTCGATTCACAAATCAGCCCGGCAGATGGCGCTGCAGTCGGTATCTAGGCAGGGCAACTTATGTCGAGCCCGGTAGTATTTTAGGTATTTGTATGAGATCTACACCTTTTAAAGTGCGGCATTGAACATTATTGTATCTTTCGATTATATGCATCTTCACTAGCTCAAGCTTGTTTTTAATTTATTCACGTTCTAGAGGTCAAAGACAGAGCAGTCAGTGTTTGATGAAAAACAAATTATTGTGGGCGAATCGTTTGGCGGTATCTGAATATTTATGGTCACGTCATTGTGATGACTTCATGGCGCCTCCTAACGCCTCCATAGATCTGTCTACACGCTAAGTCAAACCTAATACGGTCATGTAAAGAAATCCACTAGCAAACTTTTATGTCCTTATTTTTTTTTTAATCCACAAGAAAACAAAGAGATTAAATTTGTCAGCAACTCCAAATGAACCAGGTCAGTCTGGCGTGATGAAAATCTAGATTCTCGCTGCACAAATAATAGTGAAAAAAAAAACAAAGTTCGAAATTTACCATTCATTTCAGATCAATGAAATCCAGTAAGTTATATTAATCGATTTGAGTATTCACGATAAAGCGTAGGTACATATACATAGCAGGGATATAAGTTAACCTTTTGTCCTAGAATGACAGACGCGCGTGGACTAAAACTATGAAAAATGCTTTAACTAATAAATAATAACAATATTGAACGAACCCTCGAGAATCATATCCAATTTCTTTGTTGTTGTTGTTGTTTGATTATAACTTTAAGGATCTATGTATAGACCACATATAGCGCGATATAGCTATGGTCCTGTTTTACTCGTACCATAAATTAGTATTTGATCTCTTGGAGTTACGCATCATTAACGCTATCAGAGAGTCCTACGATAGTAGGTATATATTCATATGTGAACCGTAAACAAAGTTCGAAGAAGCCGCGTTGGCGTCATGTTGTCTGCGCCGCCGCGCCGCGCCGCGTTGCGCAGGCGCAAGGTGCCTTGAAATGATTAATCCGACCATCTCGACACCCTTGAGACATATTAGAAACGCGGGTCGTGCTAATATTTTAAAAGTTCTTTACCTGGATATTTCTGTGTTTCTAATTTCCATAACAACTATTTAATTTGGAATTAGAGCAATATTGTTAGGTGGGAAGCAGAAAAAACATATCTCTGAAATTATTTGTATATTAATAATTATAGTACAACCTATCACATATTTGTTATAAATTTAAACTACTTAGACAAGTATGGACCTAAACTAAAACATAATTTAGACCTTTCCTACATTTTATGCACTCTTAAATATACAAATAAACAGTGTCAACATAATATCGTTGTAACTATTTAACGAGAACCAGAAGCCGTGACAGTTGGTTATCGCGTCATGCGTCTATTTCGGACTATTTCAGCTAGCAAGCGTATTAAGTGACATAGAACGAGCGAAATCATACAAATCAAAGATTATAAATCCCTTGATACATCAACATGTAGTTGTGAATGACTTCAAAAGGGTAATTCCGATTGATTTCCGATGGTAAATACTCAGATGTCACTTTAAAGATAAAAAGAAAATTAACTACCGCTGCGCTGAAAGTATATAAATTATTTCTCAGTCTGGAGATATTTTTCTTAAGAGGGATACTTTGCGTAAAGAACAATTTTTTTAGGATTGTTGCAACTATTCCCAACTCAACTACTCAAAAACTATTTAATACAGTACGTATCCTAACTCACAGGATAACTTGGTAATTACATATTAAAACCAGTTGTACAACCCAAACCGGTGCATTAATTTGTACAATTAAATTAACTATAGGTACCCAAGTGACGTTTAAATGTTGTTACAATTATAACCGAGATATACGATGGCAATCGTGCAATGGCTGGTCTGATTTTTGTAAGCACCCATATAGTTCCCGGCATTTAAGTTGAAAATGATTTTGAAATCACGTGACATGCGCAGTAGTGAATAATGTACCTAAACTTGCTACTGCGAATGTCACGTGATTTCAAAATCATGTTCAACTTAAATGCCGAGGATTATACTACTATTTCCTTTTTATTTAGAAACAGCAGGATTATTTCAAAGATTTTTACCCAATGATTAAATAAATACATCGCTGTGCATACGAGTTGATTTTAATATCTATTTCTGTCATCGTTTACATAAAACACACCAATTAACCTAGGAACAGAATGCGAGCCAAGTCTGAATTTAGTATTATCTCGAAATCTAAGACAAAGTGCTCTAAAATTGGCATAATATCAAATCTGATTGAAATTATTAAAGAAAACACTAGAATTAAACAGTACAATAACTTCATATTTTATGGTTGTAATATAATAGCAGAGACTAAGGGCACTCCGCAGTCACTGAGTCATAAACAGTTTTGTCTTATAGATTAGTTTTTTTTCTTCATAATGTTATATTTGTGTTAGTTATATGGGGTATGACAAATAAACGACTATTATCATTATTTATTATTTCTTGCACACTTTAAAAAATAAATGTTCGTCTTAAGAAGATCATCCGGTAATGATTAAGGATAGTAATACTAAGAGTTTGATGTATAATTTATTTACACTACGGCTAGTGTGATGAATATCAGTGGACAAGTGGACACAGTCTGACGCTGTGTTGCAAAACCAACGGAGAACCACGCGACCGAGGCGTTGGCGCACATCCAAAGCTTATTTATTTATCCCGCCCCAATTTATTTATTTACATCATTTAATAAATAACAATATATATACATATTATATTTATGCTTACCCTAAATATCGTAATCGTGTCAACAAAGCAATAAGCCTGACTAAAGATTCACAACTATTAGCACTGTTCATACTTATTTACAGCTTCAACATGCTTCTGTCACATATCAAAGCTGTGGTCCGGTGATTGACCACGCTGGGAGAAGATAACCTCAAGGTCATCCGTAAATTATGGGGATTGCTTCCATTAAAAAGAACCCTTTCAATATAATTTCAAGATAATTTATTTCATGACGCGTCGTACGTGATTCTAGAAATACAATTCAAACCAAATTTATAATAACTTCTGCTCCGCAGACATAAAATAGGATCGTCATCATTTTACGAAATTATTTTAATCAATCACTTACCAATACTATTACTGAATCTGCCCGCGTTCCTCAGATAAGAGAAAAGCTCGCCGCCACACACATAGTCAAATAGCATGTAGATACAAGAGTCGTCATGCGTCCACCATCGCCTGCAACAAATTACCATAGTATGTTATTTCAAATAATTTATTTAAACTCCCTTGGAATAAATAATACAATAATATTATTTGCCCCTTCCGGAACTCGAACTGGCGTTCACGGTGCGAAATATTAAATCGCAGGCGTCATTCCCAAGATTTAATTTTAGTCCAAAACTCAAAATTTTTCCATTTAGTAACATGCGCAATTTGCTTGAGAAAATATATACTGTATTTTGCATTTTTTTTATCTGTCTATCTGTTTGTTCCAGGTTGTCTCCAAAATGGCTAGACCGACTTTGTCTGCACTTTACATTATATATTTTTTTATAATAAAAATAGTAAGTTTATCAATAATCATCGCTCCTGGCATGCATCATCCAAGAGTGTGAAACGCTAAAGAAAAATAGATTATAGTACGTCTGGTAAAAAGTGACAGCGAGACAGTTGCCAGATGAACTGCGATGCACGTGCACCCAAATGCATTATCGCTCTTGGCGCCATAAGCTAATCTAATGCGACAAAGGCTGGAATAGACTAGCAGGCGGAATACCCAGTAACGTGGTACTTAGTGGTGGTGGTTTATTATGTTGTTCTAATTTGCCGTCGTCAGTACTCAGTGAGTAATCGTTAAAGAATGAATAAAGACCTTGCGTTAGCCGTTTAATGCATTGCAACTAAAACAAATGGTAGATATTTTTTTATTCACAACAGGGAAGTACTTGACTCTTATTTCACGTGATAATCAGGTCGAAAAATGGCGACACACTTCACCTGTAATACTTAACCACGAAGGAACTAGCTGTCTCACCTCGAACAACCGGATCTCATCAATTTAAATTATTGTTATGGCGGCAGATTTAAAATTAGACAAGATCCAGATCCAGCCATCCAGATAGACTTTCGTCGATTTTGAGGATAAAACCGACGGGCAAGCCATTACGACACAGAGGCAGTTCGATACCTAATTTATTTCTGTTACAATATGGTAACATTATGGTATGTCTTAAATTAATTGATTTTTAAAAATAGAAGTAATGACACATTTGCGGTTATATTTTTCAAGTTTATCATAAGTGTTGTCAATAGGAATAGTTTAAAAAGTTATTTAAAAATTATCACCAAAATAATCATCATACAAAAATTATTTCAGGAATACTTAGAGAAGTATTTTATCGTATTAAAATAAAAGCAATTTTTATTAAGAACAACAAGTGAGCAACTCAGCACCTGCAGTTACAGTTAGTATAATAATATATCTTACTTGCGTTTAAATTACAACGATTAAAACATAGAACTTGTTTCTTCAACTAGGGCGTGATAATATCTATAGCGAGGGTAGACAATGGTCGGCACCTATAAAATACTTGCCTGTACTGTAAATCATTATAATTATCATACATATACGAGTGACTATAAAATGAAATGGTCAATAGGTATTTATTGGCCATTGCTTTATCTGTACCGACAGAAAACACAGATAAAGCGTTTTGTTGCTCCTAATAAAATGATGGTATAATGACCGCTTACCATTACCGCCTAACCTTTATTTTAAATAGTAGTAAACGTACAAGAAAAAACCTTGATCCCATATTACTAGTAGTTGAAAGCTCGCTAATTTAGCTGTCGAAACCGTTCTATTTTAATAGTTGCTAATAATAGTTTAATTATGTTTCCGAAATTAGTTCGTTCTAGTTTTTGCTTAATCGGCAAAAACACAGAACACTTAAATATTTTGTCAGTAATAAAAAAACTTGCATGGAAGACTAGCAAATAATGTATTAGCACACGCTACGTATGGAACGAGGTGCTTTATGCTTTATGGCTGTGGCTAGCACATTCGCCTTATGATTGTGAAAATTAAGCCGCATTCTCAGAGGCCGGTCAAAAGATGGGTGACCAAAAATATCTTAAGCTTCTGCGTACTTCAGAAGATACTTTAAGGAGTTGGTGTCCGGATGCATCTGCAGTCGTCCGCACTGAGCCCACGTGGTGGGTTAAGCAATAGGGACAATAATAGATTGATGACAATAATAAACGAATGTTTCACAAATAAAATCGTTGAAATGTACCTAAGTGACATAATATAATATTTAGTATTAATGTTATCTTTTATACTACATTCCTTAACGACGAAAAAAATCATCAGCCTTCTCACTATTGGTCCACCACAATTACACACTATTGGTCCACCTTCAAAGTCACTCATCACGCCGGGATGTTCTTTTGTTTTCAATTTCCATAACTACGTCATAAAATGCGTATAAGTATTTCAAAATAGAGGTGTACAACATTGGCAGGTTGCCGGCTTGTCGTCCGTAAATTGACGTAAGTTGCTTGCACCATGCACATTTATTACCATCACGTCCATGATCGCATCAACACAGCCACCTTGCGAATAACTGCTAATCCGGACAGAAATGACTGATTGGGGAGTAAGAAGCATTCGTTAGTACCTATGCTCAATGGTTATAAATGGCCTCTTGAATTTATTTGGCTTTGCTTATTATCATTCACGCAAAATATTTCTATTTTGTTTTCAAGAATTGATTTCGAGTGTTGTATTTATGATACGGCGAGCCCTTTGATTCAAAACGTTCAATTTAGCTTACAAATCATTTTTGTTACGATATTGAACATATCGTAGACAGTAAATCAATTTATCAGCAAACGCATCCATTATTTAGATAAAGAACTTTGCTCACGAATTGCTTTGAGACTATATAGCTCTTATACCATATTATTCAGAAACATTTTGACTTACGCTTACTCTAAAAATAACACGTAAAAAGTTTATTCGTGTCGTGCGCTTCGAACACGTGCTTATTTAAAAAGATATAAACATGTAACCCTCTTATATTAAAACAAGTTATGTTTCATATAATTACACTTATATAACCACGGTAATTAGTTTTCCGTTAAAAAATATATACAATGTTAACAATGTTTAGTTCCAGCTACAGCGTGCTTTAAATATAAAGCGTGAGCATTTTTTGGGATATTAAAAATAAAATAGACTTACAAATTTACAATGAAGGGGTGGTTGATTTCTGCAAGTATATTCTTCTCGTTCATGACGTGATCAACTTGTTTTAAGCGAATGACGTCTGCCATGGATAGGATCTTCATTGCGAGGTACTCCTCTGCTGCTTTGTCTCTGCATAGGCACACTCTGCCAAACGTGCCCGTGCCTGGAAAATCATACTTTCTTTTAGTATCTAATTGTTTTCTTATTGAAACAATTATTATTTAACATTATATTTTTTAGTTCTAAAACTTTCTCGTATACAATTTAGATACACTTATTTCCTGTCATTTTTTTCCGTAAAGAAACCAAAACATCATGATCAAATTAAAACACGATAATAAACGCGTCTTCAGAATCAGTGAAACGTGTTTAGTTAAATATTGTATATTAATTGTAATAATTATTTATACAGTTGTATTAGCATTTGATGGGATGATAGCGATTCTACCTTTTGCGCCAAAGGTCCCGTTTTCGAATCCCGGTAACGGCATATGATTGTGTGATGAGCATGCATTTGTTCCCAAGTCATGATCGTCTTTAAACCAATTTATGCACTTGGTATGTTTCGAGTCATGCTTAGTTATAAATAATTATTGTGAGAGGAATATCTATTTTTATTTTGCGCTACTGGATTCGAGTCTCGGAAGAGGCAAGTGTTTGTGTGATTAATACGAACATTTGTGACTGAGTCATGGGTATTTTAGATTTATTTTTATGAACATTACATATCTATGTTTCATTAAATGAATGTCTGTACATTACGTTCGTATCCACAGAATTATGGATGTGAAGCTTGTATAAGCTTTACTTGAGCTTACTTCGGACTAAGCTAATGGAGTGAATTTAGGAAATGGTATTGTTGTTTATAACTCTTATACACCCACTTCTGTGTACTGTTCACTCTCCTTACAATATTTTTATCCATAGGAAAAACATCAGCACTGCGGACAATGATAAGCTAATGATAGGAATACTTTATAGTACGGACAACAGCACATAAACCAACTACAAACTATCTTATTTTCTCAATTGTAATTAAATAGTTGTGCTGTTGATCCATATGTTTATACACGTTCTGTATTTTAAAAAAACAGTCATACTGCCTACCATAACAGGATGAATGCATTTTAACACCAGAGTTATTGTCACAATACAGTCGCTATCACGAGATAATGTCGTTTTTGATACATCTTTATCTCAAGAAAAAGGTAATACCAACATTATATCAGCTCAAATCTAGACGTGATTGATTATATTTTACCTATCGTCTTGATATTTTTTCCATAAAAAATAACATAAGATTTGTTTTTTTATTGATGTATTGAGGTTTCGATTTTTTAATGTGTCGTTTGAACAGTTTTATCAAACCTTCAATTTACCTCAAATAGTATCGTTTAGTTGTCATGACTCAACTTATTCAAATTATTTTCAGAGCCTACGAAGAAATAAAATAAAATTTACAAAATAAGGTAATTTATGAAATTCAAAGTAATACTGTAAGGGAAATTATATACATCCAGACGTAAATAATTATGTTGGTATTAAATGAATATGAATAAACATATGCTAAATAACGATGAAGGATTATTCGTCTTTGGAAATTATTGTACAAACTTTGATCTTTGTCGATCAATCGATTTCGCATTCACGCCACTAACACAAATATTTAGTAATTACAGTTTTGCTCCGCACCAGAAACTATTATTAATTGAGATACGAAGGGTTTTCCCAGCATAGAATTGGAGAAGTAATATTCAATTGTAAAATCATGTTTAATGTATATAAGCAATATTTTTCCCTGTAACAAGGGTAGTTATGTAGATTCTAGCATCTCAACACAGAAAGCCATTTTTGTAAAAGTTAATCTCAGACATACCATAAGTATTAACTTTCTATTCCCATGTTATAAAATAAAAACGCTTGTTCACGGTAGTGCATAGTATACTAATGCTAAATTATAGTAGTTAGATACCCTTGTTTTATCTTTATTGTTTTATATAAATATATTGACTCGGCCATCGCATGAAAACACGTGTAAATTAAATTATTTAGTGCGATGGCCACGTCAATATATTTATATAAAACAATAAAGATTTTTAATATTGATATGCGTCACTATAAGATGCTGTTAATTATTACGTAACAGCTTAATGCTTCGAGTACGGAGATTCCAGACACAATTGATTTTCAATTGTTATGGACCACGATCGTGGTCTTAGGGACTGGACGTATTAAGACAGAAATTCGCTTAAGTAGGGACTGAATAAATTAATAACCGACTTGGTATTACATGGATCTCACAACTTTTTACCATAGAACAACTGAGTTGCGAGACTTGGTTTTTTTGACAAGTATTGTTTTTGATGGGATCTCATTGCTTTTTGTATTTTGTAGACAGTCTACTTTTTTCCTTTTCGGTACCTTCTACTTATTGTATATATGTATATCTACCAGCAACGAATTTTCTTAAAGCCCTCTCTCTGACTTATGAACTTTTCTTATTTTTGTAGGTAGCCTTCCGTTTTCTCTTTTCCGGTACTACTTCTTGAGCTTCAGTTACAGTTTTTCTAAGAGCCCACTCCCTGTCTCTATGCGTTTTTCTAGGAGGCTTTGATGTTACAATTTTTGAAAAAATATGGACGGTAAATGCTTCTCAGTCTGTTGTATTCACAAATTGAGGATTCCTGCGCTTTAACACTTCCAAAGTCGACGTTAATTAGATGTAAACCAAATATTTTAGTTAATAGTTTTTCCTTGATTCATACACCAAACACTATTTATATTCCAAATTTGAAGCTTCTAGGTCTGCTAGAAGTGTCTTAGAATTTTGATGATCGGTGAGTCAATGAGTGACAAAATTAAGAAATTTGACCCGTTATAATTCTTAAACTACTAGTTCAAATTGAATGAAATTTGAAATATACCGTGTCTTTATAATGCCTGCATGGTTACTGAAAATTCATTCTTCTAGTTTTATCCACAAAGAAGTTACAGGGGGTCGAAAATGGCCTGAATTGCTTCGAGAAAAGGATGGTACGTCCGTGCCGCTTTTTTGCTTGACTTGGCGGGGGCACTGCCGTGCCCCCAGATAACTTAATAATAATAATAGTAATTCTTACAATCACATCAATTAGCCTAGCCCAAAGTAAGCACTGTAAAGCTTGTGTTATGGATACTAGGGTAACAAATATACATACATAATATGATAAATAGATATAAATACTCATATCTTAATAGATATAAATTACGTGTCACGTTGTTTGTCCGCGATGGACTCCTAAACTACTTAACCAATTTTGATTAAACTTCGTAACTATCTGTTATTTGATGTAACTTAAAAGATAGGATAGATTTGATTTTAATTTATAACACAGCAACGCGTGGTTGGGTCAGCTAGTAAATATATATAAATAACCATGACTCAGGTATAAATGCTTGTATTCATCAAACAAACATCTGCCTCTTCTGAAGCTCGAACCCAGGATCGTCGGTGGAAAAGGCAGGAGGCCGTTGCACAAAACGGTAGTAAATTTAAATATCTCTTGCCATTATTATTATTACTAAGATAGTTGCGTCGGAGAATTCAATATATTTGCAATATTTGGACGCCAATACAATACTGGTAGTAGTTATAATTCTGATACGTGCTCGAGTCCCTATGATATCATCTTGTTCCAGGAACATTTGATCCGGCAATTAACCTCCATTAGAACATTGAAGTAGGTTGATAACGGAACACGATTTATTTTTATATCATAATTATTGTTATACTGTTATAGATTTTTTCTAATGAATAGAAACCGCACAGGTCTCCTCTATTTTTATATTTTACTTATAACTTTTCGCACAGACTCCTCTGACAAAAATCTTGGAATTTAAAATATCTATTTTCTTTTTACACTAATATTCTTTAAAAACTTCATGGACAAAGTAAATACCATCAAAAGTAAATTGATCAAGTTTGTGATGATGTATTCTATTGTAGGAAACAACAATTTTAACAATTATTAGTGACTTAAGTGTAGAAATATTTACCGAAAGTAAATAAAAAATCAATAAAAGAGCGACCACTTCATAATAGTTATTTACTTACATAAAACTAATTTTAAGGTAGTAAAAAGTAACAAGTCTTTGTAAATTATAAAATGATTTACAGCACTTTGTCGCCTTGAACCAGCTAAGCGATACACGCTTCTAAATATAAAAGTTTTGTCATGTGTTGAAAACATGACGTTATAAAAAACGAGAGAAATTAAGATGCTGTGCAACCTGCTAGAATAGTCTATCAAAAAATGGCAAAGCTGTCTATGGGAACTCTGGACACATCCATGACTGATATGTTCTTTCATTTCATAAAGGTTGATGGAGTGAAATTAAAAATAAATTGCATGGTTCCCAGAATGTCATTAACCGCCTTCACGACATGAAACATCGATACTCCATATTATGAAATAATGGGATTTGTATGTCGAATAGCTGTGAGCAGAGGGCTGAATATTAGTCGTGAAAATATTAACACTTTTTATCGCGTTTGTGTTAAAATTTTTAAGTAAGAAGCATATGTGTAAGGTTTTAAATGTACAAACGTAACTATCGCGTTTAAGTTCTTTTTTTTTGATAGATCATTAAGATCTATCAAAAAAATGAACTCAAAAAAAAGCTAATATTAGTAAATTCAAAAACTTACACTTGGGCTATAAATTGCCATAAGTGATTTGTATTTTATTTACTAACATAATAAAGAGGGCGGTGCTGGCTTGGAACTTCGTGGTCAGGATTTTTCCTGGCTTCCAGGGCTTATATAACTTGAAGGTTAATACAATACACACACACACACACGTATATATATATATATATATATATATATACACGATTATTATTTATAGATACATTAAAAGAAATAAGACAAGTGCTCCAGATTAGAGTACATTGAGCGAACGTATCTCACATTAACTAGGGTAATCTAGCTAAAACGGACACGTCGCAACGAGTAAGTACTATATTTAAGTAATCCTCTTTTTTAGACTAGCCGCTCTAGAAACACCAATGAGATATTTTGTATTGTATTATATTTTTGTATTTTTAATAACATTCCGTTTTTTCCTGAACTTCTTTTTCTATTCCAGTAACAGATTTCAACTGTTTCACGGACCCTGCGTGCATAATTCACGGGCATAGTAATAAATATTATGAAGTCACCGTCCATTATCAAATCTTTCTCGTTTGAAGTCACCGCTCATAATGAGTGTCTCTTCTCTGTCGTCAAATCAACGTCTTTCAGCCGCAAGTGCTTGAGAAGGGGATACAATTATTTATTTATCTTTGGTTGTAAATACGTAGAATGTACATCTGAAATCCCATTTACATACTCAATTATGTAATAATATTTCTAGTAAAATATCAAGGAAAGCAAAACGTGAATAAACAACTACGTGACGTGGTGTGCACTAATTTTTGATACATTTTATATTTGAGTATAATTTGAAATTGTGTTTCCGGAATATAAAACTAATCTGTCGGAATATATTTTCATATTAGTTGTTACTTCTACTCAGCCCCTAAATCCGTTTATATTAATATCACTTAGATAAACCACATAAAATATAACAGTCTCTAAGCAGAGTCATTAAACATGAAATTACTCGTACTTCTGAACTCCAATTTTACTGTTCTAATGTGAAAATTATAACATTAACCTCTCTTAACATTTGGAATCTAGGTTGTTTGTAAGTTCCCAAATTATTTTAATATATGTAACATAAGCAGAATTTCTTCTTTATTATTGTTCCCACTGCTTACATGTTTTCTTTTGAAATATATATGTTTACGCCAATTCAGGTTAGAAGGCAGCTGACCCAATATCTTTATTATTATTTAAATACACCAACTGTGTAAAGTGTGTTTATACCAGTTGCCAGTGACGTGAAACAGTCCCGAATTTCCTCATAGTGTATTTTCTGCTGTCCCTTACGCAAGCCCATTCCAACACAGAGAGTGTTGAAGGAAACTAAGAAAATTGAGGGAGCAGATTAATCTGGTGCAATATAAACTAGTTTTAAATAAAATATTGGGAACAAGGGCATAAGTGATTTGAATCAAAATAAATATACACTTGAAGTTAAACTTGTCTTATGAAGGTTTGTTACATATTTTTTAGATCTGTAAGAGATTGAAATTCTAGCGAGACTTACTTGCCTCATGTCAATATTCACTTTTTTGTAAGATTTACGTGTCTTTTGTACACAAAAAAGAGTTGTCTTGATCGATTCGACAACGACAACATATCGCTCATTCAGAAGAATAACGACGTTATTGCAGTTTTTCCTAAAATATTCTTGTATATGCCATAATAATTCGGAAGTAATGTCAATTTTCTGTCTCCGATACTTCAACTTCAGAAAAAAACTGCAATTATGACGTTATTCTATCGGATGAGCGATATATAAGGTTATTCTATGCCACCTATATCTACCAAATTCTTTTGAAATTAGTTCTGTGATTGAAATTTAAAGTATGTAACAAAATATAACTAGTCTAATAAAATTAAATTAACGTTTAGACATACCTTATGCCTATGTAAGATATAATTTTAAATTTTTCGATTGTGTATCTTGACGTGCTCTTTTTTAATTCTTATTTATATCCGCTTTACTTGTCAAAAGATAGAGGTGCGAGATCCTTTTATTTATAAATTAATGGAACTATGGAAGGGCGATTTGTGTGGCAACGAAACCTTGTGAACAACATTTATCCTCCAAATTCCACCACGTTTCCACTAAAATAACCAAACAAATTAGTTATGCTTCTCTAAGAAATAGCAGTGAATTACATTTATCAATGGTAGTACAAATATAAACTGATTACGAAAAGATTTAAATATTTCGATTTCAATAGTTTGACATAGATATTATTGCATTTAGTTTAAAAAATTCCCTTTTTCTTAGGTTTATAATGTTTGATATAATAATAACAATTATTTAATAAATAATCATTTCATCGTGTGAGACGTCATTTTTTGACCTCGCCGATGTAAGTACTACGCGCGAATACACACATAACTCAAGTATTTTAGATTACCACGAGAGGTTCAGGGGAATAATAATGTGTTTATCACATAATGATATGTGCATTCGATAGTATACTAACAAATATAAATCTGTCAAATTTATCTATTTGATTTTCAGCTTACAGATCAAGAAATAGAGTCCATTATTGATTGTGAAAAAATTACCGATATTGGTAGGTAAAAAACTTTTATTATAAAGCTTTTTCGTTTGCGATAGCAATATACGAAAACGAAAGGAACTTATTTTCTTTGTCTTTATATTCTGACTCCTTTTTAGGAACCCTATTCAGAGGATGACAAATGTCAACTAGAGTCAGCCAAAGTGTAAGAAATAAATAAGTTATCATAGAATTCAGTAACTAAAAACCAGAATTGTTGCAGCATGTAAGAATGTATTCAGGCATGTATGCTAGGAGAATTTTCGCTGTCGCAATCATTTTTCAACCACATCTCCAGCTTCAGCTTGCTAGCTCCACCAAATCAAATAAAAAATATATTAAATTTATTTAAAATTATTAGTTTTTTTATGTAATTACGTAAATTCAGCGCACCTGTCTATCTGCTTTTCAAAAACGCTGCACACAGCTTCTGAAAGCGGACTAAATCGCCGACTCATCGCTAAAAGAAGCTCCACGTTGGCAAATGCTGCCATATCAATTTTAACACATTGAAAGAACTCAAACGAATCGATACAGAATCAAAAACAACGATTTTCCTGTTAAATTAAGAGAACCCTCTACAAAATCTCGATCAAAGATTTATCTCTGTCATCAATGTAGCTGCTTCCGATAAATATACTACAAGATAGGTTTATTTCTAACAAAAAGTTTGTTTTGGTATAAATAATGTGTTTCTCCAATGTTAAGCTCAAGACTATTCACAACAGTGTGATTCATGTATTATGAAAAGTGCGATACAAATTTATCATGTCGCTTTTTATTTTTAGCACAACATTATCTGGATTATCCTCTAATATTGTTGACTCACTTCACATGTACATAGTGTAAAAAGATACAATGAGAATTGAAGTATTTTAGTTTCTATGCAATTCTTATGCTAGTTTATTTTAGAAGCTTAAATGTATTGATTTCCCGACATTACTGCAGTTAACACATGTGAGCAAAATTGTGATGGATGTTTACAAAACATTTGTTCGTTTATATTATTTACAGAAAGCTAAAGAAAAACATGTCAATGATCTTTCTAAATTTCTAATTTAGTTTGAAGAGTTTGCATCATGGTTAATTTAAAATCTCATCTTTGCGTGACCGAAAGCCTGAAAGGCATTAAAAAATTTTCAGACAGGCCTTAATCTGCTGCCAAAAACAAATTATATAGTCTGGGTTAATAACTATTGACTGAAGATTTAATACCTTTCTAAAAAAGTATGTAGCTTTATAAAGCTTCGATAAAATAGAGTAAAACTATTAAAGATGTACATCACTAGCACCTAACAAAGAGAAGTGGCGTATAGCAATGCGACAAGAAGGGGGCAGATGAGTTAAACTTTAGAGCGCTTCATAATATAAAAGGTTGGCTGAAATCAAAACCTTAACACTTAAAGTAATTTTCCAAATATGCAAACATGACTATTGCGTTTGAGTTAAGATTCTTAGTTAAGACCGTATTGTCTTATTATTAAGGTCCATCATACAATAATTTCTCTAAATTTTCTTACATACTAAATTTCATAAATTCAATCACAATAAAAATATTTACTTATTTCTTTATATTAAATATTTTTTCTGACATTCACACCAATTAGCCTAGCCCAAAGTAAGCACTGTAAGGATTGTATTAAGGATACTAGGTTAACGGATAGACATACATATATGATACATAGATATGTTATATTTATAGAAATATATAAAAACACCCATGACTCAGGTACCAATGTTCGTATTCATCATACAAACATCTGCCCCTTCCGGGATTTGAACCCATGACCGTCGGTGCTAAAGGCAGGATCACTACCGCTGCACCAAATTTCAAACCAAAACCAAAACTTGTATCGAACGTAAACTCGACCTCTATCTTTCATTCAAATTACATCTCAGAGTCAATCCCTAAATTCACCCGTAATTATCTCTCTTTTCCCTATTAACTCTATCCCACAGAAAATAATAACTCTAGACAAATATTGAAGCCATGAAAAACATAGTAATAATCTCGTTTCAAATAATACTTACGTAAGCTATCATGAATGTGTAAAACAATATAATATAATTTTATCTTGAATTCTGTAGTTTGTGTAAATAATTTAGATACACTTATTTTAATGGGTTCGCTCTTCATCCCAATCAAGCTCGGGGCCTTAGACAGGACTGTGGCTTTCAAAACGGACGGGTTATAAGTACTCGTATTTGTAGTTATTACTGATACTATATGCTATGCTCAGTCTAGTGTTTCTAATTAGATGTTTTAAGTGTAACTTCTGTGAATCACTATCTGATAGTTGTACCAACAAACTCCCATCTTTTATGAACCCGAAGGACAAGAGTACATACACATAGAATTCATTTCACTGTATACCGTTGCCCTCTTTGACTTCAATTGTATGCAAAACGTTGGTTGTACTGAATTTCTATTTAGACTATTAAATACGTTATAAATGGAGTACAAATAGAGTTTCTGAAAAATTAAGACAATGGATACTATCTTTACGATCTAGTAGCTCTTGATCCCACTCATTTTTAGTTTATTAAAAATTTAAATGCGTATTATATCCGCACTATTAAAACAATGCAAGTACTTAAAAGAAATTTAATATGAAAGCACTTCGATTGATGACTTTATTTCTAGTAAAAAACTTTATTAACAAAACAACGACTTAAAATGCACAAAATTCCGTTTGTTAGTAACAATATAAATTCCGTTTTCAAGCATTCCCATTCCAAACTAAATGAATTTAAAACAATTAAGTACAAAACAACATTTTCATCGAAACGTCCCAAACAGTTTCTTGCTAGCTTGCTATGCTAATCGAACTTTCGCACGCCTGCGACCGGAACTTTTACGTAATCTGTTTGACGATATACGAATTAGAGAAAGAAATGACATTTGAGCTTGCGCGTGGGGAAGGGCACCTGTCAACAGCTAGTAACTAGTTTTTTTTGTTTTTAACAAAATTACTAGTGGAAACAAGACTTAGGACCGTAGGTAATCATATCAAGAGTATTGACAACCACTTGTATTGAATATTAATACATGAGTTAATAATAGATATAATTTTTTACTTGTGTATGACTATATAACAGTTTTTTCTTGTTTTAATCATAATAAAGTTTGACTTTTACATACTATTATACAAACGCAGACTTACAACAGCTTTTAAACAAAAATTATAATACTAATGTCTACCATTATGCTGTCCTGTCAAAATCTCAATAATTTCTCGATTATATACCTGAAGATTTTTATTGAACTACTAGCAGAGCCCGCCACGCGTTGCTGTCCTATGTCCCAAGTTGGAACAAATCAAGCAAAATAATTATCAAAAGAGGTTAAGTAGTTTCGGAGTTCATCGCGGTCTAACAGTGCGACATAGAATTTTTATATATAAATAGGTAATTTTAAAATAAAAAAGGTTCAGGTTTCCGTGTATTCCAATACTTTTTATTTGTCTATTTATTAAACATTTTCGGATTATTACGAACCTTAAAACAATTCCCCAAATCGTTCCAGACTGTTCTCAAAGAACACGCTTACCAAAAAACAACATTTTTATGTAGCTTTTGATCTTGCTTTACATAATTGGCGGCTAAATAAAGGTGTATCAATACAAAAAACGGCTAAAGCAAATTGGATGGTATCTCCTCAATGACCGGTCATACCACTTTCACTGGACATAAAGCACTGTGACGTGTGTGCCGTCTTAGGTCCAGTTTGACTGTGTTACGGTACAGTCACAACTCTAACGGCTGGTGTGAGACAGACAACTTGCTTACGTCACGTCCGGGCTTATTTAAAAAATAATAATATATTAAATTTTAATATCTGTCAGATTACTTTAATAAATTCGCAAAATCTCTTAATATATTTAAAATAAAAAGTTCGGTATTATTTTATTTTTCTTCAGCACTTCAAATTTACATTATTCAAATTATTTAACTGTGAATTAAACATGAAAAAAAATTTTTTTTTTTATCTAAATTTGGCCGTTTGATAATGTCCTGAACTTTGTTGTCATATTTGCTCAGTTAATGGTTTGTTTATTAACAAAAACGACAGTCACGTCTCCGCGTGACAATTAACGGTTCTCAATAAGTCAGTTAATTTGAATTTATCAATATTTATTCACGTTAAGAATAACCTTGTCCCTGCTCGAGCCCACTCAACCGTCGCCATCCTCATCCTAAACAATTACTCTCAAATTGATTCATTATCGACGACATTGACAATCACCTATTATGGACTGACTGTTAATATACCACGTACTTACCCGTAAAAGAGCCGAAATTGTATTCCATTATAGTGCTACTTACGTTCTACAATTTAATGTGATTCATTAATCGAAATATTATTATTGGTATAAAATTTTCTGGTTGCCTGTAATGGAGTGTAAATAAGTAGAATATTAGTAATATAATATAAGTAAATAATGCTAATAAGTAGGTATGTTATCCTTGGCAAAAATACAGTAACTACTTGAGTTGTCATGAAAAATATTTTACAAATTTTATGATTACACTTAACTGACAGCATTGTATCGTTTTTATATGGTGTTATAAATATGAATAGGGTTTTTATTTATTTATTTGTCACACAAAACAGATTTACAGAAGTATCATTTTTACACATTATAACAAACAAAATAACATGGTAGGCTGCAACTCCAAACATATGTGCGAACAGCATGTTTAAACATATCGTACATTTATGTTATTAAATAATTATTATAAAAAAAATTGAATTAAGATTAATAAAAAGTAATGATAAGGACTAGATAAAAATAACAATTACAGTAAATTAAAAATTGATTAAATAAAAAATTAAATTAAATTGATTAAAAAAAATACCAAAATATCTCTAATTATTTATTTTAGCATAATACATTTGCCACTTAGATCAATTATTTGTTGATTTCACTATTATCTATAGAAATCATCATCAAAATTTAAATAAATAAAAAACCCCATAAAGACGCATTTGTGAAGGTTACTTGATATAATGTCGTCACATGATTGTAAACAAATTTTTATCTGTCAAATCCTAAATTAATATTCCGTACAAAAACTTAGACTGACATTTAGTATTAACAAGCCAGCGACGTCACTCCAGAATCAGCCAATCCTGTCCATTTTCAATCACGTGGTCGAACATGACATTTTAATTATTATATAAGTGATTTATTATAAAAATCATATATATTTTTACATTATGTGTGGGTTTGATCTATATCATTGTAGTCAAATACCCGTATATTCAAATAATTTCATTTAACAAATTTGCATAAAAGCAGACTTACTACAATTTACGACTACGAGCTAGTAAAGATAATACATTTGCAATAATGTAGTGGCACACATTAAAATCATGACGTATTCAAAATTGGAAAAACACCAAGAAATGTAGGCTATGAATTAAATTGCAGTGAATTCTTAAATGTGACACATAAAAAATATATGGATATTTTGCTCATTGCATAATATATAATAATAATCTTAAAATCTATTTGATTAAAAAAAGAACAGAAACTTCCACGTAACGACTGCATGTTATGTATAAATTGAATAGAATATTTTATAGTATATAAAAGACTATAATCAAAGTATGAATAAATGCGTGGTACAGTTACCTACGAACGAAAATTGCAAGGTGAAACGACATTCACCTCTGAGAGAGGTATTGTTTAAGACTTACAATTGTTGAGATAAATCTTAAATTCAACTACATTGTATCTTATTCCAGCAGAGCATATAACGGTGAATGAAAATCCAAAAGAATTTTTCCCACAGAATTTAAGAAATCTCTTTTCCTGATTTTTATTGAAGTATATATTTAAGTTACTTTGAATTCCACACGAAATAATGTTGCAAACATTATTTTGACACTGTATCGTAATTTGTAAAACATCGTATAGACAAATTTCTTTAATTGATATTGAAATATAAAGCATGAGCTTAATATTTTCGCTGCCATTTGTAAACTAAGCTTTGAAAGAAGAGTTCAGTTCCACTAATAACATTTAACAAATTAGTATGATAGTTTTTTTGACGTAAGATTTACTGTACGCTTCAGAGAAAATTTTTTATGCCTACATTAAAGATTTTAAGTAGTAAAGTCCACCTCTATTCAAAAACAAAGTGTAAAGAGCAAGTTCTTATTTATATTGTTTCTGGGATTCGTAAGTGGTTAATTTAAGTCATTGGACTCGAAAATTTAGAACGAAATATAATATTACTTCTAACTACTTCGTAATAAAGAGTCCTCCAACCAATATGGTAAGTTGAGGCTTTCGTATTAACCAAGACATCAATCATATAGTTTCCTGTGCATATGAATATGAATTATCTAGGTATTCATGGAGGTTCAACTAGTTAAATCAACAAACATCGTTAGAACGAGGAGCGGCACATGAATCGCCGCAGCTTATTTCTGTCCAACTTTCTTAGACATTAGTCCATGTTTTCCTTCGCAAGTCTGCGTACTGACGCAAACGGTTGAACACGAGTCAAAACTCTGTTGCCAACCGTACATCAACTTTCTTAATATTTTTAAATAAACTTTTCAGTAAATATAAAGAGTAATCGATGAGTTTGTTGCAAATAATAACAATAATTTGTTTAAGTGTAATTTGTATTTATTAATGGAAATTATTATGTGTATTAATGATTCCTATTTTTCGTAACGAATAAATTTGAATGGAATTGAATTTGAATAACATTTGCAACAAACGTTTCCATAAGAACCTCTGTATTTACTTAGGAACATCCTTCGATTGGCAAAATATGTAGACATAAAAACATGAATTACTTATAGGTATTGGAATCAATAACTCTGCTTGAAAATATATTGAATTATCTCTCCGAACAGAGAACAGAATGCGACACGACATATGACACAATATATCAATTTCCAGACTACGAATTCAAGTAAGTAAAGGCAAAAATGAAAAAAAACGCGTTTCTTATAAACATTCTTACTATAAACAAATATTCGTCACCATACGTTTTCTTCATTCCCAAAAAGAACATCGGTTAAGTATTTTAACAATATTTAAATACACCTTGGGAAGAATGAAGAAAACAATTTCTAAACCTCTAACGTTTATCATCAGCATAAATACATTAATGTCGCTGTTGTGTCAAAAACAATTTTATATTCCATAAGGGAGTGCAAGTGGGCGGTGAAGTTAATACAGTACATTTATACTGTTTCCAATAATAAATAAATCATTGGGATAGAAAACAAAGTGGTTTGCGTTAGCGTTTTTTTTTTTGCGGCGCGTGACGTACGCCTGAGATCGCAGCTGTCCACGCCATCACTACCTCCCCGCACTGACACTGCATCATTTGTTCAATGTGAATCTCTTCTCTATAATAACATGTCACTCGTGGTGGACTGAACAAAGAAAGTGCAGTACGGTCATAGTACCACACTCTTAATAAACTCAGTCCAAACGCTAGTTAAGTTTTAATAAAGTTTTTACTATCCGATTTATAAATAATATAATAAAATATAATCTCTCTTAACTATAAACTACGATTAATTGTAATATCTAATACTTTATTTATTGATCATTCATTTAAACCACAATTCTATTTGATTACAACCACATTACGCCATTTTACAATAAAAAATCCGATAACTTCGACATCTTCATCCGTGACTATTACCACGTTCCTATTGTAGAATAATACACAAGTAGTCATAAAATTTTACTTCATACTTATGTTTTTACCCGCTCCTTCATCGGGAATATTAATATACATGATTTGCGATTTTTATATTGTAAAAAATATTACTTTTAATCCCGAATAAAGTGAAGCATTGTTATTCACTAGAAATCATATTAAAGTGTTAATAAACATAAGTAAACAATAACACGACGTTAAAGAATGGTGTATATAAGGCAATATTTTTATATAAATTCATAGTAATAAAATTATCATTCAATAAGATTCGCCCTCCATACCTTTTCGGCATTTGTAACAATTTCTTACATAGTTTTTATCTGTGGTGTAATAAACAACATAATAATGATTTTTTATTATAAATTACTTTATATTGACATTTCAATTGTTTTATTGTAGTAAACTACACAGGGGTAGATGTAAAAAATCTGCAAAGTTTTTATGCATATTATGAGGGTACCAAGTGTATATCTTTAGCCATTACATATTCCAGTTGGTTAACAATTGCTATCAGATAAACAAATCACTAACGTTTAGCGATCACGTATCCTCTTGAATGTAATTTATATTTTTTTACAGCCTGTTAGTTAGATCTTTTTTATTGACATTGAATGTAGACAACCTTGATAAATAAGTAGTTTATTTCAAGTTGATTGAATGTAACAGCTTTATAGGTGTTATATTTATAAGCTTTATATATAGGCACTAAAATTCTGATTATAAGTATCAAACACAGGCAAAAGTTACACTGAATATCAAGTTTTTCTTTGTAAGCTGTACACTTTGTTGGATTTATTGAAAGTGCGCGCACTCATATTACAGACTAGAATACTAAATGTAACCATCAATCCCGTGTCAAGGATTTAAGTCAAAGATGTGATCTTTGGATGGAGTCCAAACGCCACAAGCGGTCCCATTTGCTTTTAAAATATGAATGAACTCCAATACAGTCTCCATTAACGTCACTTGTTCATGCTGTACCTACCTACCCATTGTGAAAATTATTGAGCACGAATCATAATGTGCGACAGTTGATTTAACGGTTGAACAGCCTAATACAACGTGGAACTACGACGATGGCCGTGTTTATTGGAGAGTGACCTAAGAATAGACCATTATGGTACCCGAAGGTTACATTCAAGGAGTACACTTCCAATCGCCACTCTCTGGAACGACACGTCACATACAAAAATAACTTCGCCGTCGTGATTAACTATTCTAAAAGAATTGTGAAAACTCTCTTGTTTAGGTACGTCACTAGTCATCAGACGACGATGACAACTTCCGGGACACGTCTTGTACCCAGTAAAGTACTAATGATACGATCTTAGCTCACAAAATATTATTAACAACATGAAAATAAAAATTCATTACCAAAGTCTCAACGTGTTCTTGTGGGACATACATATCGCACCTTTAAAGACAAACCGTTCCTATACAAAAATATCAGGAGAGCAAATATACGGTAAAAAATTGTATCTTTTTGCAATAAATCCCTGCCTATGATGTTTTGAGACGTCTTTGAGGGCTATTATTACAGGTCTTTCTGTACATTATTGCACACAATATACAAAATCATGATTTATCAATAAAAACACATTTTTTTATCATTTTGAATTTTTATAGTAACACTTTACCATATTTTTTTTTTTTCAATATAGTAAGTTTCTATGAATTTAATGTGTAAAAAATGTATTTATCCGAAAAATATTTGTTATATGAGAAATCTATCCATAAACTATTATTTTTATATAAGTAATTAATAAAGTTTACACACTTTTCTTTTAAGGATAATGTTGGGTGAGATACAAAAGCATCGAAATTAATGGTAATCATTTATTATTTAAAATTAAAGAGTAACTTCCATACATTTGTTTGACTGAATTATTTGGCGGATTTTCTTAATAATTAGTTTGTACTTATAAAATCACAAAAAAATTAAGCTTAAGACTATTTAATACCTATCTTTGGAATCAGTGTCAATAAAATTATGTTATCAAAATAAAAATAAACAAAAATTCTAAACGTCAATTACCTTAGGCCTTAGTATCACATTTTTCTGCACGATACTCATACCCAAAAATAATAAAGGCAATCCTATTGTCATAATAATATTCAAAATAAACAAATCACACAAGTCACAAACATAAAACTGTCTTTTAAACATAAAAATCTTCTAAAATAAATCATCCACTGGATATTTATAACTGGTTTTTTCCACTTATAAAAAATCATCCATTGGGTTTTTATAACAAACAAAATATCTTCTTAAGTATAAAATATCCAAAAAAAAACACCAGGCTGCAATCAATGCAAGATATTATTATAATAAGACAACGCGTAACTCTGTGGTATTATATTACTGTCGATTAAGCTCTTTAAACCACTTTTTTTTCCTCTCACTTAACTTTAATCCTGACTGATACAAAGGCACGAGTTCGTAATTTTTAAGGCTTGTGCCAAGAGCCGTACGTGTGTATGTTGATGTTGTGATTATTAAAGTATAGTATTTCTTTAAAGTCTGTATCTACATATTTTGTAGTAAATACAAACTTGCTCTGAATCAAATTTAATTATCTTGATATCGGCTAATCTAACTGTTTAACCCTGAATATTTTTTGAAAATCGTCCACCACACGCCACTGTGAGATTTTTTATATCAATAAAGTCAGAATTAAATGTATTTTACATTTCATGTCATTTGCCTATTGGACGGATTTTTGTTCCTTTGCGCTTTCGTTTATTCGGTATATTCAAGGTATCATCTACCCAGGAATGGATTTCTTTGAGATTTTAATCGCTAACCTGCTGCATAATATTGTGGTCTCTTCCAAGAGTTGGACTGAATGTAACACGTCTAGGTGGCGTTGGCAGTACATAATCTGGATCACGATCTTCATTATCGGTGGAAAAATCTTTTCCCGATTTAGATGTGCTAGATGAAGATGATGAACTAAACGAAGATGAACTTGAAGTTGAATTTGATCTGCCTCTGTTACTTGGACCGGGGTCAATTATTTCTTCCAAACATGAAATTGGAATTCTTTCACTATCTTTATCACAATACTCATATGCTGAAACATGATTAACTGACTGAGATAGTTCGTATGCTTGTAACAGAGAAGGAGATCTACAAGTTTCTGTTATACTAATAATACAACATTAAAATTTACTTCGATTTCCAATTGTATATAAAGTGATACATAATGAAAATAAACTATTTTCATTATATTAAAGACTATAGGTATTATCAATTTATTTTTAAACTGAAATAGTATTTCAACGAAATGTAATATTTACCTACGACATTATAGTGCAAATTTGCATTGAATGAAGTGATAAAACGCAATTATATGAAATATCCCGCAATTATAATTAAACATTTTACTAAGTTCACTCTTCATTAAATACAAAACTGAGACTAAAGCAACAATCACTCTTTAGCGATAAATATTATTTTGCAAATATCCCCAAGCATAAAAATAAATGGATGTTATACTAAAAGTAACATTTTACCAATTAAAATAATTAAACAATCACCTTTTTCCTGACGTGAAGCCGTATTTATCCAAATAATCACACTTTTCTTTTAAACTTTTATCATCTCTCTTCGACAAACACGTTCCAATTTTTATAGACACAATATTGTATTTAGTAAGCCAACCAAATTTTGATTGGTAACGAAAAAAAATAACGCCATCTAGCGTATTTGAGCGAAACTTCAAAAAATGTTAATGTCATCTTGTAGCTTACGAAATTTTAAGACATATGGCATTGATAACTCAATTTTACAAAAATTTCGTTTAGTAACGGTTTGTCTTTAAAGGTGCGATATGTTATTTTCTACGCCTATTTCTTTATGTTTTTCACAGAAATCTTAATAACTTTCTCATTAGATAAATTATTATAATAGACTTTCTCATTAATAAACTTATTCGTCAAAAACTTTAGGCAATCATTACAGTATTGTATAAACATAGAAACTTATAGATTACCCCATATTAAGATATAAAAAAAATATATAACAAAATAATGAGTTTTATTTAAATTTAGATCAACCTGATCATAGATCACATAATATACAGCAGTTGTAACAAATTAGTTTTTTACTGCATGTTTATTTTTAGATATAAATGAGTACGCCAGCCACTAAACCTGAAATGTGTCAATAAACTAGATTTTATGAGTCAAATATAGCTCAATGGATACGAGCGACGCATGTGTCTCTCCTTTATACTTTAAAACAATAATTATCTCTTTAAAACAATAAGCTTCTTGTAAACGACAAGTATACAAGTAAAATAAAATTTTAAATTATGGTTTATGATAGACAATTTATGAAAAAAATAGAAAATAAGTCTATAGAATAATATAGCTTATCGGCACACTTAGTTTTACTTGCAGTATCAATCACAACAGCTAATGCTGTAGAGCATTTGTAATCAGTAAATTCATATGACATTACACTCATAATATAACAAACCGTTCTACCGTCTATTCCCCGAAGGCATGCTTACTCTCAATGCACTGCGCTACATATCATGCTATTGTGTAATAACTAATAGCCATAATAACTATTCTGAGTATTTGGTTTGTGTAAAATTTTAAATGTAAGGCAACATCACATACAGTCTGTTCATCCTAACTTGTCCCATTTGGTAAACAATCGTGGCACTCCTTTTTACTGAAAATGCAGCATTAAAAATCAACTGATAATTAGATTCAACAGGTTTAAGTCTATAATAACGATTTATTGTAATAGATTATTGACTTTGTTATTATTTTATTTTTAAATGGGCGATTTCGTTAAAAAGTTTTGCCAAGATTGTTTACCAAATAGGACAAGTTAGAATGAACAGACTTTACATTGTTTTTCGGAGTTCAGTTTTTACATTGACCCGTCCGGGGATCGGGCCTGGAGCCTCGAAGTAGCGAAGTTTACAATGTAAAAATGTCAGAAAAAATTACGTCACGTGATCTGGCTACTGGAGTTCTTACCAATTTAGTCGATTCAATTCACTTTTTGTCTTATTTACTGCGAATGAACTTTGTCTTTGAATTGAATAGCTCTACAGGGCTATTTTTGATATTTCTCGTATTTTTAATACAGCACAATCTTTGCAAAACAGAAATAATGTAAGTTGCAATTAATATGTTAGTTTTATTAGCATGTGTTATATTGTTATATCTTTTTTACTTTTGTTGTATAGTTTAAACTAAATCGTAAGCTTACACTACCACCACGTTTCACATCAAACTCATTTATTATTTAACTCTCGTGAGTATGCCAGCCCTATGATTAGAGTATATTATTCATAGTTTCCTAGTTGACCTACAGCTGCGTTCGTTGGCGTATCCTTGGAAAGACAATTTAAACCTCAGTCTCGAATGGTATTTCCAAAACCTTTGTAAATGTTACAGAACTGGAACGACAACAACCTAGAATGACCGGGTAAAGGCAAGAGGTTCGACACGCAACGGAGCCAGGTATATATATAATGGGTATATTCCATTGTTAATATTCAAACTTTACAGTAAGTGTTTTTTTTTTCTGGAAAATGAGTCGTTTCGTGACGCAAGGTGAAGGTTTGAACTTTTTCAAACTCATTCAAATCGCGTGCTGAGTTGGTATCACGACAATATTACGCTAACCATAGCGCGCAACGAGTCACCGCCAAGTTATGATAACAAAGCCGTACACACTTAATGAATTTCTTTTAAAGCACTATTTTTTACGTGGTTTGTCGGTTTTTTCTTCTATATCATGCGTTTACTTGTGTAAACGCGTAAGTTATCCGGTAAAAAGTATTGCATTTATTTATTATATTACTTTTGTTAAAAAAAGAGAGAGAAATACAACGCCATTTGAAAATGTAAAAATTAGTGTCCTTATTGATGGTAATAGTTGGGCATAGAGCAGCGGTACCGTTACTTCATACTCTAATATATAAATAATGTACCTAACTTTTTCTTTCCTTGCATTTTATAACGGAAACTTTTTATTTCAATTAGTTCAAAGGTACAAGTTGTATGATGCTTTATGACACGAAAGAAAAAATCAACGTTTCGAGCAAGATTAGGTAAACGTCGCATAATTATAATTGAATAAGTAAAACTGTAGCAATGTCTTTTCATAATGGAATCATTGTGTATGCTAATTTCTTGCAGGTAACCAATGAATATTTAATGAGAATGGACAGTAAATAAAGTGATTTATATTCATGGGTTCAGCCCGTTCAACGGTCTTTGATCGCGACGCGCGTAATCGGTAAAGAGTGACATGACTCGTACCATGGGTTCTCGCCAATTGCTACATTTTACATGGATGACTACTCAATAACTTACTAACAACGTAAACGAACGTCTATATTGGCTCGGGTCTGGGTATTGTGGTACCGTCGTTGTTCAGAATTCGTTTTTTAAATTCAGAACAATGTACATAATGCTGTCTCATATATTTATTTATCTAACGTATGGCTAGATAACAATAATAATAACATTTATTATATTCAAACCAATTAGCCAAACCAATAACCACTGTGATACTTGTAATATAGATATCAGGGTAACGAATCAGCATTACATTATATTACATAAATTTGCAATAAATATATAAGTAATATTCATTCAAAAGGACAATACAGTAAACGAATGAGATACTAAGCGTGTTGTGAAGTTCTAAGAAGACTTTATAATAAACAGTTCACGAACGAAAAGTATTTTACATAATTTAACTTAAAGGACGAAGGGAAAGGAAAGGTATTATTTACTTAAGAATCTCTGAGTTCGTTCCAGGATTACGCCCAAAACTCATAATTTAAAATTGGCGCTTTCGGCGAACCTCCTGAGTTCTATTATAATAAAAGAGATTGGTACCATAACTTTTAGATCTTTTTAAATAATGGCGTATTTAGTTTCGTATTAAATAATGGCGAATTTAGTTTCGTAGGCGTAACAATGCGCATGGGCCTTAAGTTAATAGTTTGCCAGTACCTATCACTACGTTATTGCATTAAAGATACGGTTGCCCTTGACGAGAGATGCACGCGAGATGAGATGACTACTGCGCGAAGGCGGTCTCTCCTGGGTTCGTTTGCGTTTAATGTAGCAGTTCAGGGTCGATAATTACATCAGTGAATTAAAGCAAGACAACGCACACCTGTAATGGCACAATTTGTTACATGCAGCAAAAAATTCGGAGAACCCTCACGCCTACTACGTGTGCCTAAAATCGCACAGCAACGGACAGGAAATTTGATGCTATAAATGGTAAAAAAAAACTATCTCCTTAACATGGCGCACAGAACTAAAGTAAATTATGACCATCGATAATAAGAGCCTTCGTCTAGGTCTTAATAACAAGAAATATCGCACATTCCCGGCCAATTAAAAACCATCTTTAAAGTGTGAACTTCGTATCTTGGAACCATAGTAAGGGTAATTTTAGTGAACCGTTTTTACCACGCTCTCGACTTGCAGGAAGTAATCTCGATGCGCGTCCGGATGTGCCACGAGATCTCGAGCAGACAGACATATTTTTTGCCATATTTTTTTTGTATACACCTTTGTATACATAAGTCAGGAAGTTTTTTATAACTAATGGGCCTACTGTTAAATTTCAAAAGTTAGTTATAATTTTATTGCACTATTTTGTTTTCTATTCATTAATATATTGTACATAAAAGATAAAAATAAAGTTTAATAAAACTAAAATGTAATTTCAACAAATTTTATAAAGTTAAAGCATACACAAACAATGATGACGTAGATCTTTATCGGAAGATAAGTCTATCTTGTTGTTCTCTTCATTCAATTATATTTTACATAGGGACAGACAACAACGTGCCAAATAAACAACCTGCTTAAAATATAAAAAAATACATACCGACAGTTAACCTCAAATCAATAAACGCTCTTTAAAAAGATAATAATATAAAAACCAGTTTTAAATAAAATTGTTATTATAATATTATATAAATTATTGTTAACCACCATATACTAGGGTCGGCAATACATGGTGCTGTTTGCAAATACTGAGCGAAGCAATTAGATTTTTGAAGGGTGATTATTCCTCAATGGTATATCCGATTTAAAACTTTTTTTGCACATTAGTCACGACCACGATGTGAGTTTTGGCACCAAATTTTACTGTGAAAAATCTATATTTTTTTACATAGCCTATGTCCGTCAGGTTATAATCAAATATGTTCATGCCAAAATTCGTTCGAATCGGTTAAACCGTTAAGTAGCAGGAGGGAGACAAGCGAAATTTGTGATTTGCCAAAAGAGAGCTTCGCTCAATAATTTAATATCATACACACACACATTCATAAATATTTGAGTTACTACCTTGAGCCAATTAACGGCAACTTCATCCTACTGGTTTATTCCATGTCGCTCTTGCGGGCGACTTCAACCTGTTACTTTAGTGATACAGTGACTTTTGTGTTACAGGGTGCGCGCGTATCTTAAAATTTCACTGTCACCATTTTTTCATAACGGGCCTAAAGTAGTATAACTTCAATAATATAGAATATATACAATGCCACAAGCACATCATTAATATTCTTCTGAACACTCGTACGAATCTGAATTGCTTATGTTACCAGTAGGTCCATATCCGTAGTACATCAGCGTGCTTCGAACTCGCTCCGCCTGATTTAAAGCTGACATATAACAGCTGTATTACGGTCGCCTCTATAGTGTTGGCTTTTGTGTTGAAAAACAATTGACAGTCGGCATTATCGGATAGATTTATATACTGTACATAAAAGAATGTTTACCTACTAGATGGATGATTTAGTTATTCACCGATAAGGGTCAGCGTCATGAGTATTTTTAAACAAAATATGGTTACAAACTACAGCTTGAAGAACAACAAACAGTTCCTTTGTTAATATGGAACTATTATATTTCAAAATATCGCTATGATCATGAGTGTTCATAAATTAAAAATCATGTTCCTTAATTAAACACAAAAACTGTTCTCAAATACTAACTATAAAAAGTATGACTGACGTTATAGGTAAAAGCAATCTACATAATAAATCCCACAATATTGTTTTATTTCCAGTTCCGTTTCGTCTGGCACGTTTTGGCAGCAAACGGTATCTATATTAAAGATACTGGATTGGTACCTGCGTCAGTTCGTCGAAACTTTAATCTGCCTGTCATATTTCCTCATACACATAAGATCCATCAATAAATCATAAGGCAAAAAGAAAATCACTAAAATGAACATCGCTTCCGTTGTAATGATAAGACTCAAACTACGTTAATGCGTCATGAATCAACCGGTAGGAAGCTCAAAAATTTATATCTTTCTATTTCATCACTTTACATTTGTACTATAAAATGAATAGTATCATTTCAGTTCTATTTTTTAATGCCTTTTCTCTTACGAATTGGTACATAAACTTAATTATTTATTTCTTTGTTATCCTAGTTAGTTCTATTAAGAAATATGGGCTTTAGTTATCCTGTGAAAACGTTTCTTTAAAGAGATCCAAAATATCTCATTTTTGATTTCCGTTATATGTGGCTTATTTGTCTTCTTCATGTTAGACCTCTACTTTCTTACTTCTTTTTATAATTCTTTTCAGTTTTAATATCTTATATAAGTAGTTGAACGCGCTACTAGTAGCTACTATTCTCTTGTGCGTCCAAATTTCTAATTTAAAAATTGATTATTATTACACTTTACGGAAATGACAGGCGGAACGAGTCCTTTTCATACTTTCTTCCCCGTCTTTTTACCCAAAAAACTGATGATACTTATACCTATGATGTAACTAAAAATTTACGGTTTTGCAATGTTCCTTGATCTGTGCTATAAGATGTTGCTTCGTATTTCAAGATTCTGAGTTCACGGTAAGTACCCTGTTGGTTTTGATTCCCTTGCGAGTGTCGAAAATTTGCGGAAGTTTGCGACATAAACGGCTGTAGCTTGAGATTGCGTTGGCTTACAAGTTTGTTTTTTTTACAGCTCCATGGGACAGTAGACTTGAGTATTTGATATAAATTCTAGCTTGAAACCTCCACGTGTTCCTGAGAATAAGGGTCTTGACAGACAAATAGACAGACAGACGGACGGACGGACAACAAAGTGATCCTATAAGGGTTCCGTTATTTCCTTTCGAGGAACGGAAAACCTAAAAATTATTAAAAAATACTTACTTTCCTAGCCTTCCACCATATTTTTTATTGTTTTCCTTCTATATTACAGAGATCCCACAATAAAACTCGAGATAACTCGGATAAAAACAACTTTTATTGTTCATTGTAAACTTTGATGAATCGCAAGATTTATAAATAACAAATAATAATATTTCCATTCATTGCAACGTTCATACGTCGATTGAAGAAATCTCAAATCAACATACAGATGAATGCAACAATACCTACTTATTCAGATTATTGGCAAAATTAGGTAGGAAATTATAACTAGGGATGTTATTAGAAAATTAAGCCATTCAAAATCAAGAGCCGTATTTCTCTGATTACATAGAGATTCTTATTAGGCTTTATTTATTGAAATAAAATGAAACAGCTGCTTTGTTTTGAAACTGTTAATACGAAGTGTTTTATTAACAGCTAACGTAAGCATAAACAACATAGGCAAATAGAGCGAGATACTATATCTACTATCTACACAATCGTATTGTATTTTATATTTTCTGTAGCGTAGCATATTAGTCGTCGAAGTTTGGTCGTCAAAAAACTGGAGCCAATTGTCGCCAAACAATGTAGACGTCGAAAACAGCGAAACTACTAAAAATGTAGAAGGCCATGCATTTGACATTTCTAGATGCTATCCGATCTTTGATTATAAACATGTTTATAATCAAAGTAACCGATATAGAATTGCCCTAGAACTTGGTTCAGATCTACGATTTTTTATTAAAAAAATATTTTTTTATACAAAGACATGATTTATATCACTTATTTATAAAGTACCTATAAACTTTATTTTCTTCTTCGTTCTTTATAAACTTTTATGATGACATATCTTACTTTACGGCTAATAAATTGTTAAAACATTAAGGAGAGTTTCCCAGAAACGACGGATAACTCGGCGTTTAAAGTAGGTCGGCTTTAACGGAAAACAGAAAACGACCCAACATACGCACCATATCACCTATTTTTTATTTGCCAGTTAATTAGATTATCAGAGCGGATCCACTGATCACCTGAGAACTATTAGCCATTATAGTTATCAAGATAATTCTTAATTCACACCATATACCTACGTTTTATTTTGTTTTCTGTATCTGCATGTCATTACATTACGTTAATTCAAGGAAACTTTTTGTTTTTTTCTTGTATAAATAAATAAGTAGTTAAAAATGTAAGTATATGTATAGTAAAGACTTCAAAAATGCGTTTAACTACCTACCATAAGTAACATACTATAAGTGACTCAATATTAACCAAATAGTTTACCTAATCTTGGTATAATTCCATGCCGTTTCTACGTGAAACCAAATCAAAAGCTCATCATCCAACGAACACATTTTTACAGCATTCTTTATCCTTTTAACGCCATAAGCCATAACAAACCGAGAGGCTACGATTTCATCTCTATGAATGACACGGTATGCACGTCACATACTGTTAACAGCACAGCCACCAGAGCATGTTTATCGTAGAGCTACCGCGGCACGGCGCGGACGGAGTTTGTGAAATCCACCGGCATCAAGTTTCCGCCAACAAACACTCACATCGCCTTAAACTGCGCGTCCCCACTTTCGAGTTGGCTCTCGAAACATTTCACTTTTTGTCTCTTCCGATTAACTCCTCCGATGGATTATGACATTCTGTACGTGAGCCTAATATTGCGTAACCATAATCAACTATGTCAATCGATTTGTTCGATAAAACATTGTACTATCGTAACCAATTTGAATTATATGACAATGCTTTTTGTACTTTCTAAGGTTTTTGTGAACTACCTGTATGTTTCATCCATCGTATTCTCAATAGAAACAATTAACAATTTACGTTAATAAGGCATATATTTTTTACGCAATAAATAATATCAAAACTTATTGTGTCAATAATAACTTATAACCATAAGAAATTCAGTCTCATAACTCTGATATAACTTTTCAGGAGTGACTTACACTGATTATTATTTGTGCGAAGCCTGTTTGGTAGTTTAATTTATAATTATCTTTATCTTTTACGTTGTATTGAGTTTCATTCGATTAGCTACAATGCTTTAAATTAAATAAGTATACTACTCTACTCTACTCAGCTCTTCGGTTGACTGCAAAACTATAGATTGCCTAATGGCGTCAAGACCACCTTTTGTACCGGTTCGGAAGTAATGAAGTATAAGTATATTTTTATAAATAAAACAGAAATATTTTCTTTCATACAATCATGCGTTAATTAAACAAAACTCAAGGCAACATACGGGTTAAAAAGTGAAATATGAGAATCAATTCTATACTTAAATCCGATAAGCTTGAGTAGTTATATATTTTCAGGTGTGGCTTACTCCGATTGGTACCGGTGCCGATAAGAGAACAATGTCAGGGCTGCATCGTAGTCTATTCTAGACAGACCTCACTGGTAGTTAATATATATAACATCTCATCATACTCTTGGGCTTTCCGCCCACTTTTACAATAATAGTTCTCTATTTGCAAACAAAATAAAGCCTTTATACATGTTAACTAAATACCGAATAAATATCTATATATACACATAAATGCGTAGGTATACCCATGACTCGGGAACAAATTGTACTTATGTTATGCTTATACTGTTCATAGAAACATATGCCCCTAGCAGGTTTGAAATCGTGTGAAATGGCGCATAGGCGCATACAAAGATCTAAATATTTATCATCATTATGATCAGCTGTTACGAGTCCTCTGCTAGACATAGGACTCCTCTTTCGAGAACCACAGGAGGCGACCGTCAGCTATTTGAAGCCATAGGCTTCACTTGAATAATTATACTTCACACTAATTCAGAACAGCAAAGTAGTGTCAATATTTATTATTAAGAATTTGGTACAATTATTCTAGTCAATTAAAGTCACATAGGTATTTTACGTGTGACGTTTTATCCTTTTTACGAAGCAAAGCATATAAATACATGAAAAGAAGTCAAATAAATGATTTTATACAAAACGTTAGTTCTTATAACGTAACTTCGAAAAAAAGAAGTTTCTTAATTAATCGTTTTCTTTTTTTATAGTGAACAATCTCAAAATTCCATAATATCTTACACCTGCCTTCCAATCTTATAAGCAGTTTAGCGGCAACAGTTATTTTAGCAGCCCTACTACTACATGCATCTCGCTCGACCATGCGAATGCAGCTGCCGATCACGTAACAAGTTGTGTCAACGCAGAGCTCTCACTTGTTTATTTGTTTACACTGTTCCTAATGGTTAAACGATGACAACATAATTAATTGGCTAACACGTTTGTAAACTACTCAGGCATAAGAAGGCATTGCCCTCAATATAAGTCTGTAAAAATACTCTTCAATTTCTTAACACCCTTCTCCAGAGTAATGTATTTTAATATCTTATACCACAAGATATAGTTTAACAAAAAAGATTTAGTTTCGCTTATCAATTCTTATTCCAGATCCACATAAATAGGTCAGGATTAATAAGTAACGTCAATTCCCCTAGTATTACAAATTTCTGGAAGCCCCGAGGACCGATTACATCGTGAGCTTGTCCCCCATAGAGCTTCCACTTTATGGAAATATAAGTTGAGTAATACAGGAATTGTAAGTACCTACAATTTCCTGTATTACTCAACTAAACATTCGTGGTTAGACAAATAAATCTTTCCTGCAGAGAGTGAAATTGGAATAATAATTTGTTTATAATCGACTCGAGGCTATCGGTACTTACTCGCTGACTAATCAAAACAGTCGTGAAATCCAAGTGTAGCGTTAATACACCAGTCTCAGAGAGATCACTGAAATCACAATATTATTAGGAAAATGCTACACTCTTGTGGAATAAGAAGCGTAAAAAACTTTAAAGAAACTCATGATTTATTTATTCCTCACGGACATAATAAAACAAGAAATACAATCAAAATATCATGCGATGAAATCAATACGTTTATGGCATGCACTTAATCGCCCGTATACAAGTTCACAAATATGAAGTAAGTATTATTATTAAGTACAGTAAGCGACACATTAAATAACTAATATGCAAAGTAAACATCGTTTTTGCAATCACATAAGGATTATATTTGCAGTATATTAGCGATTACATTGTTATATTATCGGAAGGCCAAAGTGGAAGACGGTCAAGGGCGATGCATCGTTGCGCTTGCGATGCCGCGCGCCATGAGGGTCTGGTAATCTGGTTATTATCACTGTTTATTGGTTACGTGTAGTTAACACAATGCACTAATTACGACTCAATATGTTAACCTTTTCTTCTAAAATATCAACAAATCTTTAATCTAAGATCAGAGTGGTTTGTGTGTTTGTCTGCCCGCTCTTTTTCCCGCTCTTTTTCCATTGCATCAATAACGTTACCATAGCAACGCGTTAACCGTAAGTAGTTCGTCTACCAGACGCTAGATGGCGCTAACGGAAAAATATTTAATAATAGAATAGATTCAAAGAATTTTGTCCACCCGTGCGAAGCCGGGCGGGCTGCTAGTAGGTACTTTATTAAAATAATAATTATTTTGTAACTATAGAGTTATCGACGTGCTTGTTGTTATTTTGAGGTACAATGTAAACCGATTAACTTCGTTATGGCTTTCCATAAATAATACATTCATTTATAGAAAGCCATAACGAAGGCCAGTTTTAAATACTTCATACATATATTTTAAACATTCTATTGGAACGAACCTTACCACTTCCTTAATTTCAAACACATTTATGGTAGTTTCAAAATCGTTACAGGAGCCGTAATCGCAGGATTACTAAGGCAATGGTTGTCATATATTTTTTACTAAGTTCACAATAATTTTATCGGGCACGTTATTGTCAAACGTCAAGCATCAAACTCAAACGTCAAGATAAAATATAAATTATGCGCAAAAAACCCTAAATACGTTGTTTTATTTAAATGTGCACGGAAGTGTTAGACTAAATATTTATTTTTATTCTATAAATCAACTTTGATCGTAATGTGCTTATGTAAAAGAACTTTCAATTAATCTATAATATAAGATCACAGTGGTTTGTGTGTTTGTCTGTCTGCTCTTTTTCCATTGTGTCAATAACGTTACCATAGCAACGCGTTAATCGCAAGTAATTAGTTCGTCTGCCGGACGCTAGATGGCGCTAACGGAAAAATATTTAATAATAGAAAAAAAATAATAAATGTTGTCCACCCGTGTGAAGCCGGGACGGGCCGCTAGTACAACCAAATTTTACATGTAAGAAACACTTGTGTAATTTGTCCAGTAAAAAAATACAGCAACAAAAAATAAATGCTATTTCATATAATACAGTGATATAAAATATCAATTCTGTCTGCATGAAGTGTCAAGAGATCAATCAATTGATCAATATATTTATTTCTCAGAATATGGTTACAGAGGATCTTATGAAATAACATTCCGTCTTATTCCATTGATCATGTCAATGTTCTAACAAACTACATGGGAGATACACAAACTCATCTATCAAGTGCGGCAAATATGCTATGATATAACGAGTACGTAAAATTTCTGATATCTTAATTCAAAAAAGTATTTAGTCCCAAAGTAAGCAGAGTTGATACTATGGATACCAGATAACGAATATAATAAGTAAGTAGGTATAACAACCGTGACTCAGGACCAAATGCTTATACTTATTTCACAAATAAATGGCCCTTAAGACCATCACCGTCGCATCATCTGATTGTCTCTCATTTCCCTTCCAATGAAATCAAATCATAATTTATGTTACAGCAGATTTTTAATAATATTAACAGTTTACATCATTATTGTGATGCCACAATTATCATACCAGTGACACCTGTGTTAACTCAGCCACTGTATCAATAACTCTCAAATATAAAAAATGCACGATGCGGCGGGCGTATACTCTACCAAAGTTGACCGGTTCCATACATACTGTCGCCGCTCTCTGAGAACATTGTTCTTAACTTTCTTTTCTTAACTGTCCCGGTCGTGTTTCATTTGCTCGTGAACTATGTGAACCACGAATATGAACTATTTTACCATTTTACAATTACTTTAAAACACAAAGTGGTCATCATCTAATGACAAATATACATATCTCAAACGATCTACAGATAAAAACAAAACTATAAATTGCAGATTTTCTATCAATAAATACACTTAAGTAATTATTAATTAATTTAGTGTTACTCATATAGTACCATTTATAACTAAATTAACAAAACACTGAATTTAAAACTCAATAATATTAAATTAAACAGATTAATTATACGTTATGCTTATCCAGATCGCATACCGCTATTAGCTGCTCCCAGTTTTATTTTCGCCGATGACCTACAAATTAATTCCATTTTAAAGTTGCTTTCGAACCAATCGCCGGATATATTAATTTAATCTCCAGAAAATAAGAGTGTGTTAAGTATAGCTGTATGATATAGATTACATATTAGTAACTTTAGTATTAATATGATGATGTGATTTCTAGCTACCTCTCTGCCGGCATACCTACTGACCTACATATCTGTGCTAATCACGCGTGACAAACAATTGGTCGCGTGCGCAACTCTCATCCTTACTTCCTTACTAATATTATAAATCGGAAAGTGAGTTTGTTTGTTTGTTTGTTTGTTCCGCTTTCACGCCGTAACTACTGAACCGATTGCTTTGAAATTTTGCAGACGTAAAGATAAAAGTCCGGATTAAATAATAGGGTACTTTTTATGACCTGGAAAAAATTGATATTCCCGAGGAAAAACAAAAATTATGTTTGCTTGATGGATGGATTGTAGATGGCGCTGTGTGTCGTTTAAAACAATGTAAAATATTGCAAACGAATATAAACATGTAAATTTAGAAGCTAAATGATACGAAAATGATTCCCCGAAAATGAGGAATTCCCGAGGGATGAAGTACAATTTGTTTTATCGTCTAAATTGTTTTTTTACATCCACTTATCCTGAAATCACTAAAGTCAACGAATTACTAATTGGTATAAGTATTAGTTACGTTATTTAGTCTTTGAGGTATGCGATAGATGGCGCTGGGTGTTTTTAAAACATGGTAACGATGTGTTTTTTAAAATACATAAGAAGTGGAATGATAGCTTACTCTATTTAGTTTGTATCTTACGCTATGTATTTAGGTGTTTTTTAAGACATGATAACGATGTGTTTTTTAAAATACGTAAGAAGTGGAATGATAGCTTACGCTATTTAGTTCTAGATGTATGCGAAAGATGGCGCTGGGTGTTTTTTAAAACGTGGTAACGAAGTGTTTTTTTAAGATACGTAAGAAGTGGAATGAATTATATGAATTTTGTATCCAGCGTTACATCGCGCTTCTTAGATTTTTCCGTGGGAATGAGAAGTTTTCCTATAGTTGTTTTTTATACCGCAATATAACCGAATTCCACGCGGGCGAAGCCGCGGGCGAAAAGCTAGTAATACTATAATATAGCCGCCTATTACACCGCATATTTATATTCCACTTCATACTAAACACTGTCTACTCAATTACTCGTTTAAATACACAGCGAACACAATGAAATTGTTCGATCGATACTTGTGATACATACTAACTTTATGAATAGACTTATAAGTAATCATTAGTTTCTTTATAAGTTACCTTAATAATTTATGCCTTATAAAATACTTCTATTGATCGTATAAATGGCAGTTACGATTAAATAATTATAACAAGAAAATTACCTCACCTCGTATAAAAAAGTTAAATCATATTGATATGTACGTTGATAAATATAGAGGCACAAGAAGGCCACACATGAGAGAGATGTCGTGTAAATGAAATGTATCTTATAAATAACAGGGTCGTCAGAGAGCCAGCGATTATAATTTGATGAAAAATTTCCTCTGAAATATAAGAATAACTGTCATTGATGTCTGTTCATATATATGACTTATCAACTGGAATGATTATTTTTAAACATAATATATATAATATTTTACGGTCTATATTTAGCATGAAGAATAGAATAGCTATGGAAACTATCAATTTAATCTTAAAATTAAAAATCAGGACCAATTTATTTACGGGCAACCCTGTTGTCCAATAAGGTCTGTTTGTTGTTTAGAAGTTCATCCAATATCTAAGTCATTTATAGGCAAACTACGACCTTGATATGAACAAAATGACGTCCTTGATATGAACAAAATGAAAAGTAAACAAAAGAAACGAAATTAAGAGTTGTTGTATTGAGAGATGTTGGCAGTACTGACAAAGGTAGAGCTTAAAAGTACACACGCTCTTTATGCGCTTTCAAGTTTTGTCAGGTGCGATTTAGCAGCTCCCCCTTGAACTTCTGCAGCAAATGAGCAGTGATTTACAAAGGGATTATATGAAGATATAAACAGATTTAATTACGAAGGGTCTGCAATATGCATGAAGTAAGTTCCTGAAAATAAAGACCAGCTTTCTGTTTCTCGCGGTTAATAGTTTCAGGTAAGTTTACAAGCTTACTTTTAGCTCTACTCCAAATATGCATTCTTTCATGGACAGAGAGACAGAAACATGGAAGAGGGGACAAAGGATGATGTTAAGAGTGGGCAACTAATGAACATTATCTGGAATTTTAGGTAAAGCATTTTTTAAGAATATGTATGGACCTACTGTTTTTTTTTTCTAAACATTAAGGTTAAGGAAATTTCGCAGCCAGTTTGATATTCAATCAAGGCCGTGAAGAGTGATGTCTTTTCAAGTCCTTGCAGAATAAAATACAAGAAAATGTATTTATTTATTTAGTGTTTGTATAAACTTAGTTACTTAGTGTCTTGTTATTTACCAACATTCGATTAAGCTGGGCTGCTGTATATATTTATAGTATTGATGCATGTTAAAATAAAAAACAGTTTATGAAATTTTTTAGTTGTCAAATAAAAGGAATAAAAGGCTAAAAGGATAAAGCCAAAAAGTTGTAATTAAAGTCCACTTTAATTACAACTTTTTGGGAATATGTAAAAAAATTTAAGCATAACTGCGAATCTTTTCTGTATAAAAACGCCAACAACCGTCTAGCGCTTCAACTAGGTACTTATTTAGGGTTTGAAGTAGATTATCTAATTTTATTTATTAAAATACTTGATGTTCATTTATTTATATATATAAAATACTATCTGTAATTAACGAAAGCAAAGCACCTCCCGTGGATTTATACTTCTCTTCATATTGCAATAAAGTGCAGGAGCTGCCGCGAGGCATTATTTGCTCTGTTTCGCCGACACAATAGCATCTGTTCACATAAGCCTTGCAGCTAACAGTTTCATATTAAGTTTCTTTAGTTTCCGGCCAGGTAATGTGTAGTTAAAAGCTATACTAGAAAGAAGTTCTGTAAATCAATAAAGCAACCAATTCATCACATCGCAAATGTACGAGTATATTCATAATAAGCCTTTTTAAATAGTTATTATTAAAAGTAGGAATAAGTTATATTTATCAGTGTTTCATAAATTTTTTTTGTAGACTTGTACAGTCAACAATTTATAAACCAGCACAAACGGGTAGCTCTATCAATATTGTATTGAATGTATAGAACACTATATGATTTTGTATGATCGTGGAGTTGATAAATAGGTTAGGTTGACAATTAAATTTTGTGTAAGTTGAACTACCGTTGACATATAGTCTGCTATCTTTTCTCATTTAAAGGTTATGTATTATTTAAAAAGCCAACTGATTTATGTAGAATTATGGCTATTTAACGGATAATTGTTAAATAAAACAATATTTAAGCGTTCAATTAAAATTCAGCGTGTATATACCTATAATATAGGTAAACGTGTTTACTTCGCAATATTTTCATTTGTTGCGTTGGTATTTGAAACGGATATTTTGTGTATTTTTAATTAAAATCCTACAAATACAATTATGTTTTTTTTTGTAATATATACTAATAATGGTAATTATAAATAGTGAGTACTTTCCATATTTCGATTATATCCATTTCACAGCTATCTCCGGCGTTACGAACTTCCTAAACAAGTAAGCAAACGAAAGTGAGTGGGGAAACAACGAACTAATGCTACTTATATGCAAATTATGGCCATAAATTAGGTGAATACGGCAGCCGTGTCTTGCATTCATATATCGATTGTTTAAACAGGTGATGTTAAAACTATTTGAAGTAGCATTTTTCTGTTTAAAAACGTTCACGTAATTGTTAATTTATTTGGTATTATTTGTAAAGATTACCGCGTTTTTTTTGTTGGTATCTACAAAAAAACTTAGTGATCCTTATAGAAAATAACAACAAACAAATTGAATATTTAAAATAAGTACAGTTATTTATTCATCTCAGCAAAAAAACTACACCTACTTAATACACATACCTGTAATAATAGCTCAATTTCTCGCTTTTTCGAAAATCTCCAACCAGGGTTGCAACCAATGTTACAATTGTTATCCTCATGCTAGGTCAAGTGTGGTTCGATCGACCTTGGCCCATATATGCCTCAGAATTAGGTCGAGTCATTATTATACCACACGAACCTTCATATTAGCTTTACTGATATCGTATCAAACTGTAAATAAAGTCCTTACCTGAATTTACATTGGAGCGAATATGGTAAGATTTGCTGTATCTATTTACTTTGGACACCGAAATGCTGATTTCATTCATCAAATCGTTAAATTGTGGGAGGATGTGAACTCCAAATCCAAAAACCTTCCCAGTCTTCGTAATAAATAAGTACCTATTAGCTTATTGTAATGTTTCATGTAAAAAGTACGGTCAAACGAAACAACTTGAAAACGGTGAACTCTTTCGACTGCATTATATTTTACTACCTTTGTCTTTGAGAGGTAGTTTAAAAGGTATAGACTAACTGTAGAGTTATCTTGAAATAGCACTGTTTCATGAATGCACTCAAGGCAATCAAGATAAGTAAGCAATCATTAAGTGACCAATATTTTAACTTACTTTACAAGGATGAAAGCTTCATATTTTACTATGTATTTACTGTCTACCCAGCCACTAACGTATTTTGCGATGATAATGCATATTTCCTACTTTCTATATAATTTGCATTTATAAATTATGATATTAGCATTTCACAGTTGTCACGGAAATATTACAACTTTGTTATATTATAAGATACGTATAATTATCAATATTTTTTTTTTAGTTACCTATTAAACAATGAAGTGACGAAGTGAATAAATTAAAAATACTTATAACTTGATCGGTTTAATACTATCATATCGTTTTATCAAACTACTACTGCGACAAAATTTTATCTCATGTTTTCTATGTTAAATATAAATGCGCAATATACAAATCAGGGTATAAACCATATTTTTATTTTCTAGATGGGATTGTATTGTATTTGGACCTTTTATTTTCAAAACCCCTTAACAATAATAATATAAGTCATAAATAGGTAACTTTTGAAGACCATCATACTTTTTAGTAATTCAAAGTTACATTAATAAAGTAAGTGGTACACAAACATAAAAGAAATTTGTATATTTAGACACAGTGTCCTCATAGTGAGTAAGGCTTAGGTATGTGAGAGTCATAAGACTGCAACGCTAAAAACATCAAGAACTTGCTTATATAAAAATAAGTATCTTAAAGTTTTCAACCAAAAATAATTTTGTCAACTTTGCTACGAAAACACGCTGTTTTTATATTGACACATTTAAATTTACCTGGAAAGAATTTGCCGGACCATCACAAAATATATTTTTTAGCTTTTTGCTCTACCGTGAAAATGGTTATTTAAGATTTATTATAGAGTTTTAGCAAGAAACATCAACATTCTGTTTTTCTAGAGAAAAGGCAATAATTTAGTCGTAATGTCCTCGTATAACTTACTGAGTAAGTAAAGTAATATAATTTTCAACATTATTATCTTAAATGAACTGCCTTTTTACTGTGCACATATATTTAATCAAGTTTTATATATTAAACAATAAGGTCAATGAAGGTACAAAAATAATTACTTAACGATTACACAAGCCAACAAAATTTGACAAAGTTTCTTACCCAGACTCCTGAGTATATTTTCCCGAAGGATTTTGGTGTGCTGAATCCAAATCCGGTCGCAGAATTGCTTTATCACGTCACTGAAACTGATCTAAACTAAACTGATGACAGTATAGGTAGCATGAAGCAAAATTGAGAAAAATGAACTTCAAAATACGATATCTCAGCAAAAAAAAAAAAGAATTTGTAAACAAACTCAACGCCATTTCAAAGTTCAAGACTTGTACTTTAAGAAGACTCCTGTAGTTTTTTAGGTATACTAAAAACTGAAGGATCACATAACCTCAAAAATAGGCGAAAACGGCGTTTTTTGCACTTTTAGGTTAGAATATCTCAAAAACCTGACGTGATAGAGCAATTCTGCTATCGGATTTGGGTTCAGCACACCAAAATCCTTCGGAAAGTATACTCACGTCTCTGGGTAAAATTTTTGTTGACCAGTGTTATTTATTCCATTATAACATCTAAAAGTTGTGTTTTGAGGCCAACTATTATTTTATCTGCAGTTAAAACTTTTTCATTGCAAATTACGCGTTTTCTAACATAGTCGTGATTTTAACTTGCCTTCAGAGTCATGTTTACTATACGGCCCGTTTTACGAATATTCATTTAAAAAAATAACCATTTACTTTATCTACAGCTACCTTATTTGATATATTCAGTCAATCTACTTACCAATGAAAAAATACTCCTTTTAAAAATATACCTTTATTTTAAAAGAAAAGCCCAAAACCATAAAAAATAAGTATGAAACGAATAACTTACCAATAGTTTTCAATATTTGTAGGTCATCCAGTTCATATTCCTTTTCTTCTTCTGTGTACTCCGACTCGGTGGTGATAGAGTCTTGCTCCTCTGTAGATGATGCAACGGAAAGAGACCGAATATCTGAACTCAGTTCTGAGCTGCAGTCCCTCACCAATTTCGCACTGGCCATCATCATTTTGAAAGCAACTTCACTTTTATGTTAAGTAATTAAAAATATTTTTTCAGCATTATTCTAAAAACGACCTAACAAAGAGACTCGAGTGTTACTTTTATCGGTATAACTAATGTTTATTTTAAAGTTTTTGGTTTGAAGATAATCGCGCGAACGTTACTTGATCCGACGGCGCGTTCTCTCTCCACCGTGATACGAAACTTACTGCCGAACTCGCTTCGCGGCTACTGCCGTATGACGCTCTCGGTAATATAGCACGCTAATGAAACTCACTTGTCGCTCTGAAAAGATCTGCCATACTTTACAGAGTGGCATCATAATTTACAAAAAGGAACAATAGTAACTTGTTTAAAAAAAATAGAAAATTAAAACTGGTCGTACAGAAACTGGTATTTGTATGATAGACTGGGTTATGCTCTCGGACGTCTCTTAGTGTCTCCACTAAAGCAATTTTATTCTCTGGTGTTCAATTGATAGGTAAAAATAAGTGGCCACCTCGTATCTCGAAAGTATAAGTCATAACGAAGATCTGATAACACCAGCAATGTCACCTTAAATCGTTAACATTAATTAATTTGCAATCGATATATACTATTAAAATAGCCAGCAATCTAGTTAATTTTTTTTTAATAAATATCTAATTAGTTTTTTTATATTTTAAACCAAAAGGTTGGCAGTCTTTGGTTTGACTGAATCGGTAATGCTTTCAAAGCTTTCGTTTCATTAGACGTTTTTGTACCATCATTAGCAGTCACTTTTTTATATAGATAGATAGATTTTTTATATAGAATGTTTATTGCGTCATGTGGTACAGAACATACTTAAATATAGAAAGCGTGTATTTTTAATGTCTGTTTTGGTTATATATATTGCAAATTTTAGAGCAAATAAGCAGTAGTCAAACCTAAATGTGAGATTTAAAAAACCAATGGATAGGGGTTTTATATCATTAAATCTTAACCTATTCTTTGTCATGACTCTTATCACCGCTGCGGCCGAACGAATATACTTTTTATAATTTAACGCACATCGCTTATCTCTCTTCATATACCCGATATTGGGATCATAAAAATAAATCTTTTTCGATGGTCGCCACATTACCATCAACACTGACGTCGTCCGAAATTTTTGACCAGGTGTGTACTTAATGAAAATCCCAGAATAAGTTTACAAGTTTATTTTGATAACCAGCATTATGCAATTATCGCATTTGACTACAGATATACATAGTTAAATAATAATATCACTTGGAAATCCGATATACACGTTTCATTTTTTTGGAATAAATAATTGTTATTTCAACTCACTTTAATTACTAACACTAAATTACACGATCTCAATTATTAACATAATTTTAAGTTTACATAGCTTCTTTTGTTACTTATAAAGAATGATTACCTTCTCGCCCAACGACGCCGATTTAAATTTCAGCTGTCAAGTTTATCTATAGAGAGTTGATAGATGCTTACGATACCAATTGGTACAAAGCGATAGCGGGTCTTTTTTACCTTGCAAAAACTAATTAAATTTGGACATTTTATTTAGAAAAGAACCCTTTCATGTTTTCGTTTGGTATACTCTCGTTTGTTTCATAAAATTCAGCTTTTATAATAATGAATGAATAAAAAATTATAACTTTATTCAACTTATGCGAGTGTCGTAATATTATTATGTACATTCTAAATAAATAACAAAAAAATATATACAATCACGTAATATTAAATTTATACAATATATTTTAATAATTAGCAACGATATAGCGCTTTCTCACACTTAATCTTAAATATATATTATATATTCTTCGAAGCGATCTTCGAAACTTATTTCCTTAATTAAATAAAACTAGACGCGGTAGTTTAAAAAACAATGCGACACGATTAAAGAAGCTATCTCGTGCACAGATGCGAAATATTGAAAAGTGGATCCTCTCGTAATCACGTATCCTTGCTTACAAAATAATAAAATGCTTCAAATCGCGTATTTGGCTGTTTTCATAGTTATTCATTTGGTCTTAGTATTGGAACAGTACTTGTCGCAGCGCGTTTAGAACAACACAACAATAAATAACTAGTATTATTTTAATACATTGACGAACGCGTGCGCGTGAACGGCGCTGTGCAAACACATAACTGTGAAACCAGCCTTAGTTTAATTAAATATAATGCAAAGCGACTGCTTATTCATATCTTTCTAATGATACTGTTCACCTCCACGAATAAAGGCGAACCTTCAGACACTGTGATGTTTGTTCTGTTCGAAGGAGAAAGCTCATAGCTAAAATATATCATTATAATAGTTCTTATATATATTGTAGTCTAAATAATAAACAAAATTGGTAAAATTATTACCAAAAATAACACTTTACAAAACATTTAAATATGAACAAACACGTATGTACAAAATAATAATAGTAATAACCTCTATGGCAAGAAAAACAGTTATCCACTCGTCACAATGTTAAAATTGATTTCAACTTAATCATGAACACTACGGTAATAAGAAGGAATATTTTAATTAAAAAGAACCTTAAAACAGCGCATAGATGTAAAGTGTATAATTATGGATATAATAATAATCTCGACTACAAATACAATTAAAAAATTATTGCTTCTACGTTACTTGTACGTAAAGAATGTATAATGCCATACTCTACTTTGGCTAGTATACAAACTACTTACCTCTTGGCCCAAATATCATATCAATAATAAATTTAATATTATTTTATTTCATATTTTTACAACAATATATAAAACAATGATATTTAAAAGTATTTTTTTACTCTGAATATAGAAATTATTAGATTATAGGATTGACTAAACAATATTTATATCCGTCACATTTTTTTCTCTGTGTTTAATTTAATACACTTTACACATGAGTAAAAAATTCAGCATGTACAGATTTTCGGATTGAATACATTTTTTTAAAGTATAAATGCAAAAAGCAGGATTAAATGTATTTTAAAATTAATTGAGAAAGTTCTTTATGAAACTTTAATTACTATGTACATTCTATATAAATTATACATGTCTAAACTTATACAATTTAGAGGATATCATAGTTGTCTGAATATGAAAATAACACCGCTATGCGTTGCTACTGCGACCCTATCGTGATATTTTGCAGACGTGCAGAATGCCATTGAAGATATTTCGGCTAGCGGAAACCGTTCAGGAAAAGGCTCTTTGGCTGTCAAGGCGGGCTGAAAAAATTTGAAAATTTTAAATTACCTGAAATGTTATAATTTAAATAAAGGGAGGACGGGATTTTTAGAGATATATTTTCGTTTTAACTGTAGCTACCTGTGTTTAAACTGTAGCGAGGAAGTAGGTGTCGTTACAGAGGACAAAACAAAAAAACATATTTTGCCATTGATATTTTTTATCAGTAGAAAAGGATTAAGTAATTTTGATCTGTTATGAGCATTGGATACCCTTGATGTTAAAAGTGTTTCTAGGGTACGGTGACTGCTTGCAATCAAGCAATTCGTCGTGACACCAACTTATAAGCCAAGTGGACGGGTCATGTACCATATTATTTGCTTCCTTGAGGCCGAGTACTCCATCAATTTTTTAATCAATATCTTAGTAGAATGTACCTATCATACGTTCGAAGTTTTACATAGTCATAGTACATCACTTAGTCCATAAATTTATTTTACGTATGTTTCATATTTACCCGATTATCAAAACTCATTTCCTATGACAAAAGCTTATTTTACACTAATTTTTAAACTAAAATTACTAGGACAAAGTTAATAGATTTCAATTGACTGTAAATCAGCAGATTGTCTTTTTAATTGGTTGGAATCATCTCCACGCCTGGTACGAAGGTTGGAGATCGTAGTAAAAGACTATAACTCAAAAAACGCTGTTGTCTATTTTGTGTAAAAGATGATGTTATTCTGCTCTACCGGAAACTACTCGGCAAATAGATAAATGAGGGTTATTTTTCTATAAAACTTGATATATTTTATTACACAAAAAAGTCGAATGTGTTAATTATTAAAATATCTTTTAACAGTAGTAAAACTCGAAAGGTACATATACGTATTTTTTAATTAGCTAGTTAATTCAGTTTCTTGTTTTCTGGAGAGCTCACCTTGTATGTGTCTAAAATTTTAAATTCTACTCCATATTTCTCTACAACATCCTCGTAAGTAGTCGGCTCCATTTTAATAGACAGTTCATCGTTCTTTTGTTTTTCCTGTTTCTGTCTACGTCTTAGTGGCACGACACTTATTGATGCAACAGCCTGTGAAAATACAATGTTATAAGTGCTACGAATTTGTTACAGCGCCTTAGATGTTAGCTCACATTATTAAATTCATTCAATTTGATCCTTAAATTATACGTTCCGAAAGACATTTTAGCACCCTTATTGTCTATTCTTGAACAGCGAAGGAAAACAACTATTACTATAGATTAGAAAAACTGCACCTGTGATTTTTGCTAAAGGAAAATAGATATAGTTGATTACACAGTACAAAAAGCAAATAATCAGTATTTTTTACACTCTTCGTATAATAAAAAGGGCTTTTCCAGCGTTATTTGAGGTGTTGTGCAAACCGTTGTGCGAGGAAATAATCCAAAACATACTTTGTCTCGTATGTTGAACATAGATTAATCTTGTTCGATCAGTATTAGGTGTTCCATCATCTTGTGGCAAGACTATTTCGCAGGTTAAATAAAAATGGACGATTAGTGCAACAAATGTTCACCAAACATGATTAATCATCTTAAACTTATGATTACACCTGAATGTGGTATGTAGTGTTGAGTTGTACAAATATATAAAAACGTAGATGTCCATAAAGTGAACGATCTTCTTTAAAATCGAATATATTATTAACGCAAAACATATATTTTATCAATATCCTCAGGATATTTTTCAGTTAAGGGATACTTACTTAAAAGAGATACTTGTTGACTTTGTTGTAATCAACGAAATAATGATGTCATAACACTACTATTATTTTAATGTATGGTATGAATATGTATGGTGACGACGTATTATATTGTAAATGTCGTTACTTCTATTAACGCTGACGACTTTCTTGCGCCCATTCTTCTTGTCAGTTAAAAGACGTCCTGAATGGGTGACGATTCGAAACAACTTATTTTTAAGTGCATATGAATAAAGTTATTTTTATTTCATTATCATTTCAATATTCCGAGGAATTTTCGATTTTTCTCCCATCCCATTTTATGCTACATTGAGCATTTGCCGCTTATGGGACTAAAAATATCTGCCAACTGTGATACTGACCCTCCTAGCAACCTCGATGCAAGGCGGGAAGTGCCTACTGGCCCGCAGTAGCGGCGGTGTGGACACAAGCACGCGTCCGCAATGTTCGCACGCTGCACTCGAACACAGAACGCCCAACTTTCGCCCGCACCCGTGCCAATCCAGCTCGTTGGGGGTCTGATGCACTAATAGACAAACCGAATGTTTACATGAATGTTACATGCTGCACCCATGATCACTACCAAGGGTGGAGGAATGTGTATCCCACAATAAAGAACATGCAAGGGAAGGAGAACAAATAGAAATATCAACTGCACTATCGTTTTGGTTACGTTTTGTTAAGCGTGTAACTTTGCCTATATTCAAAATACAGAGGTTCTGTGAGTCAATAATATCTATTAACTCTTCCCCAAAATTATTTGTGATTTCACTACCCCAACACTGATGATGACCTAATACTAAGAGAGGTTTAGGCAAGTTGGAAAGTATTCGGTAAACTTCATTTAATTTATGAAAAGATGGATGAGCAATATATAAAAAAAAAACTATACACATATTAAGTGCTTTTATAGCTATTTTAGTAATATCACTAGTGTTGTGAGGCTATAGTGGCATAAGTGACAGTCTTTTGCCATTGATTATGTTTGCAATATTAATATTTTTTTTTAAACTTACCAAATGTTACAGGGTGCAGTGACGAATTATCATTGGGGGCAGACTGTATTTTTTTGAACATATGTCGGTTTCATAATAAATTATGCGTTCAATAGGTGTGGATGTGGGATTAGATAAAGAAGTAGATGCCAGAGAAGAAGCTGGCACGATTGGGTTTTTCTCAAGGATTTGTATAGCTGCAGGAGCGTTAAAGGAAGTGATAATTGCTTTCATGTTTAGTATCTAGCCCGTGATGACAACGCCGCTTCTTATTCTGCCGTCCTCACGATAAGTGCAATAAGTTGAGTTTTCGGGCAAATTGACTTACGTACAATTTACGTACAAATGTGTGTACAAATATAATATATTACATAAAATTCCGCTTCATTTAATAGTCGTATAGTAAAAGTTTCAAGTCAATAGCTATTATAGTTACAATGATACACAAAACAACATAAATTAAATCTTTAAACGCAATTATTTCGAAAGTAATTGAAACTACTTATTGCACTTATCGTAAGGACGGCAGTATTGTAGTGCTTACATACGTGTTAGCGACTGCGTTTACGAGACTTGCTTGATATCGAACCATCGGTTTCCATTCCGGATTCATTTGGCACAGTAACAAAAAATACTGCCGACGGAACTATGCCCCCGGGTCATTCATAATAAAAATTAAAACTAACCTTTCAGCTAGATATAATACACAAATTAATACAATATATACACTAGAATACAATAAAATGAAATATTGGGTCCGATTGCGTTTCTTCGTCGCACTTATTTAATGCCGTATAATGTACTTAATTTAGTTTAAAATTCGTACTAAAATGTTTAGTTCACATACGTATTTCGTTTGTAGACGAATTAGGTTCACAACACTATTTATGACGATTTTGTACCTATTTTAGTCTGCCGTATGTCTATTGCTATTCCGTTTCTGACAGTTTGACAGTTGGTCGGCGTTAAATGAACCTATTTTTTTAAACAGTGAACTTGTTTAAGGTCGCTCTTAATTAGTCCGTGCGTAAATTAATTTCTAAAGTAAATAATAAGAAAGAAAGAAAAATCAGAAAATAACTTTTAATTTATATTTTAATTGACTGTTATAAAAAGTATACTAACTCAATATGTTTAAATAATTTTCAAAAATTATGAAATAAATATAAAGTTATGAAAAGAAAATTAATTTCATTGTTAAAAAGCTTCGGGTGCTCGATATTGACTGTTGTAAATATATAATTAAAACATTTGTGAACATAAAGTTAGTATAGAAATTTGATATAAAAAGCACCCCACGCTTTTTTACAATGAAATTAATTTTATTTTCATAACTTTATTTTTATTTTAGAATTTTTGAAAATTATTTAAACATATTTTTAAACTATATTTTATTAGTAGATAGTTATATTTTTTGTCTCCATTTACAATCCAATAAAAACTATACGTTCCGATAGTCCTAAATAAATAAAACAACACAAGTTTTCTCTCCACAAACAATGCACACGCGTGATAACAGCGTAAGTTCGACGTTTTTTTTGTCATTCGACGCAGATGTTGTCATTTTCGGCGTAGAAACGAACTAAATTAGGTTCAAAACCATAGACACAGCAGTAAGTTAAAATTTAGTGACATGGACGTAATTTAACAGAAACGTAATAGCTCTTAGATAAAGACATGGACATAATTAGTAAACTTTTAGTCCATCACTAATTAGGTTCGGAGAGAAACGCAATCGGACCCATTGTAAATAATTTTTTTAACAAATAAAACGCGCCCGACTGGTCAAACGATTCCCGCCTTTGTACACCATTGATTTTTTCCTTTATTTCTGGCTTACACAATTTGTGCATTTAGCCAGTGTCAAGTAAGTATAATTGCCAGTTCTTGAGTAATTTCTTCTCTTAATTTGAAGAAGATGAATTAACAGTAAAATATATTTTTCCCTAGGTTTCAGTAAATGTGTGGGGTTTTACTGAAACCTCCCCGTGGACATCTTACGAGAGCAGGAAAAGACAACTTCCGGTGCTTTGTTACACTTGCCAACACTCTTGTCTGTTCACAAACACTAAGTGGTTAATAATCCACCATTATTACGCACTAATATCCACAAACCAACGTGACGCTTCCCGTTCCCGCCAAAAAGGCTACACCATTTTTTTTTGCTGTTGGCGGCAAAGGAATTACTGGATTAAGCTCTAATTAGATGATACACGTGTTTTAGCGTCAGTTAATAAGTGAATAATTACCAAGGCCTTCGTCCGTTGAGAGCATGACGGTGGGCCATGCGGGCGTGAAGGCTGCGTCCGATGCGGGCAAGTGTGACGTCACACGATCGGGCCGCGGCCTGCCGCTGGCCATCACTGAGCCCGTGGGACACGTCCCGCATACAAAATCCGCCACTCCACCGACTCCGGGAAACGAGTCCAAACCTGACAAAAGTATTGAAATTATACTTTGTCCAATGTAGCATGATACTTTTGAAAGTTGACACCTGTATAGAGGGTATAAAGATGCTATTGCAATGTCAAGCCAAACATAAGAAAACAAACGCCACCTTAGTACGTAGCAATAAGGAAGTGACACCTGTCAAAAGTATCATCCTGCATTGGACAAAGTATAACGTTCTTCAATAAACAATCAGAAGAAGTTTAGTGTTTTGTGAATTTAATGGTGTATGTGCCGTACCTACTAAAAATATAAGAGATGAGAAAAGAAGTGTAAAATTGAAGCAATTAATAATATCTTTTTCTACGTTGTTTACTTTATTTTACTTAATTGAACCAATCACCAATTCCACAAAAAAGAAGTTCCACAAGTAAACTACATAAAGGCAATTTGCTCTAATCACGTGGAGTTACAAGTCGGCCTGGCCTGTGAATCAATTCTGTGAGTATTTGATGAAGCGCAAACTTAAACAATTCTTTCTTTTCCATAATTCCATGCCAAGCCTTATGTTTATGTAATAACAAGATAATATTTTCAAAACCTAACAATTGAATGATAGAGGATACCTATGAGTTAAAATCGGTCTTTGACTAGATAAATATAGAAAATTAGTTAATCCATCTATCTATATTGATTTCTTAAAAAACCATACTTAAAAAAAATATCTATAACACCAATAGCCGTACACTAACAGATTTATTGTTGAATAACAACAACAAAAAATAATACTTAATTGATATCATTAATAGATTAAAGAACTCTATTTCTTGCATTTAAAATAAATAAATTAAAGAAAATTTACTATTTATAGCTTGAGTGCACAAATTGAAATATAAAATTCACCAACGTACCTGTCACACATGCATTAAGGCTCCGCTCGTCGTAATATGGGTAAAAAATTGTCATATCGTCTTCTGTAGCCATCAACATGGGTGAGGAGTTCGTCAGATCATATCTAGCTATACTGCCGTCTGCATATGCAACCACTACATCAGCATGACCCTTTTTCTAAGAGAAAAAAATGTCTATGTATATTTATATATCGTATTAATTATACGTTTTTATAGCTTTTAATGTTCACTTACTTGTTACGAATATACAAATTAAAGTCGGTTTGCAATTAACATCTACTGTTTTATACACTTATATGAATAACTTTACAGATTAAATATGCCCCACATAACATAGACTTTTGGTGCGCATATTCTAGTATGTTTTTAACAATGTTTTAATAGAAATAAATGGTATAAAAATCAAATTAAAACTAACCTTGGACCAACTAATAGCAGTGGCTTGAACTTTTTTTCTATCCAATTCCTTACTGCAGAGTCTGAGTTCTGCTACAGGTTTCAATTTCACAAATATGTTATCAGAGCTGAAAAATATATTATATTTTTATTGATATAGAATAGTTAAAAGTTAGCCTTATATTTCAGTTTTTCGTTGGTGTTATTCAATTCATTTTCCTTTGGCGTAGAAGAATTAGCAACATATTACGCACTTTAGGGTAACAAAGAAAATTTGTAGTGTTGAAGAAATTTGGTGTGGTGTATAATTAGCGTAGTAACTAAAACATTATTACGGTGTCTAACATGGTCTGTGAGAAAAACGCGGGTATTCAAATTCCACCTGAGGAAATCTTTTTAAAATATTTTTTCTACCAAGACTTTCTCAATATTAACACTAAAAACAATATATTTATACTCGTAGAATGCTATTAAGGTCAAACATAACGTGATTTTTTTTTTGTCATCGAGTAACTTAAAATTTTGATTACCTAGTTGTAATAGACGTTGGGTATGGCACAGAAAGTATGTAAGCTGATCCATTCGAACAGGCGATGGCAAGGAGGCCGAGTCTCTTCCACTCTTTATTTTCTGAACTTTCATTAAATTTCTCTCGAACGCCCGATGGACACCAATCAATGCTCCAGACAGCTCCATAGTCGTGGGCTATTCCAAGAGCTAAATTTGGAGCATTTCTAAAAAATACTTATACAATTTAGTCACAGTTACTACTCATATGTAAATAAAATGACAATTGATGAAGCCAAATAAGATGATTAATCATGCAAACTTTTTGGATACTTTTGCTTATATGACAAACTTCGATGTGAATTGTTCAATTTGGTCGACTCACTATTCTTTTAAATACCATGGTAAAGTTGAGAAACACATAAGATAAAAATTACATTTCTTTCAGAATACAACTCTTGTAAATTTATATTAGTCAACTCACATATCGAATGTGCCAGCATCCCAAATTTGTATCAAGCCTGGATGTGCCACTAAATGGTCGTAGTTATGCCGTGGTGTATCGCTGGTGAGGTGCGCAGTCACAGCAAGGAAGTTGTGCTCGTCTGTTTCACTTTTTAGCTTACACGGAACCCATGAAATACGCTGTATACTGCCGCCCACAAATATGCTGTGACCTATGCAAAATACACATAATATAAATAAGATTTGAATTCCGTGAATAAGATTTGAATATAAATAACCGTGAGTGTAGCGGGCATAGGTCTTCTTCTAAACTATATACCAAGAAATTTAAAACGCGATGTCGCACTAAATTGTTTATAATACTCATATGTTTGCAATATATGCTGCATTTTATTCATACTTTGTGTCTGTAAATACAATAATATTATTGGAATAAGAATATGTGCAAAATTATCGTATTGTGTAGAATGAAAGGCGTTTCAAATATTTTTTTCTGTAGTGGATAGCCTTTTTATAATTATAAATGTGAAAGTTGTATATTTGGATGTTTGTTACTCAAGCACGCAAAAACATCGGATAAGGATACAATTTGGCGCACAGAAAGCTTATAGCCTGGTTAAAAATATGAAATATAGGACATTTAATCCAGGAATATTTAAGTGTTCTCTGGGGAAGCGCAATAAAGCTAACCGAAACCCCACGTGGTAAAACTGCAAAACGTCTGCTGTATTAAAAATAGAGTATTGAGAAGTTTATAACATTTAATTTTGTTTTTTTGTGCCGCTGATAGGCGATTCGACATGGTGAAAAATGGTGACTTCTTGTATTCTTATAAGGGTAATTAATAATTTTTTAATAATATTTGCAGTTAAAGATCAAATTTGTTCTTCATTACGACTAGTATTATCTGTATCTACAATTACGTTACACTTATAAACATAAAAAGTAAAAAATTCGGAATACTGTGTTATACTTGAAGATAGTCCGCATTTGGAGAGTTAAACGATGCATTTAAATTTAATTTACTATTTGCGAAACGAAAACAAATTTATTACAAATAACTACTTTTTGTAAGTCTATCATATAACAGCTTTGAATTCTACTAACCCCGATTAAATTTTTGCCCTTCGAACTTCTTAAATTCTCTCCAACTTCCATTTATGTTAACTTTGCAAGACTGTTCAACTTTTGGCATATACTCCATAACTTGATCATTTGGTACAAAACTGTACGATGTTATAAGCCATTCTGGGAATAAACTATTTTCAGCCAAATTCATTGTATTGCTGAAAACAATTATGGCAAAACAGATTAGTAATTATAACATACTGTAATAAATAACAAAACTTGATTAGATGACTTACAAAGAGTCGAGTAGTTGTTCATAATACGGCTTCCACTTCAGCAGTTTAAAAGGCAACCAGGATGGTTTGGGAAGCTCTGAAACAAAATACTACCAATTATTCCAACCAATATATTTAAAAAAAATCATAAGTTCGTTACTTTGAATGAAGATTTAACGTAAGACCACGTGACCTACTCCAATTACATAAAAATTCTTCAGTCACAAATATTGTGTAGAAAATATACTATTTTCTTTTTTAATTATGGTAGTCTTATGAAGTATTATTTATCTATATATCTTCATGTCATAAGCTAGCAGGAATTAAATTTTACAAATTACTTGTGTTACAATAATGTACGAGTCTTTTCTAACGAAGTCTTTTAAATAAAGATCGTACGAACTTGACTTTTTGTGTAGTAGGAAATATATAATTTCACAGTATTTTCCACTTATAAGTAGCAGGTATGTTCCAACCTTTTTTTCGTTCCACGGCTCTCCTGACATCATCGACTTCATCAGATATGTCTTCATCCTCTTCAGAGAAAGAGTCTTCCTCCGACTCCTCAGAACTCTCAGACTCCTCAGATCCTTCTATCACATCCATATCGCATTTATGAGACTGCAACTTCTTAAGTGAATCCGTGCCGAAATTACAACTGTCGCATTTATAAGCAAACTCGAACTACAATATAAAATTATGGTAAATATAAAATGAGAACAATAATATTTATAACACCAAACTTAGGTATATATTATGTGAATTTGCATTACTTACTTTCTTATCGCTTTTGTATTTTTCTATCACAATGTTTGCCCTGAAACAGAAATGAGTTCATTATTCAACATTACGTCTTGTTACTTTGAGTTAGCAACAAATATTTACACTACACAATCAGTAATATCTTAAGTAATAATACTTAAGATATTAAGGATTCTTACTTTTCTGCAGCTTTTCTGCGGCCGATTGTTGGACTTAATTCTATTCCCTCTTCGTCTGATTGCTCATGGATTTCCGATTTGCGCATTTTTGATAATTCTTCTTCTCTATGGGCTGCTATATGCTGAGTCCTATACACACCCAAATATCTTTTTCCGCAAATAGTACAATCTTCTTTATATATTTCCATTTCCTTAAAACAAAAGGAGTATCTTAAAATTAGAATGCCTGAAAGTAAATCGTATACAAGTTATATAGAAAGAAAATATGATAATACCTCTTCTGATTTTCCACAAGTGATGATATGAACATAAAATCCCTGAAGAGACGCTCTACTCTCACCACAAAGATTACACACCAACTTATCTTTTTTCTGTTTATATTCTTTAAGATAAATATCTGCACCGTACGGGCTTTTGAGATCCTATAACAGGTATTAAAGTTATCGGTAAGGTTAGATTAATCAACATTATTACATAGAAATAAAAAAATCCCCGTAACCGCTTGGCCAAGCAGTTACAAATCGTGAAAATAATAATTAAATAAATAAATCGCGGTTTAATACTTAACACTTACAATAGGTATATCACCAACAATCCAAGTAACATTGTAATGTTTGTTGAAAGCGTGATCTTGCCAATCGTTTGGTAAAACTTTTTCATGACACATAGCGCATTCATAAAAACCTGAAAAAAGTATAGTATAAATTATTATAATAGAAAAATACTAGAAATAATCGACTCGGGTCACAAGTGAATTCTCAGGCGGGAACCGCAACCTTTATCTTATAAGATCGCATTGAAAATGCATAAAATATATAAAAATTATAAAACTAAAATGGCTGTTTCATCCTAATCGATTGACCAAACATTTGTAAAAATGTTTCTTTCGAATACGAGAGGATGTTCCTCTGTTGATGAAACAACGCTGGCCTACAGCGTAAAATCGGGAAGGTACTAAAAAATTTCGACGAGTGTTCATAAGGCTCGGTAGCTCAATTGGGAGAGCATTGGACCGGATTTCCAAAGGTTGCGGGTTCAATTCCCGCCTTAGAATTGACTTGTGACCCGAGTCGATTTTTTCTATTATTTTTCTATTATAATAATCTATCTTATAAGATCGCATTGAAAATGCATAAAATATATAAAAAATATAAAAATATAGTAGGAAAATATATTTTTTTTGTATTTCTAAAATTGTGACCTTCTTTTACCCTTACACATAACGTACGGCAGTTTGTCTCAGTGTGCATAACAGAAGGAAGTTCTCATTCTGTTAGGACCGGCGACACCACGCACAAATGGAGTTGATAAAATCATAGCTGAAATTCCTGATGTACAAGTAGACCCAGGCTTGCGAGAAGTTGTTATAAAAACATGATTCACGGTCCATGTGGAATTCTTAACCCAAATGTGTGGTGGATGGTAAATATTCGAAACGGTATGCTTTCGCTATGACCATAAATAAATCCCAGGGTCAGTCGTTGAGTGTTTGCGGCGTTAATCTTGAAAACCCATGCTTGTCTCATGGACAGTTGTATGTTGCCTGCTCCCGGGTTGGAAAACCGTTGGCTTTATTTGTTTACGCGCAAGTCAATCAAACAAAAAAATCCCAACACATTAGAATGATCACATTTATAAAGTCTTGCATTGTATGAAACAGAAAATTTAATTTTGTAAGTAAACGTTCTTTATTGTTGAGACATAAATAACGTGATCACTCCGAAACGCATTTTATATATTAAATTTTTCTATTATCTTTTGACAGAACGAAGTCTGTACGGGCAGCAAGTTTATAATAAAAAAATATTACAAATTATATTAACTGTGCTCTCCCATTATATACAGTCAGCATCAGAATCAGCTGAGTTTATATTGTTTTTAACTTTCATCGTCACTTATTAGTAACCGTATGTTTTCCAACTCATTTTTAATATATAATATAATACTAATATCACTAAGAACGCTAAATAATCTGATTCAGATGTTGACTCTACAATCTAGTGACACCAGTGCTTTAATGCATTCTCGCCCCATGACCATCCCTTAAAATAAACTCTACTAACATAAAAAATAATAAAATATTAATTACGCTACTACATTATATTTTCAAATAAATTTTGTGTATACAAACCATTGTTTTTAGAAAGCAATGTTTCCCTGTCTTCAAACACTTCACCAGGAAGAGCGCCTCCACAAGTTTCCATGTGCGTCATGTAATAACCGGCCGTACGTCTGGTAAACCCGCATTTAGCACAAATCAGATGGGACACATGCCTCAGAATTTTCGTCAAATGCTCCTTTACAGCATCTTCATTATCTAACGCCTAAAATAATAAAAATTACTTTAAAGTGGTAACTTATATCTTTAATGTAAATCGCTCAATGTATCAATGATGTCTGCTATAGATATATCAGAAAAAAGTGGTTTATTATTTATTTTCCCCTCTCTTCGGGGTTTTTGAGTTATTGTACCATTAGTGTTTTAACAAGAGTGTTTTTACACCCATTACATACAAATTCTGTTATTTTTGTATAAACAGATAACTTTTAACCCTATCCCGTAAGAACTCTTCGCATCTGCTCTCACAAGTCTGATTGTGTATAATTCTAAAAAAAATACTTACAATTGGATTATCACCTTCTCGCCATGCCAGGTAATTATGTGCAACTTGAATATGTTTTATCCAACCCCCTGATTCAATTGTTTTTGAACAGACGCCACATTTGGTTGATTTCTCCATATCTTTATACATAAACTCTTCTCTGTCCGGTAATGGATCATTCTGCTTCAAAATTAATATTAATTTATCCCACTGTCTATTTTTATGTTATCTATTCAAACATTCATGTCAATGAAACGCAAAAGACTAACTAAAAAGTTAATTGTTCTAGATTTTTTAAAGTTGGAGTTACAGAGATATGTAATAAATAACCTCAAAATATTGATGCTAGAATTTGAAACGTTAGTTTTTAGAAACTGTTATTTTTAAAAATGTAAATAGGTAACTGCCAATTAAGAATGATCAGTGAAATTAATAGGTACATAAGTCTGAACACTTCAAAGTGACGTGAAGATATATTACGTCGGTTAGGACAATAAAAACTTCTCATTATCAAAGACGGATATATACTCAGAGAGTTACAGGAAGTATTAAAACCCACCCTAACACAAAAACCATAATAAATCGTCATTTTCGTGATAATTTTTATTGTCTATTACACTGACAAAAACTGAGATTTTAATTCCTATTATCTGATCTGAAATTCATATTTGAATATACATACCAGGGATGTTGCGAATATTCGCATCCGCATCCGCATCGATTTAGACATCCGCATCTGCATCCGCATCCGCATAAATCGATGCGGAGCTGATGCGGATGCGGATGCGACAAGAAAGAAAGAGGAGGGGCCGGCGAGTGGCACGTGTCGACCGAGTAAAAGATTGAAGATGATACGTGGGTACCACTGAAAATGTTTAGAACTGACCAGTTAGAAATATTGCTAATGAAAACTTTTTCGAACTTCAATTTTAAAACTCTTTGGTAATCTAATGTAGTGTATTGCATTCATTTGTCATTTGTTTTTGTGAATTGGCGGCAAATCTAACACTCTTGTTACAAGTGAAAATTAACCTAACGCGAGAAAACTTTCATTCAATAATTTATTATGACTTTCGTTATGGGCTAACTCAATAACAAAGCTATGATAGGCTGCGAATAGCATTTTTTAATGAAGCCCCATCTCGTGCCACTATTTACAATTGGTTTAACGACTTTAAGCGTGGACGTATCAATCTCAATGATGATCCGCGTGAAGGACGTCCTTTAACAGCGACTACTGAAGATAACATCAGTACTGTGCGACGCATGATAGAAGATGATAATAGAGTGACCTATAATAGATTGCCTGTTGTTTTAGAAAAAATTCGACAGCAGCGCCCTCGAAGCAGGATCCTCCTTCACCACGACAATACTTCAGCGCACTCCGCAGAACGGACTGTGGAATATTTGACTATGGCAGGTGTCGAGATAATGAGTCATCCACCATACAGTCCTGACCTGGCGCCCTGCGAACTTTATTTATTCCCAAGAACTAAACATAAAATTCGAGTTATTCGCTTTACGAGCCCTGAAGATGCGGTGAAAGCGTACGAAAATGCTTAAGAAGAGACCCCTAAGGACGAATGGGCCCACTGCTTTTCTCAGTGGTTCCCTCGAATGCGACAATGTGTAGACAGGAACGGAGATTACTTCGAAAAACAATAAAAGTATTGGCAACTTCCTTCATTAAGCCGTTTTTATTTTTCTAAACATTTTCCGTGTTACCTAAGTATATTGAAGATTAACAGAAACACGAGAGACATCGTGGCTTCTTGAACAATATCTCTAAGTACCGAAAGAGCGAAGAAAATGAGAATGACAGATTTCATGGACACAGAACGGAGTGACTAGAGACCTCAGGTTACAGGACGTCAGTCCTGTTTAATTAGTAATCTTACCATGATGCTAGATTCATAAAGTGATGTTGAGGAGAGTCAGGAAACACCAGAAATTGTCAGCCCTGACACAATTCACAAGAAGGAGTTACTTACTTTTCGTAATAAAAAAAAATAAAATAAATAAGAGTCCGCTTAAATGTTGGAGTGTTAATTGAGTGAGAGTGAGTTCAAACTGTTACCTAAAAAAGCACGCAAATTCTTATCAGCGCCACCAGCCAGTGTTCCAAGTGAACAGTTATTTAGTAGCGCAGGATTAATACACGAAACAGACTGGAGTCCGAAAAGGCGGCCATTCTACTTTTCATTAAATATAATGCTCCAATAATTTAATTTCATTACTAAAACAATTAATCAATAATAGTAATTCACTCATTGTTTTATTATTAAACTGACTGACCCGGCCACACGTTGCCGTGGCTCAGTAATTATAATTTGTTTTTATTAAAAATCAGCAATAGCCTGCTCGCGCGTTCTGAACCCGCGCAATAGGCAGCCTTTGTGATATTGTTTCATTGGTGGGAGAAGTGGTGGGAGGCGCCCGACGTGACGGCACTGTGGTGGCATGTGCGTGAGTTGCGGGCGGTACTGGACAGTACTTGGACATGGCAATATTACTTTATTTTTCTATTTTATTTTTTTTAATAAAAGTAGCCTAACTTACTTCCTTATTACATCAGCTACCTGCCAATAAAAGTCCCGTCAAAATCGGTCCAGCTATTTTAGAGTTTAGCCCCAACAAACAGACAGACAAAAATGGTAAAACATGTTATTTTGGTGTATGTACCGTATATATATTCATATGCATGTAGTAAAAAACGGTTATTTCAATATTACAAATCGACACTCCAATTTTATTTATATGTATAGATAAAGAAAGGATAAATATTACTGCTTTTTACCCTACCAAACCAACACTTAAGTTTTTTGTACAGTTCCGCATCCGCATCCGCTTCCGCGGATGTGAGCCTCCTAAAATCCGCATCCGCATCCGCATCCGCGGATGTGAAAAAAATTACATCCGCAACATCCCTAATACATACTGATATCCATATTCCAGATCAGATAAAAGGAGTCAGTATATTATTGTCAGTGATAATAATATAGTTCGTAGAATCGTATGTAATTTTGAATTTCAACGATTATTTTTACACTAGCGAAAGCCTCTCGTTCCATCCATTATTTGGGATTTGAAAATAAACTATCTTTTTATTACGGTCTTCAAAAATCATGCCTTTATAAAAGTTAATTGTAAGAAGTTTTGTAAAATATAAGGAAGATTTTTGCTGGTCTCCTTTCGAGTACGAATATAGCACCTACACAAACGCTCAAGTTGAATTTCAGATTTTATGATTTTCTTAATAAATAAATCACAGTTAAATAAAGTTAAGAAAAAGAACTAAAAAGGTTTTATAATGGACAACAGCTTTTACTTATGCAACCTTATATATATATCTTTTCTTTTTAAGAATCGACCTATCATTGTATAATCTACTTGAAACTTAGTATGATTATACGCATCACTGAATTGCAGTTTATTTCATAATATTGGTGCTGCCATTTCATATTTTTTTCCTGGTCCGTGCGCATTTGCCTTCAACATATGTGCCAATATAAATACTAAACTTTTATTTACACTAGAGTATATTAGTAATTTACATTACAATTAGTAAAATTAAAACATGTAAATAGGGCTTACCAGGCCAGTGCAGTCACGTATGTGTTTTAAGAACATTTTGGGGTATTTCTTAATAATCTGGCATTTGATACAAACTAGGCCATTTTGTTTTTTCGAGATTGTCCTCAAATGATCGCGCACGGCATCTTCATCGTCTAAGTTCTGAAATGACAAATCAATAAATGTTTTAGCTCCACCTATAACGTACCAGCATAGGACTTATCAACCCTTTTTCAAGATTTAATCTAATTGTTTTAATATATGTATTTTTTTACATACGTTATAATTATTTACTCCACATATCTTTATAAAGATGTGTGGAGTAAATAATTATCTATAACGTATTTAAAAAAATACATATTATTCTTCTATAAGGCCTATGTCACTGAACTCGTCCTTAACTATTTTCATGAAATCTTTCATACGTATATAAGTGGAGCCGTGGGTAGTTTAGATTTACAATTGGACCCAGTAGGGGGCGATGGAACCATATAGGACTATGTCTGGTCCGCTGTTATCATATATAACTTAAATCACCCACAACGTAAGTATTGTCAACATACTAAATATAATGTTAATACTTATGTTGTAAAATGATGAGTGTATTTAAATAAAATATTCATATAGCTGCTGAATAGAAAGGAATTATAACTATTATTAATATAGTGTTCCAAAGTTACTTATTGATTACCATCTGCTTTACAAAAATATCATTAAATGCTTTGTTAAATATAGGAGTAGATGACTACGAACTACTTATATTGTATACTTACTAAAGCGGGTTTACCCTCAACCCATGCTAAATAGTTATGATTCTCTTTGATATGTTGGATCCAAGCTCGTTTTTCAACAGATTTTTTGCATACTGCACATGTTACATGTTTGCATTCTGTTGTAGTTCCTTTTACGCCTTCATGTTCTATCTTTACAGATGTGATAATCTGCACCTGCGTTTGAAAGTTTTATATACTTGCATTTCATCTTTGGATAGCTTTGCTGAGTTTTCTAGTTTTCAAACACTTGTGGAAGATAGCTTTGTTTGATGAATAAATAGATCATGCCGTAACATTGTGAAAATTATGAACGGACATTATAATCAATTAAAGTATTTGAAATAAAACCAATTTAACTAGATTTATTGTAAGTTTAATCTTATTTTTTATATCTTGACATTTTGACTTCTTTACAGGAGCCCTGCTCACTGGATGACTATGGCCTAGTTTATTAAGGCCTAGTGTATCACTTCCTTGTCAGACACCCCCTGGAGGAAGCAACGACCGATCCACGTTAAAGTTAATATTAATCAGCGTGCAATGTGGATTCTCTCCTAAATTTAACAGAATTTAGGTAGTATAACAAGGAGGAAAATAAATATCATATCCGCGACAAATAAATGAACAACGCCGCAAGTCGGAGTTTTACGTCTAGTCGTTCTCGATTCTATTACAGGTCACGCGTAATTTTAGTTATTTTTTGCGTTGTTGCCGTTACATCTTCTGCTCATCACAAATCTTATACACACAAATTATTACACAAAAGCTTATTACACAAAGTGTATACAATGCTGTAACTAGAATAAAAAAACATATACAGATTTTCTTAAAACTTAAAACAGTAAACTTTTTTTAAAAGAATGAAGACTTTCTATGGAATGAAAAAACCAATGGACCTTAACCCATCACGCGGGCCCAGTGCGGATTGAATGGTGCTACGGATTACAAATGCAATGCCTTCCGAAGATCTGAGCAGCTTGAGATAATAATTTCATTAGCGGCTATAACTACACCATTGAGCTCATCTGATCTAAATACATACCATATTCAAATAGTAAGGCATATTGTCTCTTTATATTTAAAAGCATATAGGTACTTAAATTTACCTTTGATTCTTTATTTTCTATAGTGGATACACTTTTCATCGAGCCTTGGTCTGTTTCTTCAACCTTCAACATTTAAAGCAACTTATTAGACATGTTGAGTAATTCAGGAAACTAAAACAATTAAAAAAAGTGACATACTGTTACCGAGCAATTTTTAATGTGTTCCAAATAAGCCTTCGGCTTTTTTCGGCCAAGATTGCATTTGTAACAAACTAGTTTATCGAGGATTTGGCTAAGAGTTAGTAAATGGCACCACACTTCTTTCTCATCTTCCACGTTCTGAAACAGTTTATTTTCACTTGAAAATATGTAAAATTAAGAAATGGTGATCATATAATTATAACACCTTAAGGCAAATTTTAGAAATATTGTTATAAACATTCATTACTTATGAAAGGCTATATTAAAATTGGATGAATCAAGGTTTTCCAAAGACAGTACTGCCAATAACCATTAAGTTACTAATGAAGTAAGATTGAGAGTGCAGCATAATGTCATTCTGCAATTATTATTACTTATCTTAGATCTCTTATTTGAAATTTAGAAAAAATATAAGCTGTGTTTTATTACTGCCTTATTAATAAATATCTAAATATATTTCTAAATAATAATAAGTAAATATCCGGTACATACTATGGCTGCTTCTCCTTCCTTCCATGCCAAATATTTGTGTGTCATTCCTATATGAGTATACCACATAGATTCCTGAACGTCCATTTTACAAACTCCGCATCTGACTGTAACTTCCGGAGCAATTAAACGACGTTTAGAGCTCACAGTTTCTTCCTCTTCATCGGAATAAGAAATCTGAAAGGAGAAATATAATATATAATATTCTAATACATTAATGCCTAGGCTAGCCCAAGGTAAACACTCTGAAGCTTATGTAAAGAATACCCATGACAGAGGTAGAAAAATAAATAAACGTTTACCGGTTCCATACATTTTTTTTAACATTTAATCCTGACGTTTGATAACAGGACGACTAAGGTAATGGTAAAACAAAAAGATGTATATGGTCGCGCGATAAAGAACGTGTAGGCGACACAAAAGAAGACATTATATTGTGGATCCAGTAAAAGGAACCTTTGAAAATCTATTCACTCTATTTGTTAGAGTTTTAATAGATTTTGAAATAAAAATGCAAATATTCTATATTATTTGTAAACCTTTAAACACGACGTTTCTGCGAGAAGAGCGTAGCTGCGCATGAATTGACCGAACACAAAAACCGCTTCGCTACAATCAAAACATTACGAGCATTGTGATGGATTAATTCATGTACCGCTCAGGTCCGCTCTGCCATGTTCCGACACAATGAAAACGCACCCTTAATGAGTTTAAAATGTTAGCACCTAAACCAGGGCATGGATTTATTTGGTAATGTTATGAGGTTTATCCTTTATAATGTTTAATAATAACAAAATAATTTAGATAAAATAAAACATAATATTGAGCTGTCTTCCAGAAATACCCTGAATTCTAAATAGAATAGTACTCACAACTCGCCGTCGTTTCCTTGGTCTGCCCGGCCTTACGCACTCAATACTTCCTCGCCGGCTGCTATCACTATCTAGTGCAGTACTGCAGTCTAATGAAGTGTTACGGCTGCTATTTGAATATTGAATCTACAATTCAGAAATCGCTTTATAGTATATGTTAATTCACACATAACAATGTATATGTCGCAGCCAACTGGTTAAAATAGCCGTTCACTCAAACAGCCAGCCCTTTGACTGAACACCGCCATTCAATCACACGGCTATACGTCGTTTAGCTGACTGCAACGTTCAACACTACAACTAGACGACGCTTAGCAAACTGGTTAAATGACAAATTAACTAAGGTGACCATTAATTTAGTATGTAATTTGAGATAATAGAAAAACTTTTTGTAATTTCTTTGGAGATTATTCTTGGATTAAGTTTAACCTAACCTTTTTTTTTTAAGTTTAACCTAACCTAACCTAATCAACTTTACTCGTATCACTCGTAAGTGCCCCCATAATTTGTCTGTCTGTCCCTTTAATAATAGGTACTAGTAACGTATATTTACTACTTTCTTCCCGAAAAATATCTTGAAACAATCACAAACACTGGCTAGTTGACGCCATATTGAAAACAAAACGCACCTAGCGCCGCGGTGGTAGCGCTGAACTAATTCAAGAAGACGGCGACTTTTCAATCAGCTTTTGAGCGACTCAAATATTCAATTAAAAAGCTAGACGTGTGGTTGAATGGCCTTGTTCAGTCAAAGGGCTAGCTGTTTGATTGAACGGCTATTTCAACCAGTTGGATGCGACATATACATTTAATTAAGTAAAAAAGTAATCAATGCACAAGATCTTAAAGGTGATTGTAATCAATAGATTTCATTAGGTAAGAACTTACGGTGCCATCGCAGTGGAGTATATGATTTCTATACGGTTTAGCATATTTACGGTTTAAGCCGCATTTATTGCAAATCAATACGCTCCATTCCGATAATATATTTTTTAAATGTTGAAGTACTTGAAATTCGTTTTCTAAATCCTGAAAAGTTTTAACGGTATTTTTATAAGTAAATATTTATAACAGTTAAAGAGTATCATATAATTTTATTTATTGTACTTACAATAGGTTTTTCTCCGACCTTCCATGCTAAATAATTATGTTGTAACTCTATATGGGAAAACCACTTAGTAACGTCGACATTATTATTACAGACTGCACACACCACTGTCGTAATATTTGTACCGTCAGTGTTACCGCCTTCAATAACAATCTGTAATTACATTTGTTGCTCAGTAAAATATACAATCTAAGCCTTATAATAAACAACAATATCTAGTAGTGGGCGTGGTAGGGGCAATGCATAATTAACGATTAATTTGCATAATTAATTAACGTTAGCTAAAAATAGATTTTACAGAGAAAATTAACGTTTATAATTGACATTATTGTCTCAGAAGTGAAGCGTGACTTCTACCTATTATCCTTTACCGAGACTTGTAAGGCCAGTTAAATTTTTCCAGTTGTCTCTTAAAATTAATACTAGCGCCATCTCTTGGTGTGCTACGAACAACATCGAATGTAATAGTTTCCCAAATATCAAACAATCGATATCAATTTAACTTAGCAGTTATTTTTATGAAGAAAACAACTAAAACTTCCTTTGGGGTAAGCTTGTACAAAACTGCATCTCAATGGTGGTGTAGGTTGTTAGTGCGCTCTTCAATTATTTATCCCGGTAAAGTTGTGTCACTGCGTGGGTTTGATGTTATTTCTATTATAATATCAATAATATTAATTACATACAACCAGCCTAGCCCAACATAAGCACTATAAGGCTATGTATTATGGGTACTAGGGTAACGGGCATACATATATACTACATAGACGTGTAATATTCATAGAAATATATATAAATACCCATGACTCAGGTACAAATGCTTGTATTCATGACACAAATTCCTCTTCCGGGACTCGAACCCAGGACCGTCTGTGCGAAAGGCAGGACCACTGCCGTTGCACCAAACGGTCGTCTATGATCTGAGGAAGACTAGACATGCAATACAATTACATTTTTTTTTTGTTGTTATTACGTAATCACGTAAGTAACATTCCAAGGTCCCATGCCATCCTACCTGTTATACACATTCACCATGTATGAATTAGATTTATTAACTACATCCGGCATGATGTGTTATGCTTTTTTAGCTGACAATACATATAAACCTTTCCTGGCATGCATAATTTTCATCACAATCTGATCAATGATTTCGAAACGCAAAGGAAGCATTGATTTTTATTTATAATGATATTGACAATGCAGTAAACACATTAATATTGTCTTTAATCGCCCCTGGTTAGCTAAATGTCATTCAGTTATTGCGCTGCATTATCATTATCTTGTCGGTGGCTTAACTTTCGCAGGTTAATTGCAAAGGTTATTGTAATATTTATGGTACTGATCTATGTAAATAAAATAATCTATCATATCCCTACCTCATTACCGTTTACTTACCGTAACCGTTTACAGGTAGGTTGAATACTTATATTACATTATAACAAAATATGTTCTGTAATAGATTCAATGATATTTGCCACAACATATTTATAAAGAGGTTTTCATCAGTTACACTATCTTATCTACCACTTAACCCCTCAAAACCCGAGAGCATTATATCATGCGCGCGACAACGATACCTAAAATCCGCGAGCATAATAAGAGACAGCTCTAGCTCTAGAGCGCGACAGAGAGAGAAATAATGCATTTAACACAAAGCTGGGCTTCAAGGGGTTAATCCAATTAGAAGCAACTAAAGTAGTTAGAGGTTATGTTTATCCGTGGAAAGCAAAATTAATTATTATAAGTAATATAACTTACAAGCAAAACCAAAGTTAAGCAGCAAAAGCTAGTAGGCATACTATAAGTTACTATATAAGAATCCCCTTCCATATAAGAATTCGCACGTTTGAAATGTATAATTATAAGAGGACAAAAATCTCATCTCAGATCTTTCAAATCTCGATATAAATCTCGAATTTTTCTAGCAGTCTTACCTTACTTATTTGAGGCTTATCAGACAAATCTTCAGCTACAGGAGGATCAGCATACTCTTGTTTAATGGAATTTTCTACACTGGAGTCAAATGTAACGTCAGGTGATCCAATTCTATTATTTGCAGAATCTATAATCCCAACCGTGTTTTCCTGTACAAAAAATTGGTAAAATAAAATTGGTGTAAACTGCCAAATCACAGGTCTTAGAAATTCATACACATAATAAAAAATCCATATTGAAAGAATCAATTCTGAAAAAAGCCATCTTAGGCATCTTTTTAATATGCAATAAACCATGGGTACTTGGTTATTGCTGGCACTTCACATGGTAGGCATTTGCATTGGCGTATTTGTCTAGTTTGGCAAAACTTTTCTACTTAGGCACATATCACAAACTACACGACTATACATGGTAACCAATGCCAAACGAGACAAATGTAATGGGAAATGTTGGCTTATTCATAAATGACTTATTGCCGATGATGGCGGACGTGCTGAAAGTTGCTAGTACTTATTACTTGTATACTTGTTATCATTATTTGTTTTGTGTTTTAAAACACAAAATAGTTAAAAAATCATGGAATGCGAGGCGCTGGTGGATGCTTGCTATATATAAGAATAGAAATAAGTAAGTAAATATATACTAAAAGCATTTAAATTTGATGTTCTACAGGATTACATAGCAACATGTTGTACGAAACTATATTTTTGATGAATAACACAATCATTGTTGATTGTTGTTGATGATTTTGACGACCGTTTGACTCTAAGATAATAGGAAACTCTGTTTCGCCCCAACGCACAGTGTTTTATGGAACCAAAGAAATTTACACCTTTAGGTTTTTACATAGGTAAATAGATTATTTATACCATACAAAGGCATCAATTCCCAGAAGTCTAACTCAAATAGTTTTTGAGAAAAAAAAACATGAACTCATCGTGACCTTGACCTATGAAATATTTTTTTAATAAGCGAATATATTAAGAATATATTTTATAAGAACTAAGATAGAAATAAGCCTACAGGTGTGGTCTATCATAAATGAATGAGCCACGTCCCACTATTGCGGCAATAAGAAGATATTCATTTTTAAATTTTTATGTAAGTGTTGTCATCGGACTTGACCTCGATCGAAAATTTTTAAAATTATAATTTGTGTTTTATTCTTGAACGAGTTTAGAATAATGTAGATTTTAGGAACTTGCTTGAGTACCTTCAACATATTTTTTTGGGCTCCAAGCTTTATAAGCAAAAAAGGAACGCTTATGGTGATTCCCAGTCAAGGTGGAAGTCACTATGATGAACATCGATTTTCGTTTGGATATTAACTGTTAATTGTTTGTTTTGTGTGTGTTTTTCGGAGACCCAATTAGACACAAGTTCATGCCTGGTCACCTCTACGTTTTTTTTTTGTTACAATAATAGGTACATTCCTGTTAACTGATTTGTGCCTACGACTTTGTACTTTGCTTTTATTTTCTGATCGAATGCCATTTTTTTAAAGATGCGATCGAGGCAGCGATACCTAGGCAGATTTTAAAAGTGAATGTATTCCTAAATCCTTAATTTTATCACAATCGTTAGACCCGTTTCCGAGAAACCATTACATACCAATATAGGTACATGCAAGAATTGCTCGTTTAAAGTATAGGATATGTGAGTGCGTGTTAAATTATTTCAAACAACATAGTTTATTTTTTCGACTGTTTAGCGTGTAAGGTAAAAAATTAAATATGTGTTTGAATATACATAAAGTATTTCTACATTATCACATCTACATTAGCTATGTAGTATATGTAAGTATATTGTATTCATCTAAAAGTGTTGTTAATTTATTCAATTGATTGACGGCATTAATTAACAAACAAAAAATGAAACATTTTCATTTGACACATAGTCCATCTTTATGACAACCTTAGATCATGAAAGTTGACCTTTATTTAAATTCTATCATAAGTTATAAAAACCGCAAAAGTGGGACTTGATTTTTTATGGGAGATAGAACTTGGCTTATAGAACCTTTCTATACCGATTTTTGGAGAAAAAAAATAAAAACAAAATTTTAAAACATATAAATTTATCAGAAAGTATGACACTTATAAATAAAATAAAATTGCGAAATTATGCCTTCAGTAATTCCTTATCAAGTGGCAAATATCTCATGGACAGAGATGGAACCGTCTTTTAAGGAAATCAAATTGTTAAGTTTTTTATGCGCAAATTTAAAAACTTTATTACTTAATATTTTTTTGTACTGAAAATAGGTATAAATAATCTATTTATGCAAAAACCTTAAGGTATACATTTTTTGGTTCCATAAAACACTGTGCAACGATACTGGGTTCGAGTCCCTAAGCATTTGTAACTGAGTCATGAGACACAAGTCTTACAGAGCTTACTTTGAGCTAGGCTACTTGATAATTAGAATGTAAGAAATATCTTAATTTTAAAGCATGTGATATTTTTTTTTCTAGAGAAACTATGAGTTAAATGTTTGTAGAGATGTTGGCAGAACCTTCAGGAGAATTTTATAATTTTTGTCGAATGACACCAAGAGACTTCAAATATTTATTACAAAAAATTGATCCTATTATTTCAAAAAAGATACAAAATGGAGAAAATCTATTCCCGCAAAAATCAGGCTAGCTGTGACATTACGGTACCTTTTTTTTTGTTTTCGCAGAAAATGGCATTAGGCATTCCCTCGTGTTCTCCCGACATATGTGGGACTCTCCTCTATCCTCTGCCCGGCCTAGTGCTCGGTAAAGGCTTGGAGGCCTACCCACTTAAAACTGCGGCGTCCCATTACGCATTGGTCGGGGTCGCGTGGCCCCTTACCAGAATCGGACGACGCCTATGCTCCGCGAGGGACGGAGCAACGGGATGAGCCGTGACGCCCTGAACACCCCGCAAGCCTGAGGGCCAAGTGCAATGCATCCTGTGTTGTTCCTGGGTTGATCATCATGCCCGTGATGATCAACCCAGGAACAATTTCCCAGGCGCCATCACAGGCGGCGCAGTTAGCCGGAGGCGGCCGAGGCGTGCTTAGGCAATTCCCCCCCCCCCCTCCACCTCAAACGGGATGTCCCCCGGAAGCAATAATTACCGGAGGGCTTTCGCGGTCACCATCCCATCGGGGCCCCCTCTCGGCCACGCCGGGCGATAACGGAGAAAACTCCGGTACCACCCGGGGGTGCCGAGCGAGGGTCCTCGTCAAGCGCTCCGCTCGCGACAACCCGCGAGCCTGCGCTACCAGCCTCTTGACCTAGCCCTCTAGCCCCCTAGGTGGGAATAGGCCCTCTCCCCCATTCGTGCGTTTTACGTGGGGGGTGGACACCCGACAGGTTGGGTGCCCCTTCCACCTTGGCGTCGACTAGGGAGGGGGGAACGGTCCCCCCCTATATATGGATGCGGGTGGCGTAACACCGCCACCTGCCCCCCTGACGCCTGCGCGTGATGAGGGAGGAGTTTAGGTCCTCCTCCCTCCGCCTCTCGGCGGCCTCTACTGCGAGAGTGCGGTAAATATCCAGCACTGGGGGAGCCCTCCTCGAGCCGTGGAAGTAGATGACCTCGGTCTTATCGACCAAGACATCCAGTACCATGGCCCGGATGCGCCCGATGGCGGTTTCCGTGACCCACTTGGCCCGGTGTCTGGCCTCCATGTATGTCTTTCCCCTTGCAACGATAAGTGTGTCGTCGGCGTAACACGCCGTTGTTGCACGGGGGAGGAGCCGCCCTCTGAGGAGCCAGTCGTATCCCATGTTCCACAGGAGCGGACCCAGAACCGCCCCCTGTGGAACACCGCACAACATTGCCCGTTCCACCAAGTTCCCCTGTAAGTCGGCATAGAGCACTACCCTGTCCTGAAGGTAGTGCTCTATGACAAGCCGGAGGTACGGGGAAAGTAGGTGGAACCTCAGGGCCTCCAGGATGACTTCGTAAGGCAGGGAGTTAAACGCGTTCCTGATGTCCAGGGACACCGCGAAAACCCCCTGCCCGAGCCCCTCCGCTCTCACGATCTCATCCCGGAGGGCAAGGACCGCGTCCACCGTCGACCGGTTTCTCCTAAACCCGAACCAGAACTGTCTGTCTGACAAGTTCGGGCATACCTCCTCCAAGTGCTGCACGACGCGACCGGCAATGACACTCTCCAGTCCCTTGCCGGCCTGCGAGCAGCACCACCGGTCGATACGCGGACGGGGAATCCGCCGGGCGTCCCTCCTTCTTAAGCAGGCAGAGTCGCCCCCTCTTCCACAGCCTGGGGTACACGCCTTTCACCAGGCACAGACTGTACGTGTCCTGGACAAACTCCCCCAGGTAGTCTGTGGCAATGGGGACGACTCTGCCGGGGCCCTTCATTTTTCCCCTGACCATTCGGTAGGGGCGGCCCCACGGGTCCCTGTCGAGGCTCGACAGAAACTCATTCCAGGCCGCCTCCTTCGCATGTCGAATGACCAGGTTGAGCCGGCGCTTGGCCTCCCTGTAAATGATCTCCAGGGCTTCTTCCGCGCCTTCTTCCCTCCTCCTCCGTCGACGGCACCTCTGCAGCGCCCTCCGTGCTCCCACGCAGACAGTTCTGATCGACCCGATCTCGTCGGACCACCAGTAGACGGCGGTCCTACCAGGTTGACCATTCACCCTGGGCATGGAGGCGCTGCAAACTGCCGTGAAGGGACATTACGGTACCTAGCCAGTGGTGACAGTTACAGAAGCTTACATTTTCTCTTTAAAATATCAAGCCAGATCATATCAAAAATTATACCAGAAGTCTGTGCAGCTTTATATCAAGCTCTAAAGGATCAAGTTAAGGTAAGCAAAAATAAAAGTAATTCGTTTTCGAAATCTGTCTTGTATTTGCACTTTAATTGTTTTAAAATAAATATTAATAGAAAATAATTAACCGAATGCTCAGATTAGTGAATGAAGAAGTATATAATTTTATTTTTTATGTTTGAAAATAACGAAATCTTAAAAGTCTTCTGCGGAGCCTCGATGAGCAAAATTATTTTCATATAAATTAGGATTTTGATATAAGAGAGAGGTACTGTTATCATCTATTGATTCTTAAAAAGCGTTAGATGTTGATGCCAAATTGGCAAATGTGTGTGTCTACACATAAATGATATTTGACAATTTAGGAAAATATTTGCGTACCTATCGCCATGTGAAGTGCCAGCATATGACAATACTCACCGCTTTGCATTCCCTCATGTGGTCTAAATACTTTTTACCCTGTTTACGTTTTTGACCACATATTTTGCAAATTAATCCACCTATCTGTCTTGATACTGCACACAGATGGCGTCGCACTAGGGTCTCATCCGCCAAGTCCTGAAAATATTTTTTCTTTAACATTAAAATGAAAGCAGACACAATGGTATCTGCTTTAAAAATCTCAATAACACCTATAATAGTTTGCTGTAAATCCATCAGTAATAATACAGTAGCAGGGTATAGACAGTGAATAATATGTGTATAATAATGAACTATGCTACATCAAAGTTTCCTGGTAATTAAATGTGGCATGATTCAAGAATGTACATATATCGCAGTCATCTGGTTGAATCTGCTATTTGATTGAATACTGACATTTTATTGAATGACTAAAGGACAACTCGTCAAGTTGTTTAATGTAACGTTCAACGTCTTGACCTAACGTCATTTAGCATAGTCGTTGAATGGGATATAGCCGACTTTGTAGTGTTTGGTTAGGTTAGGTTAGGTTAAATCCATGCTGTCACACTATTTTATTACGAATAATGCACTTTAAAGTAAATTTAATCAAAAAATAATTAATAATTAATTATTATTAAGTAATTTCAATCACCTGACTGATTTTACGCCCGCTCAATTCAAAGATAGCTCTTTGTCAATTCAAAGTTAGTTACAATACGCTAACTAGTTGGACGTTAAGTGACGCTTGTTTTTTCAACGTTCGGCCTAGTCATTCAATTAAATGTCGTCATTCAATAAAAGTGCTAGTCATTCAATCAAATAGCAGATTTAACCAGATGACGGCGACATATATATTATTATTTATTGGTCCTGACTGTAGAATAACATTTTTTTTTTATATCATTTGTAGACCAATCTAGCTTATTACTTACCAATGCGGGTTCTCCATCTTTCCAAGCCAAATAATTGTGATCTTTAATATGTTCCTCCCATAACTTCGGGTCCAAAATATGCATACAAACACCACATTTAACAGACTCCTGCATATTTTCTGCTACCTGAAATTAATTTAATTTAAAATTTCTTGAAATTTTTAACAAACACTACTACAATGGAACTCCATCCAAACTGTGAAAAAATATATATGGACAAACAAAAGATAAACCTTATAATATGTATGCATGTACTACCATCATGGCATTATTCCATTAATAACTCACTTGAGATTCAACTTCCTCTGTAGATTCAACGATTTCAGATGCACTAGAACAATTTTCGGCTTCCATGGTGTCAGTTTTTGCAACCTTGTTAACTAAGATTGGACTATCCTTTATATTACTTAGAGTACCCTAAAAATAAAACAAAATTATACTTAACTGATATGGTATCTGATTTTAAAGTCTATTATCGAAATAGTTAAAAGAACGCAAACCTGGTTTTTACAATTGGTCAAATGTTTGATAAAATTTTGTACTTTTAAACGCCGCACGCCACACTTGCATTTAAGTCCACCCAGCTCCTCACATAGTGCATACAGGTGCCTATGCACCATATTCTCATCATTCAAGTCCTGAAAGGTTTGTTTGTTAACTTTCTTTGTTATTTCACTATAATATTATTTTTTATAAGATCCTATCATTTCTGGTTCCAAAAATGTTCCTAAACTATACACACGTCTACCTACATAAATCTCGAACCACGCTCAGGAGCCATCTCGCTCACTGACGTGGCACTACACACGCGCGCTATTCCTCTTTCCGGAAGAATCACATAGTCACCGTGAGATTGGAAGGCTAGTCTTTGACGTTAAAGCGAATTGTCGAGAATATCATATTAACTATATGATGTCTATAACAACCTTTTCATCAGGAACAATACATGACTAAAGTTTATCGGACAAGAGTAAATAAAAAAAAAAATGATAATCATTTTTTATCTACAACTATAGCTGGACGATTTGGTCGAATTAGCACAGTACTTTTCCACTTACTAGTTCAGCATCTCCATCAACCCACGCCAAATAATTGTGTTCTACTAAGTGCTTAGACCAGCGCTTCACACTAATATCATTCTTACAAGCTCCACATTTAATTTTTTTTAGCTCCTCAGCATCTTTTGTCATCTTTAAAAGAAGAAATAATTATTACTTTGATATAAATGAACATTATAAACACCAAAAACAATAATATAGCATTCAACATTTAGTTTAAGACATGAACAATATTATGACTAATACTTTGGCGTTCACTTTGTCATAGCATAGAAACATGCAAAATCGCACAACAAGCCTATTAAATTTGTGGATACCTGTAAGCTATTATTTGAAGAATTAAAAACGAGCCATTAACAGTAATAAAATAAGGCTTTAACATCTGGTCATGACGCTTATATTAGGGCGACACCGAAAGATTTTATAACTGGCCCATTATTAACAATGCTTATAAAAACAAACAATTTTGAATTATAGATTTTTTATCGTTGTTAAACAGCTGAGAATGATACATATCATCAAAAAAGTATTGCTTCCTCTTGAATCTGAATTCTCTTTTGTAAAATATGTTATTAGCGCCCACATATTAACTATCCAAAAGATTACATGTTACTTTCCTAAGTCATAACATCAAACAGAATATACATACCTTTAACTCTACACACCTTTGAAGATGCAAAATAAAGGTGGCAAGATGGTTTATTTTAAAATTACAGATACTGCATTCCAGAATACCATTGATTTTTAATTGCTGGTTTAATTGTTCAAGATAATGTTCATCATCAAAGTTCTGTAACAGAAAATCAATTATTGATTTGACTAGTATATTTGGTTTTAATTGCAAACCATTAGGGACACTGTGAAACATGAGTTCACAACATCAGTATCATTGATATATTTATCTTATTTACTAAGATTCAATATAACATCAGAAAACCATTTTATAGATGGACAAATTTTTACTATTTAATTTTGTAATACAACAATTGGTTAAAAAAAATGTTAAAAGAAATTTATGTCTTCATATTTAGTACATTACCATCATTCGTCCCTCTTTCCAAGCAACTGAGTTATGCATCTGAATAACATGATTATCCCAATCCAACTCAGATAGTAATTCCATACAAACTCCACATTTAACTGTTTTCTTACTTGGAGGCTCATCCATTTTTGTGGCATCTGCTGATCCGCAACTAGATTTTCTTCTCTGTTACCAAATATACAAAATAAGTTAACTTCATTAAGAATTTGATAATATGTTAATAAATGTATTATGTTAATATCACAGAACTTTTATTACATTCTCTTCATCCATAATTTTTATCATGTTTATATATTTTCGCATTAAATTTTTGGTTGGTTTAGAACTATCATTAACTTCCACATTTTGGCATTTTTACTGAATCTTAGAAAATGCAATGGCATTTAGCTATTTCTAACAAACAAAGATTAATCATAATATATGAATAATACGAGGAAAAATATAGCAGTGGAAACAATAATTAAGATGCTCCCTTTTGGTTAGCACTTTCGTAAATTGTTAAAGGGACTGTTTTTACTAGTGTCAGGAAAGTAAATTAGCAGATTTAAATGGTTTTCCCATACATAAAATTTACCTTCTTTGTCTTGCCTGCACCACTTTCTGTTAAACCTTGAAGTTGTTTAACATTTTCATTGTCCCTGTCTGCATCTCTAGAGTTTTCTACAGCCTCAGTTCCAACCTACAATAAATTCATTTATTAATAATAATAAACTTGTAGCATTAAATTTTCCTGTTCTTCTTTAGTCCTTTATAAATACAGTCTTTCAGCTTAAGAATTTTTACTTACAGCACTCTTAGTTATTGCTTTGTTAACAACTTTGCTATAAGAATTATTTTTCATTATATGTACAACACCCAGATCATTTAAATTTTCTACTTGGCTATCTACATAAGTGTTTTGGTTTGTTATTACATTTTCTGGTTCATTCTTTAGATTTTGAAGTGGTTGATTTTCTTGTTCATCCTTTCTTGAAGAAGTTGCTTGGTCTATATCATTAGACTTTAAATGTTTTGTTGCATTATTATTCTTCTTTTTTGTTATATCCCCTTTAAAATTCTTCATGATTTCAAGTGTGTTGACTACTCTTTCATTGTTTTTGTTATTTGCTTCAACTAACATCTTTGTAGATAAAATTGTAGAACAAGGCTGCAAATTGTCTGTATTAACATCGCGAATAATTGCTTCAGAGATCAATTCATCTACAGCTTCGACATTTGAATGTGTGTGACTTGACACCATTGCAAATTGTGAATTTTGATTGTTGTCTGTAGCTAATCCTTTGTTTTCATCAACATTATTGCAGTTTACCAAAACTTTTGTGTCAGAATTGGAAGTAACCTCTGGTCTATCACTTACAGGTATGTTCTTTCTTGAGTTTTCTAAAACTGGTGAAAAAGTGTTGACTGATGAAATTTCAGTTTCAATATCTGTGCCTCTATGTAAATATGCATTATAATCATAGTAAACTTCTTTCCCTTGAATTGAAATTGCTTTCCAACAAATGGGAGTAGTTTCTTCATGCGTAACTCCAATATCCTCGATATTACTTTGGTACTCATGATTAATCTCAGTAGTATTTTCATAATATATACTAAATATTAACTCTGGCTTGCAATTAACAGTTTCAGTTTGCCAAAAATGAATGTGCTCATATATATCACTCTCATCATAATTTGCAAATTGTCCAAAATCTTTGCACAAACAAAATTCTAGAACAGTATCAGCTAAATCAATATCTGTATTTTCATTTGAAACAATATCGATGTCATTGTTACTTAATAAATTAGCGATTTCATTTCCATTTCTTAAATCGCATATTTTCGGTGTCTTAGATTTTATACGTTGATAAGTTTTCAGACCTTCTTTACTGATTGAATATGGCACCAAATCATCTCCACCAGGTTTTTCTACCCCTTGAACACAATTCTTTAACTTTGATGGTCCATTAAATGACTGGGTGGCTTTTTCTTTATTCCTTTTTACCATTGGTAATGTAGGTGAATATTTCTTTTTACTCTTAATTTCATGATTTAATTTGATCTTTGTCATGCCCAGCAATTGGTCATCCAAAATCAGATTAGATTGAGTTTGAATTTCAGGAGACTTGTTATCTTTAACATTGTTACTAAGAGCATTAGACCATTTTAATTCTATCCTTTGTTTTTCAAGTTCCTTCATATTATCGCAGCCATTGTAATTGGTTTCATTTTGAGTTCTGATTAATTCAATATTCGAAATTGTGTTATTATTAAGGGACGGTAAAGGTTTATTAATCTCCGTTTTAATATTGGGAATTTCATTAAAATTATTTGACATTGCCAATTCATGATTTCTCTTTAATTCATTTTGATTTTTTAGGTTTATAGAATAATGAGCACTAACATTATCATTGCTACACATTATTTCTTTGGGTTTTTCAATAGTATTAGTAATGTTGTCATTATTAATGGATTCGTTATTTAATAAGTCATTAAAACATGGTAATTTCTCATTAATTTTATGGTTATTATCAGGTAATGTATTAAAACTTTGTTCATTACCAACTTCGTGTTTTCTATAGTCATCCTGTCTGTCACTAATCATATCGTGATACGATCGAGAATGATCTAAGATTTTCTTGTTACTTTCTGTATTATTACAATTAAAATAATTGTCTTGTCTTGTTGTAATTACGGTATCTATGGTTACTGGTATTAAATTATTTTTATTCAATTGACTAGCTATCACACCATCGCCCAAAGGTTTTAAGTTCAAAATTTCTTGTGATAAAATTTGTACTTTATTAGTAGTAGTATTTTCTATTTCGTTTGCCGAGATGGACGACCCAGTAGCATTATTTTGAAGCATTTCTGTGCTAACTTTGCAATCAAGTTGAAAACTTTCTAATTCGTTTGGTAATAAAGTTGCAGGAAGAGATTCCTTAATTTCAAGATCTTCAAGGGTAATTTTATCACAGTCATCCATATGTTCTAAAATCACCTGATTTTCACCTTCGGCACTTTGAAGATCTACAAATTTCCCACTTTCATTTGCATTTATATAATTAGTCTCTAAGAAAGATAGTTGAACTGGAAATAATTGTGGATTTATAATTGCATCAATTTTATTCAAACTGTTCTTTAAATCATTACTTCCTATGGTAGCAGAATCATCTTGAAGTAGTTGTTGACCAAAAACTGTTTCAGCTTCAGTTAAACTATTTGTTATAATACTTTTTTCTAAGGAATTTTCACTGGATTTTTTTTTAATGCAAATTGTATTTTCTAAAGATTCTTCTCTAACCTCCAGTTCTTTCATAGTTCTTTCCAAATTAATAGATTCTGTTTGTATATGAGTTTCCTCAAAGTTGTTAATATTGATTTTTTGTGTATGTACATTCTCTTCCTGCTTTTGATTTGATTGCAGTATTTTCTCAGCAAACTCAATAACACCATTTTCATTGCTGCTGTTCATCAATTGTTGTATGTCAAAGGAATCAACCAAATTATGTTCAATGTCTAAGTCATCATTAGTTGCAGTTTTTACAGACTGATCAAACACATTTGCTATTTCTACTTCACCCGGAATAACATTAGCTACAGTAGGAACAAATGTTGGACTTAATAACACAGACTCCTTCATCAGAGTAGCAGTTTCTAAAATGGATGTATCTTTTTGAATTGGTGAAGTCTTTAGAGGCATTGTATTCACAGACTCAATGTTGGTATCCTGATATTTTTCCATTTTCTTATCCTTAGTCTGTACTGCTCTCTGATCTGTAACACAATAATTTTGATAAGAAAATCAAATTAACAAATTTCAGACATTAAATTAAATTAGTAAAAACATAAAGTAATTACCAATATAATAAGTACCATGTGGTCACAGGCAGAATAAACAACTATTATATCACAAATCCTTTCCACTTAAGGCATTGTATTCAGGTGTCATAAAAGGTGACTTATGATCCTGAAGTAAGACCAAACACTTCTAATAGGCCAAAAAATCGGCAGCAGTGTTGTCCGAATTATGGTCTTTTACTGAGATCTCCAACTCCCTGCCAAGCCGGAAAATTATAGCAAAACCCTGCATTTTTGGCTGAGAGCTTGATGATGTTGAAATATATTAGAATAAAACACTTTTTTAAGGATTTTGGGCATATTTTATTTTATATTTAATCCTGACGTTCCACTCCTTTACAGGAGTCATGATCACAGAAGGTGTAAGAAATAAAGATGTTGAAATACACTAATTATTACAGCAGATTAAGAAAACCCTTCAAAATAAATAATAATAAATCTTACCAGTTTTATTTGACTGAGTTGGGCATCCTTGGGTTGACTCAATATTACCCAGTTGAATGCCCAACTTTTCCAGAAGATTTGGTGGTAGGACAAATACTTCTGCTTCATCTTTATTTGCATTTATTAATTTCCTAGCAGCAGCACTTCTGTGCTGTCTAGAGCTTTTTGTGTTCATTACTTTTTTATTGTTTTGATTTCAAAAAGTTAACCACCATGCTGAAAAAATATCATCAATGAAGTACTCCTTAAAAATTAAATTTATAAATATTTGTAGAAATAAAAACTTTAAAAAGTAAAAATTATAAATATTATTTTCAACTTATGTACAGATGAAAATTAATATAAACGGAATAAATATAGTTTTTCAAAATAAATTAATAGAAAAACTACATATAGCAAACAAAAAAATTACAAAAACATAAAAACACCAAAATATAAAATTTAGAATGTGAAAAATAGTACATACAAAAAACCATGATCTGAGGTGGATTCGAACCACATCTTGATAAAAACTCGATGAGATCTCACGTGGAAACTACGACACCACGACGAAGTACCGCACTATGAGGATAAATTTCAATACCTTGTGGTGAAAATTGAAACGTGAATAAAAAAAAAACGCGTATATATATATATATATATGTAATGCATTTTGTGATTAACATAAAAACGTGTTATTTTTTCAGACTTACGTGTTCTCTTACAGATCCAAACGCTTCAACGAAAATCAAAAACGATCAAATAAAAAAGAACTAGTCATACTATCGCATATATGTGCCGAAAACGAAAAAAAACTATTAAAAAAGTGAAATCCAAACTATCCCACTAAAATGCTGAAAATTATAGGAGGTTATCACCACTTTTCGAATTGTGAGTGCAGTTTGACATTTATAACATTGGGCCACTTTTTTTTTTGTTAGGTTTTCCTGTTAGAATAGAAAAGGGTACAAAGTCTACAGAGCCCCAATTTTAATAATTTCGTTACTTATCTAGAAGATGATGAGTGATTTATGAATGAAGAATAAGTGATAAGTGTCGACAGGGTATTTCCCTTTTCCCTAGATACCCAGATTGAGACACCTTTTATAATCTTCACATTTTCTAATCTTCTAAAATGAAGGGTTTATTTCACAATTCAATGCTTTTAGCCCTCAGAGTAAACAGGACTGGAGTAGCCATTAGTCAATTTCTCGTACATATTTTTCTGCCATTTTTTGCGGGGGGTGAGGTTACTACTACATTCAATGCCAGCACACAGGAACAAAAACTCTTTGCGTGTTTACAAACGCACACATGCATAATACGACAAACATATTTAAAATACACGCACACGTGCTTAAAATAGTGTGTTAACGTTCTATTCAAACACACGAATGTCATTGTGTGAGAAGTAACATGACATAGCACGAGAATATCGATATCGATAAATCAGTTATGTTCAATGAATGAATGTATTAACTTTGCGTTAGGTTTCCTACATTATGTATTAAAAAATAAATTAAATTAATGATGATATTACCCGCTACAACAGTCAGTTTCGAAGGCTATATCCATAAAATACAAATTGAAACTTAATAGTTTATTGCATTTAAAAGATATTTACAATAGGTGTTATTATATATAAAGAATTCACTGTGGACCCTTTCGCGTATAACCATAATGGAAAGGAGGAACACTGAAACATTATTTTTAACAAAGCGATAGTGAATATAGTTAGTTTTCTCAGATTTTTACTTTGACGGATTGATTATTTGTATTTTTTTGCGATTTGCTTACATCACTTTTTGCAGGTATTTCCTTTTCAACTTATTCTTTAACCTAAAATTAATACATTTAAATGTAATCAACTAAAACTGTTATAATATAACATGTTAATATCTATTTGAAACATAACTAGTTATATAATAAACTAAGAGGATCATTCAAGAATAACGTTGGCACAGCATGGGCAACTGATCTTCTTCTATTGTTAGATAATTTTTGAAACTGAGACAAAAATGTATGGAACATATAGTACTTGTTCTTAAAGATGCCCAAGATGCCCTTTTACCTATTACAAGCATGAATCCATTTTTTTCGTATGCTGTATTCTTTAGGAAAACTGAATATGAAAAATTAGATTTTCCGGGCATGTCAAAGCTTAAAGTATAAATACCAACAATTAGTATGCCGCCTAGGGGCAGAGTATATTTGCATGAACTACACATACCGATCATTTCTAATTTTAATACTGCAATACTATTTCCAATAGCTTTCATTTATGTACAAAGGACTTTTGGCACCACATACCTTACTCCTAGTATCTTGAAGTATTGCAGTTGGACAAGCCGGTTTTTAAAAGGAGCTATAAATGCTACAATATTAATAAAAAACTTAACTTAAATGTTGACGATGACATTTAGCTATTACCATACTAAAATGTCATCAAAATCAGTCGCGTAGTTTTTGCGTGATGCGTGCTCAAACATACATACAGACAGACAAAATGTTCAAAAATTAGTGATTTCACTTCCTCTACTCTCATTACTAGCCATTTGGTTTAAGGTGGACTTGACCTGTTTTATTCTATATCTTGTCAGTTTTATTCTCGTATGTATAATATCGCAGGTAAATAGTATAATTCCACACTTTACATACGGCGTCATCAGTTTAAAATCACATACCTCATTCTAATATGAAATCATCATTAATACCTGGTAATAATTACCGAAACAAACTGTAATTTATCTAAGCTGTATTTTATTATCGTTAAGAAAAAGAACTAAGAATAGAGTATCTGTTTTTTAAACTGATGACGCCGAATGTAAACTGCGGAATTATACAATTTCCCTGCGACATATAGATTTAAATTAAAAATCCATATTTTCAATTTAAGTATGTTACTTGCATTCATACATTCATTCATTACTCACTCGTAAAATCACAATATCGATGAAGTTGACATCACTATTGTGCAAATAAATATTGTACAAATTAATAAGGGTTGCTGATTACAAAATAAAAACAATTTGTCCTGTGGCTCGAAAAAAAATTTTGATTTCTCGGAAATGATCTGGTGTGGCGATGTTACCCTTTTAACCGTGCTTTTTTAAGAAGTCAGGGACACTGTAAGTATATACAGCATTAGTACTCTTAATGTTTATGAGCGCCGCCCAGCATGAATAAAAGGGCAAATAGTTTGATTATTATTTTAATTTATTATTTTATATTACCATGTTGTGTGGCAAAGAATAGGCTTCAAGCAGCCGCAAAAGTGTAGGTATGTACTTAATAATAAACTTAAAAATAAACACGCAACATACATTGTTAAAACGATATTATAATTGGTAATTAATTAATACAAAATTACAGTTATTTATTACCAACAAACTTTTTCTAATTTTTGTCTTAATTAATTGAAATGCGATAATGGTCAACCCTAGGTAGTCTCGTGGGGAGTGCGGCCGTGACGTCATCAAACGAACTTTGAGCGCGAAATTTGAAATTGTGGTCTGCTAAAACATGAAATTATGAATTAAATAATAATCAAATCCTAAAAATTATACTTACAAATGAAAGGTGACGCCGTCTTTTTGCATACTAGATATTTTCGAATTTTTTTTACAGTAGAAAACAGCACAGGCAGGCGTTTTCGTGGGAGCTCTGCACGGTAAGACGTTCTGATTAATATGATTTCAAAATGGCCGCTCAACTAGTTTTATATAACGCACAGGATTCCGATGCTTGTGCGTTTGGCAGAGGGGTAATGTTAGGCAAAAAGGCTACTCCAGTCCTGTTTACTCTGAGTTTTAGCCTAAACTCTGTTTTTTTATTCCGTGGAATTCTGACATCTGTCATAATTTGACGTTTCAGAAGTAAGAAACCTTTTTTATACAAACTACGTTTAATATGCTCTGTTTCGATAATTTTGTATTATGGATTGTATTGAAATTAGTATCATGGAATTAAATATTCCACGATAGGTATCTGAAGTTAGAAAATAAGTAATTAGTGAAGCTTTACGTTTCAAAAAAAAAATTAATGCACTTTTTCTTTAGATTGTCGAGAATGTGAAATTGTTCAGTTTGTTCTGAACTACATCTGTGTTCCAGGTTTTTTAGGTTGATCAAAGTCTTTATTCTCTTCATACTGCTTCAAAATATTATATACACTTGACAGAGCTACTCCCGTTAATTCAGCAGTTTTTTTCGTTCACTCTGCCGAACTCCAACCTTCTGTTTGTGGCCAAGTCTTTATAATGCCTTGTATACATTTACTATGATTGATTTCTCGTTGTGAGAAAAAGCCCCTGTCTCTTTAAAAGAAAAGGCACGTGGCCTTTTCTTTTTAAGAGAAAGGAAATCAGATACCTTCTCCTGGGATGTGCTTGGTCGAGGGTTCATCTTGTTAATTAAAAGAAGAAACCGCGCATACAACGTAACAGTAACAGGTAACACAGAAACGTAAAAAAAACTCAACAAACTAGTAACAATAAACTCAACGAAAGAAGCGAAAGTAACACATACAAAGGAGAGAGATCACATTCGATTCAGGGTAGAAGCCTAGAAGCCGAATGACGAGTCAAAGAATTGTTTTGCATAGTTGGCTCCACATATGGCTGACAGTTATATGGCTAATACCCTTTTCAATCCCGTTTCTCTTATAAATATATAATAGATTGTAGAAATTTACTATTGATTTGTAAGATGGGGGTTATGATATTCTTTTTGCGTGGATCCCTGGCCATCTTCATATCATGGGCAAAGAAATTGCTGATCAGCTTGCAAGTGAAGCGACGAGCTGTGGTGATGTTTTCCCATATAAGAACATAGCCCAAGATCTCCTTCGTGCATTGGAGAATCACTGGAAAAGCTCTAGTAAAGGTAAAATTTACAAGAGTATTCAGGCAAACAACCCAATTAAACCATGTTTTTTTTATTCTTCTCAGCAAACCAGCTACAAGGAGTCTTGTCCGTATGCGTCTAGGACACGTCCGTTTGGCTTCCCATCTGTCTAAACTTGGTATCGTTGATACTTATACATGTGCTTGTGGTATAGGTGTAAGTGTGGTAAGACTGAAATCATATCTTTTTTTATGTCCTTACTGTTACAGTTTCTTTTTTGCAAATTCATTAACATCCCTCCATGTCCCATTTCCTACATCGTTTCCGTTCCTCCTGTATTTTATATATTTTCACTTATATTATTTCATTTTTTTAAACCGTTCATAACATTCAATTATAGCCTGTCTGATCTATTTATTGTAAAGATTATATACACAAAACTTTGTATAACAAATGTATATAATCTTATTGTTTTATAATATTCCTATGACTTTTTACTAATCCCGACGATTTCCCTTATTCTCCTGTAATGGTTTTTACCGTCGTGACTAATACACAAACCGTGCGAGCCAATAAGAAAAAAAATATTCCTTGGGTCTCCTGTGTATCATCTGTGATCTGTGCTATGCCTTAGTGATGCGACTCGGGTCAAATTTAACCACTCGAGTCATGTTACAATCTCACTCGAATACCATTCGAGTGGTCGAGTCACTCGAGTGGTTATTTCACTCGAACACCACTCAGGTGGTCGAGTCGCTCCAATGGTTCTCGAATCTCGAGTCATTCGACCACTTGGCTAATTGGAGTCCCCTGCTTGAACTCCTTGAACCTATCTACAGATATGCAAGGTTAATTAATAAATCAAAGGTTTATTGCAAGTCTTGTACCCGTATCACTCGTCAATTATTCGAAATCAACAAATAATAGAAAGGGATTTGAAGGTTTTGGCCCTAACATAAGCCGCCATTTGGATTTTTTTTCAAAATCACGGTGCACAATTAATGTTATATATTTGGATAGGGGACACTTATACAAGCATACAATGTTATAATAACATAACATCATAAAGCGTCACGTTTCTGAGTTATTCGAAGATAAAAATAACAGTTGTTATAACGAATTAATTTATTTATTTTGTAGTTATTTCATGTGGTTTAAGTTTTTACTTTTAATCTGAATAAGACAAAGAAAGAAAACAAATATTTTAATACTAATAATTGATTTTGTTCATTAATATTTTTTTTTACAATTCAGTATAGGAATCAGATACGTATAAATGTGTTTAATAATAATGATTTGTTTGTAGGTAAACATAAAAATAATTGAAAACAATACAATACAACATAAGATTTATTAATCATATTCGGTATAAATAATATCATACAAGAAGGCAGCGGGAGGCTGAATAGGATATTTTTGGTGTCGCGCCTATGCCACGTACCATATAATACTATCTCTTTCGCCCATAACTAAAATATGTGGCCACAAGAAAATGTACCTTATGGTTTGGCCAATGTGGGCGTTTAACGCTTATAATAAGAACAATGTCGTAAGAGCCAACGACCTTTTCTCATGAATAGTCACATATTACCTATACTTTTATTTTGGTGAATAACTCCGAAACGTGACGCTTTAGGATATCATATTATATAACATTTTTTGTTTGTATAAGTGTCCTCCATCTAAACAAAACTTTCGATGTGCACCGCGATTTTGAAAAAAATCAAAATGGCGACAAACTTTAGGGCCACCCTCCATACAAAAATCTTCAAACCCCTTTAAATAGAATGTTTTATCAGAAATTAGGTTCAATAAACTGAGTCATGCTGTATTATTTATAAGCAAGATAAAATAATACTTCATATTACTTTCAAACAGAACAATTTAAGTTATAACAAATAATCATTTTACAATGAGATTTCTTTTTAATTATTATTATAGTTTAAAAATAAACAACGTTTTCCGTTAAACTAAGGATGTATTTAATTCAGTTCTAACTAAAATATTTAAAACTTGTTTTACAAAACTAAACACGTAATTAAAAATCACAGCTACTTAGGAATATAATTTCATCGACTTTTTTAAGGGTCCAGTCTGTTTCTTCTTTGGTTGCAAACTGAAGTACTGAATTGGATGTTTAACTCGTATGTCGTGTTTCCAAAGTCCTTATACACTTTTTTGCACAACTTACATATCACTTTCTTTTCAGTGCTATTTCTTTCAAAATAGTTCCTTAACAGAGATTTTTAGGCACCCAATTTTGAACGTCAGCGTCACTCATTTTAGATAAAAGCAAGACTATTACTATTACGTTCGTTTAAAAATACAGCCGGTACCAATATTAAACTTTATTTACAAACACAAATATCAACAAACGCGCACTCTTTAGCTCACTCAACTCGTCGTTAAGTACGCCGCACAGCCGCACGCCTTGACAAACAGGTGTCATTAATTCACTGAACTGCAGGTTGAAACTTGTAAGGCAAATGGTGAACGAGTGACTCGGTCCGAGTGATATTCCGAGTAGACTCGAGTCCTAATTAACTCGAGTCTACAATATTTTCACTCGAATACGTTTTATTCCGATGTCACTCGAGTCACTCGATTAAAATTGGACTCAAGTCGCATCACTACTATGCCTGTCTGTCATGTCTTGGCCGGGCCGAGAGATTTTTTGACATAAAATTATTAATTGAAAATATTATTTTTAATTAAAGACAACCAAATATGGTATTCTATTTTACAAGTAACGTTGTGTCACCTCCAGTAACTTTATTTATGGGTGCTGATAAACATGAAAGTGGGTTAAAAAGATGTCTCAACTAGTATTTTTCCATGTTAACTGTTAATTTACCAAGTTTATACAAAAAATGCAATAGGTGAAGCGTTTGCATTTTTACAAATGAAACAATAATTAATCATACCGATGTCCAATAACATTTACCTACTCAAAAAATAAATAATGGTTTTACAACTAGATACATTCATGATTTTAAGCTATTTTATTTTGCAGATGAAGATTTGATCAAATGGGGTTGGCCAGAAGATGTGTGGTTTCACGTGGACAAAGTGTCGTCTGCCCACGTATATTTACGTCTAGCAGCTGTAATTAATTTTTTTTTTGAAAATTACTGCATTGATATGAGTGCTTTCATTTCATGTTACATATAAACTCAATTTTTCTCAATGGTTGGCTCATCTTAAATAGCTACTTTGTTTTAACACTTACTTTTTGTCTCTCTTATTAATCATTTTAACATATTTCAGGGTCAAACCATAGATGACATACCTAACTCAGTTCTTGATGATGCCTGCCAGCTAGTCAAAGCCAACTCAATATTGGGAAACAAAATGAACGATATTGACATAGTTTACACAATGTGGTCAAACCTCAAAAAGACCCCATCTATGGAGGTTTGTACTAAGACAGATTTGTTACTAATAATACTCTTTTACGTCCTTCATACAATAATTATATTTAATTTTAGGCAGGACAAGTAGCATTTCATAAAGACAAAGATGTTAGAAAAGTTAAAGTTGCAAAGAGAAGTAATGATATTGTTAATCGACTTAATAAAACTAAGAAGGAATCATTCCCCGACTTAAGACAAGAAAGAGAAAATAGAGACAAGTCAGAAAGAGAAGATAAAAAGAAGTTATTGAGGGAGAAAAAAGAGAAAGAAAAAGAAGAAGAGAAGCGAAAGAAAGAAGAAGCTGAGCTCAAGAGTTACTCGACACTGATGAAGCCTGAAAATATGACAACAAACTATGATGGAAATGACTCTGATGATTTTATGTAAATAAAAAGGTAAATAAAAAGTATGCATCTTTTTATCATCATCACGTTACAATGCACCACTGTAGGATATGGCCTTCTGCATATAAAATTATGAAGCTAAAACTAGCGGCGTAATAATTATACTGAAACAATTTCTATATAGGTTGATTCTATGAGAACTAATTTTCTTTTGATAAATAAATGTATAAGAATGATTGAGAAATCGAGCATGGCTTCTATTTTTGTTATTGAATAAAGTGTTCCTGAATTATCTCAGCAGCTAATAATTATTCTGAAACGAGCCTTATGCAGCTTGATTCTATGAGATTTAATTTTTTTTTGATGAAAAAATGTGTAAGGATTATTCTGCAGAAGAATCAATAAACATTGAGTATGCCTTCTATTTTTTTTTTTAATAAAATGCCTCTAAATGCTAAAGCGACGATCGAGACCAAATCTGTATTGCTCATTGAATATCATTAAAATGCGAAAATAAGATGTAATGCAGACATAATTACATTTTCAGGGTATTACAACAAATGTATACCAGGGCCCCTCGGTTGTTTCGGCCCTGGGTTTGCCGTGTTCGACTGATACCTATCGCCACTAGTTTCAGCTCCATTATAAAATTCCATAAGAATTAATTTCCTTATACATTAAAGTTTTAGACTTGAAAATCTTTAATGAAAATGTTGTGTGGATTAATGTTCTTAAGTCATAAAAATAATTGAATTTAAACATAGATATATTTTGAATTTTATTTCGTAATTTGTATTCCAACAGAATTTAATGAATCTGTAACCCAAGTAGGAATATTTCCATCACTATATAATTCATTCACAAAATTTTTAACAAACTGTGGAAACGTTCCTTTTTCTATGTTTTCTCTCATTGCCCTCATTAAACGCATCTGAAAAATTGTATAATATGGATAGTTAAAGTTTATATAAAATCAAATACTGCTATGTGAAAGAAATAAATTACCTGATAAGCAAGATTGTGGATTGATAAGAGATGGCAAGCCACAGTTTCTACTGTTACAATACAGTGTAAGTATGCTCTTGTATAGTTTTTACAGGTGGAGCAGAAACAATTAGTATCAATAGGGTTTAAGTCTGCTTCATATTTTTTTTGTTTTAAATTCAGTTGACCTTTATTAGTTAGAGCGCAGCCAAACCTCTGAAAAATCACATATTTGATGATTACTATTAACATGTGAAAGACTTCTATCTATGGAAATTTTAACTAGAAAATATTCAACTTATGTCAGGTGGGACCCATAGGCTCTCGCTATCAGGAAAAGTGAGCATCCAATTAAGCTACCTAGACTATGACAGGCCCATCGATTTTTTCCAAGTGTTTCTTAAGTCATTGGAATTTTGATATTTTTTACACAAACTATAAAGAGATGGCTTTGGATGATGAAAGACGTATCAAGATGTAGGTAGGTATACCCTACTACCAACAACGTAGAATATAATAAGTGCTTATCGAACAATACAGAGAACTAGGCAATTAGATTTTATTTTGTTATTTAAGCATTTTTATATCCTTTGAAATTCTCTGAAAAAAAACTATTTGTCTTAGGTATCAGGCGAAACTCGAACCGCCTCACTACCTGAGCAAGCGCTCTTCCAAGTAAGCTGCTAAGACCTTTTATATTTCCTAGTGTTTCATTACCGAACGCCAGGGTCAGATGGCCTTCACGTTCTAGGTACTACTACAACATCTTTTATAAGTCGTGTTAATAGAATCAAATTACTTACAGCAGTACGAGTTGGGAAGACACAATCGAACATGTCTACACCCAAAGCAACACAGATAACGAGATCTATAGCCACACCAACCCCCATAAGATATCTGGGTCTATTTTTATCTAATATGCCTGTACTCAATGAAACCATGGGCCAGAATTGATCCTTTGATTCTCCTCCACTGAAAAAAATATTAGTGATTATTTTCCATTTATATTAGTTCTTTTACTCGATTGAGAACTGTCTAGAGAAAAAAATATTAGAATTTACATTACTTATATTTAAAAACGGTGAGAGACAAAATCGCGGGTGTATGACAGCAAAATGAATTATAAAAATTACCAAAAAAAATTACCTAAAATGTACTATTGAGTACCTAGCTCAAAAACTGAACCTCCCTCAGAAAGAAAATATTTCTAAATTAAGATATACACGCCATATCGACATCAAGATAGTGGGTGTTCTATAATATTTATTAAGCATAAAACATAATTGCACCAAAAATAAGTACCTAAAAAGTTTCTTAAGTAAAAGCAAACAGAGACACGTAATCAGTTGGTTAGCTCCTGAGCAATAAGAAAACCACATCATTCTAAAACATGTATTTAAGTACAAGATTATTATCATGAAATATTTTTACTTATATATTATTCATAACATTTTACGGATCTCTGAACGGTAGCTGTTACATTAATACGTTTGAACTTAATTATTTAGGGTTTTTGCAATATTTAACTGTATCACTATGTTAGGTATATTATAAAATCTTTAGACTCGCAAAATACTGAATTACCTATTTTTTCTTTTGTATTAATTATATCTTAAGCTGAAATTCAAAATGGTTAAGTGCAGTGCCGTGACACTGTCAGAATTGGAAGGATCAGTACTAAAACAAGAACAGTAGTCAAGACTCCCGAACTTAGAGGTAGTAGGCGTTTCAGAGGCAGATGAGAACCTTTAACGGGTGGTGGAGGCTATTGTGAAGCATTTGAATGTGCCACTGAGCTACCATGAGCTAAATTTCGTCTATCGTGTTTAAGCAAAGAGACAAAGAGTTAAAGGAAAGCCTCGTAATATAATAGTTCGTTTCCTAAAACGCAGCAAAAAAGATGCCGTACTATCAGCAGCTCGAAAAAGCGGCGGTATCACTTCCAAATTGTAGGCATGAAGGGTGAGCCAAAATTAATTTACATCAATGAACACTTTATCATAAAGAATAATTAGTTGCTAAAAAATCCTGAATGATATATGTTCAGGAAAAATGGACTGCACCGAGTTAGTTAACCGAATAATTATTTTCAATGACCCCAGTAAAAGATCATGTCATACACAACTATTCTATGTGTCGTTTGTTGCGAACAAATTACGAAGCCAATGACATAACTGTTAGATTACCAAAACCTTACATAATGAGTTTCTGTAATTGGCTGCCAACTGGAATCACACTTTTATATAATTTTTTATTAGTATACGAAAGCTGTAGAACTTTGTTTATAAATAAATAAAATAAAACATTTTTGAATTACGAATTATATTAACACATAATTTTCCAATCATTAAATTGATTGAAAATGATCAATTATAAGTATTAAACTAGCTAGCTTTTAAATCCGGCAGAGACGTCACAGACACCTTCAATATTGACCACTGCTGGGCTCCTTGTCGTCGACATACAGAATGAAAATGTTTTGACAATCTTAATAATTTCATAACACTTTTGCTAATTGTTGTGTATGGAGAAATATAGACGTAATAGGAAACTTTCTTAAAAGAATTACGCTTTAGGTAACATTAAGTTAGGCAAACAGCCACATTAAGCCTAATAAGAATTCATAAAAACAATAAACATTAGTAAACAAAATAAGGTTGTTATATTTTATGTGTAATACAAAATGATATTTTTTGTGATAGTTAAATATTGATATATTATAGAATACCCGGTATCATGATGTCTAACCAATGAACAGATGCTATAATGATATTTGGAGACAGTGAAATAGCAGAAGGCTGTTAGAGAGTAAAATTTTCACAGATGGGATCATTTAGATTAAATTACAGTTTAGCTCTACCTGAGTTCCAATATATCTTTTAGTTAATAAAGAACTGATCCTTAATAATTGTTTTTCTGTTTGGCTATTTCATGATCTCCTTGGCTGAGTGACTTGTATACCAGTGACACCAATCTAAGGTTCCAGGATTTATCCCTAACTGCCCAGTAAATGCAGAATACAAACATTTTCTGTATTGGCTACTCTTTTTTTAATATTTATTATTATCTTAAATTTCATGTAATATCAATATAAATTTTTTTCTCTGTTTTATACCTTAAGCCTCCAATTGCAAATCCATTAACATCTTTAGTCATGTGGTCTTTTGCACTTTTTTCTCTTAACTCTCTGTTTAATAGACCTTGAATGATTGGAAATATACTTTGCTCAGATGGTCTTTTATGAGCTTTTAGGCAACGATCCAACCATCTACTTGTTCTTTCTGTAGCTTCTTTAATACGGTCACAATCTTGGAATGTAGTTTGCACAACATCATCAAGTTGCATAATTATATCAGCACCTGCAAGAACCTTTTTTTAAATACTGAGAGTGTCTTGAACAGTCAAGTAGAGTGCAGAGCTGCTTACCAATACAATTTTGTATTTTAATAGACTTCTCTGGTGTTAACATAATTACTGAGTTATCATATGGAGACTTAAATTTTACACCTTCCTCAGTAATTTCAGCCAATTTTAACAAAGATACCATTTGGAATCCCCCTGAATCTGTCAATAGTGCTCTGTTCCAAGACATAAATTTATGAAGACCACCTACTTTTTTCAATACTTCAGTTCCTGGACGGTTGCCCAAATGATAAGTGTTTCCTAACATGATTTCATAATCCAATTCTTCTAACTGTCCTGGTAATAAACCTTTCATTGTGCCCTAGACAACACAAATGACAAAATTGATTATGGAATCAGGTAATAAGAAAACATCAAAAGTATAATAAGCAAATATTAAAAAAGATGGGTGAAGAAATTTAAAAGCATGGGGATAGGAGTTCGACTATTTATTTAGTGATTTTTAATATATCGCTTATTCTGTATCGAAAGTTTTTATACAAGGTATTTTTATGTTTTCTACGCCTACCTGTGTCCCTACAGGCATAAAAACGGGAGTTTTCACAGTATAATGTGGTAACTTGATGAAACCAGTGCGAGCTCTTGTTGTTTTACATTCAGCTTGAATTTGAAACAGCAAAGCCTGGGGTTTAGAGCCCATTTTTTAATTGAAAGATATATTAAATTATAATAACCTTAAATAAAGTTTCTTTTCGTATTTGTTTTTATTTAATTCACCCTTCTTAAAATGGAAGACAAAGGAATCTAGATTTCATACAGCCTTGCTTATATTGACTTTTTCCTATTAGAAAGCGTTTCTTTGGCACCTGGGTCGCGCCCACTATCCTGCCAAAATTCGTCGCAAAGCAGCTTTGCTGCGTTCCATCGGAGGGCGGGAGTGCCAATGCCAATGGGGGTTGGTGATAAGTCAGTTGCGTAGCTTAGGACCGATCTTGGTATATTGGCAGTGCTGTACTAGGTAACTCATTTTGGAGGGTAGAGGGAGCCGAAGCACGGTTTTAGTCATTGGCCGACCGCAATTAGTAGGGGGCCCAACTAACGCGCTAGCCACGCGTGAAAGGCTGCTCCGCCAAATCGTGATAAGTCCACTCGCACTACAAATGTGGGGCAACTGAAACTACTAGGTCGATGCAGTCGCTAAGCATAAAGCTTCGTTAGCACCATATATAGAAGATGATTGTTTGGCGCAACAGTAGCGATCCTGCCTTTAGCACCAACGATCCCGGGTTCGAGTTCCGGCAGGGGCAGATGTTTGTGTGATGAATGATGCATTTGTACCTGATTCATGGGTATTTATATATATTTTTCTACAAATTTTACTTATTTATGTATCATATAATATGTATGAGGGGCGTTCAAAGTCAGTATGGGGGTGATAAACTAATGATGATGGTAATTATATTATCTCATTAGCTAAAGACACTCTTTGGAGGTATAAATATAAAATTTCATTTAATTGTCATCATTAGTATTCAAGATATCATTACGAAAAGACAACTACGATGACAGATTCCACAATGTTGAAAAAACACACAGGGCGCGTTGCCAAGATTGCTGTGAGGGATTGTGGATTTGAAGAAATCACTCATCCACCCTACAGCACCTGGCCCCCAGTGATTACTTTTTGTTCCCAAACCTTAAGAAAGATCTTCAAGGTAAGTATTTTTCGACGATGTAGAGTTGAAGGCGGAAATTGATGAACATTTTTCAGGCAAAGAAGAAAATTATTTTTAGGGGGTATTGAAAAATTACTTTTCGATCAAATAAGTGTATTGAGGTTATGGGGTACTAGATTGAAAAATAAATTTTATTTAGAATTTTCTGCTTATTATTTCATGCCCATACCGAGAATACATTGAACGCCCCTCGTATATCCGTTACCCTAGTATCCATAACACAAGCCTTACAGTGTTACTTTGGGTTAGGCTAATTGGTGTGAATGTAAAAAAGATTATTAATATTATTATATTGGAGCGGAGCGTAATACAAAAAAGTTTTTGGACATTATGAAATTTGGATATCGATGTCATTATTTTTTTATCGATCCAATATTACGTAACACATAAGCCTTCCACGTATTTTATTTTCGGTAATAAGCTCAGTAATTTAATTCTCTTAATAATTAAGCAAAAGACAACAAAAACTGAATCTTTTATCTCGTCTGCATTGTTTATGTTAATATTGTAGTTATAATTCACAGTTTTTATTGCTATTTATTAGTAACTTTATTCATTAATTATATTAATTTCATGTCGTAACTTATAATTATGATTAGTAAATACTCGAGTCATTTAATCTGCTTCATACAAACGAAATTATTTTTACGATATCGACTTATGCGCATTACGAACAATAACATTAACTTAAATATTAACCAAAACATCGACTAAAAGAAAAAACAAGTGCATCCCTACTTTTGACCATAGGTAGCGCTCACTCACTGAAGTCATACTTATAAATAATATAATATTTTTTTGGTTATGTTGTTGAAGTGCCTCTGTGCCCCTTTCGGGTCGAACAGGGTTTTCTTAACATATTGTAAAATTCAATAATGTTTAGTTTTTAAAATTCCATAAGTATAAAACTTTCAAAAGCGTGCTTTTTGGTTCAATGGGAAATACCATAGAGACAATGTTTTTTGGTCATATTTTTTTTAATTTTGTGAATTTCTCAATTCCGTCACGATCTACGATCACCTGTTGGTTCGATTCATTACAAAAAATATAAAAATTAGCTAAGAACTTATAGAGTTGTGGCGTCTTTCTTCTTCTTCTTCATTCAATACGGGCGCTATCCGCGACTCGAGGACTTTAAGCGCCTATTTTGCGTCTGGAGTATGTTTACTTTTTTATTCCAGCCATCCCAGCTCTGCCAGAAACGCTCCTAGCGCCTTCACCTTGGTGAGCCGACATGCTCCGAACGGTAGTGGGCCACTCCTTCATATTCCATTATGACACGGGTGGCTGTTTCTTCCGTTTCTATGCATCCTCTGCATAGAGGACTGTCGGTGATACCTAAATAAAAGTGGTGTCTGTTAAAATCATAGATTTAGGAATTTTTTCGCTGGTACATCCTATATCTATGGTTAAAATTGCCATGGCCAGTAAGGGCGCCTGTTGCCACGCGTAGTTCTGGTCTACTTAGCTGTAAAAGGTATCTGGAGACTCTAGCATCCTCCCACGCGTAGGAGTTTAGCTTGTCTACACGTCTCCAGAGACTTCCATTGTTGCTGGTGTAGTTTTATTGTGTGTTCACGGATTTTCTTATTGAGCCAGCTGATCAGAATGGGATTATGGGTTCTGGGCCCATTGGCACCGTCTTATATGCCCTCTTTGCCAACAACTCAGCTGCCTCGTTACCTCGTGACCCACTATGGCCTTTGATCCATTGGATAGTTGCCTTATCGGATGCATATACCGCATTTAGGTTTAGGTGGCATTCATGGGGCAGGCTGGACGTGACTCGATAGCTACGCAATGCTTGGAGAATCGACTTACTGTCAGAGAGGATTCTGATATTACAATACTTAGGTCCTCAGAGAAAATTCCCGCACCGGTCACCAATTTGGTTTTGGATTCGTCGGTGAATATCATGAAAGCCTTGTGTGCTACCTCAGAGTTATGGTTCTCATCGAGTTGGATTCTGTATTTCCTGTCGAAAATGAAGGTAGGCTTTATTAGTGAAGCACCCTGTGTGTGCCAACAAATATCATCATTGTCACTCAAATACACCCTTCTACTGTATTTTTGACCCGAAAGTGGCGGTCTGTATAATAGTCTTCAGGGAAACCTAAAGATGCATCAATGATAGTTGTTATAATCTAAGAGCGCTGAGCATATCCAGAATCACCTGGAATATTAAACTACTTTTTTTTTTTTTTTATTGTTTGCATCTGCTATCAGCCTCATAGCTATAATCAGATTTGATGAATTAATGAACCATTATGAGAGTGTATATCCAGTGATATGACATCTCGTATTTTGCTGCTTTAATATGCGTTATTTATATTGAAGCCAGTCGGTTTCTTTTTAGCCGAAATATGAGGTCATCCTTATTTAAGAGCTTTGAAGCCAGATGATTAACGTGTTGCCTAAATCTTTGTTTATAGGCCATAGAAGACCTTTCTATTTCTTCTCTGACCGTCGGGATTTCTAGGTATTTGTGCACTTCTGTATTCCGTATGAACCATGGTGCATTGCTCCAGATCTTTAATACTTTATTCTGGTACCGCTGAAGTATTTCTATATTTGAATGACTAGCTGATCCCCAAAGCTGAATTCCATATGACCACACAGGTTTTAAGACACTTTTGTAAATAAGAAGTTTATTTTCCAGGCTTAGTGTTGATTTTCTGCCCAATAACCAGTACATGTCTCCAAATTTTTTATTTGCTTGTTGCTTTTTAGCCTTTATATGATCCTGCCAGGTAAGTTTTCTGTCCAGGTGCATGCCTAAGTATTTGACTGTCGTGTTTTGTGGCAGAATATCTCCGTCAAGCATAACAGGTGGGCAGTCTCCTCTCTTCAAAGTGAACGTTATATGGACCGATTTTGCTGCGCTAGCTTGTATTCTCCACTTCTTTAGCCATAGTCCAATCTTGTTCAGACATTCTTGCAGTTTTGAGGATGCTATGTTTGGATCTTTACTACAGGACAGGATCGCAGTGTCATCTGCATAAGTTGCAGTCATCACCTCTTCTGAGACAGGTAGGTCAGAGGTATAGATTGTATATAGGATGGGACCCAGTACCGAACCCTGAGGCACTCCTGATCTTATATGGCAGATAGATGAAAGATGATCCTCGTATTTAACCTGGAACATTCGGTCCTGTAGATATGACTTCATAATCGTGTATGCATTATTTGGCAGGTATAACTTCAGCTTGCATAGGAGGCCCTTGTGCCACACACGATCAAAGGCCTGTTGCACATCAAGGAACACAGCTGAGCAATATTCCTTTTTCTCTAGAGCTTGCCTTATTGTATGAGCTACTCGGTGTACTTGTTCTGTTGTTCCATGCTGTGCACGAAAGCCAAATTGGTGGTCTGGTATTACTTTTAATTCTCTTAGTACTGGCAGAAATCGTCTTAGAATCAGCTTCTCGAAAAGCTTTGATAGTAAGGGGAGAAGACTTATGGGCCTGTATGACGAAAGCTCCGTAGGTGGCTTCCCCGGTTTGACAACCATATTTATGATGGATATCTTCCACAACTTAGGAAAGTATTGTACTCTCAGTATTGAGTTGAAGAGTATTGTTAACAAAACAATGCCTTTTTTTGGTAGGTGTTTAAGGACTTCTGCTGTTATTAAGTCGAACCCTGGGGCCTTTTTTTCTTTTAGATTAGCAATCAAAGCAAGTTTTTTTTCACTTCTGTGGGTGTAACTGGTTTCAGCAGTAGAGACATTTGTTGATCACTATTCAGGACTTCATCAACTTCTTCTTCTGTGTGCATACTATTTGGGGCATTAGGTTTAAATACCTCCTTGAGAAACATGGCAAATAGCTCAGCTTTGTCCTGGGGTGTTCGTGACCAATTGCCATCAGCTTGCCTTAGTGGAGGTATGTGTTGTTTTGGCCGTTTCAGTGATTTGGTAATCTTCCAGAGCGAATAATCTTCTGTTTTGTGAGGAGACAGAGTTTTTAATTTGTCCTGCAGAGTACGATTCTCAGTTTCCCTGAGCAGTTGTTTCAGGTCTTTTTGCGCTTTGTTAAGTGCTTTTTTATCTTGCCGATTTCGGCTGGTGTGCCATTGACGTCTTAGCCTTCTCTTCACTATTATGAGCTCTTGGATTTCCTGAGTAACATCCTGTCTTTGGGGTTTAGATCTGATGTATGGAGTCGATAGCCAAGCTGCTTTTTGTATCAGGTTGGTGCAGGGCTGTAGCTAGAGTCTAATTTGAGGTAGGGCAGCATTGGTTACAGGTAGGGCGGAAGTAGTTTTATCATAATTGATCTGCCCTCGAAGCACGGGCTCCTAAATCAAACACTATGTATATCACTGACCTAGGTCAAGCATTGGACCGGATTTCCAAAGGTTGCGGGTTCGATTCCCGCTGGAGAATTCACTTGTGACCCGAGTCGATTTTTTCTACACTACTGGAAAAAATTAAAGGATAAAAAAAAATCCAAATTTTTGGGCAATTTTCAACAGGTCGTAACTTCGAGAGAAATGGTCGTAGAGGAAATCAAAATAAAGTAAATTGTAGCTCCAAGTGTCTAGTTTTTGGATGAGATCTTTAAAATTTTGTATCCTCCGCGGTTTTTGAGTAATCTTAGAAAAACCAGCAACAAACAAATTTTCATTTTTTTTTTAATTTTGGTTTTCAGTCTTCGGGCGTAGAAAAAATTTGTTTTGCTTACCCACTATAAGGATCAGGCACTTTGTTTATTTAGCTTTAATTTATTTTTTTATACACCTTGATACGTCAACTTCTCGCCGAGATATCGGTCTTCAAATGGAAAAGGATATCGATATCTCAGCAACCAATGATCGCACAGAAAGATAAAGGTGGGTTTCAAGAACTTGAATGAATTCTCTTTAAAAACTAGCCATTGCTTTTCAGAAAAAAAAATTGTTTTATTTTTGTCACATGAATTTGAAAATGCAATAAAATAAGGGCTGTTGGTGATTTTTTGGAAAATCAAGTGCTGGATCGAAGATATTGAAGAAACCACTAATTTTAAGTGTGCCTTTTACAGTTCAATATGTCTACAAAAACCCTACAAAGAACCAAAAAATAATCCATCCAGCCGTTTTTTGCTTTCACTTGATCGAATTTATGAAAAAATTAAAGGATCACGTTTTTTGCTCTGAAAAGCTCTTAATTTTAAAAATTGAGAAAAGAAAATGTTTTTCCGAGCTTTTTCCAGAATTTTGTTCCAGAAAGTGCTTAAAGAACAATGGCGAACTCGCATACATCATTTTCTTTCACCTAAAATTGTTGCGTCTTTAGATTAAAAAATACTAAAATGATCAACCGTTAATTCCTGAAACTGCGTGTCTTAGAATTTTTTATTTAAGAGGCCTGGAAAAAAAGATATTAAGCTTCAAAGTTTTTAAGATTAGGTTACGGTAGTGTTGTCACAAAATCGATTATATCATTATATAACATTCACTCTGATTAATAAACAAATAGATATTATCAAGACCAATGTGTTTGAAAAGGTATCTATTATAATCTGTTATATATGTAGGTAATTAGGTATGCAATGTTGTTGAAATTAATAGGTACCTATCGTTTAAGTCGCTGCTGAAGTGTTACCTACTATCGATTAAATTCGATTTTATCGCCTTAATCGACATATCCAGACAATTATGGTAACCTTTTTCTTTTAAATTCAATCAACATATTTAACCACATTTTAGCAATGCTGTCGTTAATAATAGTTCGCTTAAAATCGAGTGTATGCCATCTTATTTCTGCCTGTTGGTAGCTACTTAAATAATAAGTAGAAATATAATATACTCATTAAGTGGGTGAGTATGTTGCACCTGCTTCACGGGAGAAAAAAAAAAGAAAAAATAGCAGTGTTGCTATAACAATGTTACAATAAAAGAAGAAAACACTACATATTTCTTAATTTCAGTACTTGATTTATTTTTAAATAACACAAAGTATAGTATAGATATAGATTATATTAGTTAACAATTAAATGAACTTATCAGGATATCATGAAACCGATTTTTACATAACTCGAACAATTATAATAAAATGGCAACACGAAAGAAAATGATACCTAGCGGAATTTCGATCTTTCATTTAACAATCAATGATATGTCCCAAAATCAGTGTTTTTTATTCTGGCTCTAACTAGTTATAAGCTTTTGATGTAAAAATGTAGAAAATTTTTTCATTTCGTTCTGTAGAAAGAATATTTCAAGACGCTCAAAAATATCTCAAAGAATATTTCGCCATTGTTCTTTTATTGACGAAAGGTTGTCGTCGAACTTCTTTAATAATTGCCCGATCATCGCGGTAGTGGTTCGTCTCTTGGTATCTGGCATAAGCTAGAGATACGACGGATTAACTTACACCCATCCGGACGGCAACTGCATGTTGACTTTAACCTTCGTCAATAAGAGTCACGAACTGAGCAACTTTTACCTCTGATAAATATCGTCTAACCATGATTGAAAATAGAAAAAGTAAGAAATTTTCAATTTTAACCAAAAATTTTAAAAAATATCTTCTAGCGCAAAGGGATTAATTTTGAAAAAACTGTTAAGGATTATTTTCAAGGATATGCTAGGAAAAGCGTATGAAAAAGATTGAAATTCGATTGGGAGTATTAACTTTTTTAATTTAATTAAAAGGAAATCAGTAGAATCAAGGAATGCAGCGGCGGAAACGCGTTAAAAATGATTGGGCGATAGTTTCTTAAATTTTCTTAACTTTCTGAAACAAAAATGTGGAAAAAGCGCGCAAATACATATTTTTTTTATTTTTAAAAATTATAAGCTTTTCAGATCAAAACACATGATCCTTTAATTTTTTCAAAAATGCGATCAAGTGAAACAGAAAAACGGCTGGCTAGATTAATTTAGTTCTTTGTAGGGTATTTGTGGACATATTGAACTGAAAAGGCACACTTAACATTAGCGGTTTCTTCAATATTTTCGATCCAGCGCTTGATTTTCCAAAAAACCATCAACATCCCTAATTTTCTTGCATTTTCAAATTCATGTGATAAAAAGAAAAAAATTTTTTTTGGGATAAGCAAGGGCTAGTCGATAAAGAGAATTTATTCAAGTTCTTGAAACCCACCTTTAACTTTCTGTGCGATCATTGGTTGCTGAGATATCGATAATCAAAGACAAAAGCATCCTTTTCCATTTGAAGACCGATATCTCGGCGAGAAGTGGACGTATCAAGGTGTATAAAAAAAAATATAAAAGCTAAATGAACAAAGTATCCGATCCTTATTGTGGTTAAACAAAAAAAAAAATTTCCGCGCCCGGAGACAAAAAAATTAAACTAAAAAAATTGAAAATTTTTTAGTTGCTGGTTTTTCTAAGATTACTCATAAAACCGCGGAGCGTAAAAATTTTTTACAGTAGTAAAGTATTTTTCTATTATGATAATTTATCTTATAAGATCGCATTGAAAAATGCATAAAATATATAAAAATTATAAAACATTTTAATTATACTAATTTATCTTAGTTTTTGGTATTTTTAAGGTAGGGCATTGTGATTTCAAGGTAGGGCATTGCCCCACAATGCCCCCCCCTAGCTACGGCCTTGGGTTGGTGGCATACTATGTAGTGTCTTCTATATCGTCTTCCGTTTTGAGAGGTATGCACAGATTAGCATTTTCTTCAATATACTCGCGAAAGGCCTCCCAGTCAGTTTTATAGTTATATAATGTTACGGGTGGTTCCTTCCAGATTACTGTGGTGCTGAGTGTGCATATCACAGGAGTGTGATCTGAGGAGCCGTCTATACATGATTCAACTTTGCTATAGAGATCTGAAATCCCTTTTGTAACAAAGAAATAAGACCTATAAGACCAAAGAATAAGACCCCAATAAGACAGGAGTCTTATTGGGGTCTGAAGGCCAGTAAGTAGGTTCTCCAGTTGATATAACATTGAGGTTATTGCTATAAATGGCCTTTTTTAATTCTCGACCCCTTGGTGTAGTCAGCCTGGAGCCCCAGAATGTATTTTTGGAGTTCCAATCACCCCCAACAATGTATCTGCTACCCAGTGTGTGGAAGAAGTTACTAAACATCTGCTGATCTATCCGGTGACGTGGAGGACAATATAATGAAGCCACATTTAATGGTCCCTGCCATTCATCTATGGCTATTATAGCTGCCTGTATGTGTGCATGTCGAAAGTTTGGTAAGAAGTGGTGTCTTATGTTTTCCTTAACTATGACAGCAGCTCCTGCATGTGATGTCCCATCTGGATGATTAGCATAGCATATGTTGTATCCTTTAATTTTAATCACTCTTTGGTCAGTCATGTGGGTTTCAGAGATCATTAAAATATCTATTTTGTTGTGGTTTATAAATAACTCTACTTCTTGCTTATTTGGAGATAAGCCATTTATATTCCATGTTGCAATGCGCAAGAATTTCATTTTTTCTGCTGAGCTATGACTGTCGTTAGGAGGCCCATTAGAGTTCCTATTTGTTGGATGAGTATGTCAATCTTCTCTGATTGTTTTACTATAATTTGCTCTAGTGAGCTTGTTGACTGAGATTGTATGTTCTCTACTTTTCTGTTCCAGTAACCAGTATTGTTAGGCTTCTTTTCAGGTATATATCCAGTGTTTTTTTCCTGGTTATTTTCAGATTGCTGTGTTGTGTACCTGGATGGTTTTAATTGTGGAAAATCATCCACTTGAGCTGTAAAAGTATGTCTAGGTTTCTTATCTAGTGGGACCTTTTTGTTTCTTGGGTTTTCCAGTTTTCTTGCTCTTATCTCTTTATATACTTGGCAACCTTTATAGTTTGCTGGGTGGTCACCATAGCAGAGAGAACAGGTAGCTGGTGTAGTTTTATCTTTTTAGGGTAATCTGTGGTTCTATGCCCTTGGGCACATTTGACACACCTGTAAGGGCGCATGCAGTTATTTTTAGTGTGCCTATATTGTTGACACCTGGTACACTGAGGTATTTCAGTAGATTTCCTTGGATCTTCAATTGTGACTCGAGTGTGGTATATGTATTTTATGTTTTTTTATTTCTGTGTTATTGGGGCTAGGTTCTATGTTAACAAAAAACATTTTAAGAGGCTTTTTATTTCTTTTGGAGAAGGCATAGACAATTTCACCTCGTACCTTGTTCCCAGTTCTTTCTATTTCCTCAGTAATGGCCGATACAGGAGTGGTGTAATGCAAATTTTTTATTAAAACTCTGTAGCATTTATTTTGTTTCTGCGTAAATGTGTGACCAATAAGACCATGAGTACGGACGAGTTCTATTACATCTTTATATATTTCAGTTGACTGCGCCAAAACTCGAAGCTGGTCTCTATTAGTAATTTTATATGAGTAGCTGTCCTTAGGTATTGTCTTATTTAATAATTCTGTTAATTTAGAAAGGTCTTCTATGCCATATAATATAATGGGTGGTGGTCTGTTAACTTTTTTGGGAACTCATCCAACACGGATGAGTCTTCCCTTGACTCATCAGTTAGATCTATAGGTAATCCACTAAAACTGTTAGAAGTATTGATTCCTATTTGTGTGCTTTGGTTAGGTTTTTCAGTATGTGGTGGGCTGTTTGCTAGTCTCTTCCTCTTGGGGTTGCGATCTGTTGGTATCCTTTGCCAGGATGGGGGCAAGCATTGTTGGCACCATCATCTATGGTTTTAGTATTTGTGGATTTTGTTGGCAAGTACTTTGAGTCAGTTGTCTTGATATTTCCAACTGAGGACGATCTTGGTCTTGTGATGAATAGGCTTGGATGGAATGCCTGTTGGGTAAGTTTATTATTTGTGTTGCCAGTGGCATTCACCGTCACGGGAGCCTGGTCACCTACTCCCGTGCAGTCTTCGGTAACATATTTATCACTCTCAGGCCCGGGTACCTGTGAGCGCCGGGGGTTAGCCGGATAGCATGACAAATCATTATTCTTAGAGCTCATTATTCCATATATTTAAAAAAAAAATGGGACATACGCATGTCACTTTCCCAAGGTGCCATGGCCACGCTTTTAGGAGGGATTAAGTCCTCCTAGGCTTGTGGCATGCCAGTGGTCAGGTTAATTACCGCCGCCTGTTGCTCGGCGTTGCTGCTCATTTAGCACCACACGGGGGACACGTGTAGGGTGAGCCTAGGAAAAGGTGGTAACTCCTACGGACGCGAGCAACACTACCCCCCTGAACATTTGTACTTAATCTTACATTTGTACTTAAATACTAAAGTTTTAAATAAATTTTGATTAAGTAACATTTGTACTTAATCAAAATTTATTTAAAACTTTGTTATATTATTTCTTAGTATAAAATAGGCATGGGAGTATCAAGCTTAACATACAAATAAATAACTATATATTAAGGAGTACTTCACAAAATACTAATATTTGTTGTTCCAATATCCCCTTTTTAAGTAACATATAAAAACTGAATGTACTGGATGTAAATTGTCACATAAGAGCCTTTTTACTCCAATGCATCCCTGAAGTTCCCAACTGTATGTTAGCATACTCAATGGTTATACAGTGAAAGCCAGCGCCTGCCAGACATACGTTAAAGTATAAAAGCTGAAAATTTTTTTGCGTGTTCTCACTGGTGTAGGGAACAATGTTTACAAACCTTGAGTAACGGTGCCTTCGGTAGGTATCAGGTAATCTAGAGGCGCAGTACCTGAGCTCTCTCACGTTAAATTATAAAAGCTGAAAGGACAATGCCGATTTGTGACCGGAAATGACCAAGAAAGAAATTATTACTAATTTAATTTAAAAATAAAAATACAATTTTTAACGTATACAACTGATCTAAAAGCAGATTACGAATCTAAAAACCAATAAAAAGTTGTGTGTTTACTAAGCACTTCCCTGTGATATTGCTTTACTGCGCCATGGCTTTGGATATCAGCATTTTGGCCGTCCTTTATTATTTATATATTTACATACACGTTACATACTTAAATAAACATTTAAATAAATATATGTGAAATATATGCACATATTAATAGCCTAAATATGTTACTTTTTCCTTTTATAAGGAAATAATATATTATCATTTCACCGTTTGAGACCAAAAGCGCTATGAGCCAAACGACATTATTTATTTAAAAAAAGTGACGTATGGTTAGGGATATGGTATCGAAACCAAAGTATCGATACTATACTCATGAGTACAATAGCAAGAAAGGTAATCGATACTGGTATCGAACTTGCATCAAAAGTATCGAGTAACTCAGGTATCGAATACTTTTTGTTTGATATTCAGTATAAATAACAAAAAAACCGACTTCAAAAAGTAAACTTCAAAGCAAAAAATAATTTACTTCGCACAAAGTAATACGTATTTCCATTTAATTAAATAGAAATGATCATATAATTATTTGATAATTTTGAAGTCGGTGCCAAGTAAAACAATAACTGTGTATAGATATTATCAATCTTACTAGTATTTTGTAAGCCAGTACTTAGGTACATAATATTTAAAAAGCTACTTTGATATTTAGTAGGTACCGATTCATATATTTTTCTAATACTTTTACTGTTTTGTAATTGCTTTGATTTATTTATTATTATTATATATATTATTGTGTGTACTAATGTGAATATATATTAGTGTGAATATATTAATGTGAATATATAGTAGTTATAAATATTGTGTGTACTAGTGTGTAATTTGATATTGTAGTAGGGTTGTTGTAGCATTTACTTGGCACCGACTTCAAAATTATAAATAAAAATATGTAGCTTAGTTCCGCGAGTTTTGCGGAACTAAGCTACATATTTTTATTAAGCAGCGTGCAAAGCCCGCCCGCCCGCAAATAAATGCAGAAACCGCAGACACCGGCACCTTCACCAACTAATCTACACGTGTTTCGCCCCCACACGGAGCATCATCAGGAGCTCTTAGACCGTGCAATAACGAGTACTACTACACACTTAGTGCACTTAGTACTCGTTATTGCACGATCTAACAGCCCCTGATGATGCTCCGTGTGGGGGTGAAACATGCGTACAATAGATTTACTATATATATATGTATAAATAATAAGTAATATATCAAAAACCATTAAATTAAACTGTTTTACCAATAATAATGTAAAAATAATAATAATTTTTGCCATAGACAAATAAAACGAATACATACCGACAGTTAACCTCAAATCAATAAACGCACTTAAAAAAGCGCCATCACTTTGGTCAAAACTTCCCGGAGACTGCCATGCTAGCGACCCGAGATATTTCACCCGATAGTGGGATACTTCTTCACATAACATTAAGACGGGAGGCTGTTTTTTCCACTACCATGCATCCTGTGCATAAACAGCAGTCGGTGATAACTAGATTTAAAAGGTGCCTCGGTAGCTACACGAAACTTGTAGAACCGACTTGCTATCGTAGAGGATTCTGGTATTGCAATCCTTTACCTTCCGTGCATCTCTGGGGCCTTCTTCATATCATTTGGGATGTCACCAACAGATTTTATAATTAAACTTTACATAGAAACCACAAGCAATGATTATTTGACTACCATGTAAAGTATCGAGTACTATGAAAAGTATCGATTCTTACTCAGTATCGTATTAAAAAGTATCGAATACTAAATTACTTGGTATCGTAACCAAAGCATCGAGTATACTCAGGTATACTTTTTGCGGATCCCTACGTATGGTTAGCGTCATTGAAAGTGTTTTATACCAATTTTATACTATTGTTGTTGTATAATATTGTACTATAATTTACTAATATTGAAATCGGCTCGCTAACAGAGTGTTTAGATTTACAGTATGTGGAAAGTGAACCAACTTGTGTTATCAGTATTAACAAGAACATGAATTCTCTTCTGGCCGAATGGTTAACATTACAGGTTAATTATCAACTGTTTAGTTACAGATGCTTGCATACGCACACACACTATTAAGATATAAATATTAAATATATTTCTGTATGTCTTCAAAAATAAAATGTTTTGTATACTTTGTAAACAGATATCGGATTTGGTTTGTGGTGCCTGTCATGATTTCATTGAAAGATTCGTTGCAACCAACTTGAGAGAAAGACAATATCGTCATGCCAGTATTCATTTTGGTTGTGGAAGATCTGTTGGTTGTGTTCGAAGACATATTAGAAAGCAGTCCACAAACATCCATTGCTTCATACTGGCATCATCGCAGAACTGTAAGTACTGCCTATATCTGCCACTATTATTATTACTTAATCTGCTAATATTATTGTCATAGTTTCTTAAACAGTTGCCATGTGTGAATGTTGCATCTGACCAGAAATCTATGTTATGTCATTTTTCTATGTGATTGACCTATTTCCTATTTAGTTGTTCATTGACACCTTTCTATGAATGTTCACATATGTATAATTTACATTTAATTATTCATATATATATATATAATGTTATTATTAAAAGAACACAAAATATTGCCACAACTTTAAATAAAGCACTTTCATTATTTTACAGGTGAGACCGGCCGACTTTCTTTGTCATGCTTGCTTTGTGAGAGCTAATAGAGAAATAGCATGAATATAACTGATTTAAATGTTGTGATGGTAGTGGAACATATATCACAACCATTGCCTTAATCATCCTGTCATCATGGCTCCTCTAAAGAAGTTTAAACATCATGGCTACTGTAAAAGAAGTTGAAACGTCTTGATTAAATATAAATTATGCACTAAAAACTGTGAAAAAGTTATTTATTTACCGCAGGTGTTTTATTTTAAGAACTGCCTAATTTGATTATATCCAATGTGTTGAACCATTTATTCCTAATTGAATATTGGAAACTAAACAACATAAGAGTACTATATATATAGATAATAAAATATGAAAGCTAATAACATGCAATGTTTTATTAAAAACAATGAATAATAGCAATTTCCTCTTTCCTTTTGCAATTTAAAGCTAAGTTTATAAAAATCGGATATATGTGTACTACATAGGTATATATTACACACATCTGATTTTTATGAATTTAGTTTAATGTAAAACAAGTATGTTTTTTCATTGATAAAAAGACCCCAGTCTCTGCCTACCCCTTCTACAGAACGGGCGTGAGCTGTATATATGCATGTAAGAACAAATACAAAATGTTTATTTCATTAACTCAGTGTCTAATACAATATTAGTGAATGGAGCTACCTTTTAAGCAAAAATATGCTTGTGTTAGGTAACACCGCTCTTCCATAGCATGGTTACAATAGACTAATTTAGGCCAATTGGATAGCGTCCGACATATCATAAACATTTATTTAAAACATTTGATAATTAAATAGATTTAAAAATGTGCTAATAAAATAAAATTACTAATTGTGAAATGTTATTACAATATAAATTATTATTCCAAGTATGTTAAGATCTGACATTTCATCAATATTATTAATCATTTCATTAATATTAATTATAAATATTGAGTATTGACATGCAATAAATCATTTTGTGAAACCATCAATCCTAAGTATTATAATTAAACAATTATACAATTTTAACAATTAATCCATCCTTATGAGTGTGTGTGTGTGTGTATGTTTTTCAACTTATAATTACTTCTATTTCAGCATAGCTTTTAGCTTTCAACCATTTAGTAATCGCAATTTTGCATTTTGTGTAAGTCATATTATAAATATCTAATTCCTTATTTATTTTGTTATATACCTAGAGCAGTAGCTCTCGTGTCATACTGCCTCTTCGCAAATACTGCATTGCATTGCAATATTACATTGCATGATGAATAATTATTAGTTTTATAATGGATAAAAAGCTAGGATAGGTAGGTATCTTCATAAATATAAATCTATAAACCAGTCATGAGTCATGAAAAGAAGACGTTTATAGTCATATAGTGTTTTATTCGATTCTTTTATATGATTAGTATGAGATAAGAGCGAAATAATAGGCAAAATACTAATTCAAGTATTATAAAATAGGTATTGAAATGTTAGGTTATGTTTTCAGAAAAGTTCGTTTTTCTCCATTACAAATCTGAAAATTAAACTGAAACCAACGAATTCTTAATCTAGAAGGCTTTAGCTACTTATATTTGTTTGTATCGTCTCTGGTCATTTCCGGTCACAAGTCCATACAAAAATCGGCATTGTCCTTTACACAGATGGTTCAAATGACCATTCTAAGTCATTATTTAAAAGGCCAGACCCATCTGAAGGGTCTAACACTCCCCCAGACGTGGTCATCTATGCTTTTGCATAGGTACAAGGTAAGGCACATTTCAATGCGAACCTCTTTTTGCGGTTGAGTCGAATCATGAGGCACTCATCTATCAAGTTCTTTTTAATTTTATCAATTTGTTGACAGTATCGATAGTATCGAGAACGCTGTCGATAATATGAGTTATTTGGGGTCCTTCGATAGCCCTAGTATATTATATTTATACTATATATGATACTTATACTTTTTTCGGACAATCGGTTTTTAGTCAACTGAGGCAACACTGTTGTGTCAGCTAGCTCACTAATTAAAAAAAAAAAGGTAGCTCACTGTCAGACAGATGTCAGTACATGTTATCCAAAGATTACAATATTTCTTTTGTTTTGTGCCTTGCATTTGTTTCTTTGTTTTCATAATTCCATAATTCTGTCTTGTGTTTTATGTATTGGATTGCCAATCATTCAATCCAAGGGGAATAAGATTTACAAATAGATTTAATTAGAGCTATTATTATGGGAAGCCCAGAACGAGAACTCTGTCCGCCTCCTTCAGAAGAAGATGAGTTGACTCTTCCTAGAGCGAGTATTAATAAAATGATTAAGGAATTGGTTCCTTCTGTCAGAGTTGCATTTGAATCAAGGGAATTAATACTCAATTGTTGTACAGAGTTCATTCATTTGCTTAGTTCTGAAGCCAATGAGATATGTAATCAAAGCAATAAAAAAACAATTAATGCTGAACATGTTCTCGCAGGTACACTTTCTCAAGTTGCCAACTACACAATTTTTTGTTATTTTTATTTACACAAATTATAAACTTTTTCCAGCTCTTGATCGATTAGGGTTTAATGATTATACTTTAGAAGCAGAAGCTGTCCTTAAAGACTGTAAAGCTGTTGCAGCAAAAAGAAGGAGACAAAGTACAAGATTGGAAAATCTAGGCATTCCAGAAGAAGAATTACTCCGACAACAACAGGAATTATTTGCAAAGGTGAAGTAACCGTTCCAACCACAGAAAAGTAAAAAAAAGTAGAAGTTGCATGACATGGTCTTTTCAAGGAACCTAACTCACACATTTTTAAAGCACTATGATTAGTCAAAAAACTGTTAATACTAAAGCATATGTCACAAAATGAGTCATTTCATATTCACCCCTTTTTTATATATTTATGGCTTATAATAAACAACGGCTTACTTTGACTATTATCAGCACTGCTTTAAGCATACTGTACCTGCAATTACATGCTAGATGGCTTTTCAAGTTAAACAAATTATCAAACGGACTTGGGCAAAATGTGATCAGATTAATGATTAAAGATTACGATTACATCATGTAATCTTAAAGCATAATTACAGATTAACATTCCTTGATTATTGATAATTAGTTTTTAATCATAATCTTTATTACTTCTCTGATTCTAAGTGTTTCATTATTTTATCAGCCAACGGACATACTAAAATATAATATAATAATATATATGTAATATTTAAGAGCTGACTGACTGTCACATAAGAAAATAAAGTGTTTCATAAATATATTCTGTTTCGGTATTTTGCTGTCACTGGGAGTGCTATTTGTGCGTGGTGTTCATTCCATTTTATATCGCCTATTCTTTCTGGATTTTTGTTTCAATTACTCTAATGACCTGGCTGTATTGAGTTGAACTGACAGCCTTGTGATTTAGCTGCTGTTCTTGCATTCTCGACAACCTACTGGATTCTGATTCAAAGGGCCTTTATCATAATTTTATAAGACCCATAAGATGAAAAAAATGAAGTCATAATAAATAAATAAATAATAAAATAAATCAGTACGTTGAGAAGTATCGACGCGACAACACGTTTCGTGAAAAATGTCAATCCAATCTCCCGCCAAGTGCGAAATACGCGGCCTCATCCGTTATCTCGTTTGGAAGGAAAAACCTCCTGTTGAGGTTTATAATGAGGTGAAAACTGCATATAGTAATAAAGTTATGAATCGTACGAGTGTGTCCAAGTGGTATCGCGAGTTTAAAATGCCAAACCACACACGGCGAACGCCACGAAGGAACTGCTTGCCTCGTTTAAATGGGATGTCCTGAACCAACCCGCGCATTCCCCTGACCGACAGATTACTATCTCTTTACCTCCCTGAACCTTCAGATTGCACCTTCAGATTATTATCTCTTTACCTCCCTGAAGCTGTGTACATGGGTGGAATAAGGTTTTCAACCGACGAGAAGGAGGTGGAGAAGTGGACGAAGGGGTTGGCGGGAATCTACTTCGAGGAAGGCATCAAAAAGTTGATACCTCGCTTCATTACCTAGATTGAGAGGAATGGCGACTATGTCGAAAAATAGCTTACATATGTACTACGGTAACCATGTAATTTTTTTGTTTCAATAAAAAAAATTGTAACCTACAAAAATTCAGTACACTTACTTTCTGGATATGCCTAATATAAAATCTTTACTTGTATTTATTCAATAAACCTACGTAAGTGTAGCTAAGAATCAGGGATGTAACGGAGGTAATTTTATCGGAACCGAAGTCGGACTCGGAGTTTATAAATTTGATTTATCGGAGTCGGAACCGGAGTCGGAGGCGGAGGCAGGGTCAAAAGTGGTGGCAGCCGCAACAGACAAAACAAATTACTATAATATATAAACACTTCATGTGCGTAACAAACCACACACACACACACCGCGTCCACATCTCACAAAGTCCATGTTGTAAGATATGTGTAGAATACACTCCATACAACGAATCCACATATGAAGAGTAGAAAGTCCATATTTATAAACATCTTCTCGAAAAGGTCTTGTAAATACTTCTGACAGCTTGTTCATCTCAGTTGGCTTAGCAAGGCAAATATTGCAGGCAGATGCAGACGAAGTATCCGTTATAATAGTGGCCACTTTTCCGTCGATCATTGTCATATGAAGCTTGTGACTAATCTCTAGCCCTGCCCATTTTGTAGAATCGATGTTTTTTATTTCTTCCTTCAATGCAGCTTCTTCTTGCTTGATGTATTCTGCTGTCTCTTTACAAAACTTGAACTTAATGGGCCTGCAATAATGTGTTGAAGAAGGTGTTGGGTTTTCCCATATGGTGCTATTATTAGAAACTAATTTAAGAGGGACAAGACTTGACATGAAAACCGATGAATCACTGAAGTCTACATCTTCACTCCTTTGCTTGTAGGTACTTTGTGAAGAAGCACCATCAAAACCCCATTTACTAATTAACTTCAATCCTTCAGTTGACGAATCAATCTGGGTACCAGTAATTTCCTAAGGCTTAAGTAAAGGCTTCCTAATCTGAACTTCGGTAGATGTGCCCACAGTTGTTGTACTAGATGTCGACGGAATCACAGCTGTTGTAGTATCGATGTCAAATGAAGTATTGTCTGACGATATGTTTTCGATAACTTCATCTTGGGCTTGAAAAATCTCGGATAAATTAACAGTAGTGCAATTTGGCCAACTAATATTTGATTGTAACCACGCAGCATGTCTATTTATGAAAGTTTTCTGATTTCTAGAAGCACTTGTCCATCTGCAATTGATATTACTGACGTAGTTCTTCAAAAAGGTCTTGATTATTTCTAAATCTTGTGAACATGTTTCAACTGGGATATGTAGAATAATAGCTTCATAGAGTCGTGCCCAATTTTTCATATCTCCTTCAACACGGAGGAACATAAAGATGTCCAAGTTTGTTACAAATGCAGCCATAACGAAACTCACTAAACTTTCACACAGCACGGATAATTAGATATGTTGCTTCCTCAAGGGTTGAGAAACAAGTGCCTTTAATTGTTTCATGCACAGATATTTATAACAAACACACGCGCGCAAGTAGTGACTGACAAAATTAGTACCACATCTTCAACAGCCAATCAGCGTCGTCGATGTCTCCGGTGGTGGGGTAAATGATTCTTATATCACAGGAGTCGTTTCAGTCAGTTACAAATAGGCAACGAATCAGCACGTGACTGTTGTTGAAGACTTTTATTACTATTTTTTATTAAAATAAAATGAAACAAATGCTGGAATGCGTATGTTTTAATTCTTATATAATTAAGAAATTATATTTTAAATTCAGCATAATTGAAAAACTCGATAATAATTAAAAAAAAAACCAATTGAAATTTTAAACTTTGAATCGTCGTAGGCGTCAAGGCCGCAGGGATACGCACGCAATTTATATGTCGTCGTATTAAGAACAATAGGTACTTACCAGAATATAAGGTTTGCTTGCTATACTTTGATACTGAACGGAGAAAAAAAAAAAATAGATTTTCTCCAATACATTTTTATTTTCAATATTTTTTTTTGACGTGAAGGAGCAGTTTTTTTGAAAAGTTGTAGTAATAAGTATTAATCAGCGTTAAATTTCCTATACGAAACAATTTTTTGTTAAGTTAAATATGCATTTTCGATCCTACGTCCACCTTTTTGAAAATCCGGACCACTGTGCGCCGTTGCTATTTGTTATGCTTCGACCTCCGATTAAAACCTCCGATTTAAAAATTTCGGAGCCGAAGTCGGAACCGAAGGTGTAATAATTATCGGAAGTTCCGACTTAATGGAGTCGGAGTCGAAGCTCCGTAACATCCCTGCTAAGAATACTAATCTACTTTTAATAGATATTTATGTTATCTATTCTGGTTCAGAAAATTATCACTTTCTAAATAATCTATATGTGCATAGGTAACCTTATAAAAATTACCAAAAAAATTAGAGATGAGTCGTCGACGTATTTTTCATTAACGAAACTGGACCATCCATCGAGTAGTCGATCAACTAGTTAAATTTGTCAATTAGTTAACGCGATAACGGCAGATGTTTAATCGATTAAGCACGGCGTATGCGAACGACACGCAACGACGGTGTCAAAGTTTAGATCTACCTTCGATTTGATAAACTGCAAAGTTATATAAAATTGAAAGAAATTGGTGGAATTTGTTCACCCGTCAGAGTACAATCAATAAATTTTAACTTCCCTTCATAATTTTCCAGATCAAGGATTAGTTTTGAAAAGATTTTAATATTATCGTATTTAAGGCAATATTAAGATCAATTTATGTGTGCATTTATATATTTTTAATTATTTAAATTTTTAACGAATATTTTTATTTGCTTTTTTATGGTTTTTTTGTTTGATTTTTATCAGAATGCTCGTGCGTTTTCCCTCTAAAAAAATCTTTTTACAAAAATAACAAATATCAACTCCTACGAGATATACTTAAGGTTTAAATTAATTTGCTCGATGATACTATTTTAAAGGACGCTTGAACTTGTATTAACCGGGTACGTATACGCGTCGTAGTCGCGTTGACTAATGTCAACGAGTATCTAATGATAACAACTAAAAAATGAACTAGACCGTCTCGAAGCGTCGATTGAACGTAGACCGTCTATTTAAACCGTTCGTTGATCCAACGCCCAATGCTAACAAAAATATAATTCTTGATGTCAAATAACTCTTATCACGGCAAAACCGCGCTTATGATTTAAGACGTGTTAATAGTTTATTTTTTTATAACAGGCCCGTGAAGAGCAAGCTAAACAAGAACAGGAGCAGTGGCTTCTCCTACAGCAACAGGGTCTCGTTGGGTCCGATGGTGTCCAGCCATATGTGCCACCGCCCACCGTCCCAAAAGTTGAGGATGAAGATGAAGACGACTACTCATAGTTCATACTTTTATTTATTATAATTATTTCCATAACAGTAATATTTATTTTAACCATATCATATAATATGTTATCAATCACTAATCAACAGTTCCCACTCAATTACAATATGTTTGTTTTATTTTCTATAGTGTACTATATATATATAAAAATAAGTATTTTTTTATCCCAACCGGGTTGTTAATCTAGATTAGATAATCCAACTTAAATGAAACCTTTTTTTTCTTTAAAAAGGATGCCAGCAGAGTATCCGCGAAATGATTGCATAGTATATCTTAAGATGACGTTCCAAGCAGCGCGGGTTCCGAATCGGTCTGAAGAACATTTGAAAATAGACCAAAACACGATAAAATAAAATAAATAAATAGGGATTTAATAATAAATGTTACACTATGGATGTTTTGTTCAAAAAATGTTCCTTAAAATAAAAGATGAACTGTAAGATCATGAAAGTTTTGAATTTTTATTGTCGATACTTGCGTTACTTAATTGTATGTTTTTGTACCAGTTTATGCCTTGTTTATTCTAGGATCATAATTTTGACCTATAAGACCACTCCAGTTGACGAGAGTATGAATGATGTGATAGCCACGACATTAAAAAAAAACATCCATTTTAAATGTCTTCATCTACTTTACTTTCATTTGTATCCAGTATTGCATTGTTCGTCGATTTCTAAAATCAAAATTAGAAATAGTTACTATACTGTTAAAATCAAGTGGGACGTTTAGTTTGCAGGGATTTTAACATGTTTTGTTTTTTTCCGTGTATTTTAGCGTAATATTAAAAATAATGTACATATAAAAATATAATCTGATACTTATTAGATTACTGATAACTGATTTAGAATATAATACTATAGAGAGAATGATATCATCTGGCTCTTTCATTTCACTTAAAACAAGTAGAGATGAAACGAATATGCGGTAACTATGCGGTATTAAATATTGCGGCAGGCGGATACCAGATAAGAAACGAGTATCCAGCCGCACACGGGAACGATGTTGATTATTTAGAAAAATTAAAATTTTAGGTGAAAATTTTAGAAAAACTATAATATTTACAAGGAAAAGTTATTAAATAATATGTTTATAAGGCTAAAAACTAACTAAAATAAAGTATTAAAAGTGTAATTAACTTTAAATTATGATCTAGATTGGGTTTAAAACTTAAGTAATTTTTGGAGTGAAAAAGTGAAATTTAAGATAAATTATTATAATAGAAGAATACTAGAAAAAATCGACTCGGGTCACAAGTGGATTCTCAGGCGGGAATCGAACCCGCAACCTTTGGAAATCCGGTCCAATGCTCTCCCAATTGAGCTACCGAGCCTTGCGAACGCTCGTCGAAATTTTCTAGTACCTTCCTGATTTTACGCTGTAGGCCAGCGTTGTTTCATCAATGAGAGGAACATCCTCTCGTATTCGAAATAAACATTTTTACAAATGTTTGGTCAATCGATTAAGTAGAAACAGCCATTTTAGTTTTATAATTTTTTTTAATATATTTTATGCATTTTCAATGCGATCTTACAAGATAAATTAGGTACTATAATAGAAAAATTCTAGAAAAAAATCGACTCGGGTCACAAGTGGATTCTCAGGCGATTTTCTCAGGCGAGGTTCGATTCTCGCCTGAGAATAATTTATCTTATAAGATCGCATTGAAAATGCAAAATATAATAAAATATAAAAAAAAAATTATAACAGTGAAATTTCAATTGTTGATAAAAAAATTATTTATAGATGGAATAATTCAGTGCAACAGTATATTAATTGTGGTACTAAAGGAGTACTACAATGTGGTTTAAACAGTTTTAAAAAATCTTTTGTGGTTAATGAGATGTAAGGTTTTGTTATTGTCAAAAAAAGAGGTGTTATTTTGATGATATTTAGGGATTATTTTCTTAACAATTATAAAAGATATGACAAAAGTTTGTCTAAATAAAAGTTAGAGATTAGCGAGATCTATAAAGATAATCTTAAAAATGAAATAATTATATTAAATTTATAATTTTATGTAAGTTTGAAACTTAAGAAATATTTGGGTGAAAAAAAATTTCTTTCGATGATTTTTTTTGTTGCAACAATGTTTTGTAGATCTGACCGAGTACTACAAAAATGTTTAAGCAGAATTGAAATATCTGTTGCGGATCAGGAAATATAAGGTTTTCTGTTATGTGCAAAAATTGGTGTTTTGGGTGAAATTTAGGATTTTTTTTGTCAAAAAGTATAAGAGATATGGCAAAAAGTCATCTACAAAAGAAAGCTTAGAAAACAAAAATCGGTTGAAACTGAAAAAAATTATATGTGAAAAACAGTGGAGTTTAAGTCAATTTTTGAGGGAATTTGGGAAACTGCTTATTTTTTCGGAAAATTGTGGACGGATTTTCAGTTAAAACTATGAAAAAGATGCCTTACGGGCTCTGCTAGCTACTGTCGAAAACGAAATGAAAATCGGACAAGAAACGAATTTTTTACGACTTTTCTAAAAATTTCGGGGCGGCTGATTTAACTCACAAATCCACCTAGGCTCAGAGGGTCCCATACAAAAGACATCAACGCTCGGTCTGTGACTCGGCAACATTGACTTAAGTATGGGGGAAAATTTTCAGGAATTTATTTTGGGAAAACTATTGGAGGGGTCAAAGGGGGTCGATAGAGGGGAGGTCAAGAGCTATACGTGAGAATTTTTTCGGAAAAGTTGGGTGATATTTGGTAGCAATTTTCACACCTACCTTTAGCCGTAACATATACACTAAGATACAATTAAATGAAAATAAGCAAATCTGATCTCCAAATAATTATGAAATATTGCATATACAATTTTAAGCAAAAAAAAAGCGCGCGTCTAGTCGAACCTCAGAGCCGAACGATTCCCGCCTTCTTTTTCCAGTGTACTCTTTAACGGATTTTAAGTTTTTAATTCAAAAAGGTTTGCAAACCAATCTTATAAAGACCATAGAGATTGTCGCAAAGAGAACGGGAGGAAGATCAAGGTATGGTTGACAAGTTAAGTTGCAAAGGAATAATAGGCGAGTCCAACTCACTCTTCGCATGTCCCATAATATTGGTCAGGTAGACAAGATATAAAAGACTTTAAGGATTATAGAGCCTTAAATCGAAATACTGTTAAGCAACATTGTCCCCTGCCTTGTATGGAGGATCAAATGAACAGACTGTCTGGTAATCGTTATTATTGCACATTAGACTTAGCTAGTGGCTATTACCAAGTGGAGCTGACAGAGGAGTCGAAGCCCGAAACTGCATTTGTGACACCGGATGGCTAATGGCAATTTAATCGAATGCCTTTTGGTCTCTCTAACGCTCCAGCGGAGTTCCAAAGAACCATAAATAAAGCATTTAGGCACAAGTAGATTCAATACAGCTGTAGTTTATACGGCGACGTTTTAGCTCTGTCTCAAACGTCTACAATTTCGATAAATACAGAAATGTATCCGGAGATAACATCACTGACGCGTAATCAGATTTAGTCAAAAACTTCACTCTTGGCAATCAAATATTAGGCACAACGACAAAATATTTATTGAGGAATTTAAATACGAAGACTAAGGTTAACCGTGACAACTAGCGCCATCTGTTTGTAATGATGTCACAGAATATTTTAAATGTCAAAGAATAAAAAAGTCAAGTCACCTACATGGTAAACACAATCTTTAATACAAAAAAAAACATTACAAGTGTCATATAATTCTTTCTATGACGTAATAACTATATTTTGACTTTGATGTATTTTTACCCTGATATCAAAATAAAGAGGTTTACGTAATAAAATACCTAAGTAAAGTATCTGTGATTGCTGTCCGGACTCCGAAATGGGTTCTTCAAAATGAATGATCCGAATAAGAAATATAAAAGGCCCAAGCAGAAGACATTAGCCACGACAAAACCAGAAAGCTCAGTAATAATGTACTTTGTTATCGATTACAATCCAATAATTATATAATTAACGGTTTAAAATTTAATAGATTTAAAAACGGACTGATTAATCAAATTAAAATATTAGTATAATTAATAACAATCCTAATTCAACCAAAGATTGATTAGAAAATATTTCATTTCATCCAACCGACCGCTATTTCTAGTTTTAATATATTGTACCTACATTAAAGAGTATTCAATGAATAGGAGACTACCACACCACACTATGGTTCTTCTATCTAAATATATTTTAAGTCTTGAATTATGGAAAACTGCATCATACATGTGCGCGTTAACGACTAGATATTTTTTGTGTCTTAATTGAAGTAGGTATCAAATTTTTTGTCGTACTTTGTCGAAACCTCTACCGTAAATTCATTACGATTTTCGTATTCTCTGAAGGAATTTCCTTCCAAAACTAACTTAACGAAGACTAATAGGTAAAACATAAACGTAACCTTCTAAAGTTAAATGCATGTGGGTACGGTTTTAGCGTTGGCCTTTCAACATTTAAAAATCATTTATTATTTACAGCAACATAGGTCAAATTCGGATTCACGGGTCGAGTCTCCAAAACCACTATGTCCCTTGGCAGCAAAAGACTCCGAGTGGGTTGACTTGGTGCAGCTGCCCAACACGGAACCTGGAAACTCATCATCAAACTTGTCAGATGAGGAAGAAGTACTTCAACTCGTAAATTTTATTCATACATACCTTACACACGAAAGTATGTTTGTCATACCATTTTTTTTTCCCAGTGGTGTACGCATTAAAGCTTTGGCCATAGGTTATAAACCAGTTTTCTCCGGTTCTTTAATGTAGATAGGTAACCGTCAGTCGTCTGATGCCTTGTTATAGAGGCTCCTTTGGCTATCGATGGGATGATTATAATTCGCTCGATCTTTGACGCGGCTAACACCGTTAGTTCTCAGCAAGTGATTGAGGGAGGAGTGGATGGTGGAATACATTACATACTTTCTTAGTGACCTCTGCATTTGCCAAGAAAAGACGACAAATTTCACCTGAGAAATAATTCTACCCAATGAATACAGTAGCTGGTCGAACCAGTAAATAGATCAATTGCCGCCCGGGGCAGTTTACCAATTTTGCCGCCCCTGTCAGAGGGCTGCGCCGCCCCTTGGAACGTTCTTCCGGTGGGTACCACGTGCCTTATCTTTTTACCGTAGATGTTCCAAGTGACGTGCCGCCCGGGGCATTTGCACCCCCCCCCCCCCCCCCTATTTATGCCACTGGGTCGAATTATTGCCAATCTAGATTTTTTAGTCTTAACTTTACTAATTCAGGAACAGAAACAAATAAACTTCCCTGCGCCCTTACAGCCGAATGTACTGATAGCCAAAGCCAAATACAATAGGATCTATAAGTATAATACTATAAGTACCTACTAAATTAAGTTTCTGTGTAAATTATTACTGATATCTTTTGATAAAGACAGTTGCTCGTTGCCGTAGATACCTTCATATATAAGACATAAAAACGTTGCCGATTTTTAAATAGTTAGGTACCTACTCATATTCAACTTGATGAATTTTATTTTTTAAAATATTTTGTTAATTGTAAACCCTAACTATAAATTCTTGGGGAGGTCGTGATGACAAAGAGAAGATGTTTAAACAACAACGATGCGGTTAAATTGAATATATATGCCAGCCAAGTTGTTTGTTATACTTAATCCAAAAGTGGTGCGTTTTAAGTAGTTAATTTGTCGAACAACCATATGTTTATTTTAGGTGGAATGTCAAGATGGTCCCCAAATGAAACCCTTGGCTATAATGTTCCCGGGCTTATTGGAAAAAGATCCTACGACGTTGCAAGGAATGTTAAACAAGGCGATGTCGACCACTGAAGTAACCAGGCATTTAGTCGATCTTGGACAAAAGGCCAATTTTACATTTATGAAGCAAGCTGATCGTTTGATACCAAAAGATAAGGTAAATTGTATATGCATTTAATTTTCATATAATGGCTGCTACAGTACAGTAAACGACACGTGAACCTAATACAAACTGACAAAGGGGTTTGAAGATTTTTGTATGGAGGGTGGCCCTAACGTCGGACGCCACCGCGTACTGTTACCCGCCGCGAGCTGTTACCCCGAATGACTCTACCTACTTACTATACTACTATTTACCCCAGGGCTGAAAAGTCGATTCAAAGTTGGTTTTTGACGTGATAACGTCTTATAAATTGGTTGCGGCTGGGAGTCACTTATGAAAAAGTGTAACGCTCGGTAACGTTACGATGAGTCACCGAACGAGAGAGAGGCCCGCCGAATGCCTTGCGTCTCTCTCCCACTCAACTATGATCGGTCTGCCGCGCGCATTGTGCAATTTAATTATATTCATATCAATAAATATTCTACCGAGAAAAAGACGTTGTCACGTAAAATCTTCGCCCGTAAAACCGACTTTACAGGCAAAAAAAAAAAAAAAAAAAAAAACCGACTTTTTTGATATAATTATTAGGCGTCTATTAGTAACCTTAAATTATTGCTTATTCTTGGAAGATTATAAAAGGAACAATAATATGCACTTACTATGGCGAGGTAAACTAATAGGTAATATGTTTTCTTTTACGATTTCGTTTGGGAAGATGCAATGTAGATAACTACTCTAAACTAAAAATTATACCATTTACCTATGGAAAATTCGATTTGAAATCAAAATCTTAAGACACTAATACCTGCATACATTTTTATAATATAGAAATGGCTGGAAAGTCTCACAGAAAACAGTAATTCCATAACATCCATGGCATCCGGCTTCAGCGACAGTAAGTCAGAAAATGGATATACCATTTTTTATAAACATATTCGACTGTAAATAAGATTTTCACGTAAGTACATATTACAAGCACAAACCCATACGGTGATTGCTCTTACGCAGTAATTATCTGTTTGAAATATTTAATAGGTATATTATTTTCTCTCATTTTCTCAATTTGGAATAGAAACTAAACGCTACTTTTTATAAAATAAAAACTTTTTTTATTTATTTCAAAGTTCAATCTTTACTGATTCTCTGTAGTTTTTAAAAAAAAAAAAGACGAAATGACATCAATATGTCAAATTTGAGAAAATTTGAAACGGCAACGCTCTGACCGGCAATAATATCTTAAAGTCGTGTAGCAACCTATTTTATTTACATTCCAAAGGTGGGAGAAGTTTTCGATAGTTCAATACGAGGTCTGCTGGTCAGATTCCGAGGGCCCCCAACCAACCGAGGGCTGTCAACTTGATTTATTTTTTTACCAGCTTGATATGAACTGATAAATATACGTATAAGTAAATTACTGCCTCGTTTTTATAAGTTTACCCTAACTATAGAGTTTGAAATCTAATGCCTGATCTAATGTGTTTAGTTTAGGAGACGGGGGTAATGAAAAGTTTCGATTTATGTGATAATTTAAATAAATAACGTAGATTAATTTGTCAAATCACTAATTTAATAAGGTGTTTCAAGTGATTACGAAGCTGATAATGAAGTTTCCTTTGGTAATGAAGAGCCGATTTTTAGAACCATGATGTTAAATGAACGACATGAAGCAGAAGTTGGAAGGGATTTGTTCGTACAGCAGATATTATCTGAATTACTCGATAAAGTAATGACATTAATTTATTTATTACAAAATTCATAACCGAATTTTGTTTTTTTCATTTAGCATACTTAACTATCTGGCCATAAATACTGTTACACAAAACATTCTTTTTTGAATTTGGAACGCGTTTATTATTTTAAAAACTTCTTTCGATTTCGCGCCATTTCACATATCTTTTCGTGTTCATTATCAAAATACAATATGAAATGGGCTGTTAAAGAAACTAGCATTGCAGTGATCGCCTTGCACAAAGTGGGTATGGAGCCGTCGGTCATATTCGAGACACTTCAAAAGCTTGGTATCAGCAGTATGTTTATATATCGTGCTATCAACAGATAACACTTTTCTGTCGAAGACCGTAAAAAATAGGGGCGGCCGCGGGCTGTTAGACCAACAAAGGCTGTTAATGCTGTTAAAGCCAGAATTCGTCAAAGCCCATTAGGATGCAAAAATCTTATCGCGAGAAATCTGGGAGGACTCTGTCACGTATTATAAAACAAGACCTGAAGCTCAGAGCTTTTCGTCGATATACAGGTCATGCCCTAAATCAATCTTCACAATTAAAAAGAGTGGTTCGATCAAAATGCCTTCTGTCACGATACGCAGGTGAAAGGCACAGAAATATCCTCTTTACCGATGAAAAATTTTTCACGATTGAAGAGCACTATAATAAGCAAAATGATAAATTGCACGCTCACAGTTCTAAAGAAGCTGGTCGTAAAGGTAGAACACACCATGGTCACCATCCTGCGTCAGTGATGGTTTGGTGGGGCGTGTCTTATCAAGGGGTCACAAAGCTACATTTTTGTGAAATAGGAGTAAAAATTTCAGCCAAAGTTTATCAAGAGACAATTTTGGATCAGCAGGACTCTGCACCTGGCCACAAGGCACGAACTACCCAAGCCTGGCTTGAAACCAACATCCCGGACTTTATAAGAGCTGAAGACTGGCCCTCATCTAACGCAGACCTCACCCAGTTAACCCTTAAGGTCAGTTTTAAAGGACCTGCTGACCTGCTCCTGCTCTAAACGACGGCACATTCCTGGCCAGACAGATTAAAGGCCTCTATAAAAACCAGAGTTTGCCATTTCTAATAGAATATTTTTTATTTTTTGCTGAGACTAATAAATATATACATATAAGTTTTAGTAATATAACATTACTTCATAAAATAAATTGCATTTTCATTTGTAACAGAACTTATGGCCGGACTATGTATATTACTATTAAATTGTTATTTTACAAATTTCCTTTCAACATGTACCTTGTATTTTACTAATTTCATTTTCCTTTGTATAGAGGCCAATTACTTACTGTCCTCACTGCTGGGACATAGGCTTTCACCATGGACGAAAATACGGACGATACCATAAAGAGAATAGTCCGAAAAAAATACATCGGCCTAATCAATGCATATTGGTGGATGCTAAAGGCTTGCGATGCAGCAGTGACCAACGGCTTAACGTCTCACGAAGCACGCAAGAGCTATAAGTTGACCGCTTAAATGAGTGTTCGCCCACGCGGCACAGGGTCAATCTCTTTTGTCTATATCAATACCGCTTAAAATTGATTCTTCAATTTCGAAGCTATCGTAATCATCAGAATCTTCCTGAATGTTACTGTAACTTATTGACACGAGTGATTGCTAACCGCGTAGCTAGCAAACTGAGCTACAGCAACAACGCGCCTGCCGCCCGCTCCGCCCCTGTACCGCACGGGCGAAGACTATCTACCAATAACCGTAGACCGCTTAAATTACATCACTCAATTGATGTTCGGCCCTTGCAAAAATTACTTTATGTACTCTTAGACTTAATTTCATAAAATGATTCCTTTATAAATAAATTATAATTTGCTACGGCCCTTACAGGGTGTCATATGCATATACCTAGACTCAGTGACGGTCCTATCAAAATTTTAGATGGTGCGACATCTATAAGTGGCGCCCCTCCAAATCTAAACTTTATTGTTAAAGCACTCTTTTATTTTCTTTATTAGGCTTATTACCATCAAGGAAAGCACGCAAATCCCCGCGATCGTCGTTTTTTTAACGTTTCGGTTGATTTCGACTCCCGGTGCGGTCGCACGGCTCCAGGGCCGCCACTGCCTAGACTAGGTTATGTGTAAAAACGGTATTAGTATGTTATAAAGAATATTAGGCTTTACAATAAAGAATATGAATATGACGCTCTATATCGATTTATAATTCTGATATTTTAGTTTCAGGAGAGTAAGCCATGTCATTATACCGAAAATTTCAGAGCTAACAAAACCCTTAAAGAATAGACCATGAAATGTATTTAAATAAGCACTGGGAACTTCAAAAATTTATTATATAAATACTCATCAGATAAATTCACCTATACAAAATCGGAAATATATTTTATGTACAAATAAATTACAATGTTTTCCTTAAAATATCCTAAATCTAGTATTCCAAGATTATGGATTCACTAAGTTGCTTACTGAACGTATTACTGCAATTTTGTGATGCTAATGATGTAATAGTAGTTTATGATACTGTTGCTTAATAAGGGTTCTTTTTTATAGCATCACACGAGTGTTATAAGACCAAGTTATGTACAGTGTCATACACTACTTTATCTACTCTCATACTATAATATGTAAAACAATATTGCAAATAAAACGCTGAATATAACAACAAATTTATTTAAATGTCAAATGTTGGCGCCAAGGTGCAAACATCAATTGCGCATGCGTGTTGCGTCGGTCGTCGAGGACTCGTTCATTGAAACCTTTTTAAAGTAGAGGTCCTCCTTGGTCCAGCTGGAGGTTGTATAGGTGTATCGTTATGATAAAAAAGTTATATTATGTTACAGGTGTCCATACAAGACCTGTATCGTAATGAAACTTTTTTTTTATTATTTTTGGCCTGTACGTAATGTTTGTCATAAGCATTTTGTTTTCAGTTTTAGAATCTTTGTATTATAGTATTAGAGTAGATAAAATAATTTACAAGACAACAATTGTATTATTAAATTAGCGTAGATACTAGATAGATATGAGAAATTAAAATTACCTACTTGATAGCACATTATCTAATATGCTGAACGGAATTGCATCAGTAAGAGAAAAAGGTTCCTTAACAACATTAAGGATTTCTATTGTTACACCAAATTGCTACATTACAGTCATTTGATTGTTTCTACTGTTAACTCACAACTTAGAGTATTACTTTTACTATCAAAAGGACATTAGTTATTTATCTCACTACGGAAGGCTAGTCTTACATGTAGGAATAGAAAAAGGTTGTGGGGTTTGAACACTTGATTCTAACAGAAATTAACATTTTCAAGCTTGATTTCACTCGACACCATGAGAATGACGTTTATATATCTATATTAAATGTTAAAGTTATATAAATTCGCTAAAGAAAGCTTTGACGTTTTTGAAGATAAACTGATTCAACTGTCTAATAAATATTATAACAGGTACTGTTTTGATAAACGATAACGTTTAAGTATACTTATATCATATACTTTTGTGCCTGTTTCAATATTTTTGTCCGCATGGAATATTTCAAACATTGATATATTGGAACATAAACCAACATCCTTTATTGGTCAACTTATGATGCTGATTGAACTGTATATATTAAGTTACTATTCTAGTTTGGAATGGACACACACTCGCCGCACGTGTCTATGCTGCACAACAAAATAGTAAATATACACCTACTTAATTATTTACTGTGGCGAACGCACACGTGTCACCGGGAGCTACAGTAATAACTGTACCTACAATTTTCACGATTTTACCACAACAATAGGTAAAATGTACTATGTACACGATGAGAATATATAAAACTTAAATATAAAAAACAAGGAAATATAAATTCTCTTGTATCAAACAACGTTCAATAAGTATGTTCATCGAAAGTTAATAAAAAATCAGGGTTTCTAAATTATTACAAATTGCGGCCACTAATAGGGTATTACCTCTTTTTGAAAAGTGTCTTATTAACATCCTATTAAGGTGCTAATAAACCACTTTAAAAAATATTTTATTGATAAGTGGCTACCATAAAATGCATTTAAATTTTACATTTTCAATTATCGAGAGTAATTAGACTAAAACGTTGGATGCCGGAAACTTTGTAGTTATGACGTCAGAGAACCTATAACCGTTGATAGCCGTGATGGACAGATGGCTCTTAAGTTTACATGTCTGTCATGTATGACGTAATAACATAGTTTACTGTTTCACTTAGTAAAAGATAATTGAAATTAAGTTTGGTTATTCTACTAACACTAACACTCCGATTGTTTAATTCTTAAGTCTCAATTGTACACTTTTCTAGGGATGCCTTATATATATATATATATATATATATATATATATATATATATATATATATATATATATATATATATATATATATATATATATATATATATATAGGTGTCTATATTTAATTAATAACGCTACCATTTTGTAGTTGACATCAGCTGCGTACCTCATACCTCAAAACTTCATGCACCTGGCGCACACCCATCATACAGATTATCGACAGTCGCTATCAGAGACGTTTTCACTATATTTATCAAATATCGACGAACAGACCTTAGACTCTACGATATTCATGTAAATACACACGTATCAAGTTTAAGACATAATACAATACCGGGATTACTCGTATTCCATGCGATGCAAGACATTGGAGCAGTATTTTTATTTAGGTATGTGCTCAAAATCAAATCATGCATTGTTATTACATGCGGATGCTCGCGATGTGTGATCGTCGTAATATTATCAAGTATAAAAGTATTAACTGGAATAATTTTATGAAACACCATAATAAGACTATATTTTTCTTTTAATCCAATTTTACCAATAATATTTAATCCACTGACCGTTTTTCCAACCATAAGGGGAGACAAATATAACTGGTGTCATGCTTTTCCGAATTTCTGTCTGTGCAGTTAGTTATTCTTAACTATGCAAGTTTTTTTTTAACGTGAACGTTTCGTGTGTTTAACAAGGCGCATAATATAAATTAATAAAAAATGTTAGGGACAGGAGATAAGACGCCAGTTGAACAACACAATTTGTAAATATATTTAGTGAGTTAGTACTTAATATTACGAAGTTTTTCAAGGATTAACGGGGCTCTGATCCGCAATAGGACCATTCTCTAACATAGAAATTCGTAGCAATTGAAGTTCTAATGTTTTGAAAGTGTATGGTTTTTTTAGAAATTTCGAGAACTTCGTGACAGAAATATGATGTATGGGTAATGTGACATTGTTCTAAAGAGTTAAATCTACTTCTGAGTTTGACTATACTGACGCATATAAGAACAAATATTTTTATAACCTTTTGGTTTTTTAAGGAAAACCATTCAATATTTCCCGTTTTCTTAATCTCTCGTAATTTAATAACTTACGAGAATAAATTATCGCAACATTTATTACGAACATAAATTGCTGAGTTATACTAAAGGAATGAGTAATTTGCAGAGGTCCGGCTGTGGCTTCCATGATCCGGCCCGGCGGATAACATGACACACGCGTTTGGTATTTTTGCAATGTCTAGATCACACAAACACAAAAACAATAAAAACAAGCTACAAAGAAAGGCGGTCATAAATTTATTGCTAAACCGCAACCTTTCACAGGCGAACCTGGGTAAAGCTAGGTAACAAAGAAATAGTTAAATGCACTTTTAAGGATACAATACAAAGTATTTATTAAAGCTGCCATTCAGCTCTAACACAAATGTCATTTCAATTTGAACCTTTAACGCCAGTTGTATGTAGCAGAGTAGTGAGTATATATTTTGCATTTTAGTGTCTCAATATATATAGTTTTATATAGTTTATTTGTTAAGAAATTTATTTTAACAATATTACATTCAGAGACCCCACACTAGGCTTAGCCTGTCCTGTTGGGGACGATTTACAAGTAAAGCGAACTGAACACAGCATCTTCTTACATAACAAAGTAATAAACAAGAAGCAATAACAGAATCTATTATCTAATATTAGCATTAGGGCTTTTCTGGGATGATAGTTTGTGCGTGCATACGTGCGTACGTACGTGCGTGCGCACGCGCGCGCGTTTGTGTTTGCGACATGCGATGGTTTTAACACATTTTCTGTTTCCATGTAATTCCACCTCATTACAGTGTTTGTGACTAATATCTAAATATATCTAGGTAAATTATCTAAATGAGAATAGTTTTTTGTCTGCTATTATGTCCTATAGTTATTTTGTTTTGCCTCATCATAAGGAATCGTTGAAAGAACGGAAGTGTGTGAGTACAAGAGGTACATGTGAGAGTACAACAGAAATAGGTAGTTGTGATATGTAGATAATAAATAACATATTAACACTTTTTTGATTAAAAACTGAAACTAGAGTTAAGCCTTATGAATGATATCATGGGATCAAGGGTGTCGCCAGCCGATGGCGCAGGGGGGGGGCAAGTTGACTTTACCTACTACAATTCATACTTTTCTCATTCTCTCAGATTCTCTACATATTGAGCGATCCGAGTTTACATGTTGCTTCCCCACTCCCCCTCCCCCGCTTCAACGATAGAGTAGAGCTGGCAGAGCGTAGTTGAGCGGCGTACGGAATATTAGGAGTGGAATTGGTGAATTCATTCGAGTTTCGACGTACGGAATTTAAGTGTTCAAGGCTTGAACTTCAAGCAAATCAACTCAGCATTATATTTGGCAACTTTTTTAGAATCTCTAGGGGGGGGCAGCTGCCCCTCCCTGCCCCCCCTTGGCGACGCCCTTGCATGGGATCAAATGTGAGTGTATTCTGTTTACCACATATCATAAATCACATAATTATTAGTTTCGCTGCTTCACATCTGTTAAACATGTTCACTTCACATCTATAAATTCTTTATATGGATGATATAACATTTGAACTTGAAATTTAGAAACTATTATACTTTAACCACCGTCTTTATGGTTCAATACGTCAATAATAGCACATCAACCAATCCAAACATGAAAACTTTCTACAACTAAAACACAAGTTCAATGTTGAGTAAAATTCGCTTTTATTGCAAAATTTTACTCAATATTAAACTGTTGTTTAAATTGAAATTTTGTTGAATTTCTTTTTACTGCTGTTACATACAACTCTAGGCACATTTTTTCACAAAAAAATTCAATCATCAAAATTTACTGTAATATTATGTATGATTACAGTAATGCCTTTTTCACATCATCATAAGTCAGAAATTAAATGACATATTTTTGGTGGACACTTAAAGTTTAAATATACATTACATAAAAATTGTAATGTAGCTATGCAATATTAAAATTCCAATAAATAATATCCAAGCTTCGGGAGACAAAATTGATGTTGTTACAACGAAATCTTATACATAATGTACACAACCTTAATCTGAGAGGGATACCTGCGCTTTAGCAGTTTATCTGTGTATCTACAAGTCCATGCTTTACAACATTTTGATACTTACATCAATACCAAATCGATAATTACAATTAGCTCTTGATTCACAATACTATTATTGCATTACATACAACAGAATATAAAATATCAACTATAAAAGTCTTTACATAACATTATTATTTATAGTATAAGTTGAAATTATACTAAGACCACTTAAATGAATCCTCATGCGGGCACGTGACAGGGGCGCGCGATATGACAACAAAGGGGCTCCGAAGGTTCTGGCCAGACCGACATTTAACACCTGCTACCGTGTTAATCTTTAATTGTCGAGGCGGTGTCACCGTGACACCGCGCGTGTTGAAACGGGAATATTTCCACAAAAAACAGCTATTTATACCTGTCTCCTTCAGTAGCTGCTTCTTTAGTCTTGTTAATTCTTTAGTACGCCGCGGAGTCGCGACACAGTTTCAGGTGTGCCGGTAACTGAACCTCTGGTGTCACTATGACGTAAGGTCGGTGTTAGTGTTGTAGTGGTTAGGTAAAATAAAAAGGTATATTCCACTATCTCTTATGTTGTATGCGTGTAAGTTCGTAGGGAAAGAAATGAATATTACGACTTACGGTTTAACACAAACAAAGCACAGAAGGAGAAAAAGAATTCACAGCACAAGCAATAGAAAGTACAAGAAAGAAAATATATAAAAGGCACAGTTATAATAATTTAGCAACAAAAAAGACGAATAATATAAAGCGGCGGTACGTCGATAAGCGCACAATAAAAAGAGCGAGCGCTCCGCGTCTATTTTGTGATTGGGACTATTTTGTGATTTAATATTTTTTGTGATTACTTTGAAATATGCTTATTTTGGTTTCTTTTTAGATGTCGAAACCAACTCCTTCAGGAAAGGGGCGTAAGAGAAAAAGACAAGTGAATTTAAATGATCCCGGACATGAAGAGAATTTAGAAAGTTGGTTAGACGAACAATTAGAAGATTTTAGTGATTGTGATGATGACTGTGAATTTTATGATACAGAATCGGAGTAGTCTCAAAGAGCATCAAAGAGGAAGTTGTGTAACATCTGTCCATCCAAACTCAAAAGGAAGAACCCCCATCAGTGCATTAAGTATAAAATATACATGTCTTCAATGTGCCATAAAAGTCTGCCAGAATTGTGTGTTAGATCATGTATAATGTTTTTATTTCTTGTTTATTAGTCTGTTTTTGTTGATTTCATAAGAAGAGTAACTTATATTTAACTATATATATTAGATACATAGTTTCTCCTGATGACTGAAAAACATGTTCCTAAAAATGTGCCATTTTTGTGATTTTACTATTAAAAATATTATATAAATATTTTTGCCGTTTTTATGATTTTATTCCATTGTTTGATAAGTTATCTTTTAGGTAAGAAATAATTTCAACACGCTTTTGAAATTGATTATAATAAAAAAATTTACTTCGAATTGGGTGTTACCGTACCAAAAAATAAGGTTGGTAACTAAAGTTTAACCTTTTTCGTCATAACATCCCGCCACCTTCCGCGTCGCGTACAAGCACCCATTTGAGTGTTCTAAATATAGTCATTAAAATGTCACTATGGTAGCAGTGACAAGACACACTCTGATTTCATAAGGAGGATGCCACCAAGCAGAGCAAGCAGCGTGGTGGCAATGAGCCGTCACGTGCGAGGCTTCAACGGGGCACCAGGAACGCGGGTGCATGCGTACCGTCATTGAGTCGGCTTCAATGCTGCCATTTTACGACCGCGCGCTCGCGCTTCTTGCCGTGACGTCGTGTATTCAAACCACAGCACGTTTGGTATCAGTGTTGTGTCCCTTATCATTAACATCTCACATACTTTCCTGCAAATGACACATGATATTAAAGAAACACAACAAATCAAATGTTGATATATCATGTGGTACATTTAAAAAAAAAATAAGTATTTTTTTCTGGAGGTCTTATGAGTTTCGTCAAAGTGTTTTTCCCGTCGAAAACATTCTCCATCACTTTTACTCATATTGACTATGATCATTATTATTATTATTATTTTTCTTTACCCATAACAGTTTTCATAAAAACAATATGATGGTATGTAAATAAAGAAAGGGAGGAAAGGCTGGAAAATGTATGTCTGAAGCAAATAGCACCAATCGCTTATATACTATTAGTTTTGTCATGTCTTACAACCTTCAAATTTGGAATTAGGCGGTTAACCCACTGCACCGCGCCCCGTCGTGTAACGCGGAGCCGCAGATTTTACCATTGTATCCAAGAATCTCAATTTATATAGAAAACACGCCTATGACACACTGCCGACGCGGCAAAGCGGAGTATGAGGCGCGGGGTTGTCTTGCATTGCTACTCCGCGCGGAGAAGCAGATTACACCGCTAAGATAGGCAGATCTGCGCCTCCGTCCCCGCGCGCGTTTTCTGTCGCTTCGCGCACCGCGGCGGGACGCATCTCTAGTGGGTGAATCGCCTTTAGTAACTCTCGACTTACAGGAAGTAAGCAATCTTTCTTCCAGAAAGATAAGAAAATCATTATAGTTTTATCATTATGATTGTAAGATTTTAATATTATTTGTTTGTTTACAATAATATATTGCACAAAGCTTTTTTAAGTAATAACAAGTTTTGTTAGTAACATTATATGCTATGTGAGAATTTAACTGAATAACTTAAAATTTAAGTAAGATTTTTATATCTAACAAATTTTTTTACTAGAAAAACTTTAACTTTTCTCGGTAGTGAGTGGGTGTGAGACCCACTTCCTCTCACTATCTACCCTTACTAATGCTAATGAGAGGATGTAGGTTTATTGATAGTAGGCCCAACATGTTATTGGATCCCATGGACCAGCTTCAATGACGCAACGTCTGTTACGACAAAATTTCCAGAGTTCTTAACCGATTTTAATGATTTTTGTGTGGAATTGAATCAACACATCTAGGAACAGAGTGTGACAGAGCCCGAAGCTTGAAATTCGCAAAAATAAAAGAGTTATGACCAATCATCCAATACGGGCGGTATCCGCAACTCGACGACTTTAAGCGCCTATTTTGCGTTAATTTAAGCTATGACCAAAAACCATTGGCTCTATGGGAATTCCCATTAAAACAAAAAGCGCTCGCTTTTTTAAGTTTTCATTCTTACGGAATTTTAAAATTTACTAAACACTATTGAATTTTATTATATTTTTTTTTAGTATTTCGCTCTGCTCAAATATATGGTGCTAGCAAAGCTTTATGCTTAGCGACTGTATACTCTTTATCATATCTTTTGGTTCTTATATTATTTAGTAAGTTATTATGCAATTACTTACAATGTGACCAATTGTGGAAATAGTGGTGTAAATATTCTATGTACAATTGTAAACCAAATGGTGCCAAATATGCAACCCACAATTCCACCAACAACTACCTGATAGGTAGTATGGTAGTGCAGGTACACCCTCCCAATACACACTAGTATTGCTAACATCATACAACCTCCAACAATAATCACTCTCCATAAGGCTGATATTATACTGTTGTTATTAATGTGATGTAACCTGTAAACAACAAAAATTGTGTAAAATTTTTAAATCATTGATTTTACTTTACTTACACAAAAGTTATCCTTCATCTGTTTTAAAATTTATGCCAAATAAAAAAACAAGTCAAGTGTAAATATAAAGATATATTATTTATTTTCATTGAATTATTCTCTTCATAGACCAAAAAACTAATAGCAGTTTTAAGATTCAATATCATAAAAAGTTCTTTTTTCTAATAGTGTATTGATTGTGTCTTAAATTTTTTTTTACTGTGAATAGGTAAGCGCTTCACCACTCTCTCGTCTGATGTTAAGCGATGATGCGATCTAGGATGTGATGCGCCTGCCTAGAATATACCTATTTACTCGTGACTTAAAGAACCCTAAATTAAATTTATTAGGAAACAGACTCAGGCAAAGAGTTCTACTCTTTAGTATGTCAACCATATAAAGGTGGGGCCTATTTGTAAGTCTGGTTGTCAGATGAAATAATGGGGATGGAAGAACAATTGACCAGCCTTGTTCTTTCATCGCCATTTTTTCTGCTGCACACTCTCCAAAATGTATCCAATAAAAAACAGATAAGCCTGTTACCTTCCATCTATGCTCAAGGCTTTTGTGCTTATTATAAAAACAATCAGGTAACAACAGCCAGTCAGGTAAATGCTATATACAGAACTTAATTACTAACAAACCAAACTTTATCTTGTTACATAAACTCACCTAATTAAAACAAAGTATAGAACATACATGCTGAAAAACCAAACAAATTGAGCATGGGAAGATGGCATTCCATATTCGTTATAAAGATGGCCTCTTGCCAGGGGTCTAGCTTCGCATATGATGTGTTTTAAAACAATGTTGAGTATTTCATTCAACAACACCCCACAAAAGAATGCTATCTGAAATGAATACAAAAATTTCAAAAGACATGTTAATACTGTTACCACAAGAAAACAGTATAAGTTAGTAAATAAGTACATCATATTTATAAACATTTTAACCATTTGTAATATAAACTTACAAAAATAATTTCAAAGCAATAGCATAGAGTAAATGTTGTTTCTTACATTTAATTGATATCTTGTAAATGCCTTACCGTGTGTAGATCTCTTCGAAATAAGATAAGTGCAACAAATCCAGCACCAATTCCAAAGGGAGATAAACTAATGAAAGCTAAGATTTTTCCAACTAAATCATCTGTAAACAAAACCAAGTAATTATTGTGTTATAATAACAACGACAAGCACAAAATATACATAAAAGAATGATAGAAAATATACCTTTAGGATATTCAACTAATGTAAGTGCCAGTGGTTGCCACTCGATTTCTCCATTATGTAAAATATCTGAGACAGATAAAACTTTGCCTTCCATTTTATTTTAATCTCGCACCTTTAGTATACATAGAAGATTACCATATTCACTAATCCGTCTCAGAATATTTATCATTTAAAGTAAAAATTCCAAAATTTTAAACACGCATCGGAGATGTAATGACAGCAAAATCAGTGTTGCTAACTCCGTGTCATGTTTTTGAGGTAACTAGTATTGCAAAAGTACTAGATTCAGGCTAAAAGTTTTCACTTTTAGCCTGAATCAAAATCAAAATTAAAAACTCACATCTCTAGTTTAAATTTTTTAATAGTAAAAAGACAGTAACTCGTATTTTTATTCGTTGAGATTGCATTTTTGTAATATTTGAAAAGAACTGGATTTTAAGCCAGAAACACTTTTTTGCATTTGACTGTCATTCAAGTGACAGTTCTCTGACAGCGACAAAGTTAAAGAAACGGCACTGGCTCATTAATTTAAATTTAATAAAAAATAAACTTAAACGAGTACAAAAAACACACGAGTCACTTAGTTTCTACTCTATTAAGAACCAATAAAAAGAGGGAGCTGGAAAAAGCAAATATTGTTAATTTTATAATGTCATATATTTTGTGCATTTTTTCAATGCTATCTTATAAGATAAATTATTTTTATAGAAAAATACTGGAAAAACATCGACTCAGCTCACAAGTGAATTCTAAGGCGGGAATAGAACCCGCAACCTTTCGAAGTCCGGTCCAATGCTATGCTATTTGAGCTACCGAGCCTTGTGAACACCCGCCGAAATTTTTCACTACCTTTCTAATTTTACGCTGTAGGCCAGCGTTGTCTCATCACTAAGAGGAACATCCTCTCATATTCGAAGAAAACGTTTTTACAAATATTTAGGCAATGAATTAAGATAAAACAGCCATTTAGTTTTATAATTTTATATATTTTGTGCATTTTTTCAATGCTATCTTATAAGATAAATTATTTTAATAGAATTGGACCGGACTTCCAAAAGTTGCGGGTTCGATTCCCGCATGAGAATTCACTTGTGAGCCGAGTCGATCTTTTACAGTATTTTTCTTTTAAAATAATTTATGTTGTTAATTGCTATATTGATATTGTATTAAATAAAAGTGTATGTAAAATGTGTTTAATTATTTGAATGGAGAAGTTTCAAATTTTTGTTATAAATTGGTCATAAAAAATTAGTTTTAAATGTCAAAAATGACGTTGACATTTGTCAAAACTAATAAAAAAATATGTTCAAAGAATAAAAAATGTGAAAGTATCATTAATATTAGTGATGCAACGGATCTCTGTTTCTGTTTCCGCAAGTGCGGAAGTTCCGCGTACTTTTGAACATTCGTTTCTGCTTCTGTTTCCGCAACTTTTATAACGGATATATAATCGGAAGTTTACGACGGCTGAGAGTAGTGATGCAACGGATCTCTGTTTCTGTTTCCGCAAGTGCGGAAGTTCCGCGTACTTTTGAACATTCGTTTCTGCTTCTGTTTCCGCAACTTTTATAACGGATATATAATCGAAAGTTTACGACGGCTGAGAGTTACGCATGCGCGGCGCGAGGCGCGTGCGAGTCGCTGGACGGTTGAGCGCGCGGGGAAGGGGTCAGTCTTTCGGCACTTGCCGCATTTGTTTGTTTACGTACTTTTGCGTGAATGTAAGCGCGTAATATTTTCTGCTGCTGGTTGTGTCAATACTTTTGTGTCGTGTGTGTAACTTTAGTGCAATTATGAAACCAAAAACGAGTCTTATTTGGAGCTACTTCGTTGAGATTGACGATGCAAAAGCCAGATGCAAACTATGTGATAAAGTGTACTCGCGAAAAGGCCGCACAACTACCGCTTTAAAGAGTCACCTCAAAGCAATACATGCCGAGGAGTTTGCAGAGTTTGAGAAGTTAAATGAAGCAGCTAAACTTTCATCGGAAACGAAAAGAAAAGGTCAGTTAATGAAATGACTACCTACTTTTTTATGTATGAATTTATTTGTAATTAGGCAACTGTTAGTCTGTTATGTTCAGTATAGACCTAATGTATGGATAATCAATGATGAATTCATCATTTCAAATTTTAGAATCCATGTTAAGTACGAACGAAGACCACGAAATCTCGACTACAACTAACGAGAGTGACAATCTCCTTTTGGAGATACAGTCACATTTTCAGGAGTACAAAAAAGAAAAGCGATTACCTTTAAATGAAGATCCGCTTGTGTGGTGGAAATTTAATTCACACAAATACCGTAACCTGTTGTCATTAGTGCGCCAATATTTGTCGGTACCCCCCAAGCGTCACCAGTGAGCAATTATTCAGCGGAGCTGGTCTTATATACGAAGAACACGGAACGGAACAGATTGTTAGGTGCAAAAGCGGCCAAATTACTATTCATAAAATATAACTTACCGTTACTTAATTTTGAATATTAACAAAATGCAATATTGTTTTCTATACCTAGTAGATTTCTAATTATCTAATAAATCTATTTCTAATCTAGATTTGGTGTATTTGATACTTGATAAAGACATATTTGTAAATTTGTTTTTTTTTCATATTATTTACACTTCCGTTTCTGCATCCGTTTCCGTTTCTGCTAAAATTTACTTTTGACATCTGTTTCCGTTTCTGGTTCTGCTAAGACACTTCCGTTGCATCACTAATTAATATTGCGCTTGCAATAATAATTTCGTTACACTAGGCGCTCCGGCATGTAACGTCATTTTACCTAAGCGACGCCGGTCATATTCCCAGAACTAGTTAATACTTACAGATTCGGCGCAGAACTTATGAATTCATTAGTGTGCGGTCACTCACGCCGTTTGTGGCATGTTTTGTTTGTTACACGATGAATGATATATATTAAAAAACTAGCTGACCTGGCGAACTTCGTACCGCCTTAGCGTAGCTTTGAATTGAATGACGTTGACATTTGTCAGCGCGGTTATCGATGTGGTGTCACAGATTACCACAGATTTTTTGTTTTAAATTGAATGACGTTGACATTCGTTACGTTATATTTTTCAATCTTTCTGAGAGATTTTCTTTATATTTTTTTCCGTAAGAACCTTGTACAGAGTATTAGAAAACTACAAAAAAAAATCAGCCAAATCGGTCAAGCCGTTTTTATGTTATGTCGTGACAACGGAAAACGGGTTTCATTTTTATATATATAGATACTCCAATACATATTTGGAGCGGAGCGAACGAAGTGAGCGAAGCTCCCATGGATCAGCTTTAATGGCGAAATGTCTGTTACGCCATAACTTCCCGAGTTCTTAACCAAATTAATTTTTTTTTGTGTGGAATCGAATCAACAGGCTTAAGACCAGATTGTGACGGAGCCCGAATTTTGAAATTCGCAAAAATTCTCATCGAAAAAAAAAATATTTTTTTTTTAGGTATTAGGCTCCGCTCCAATATAGGTATGGTGCTAGCGTAGCATTTTAATATTGTATTTCCCTACGTGTCAATGAGCGACAGATAAATACCCAAATATTTTTTTTCGTGTATTAAGTAATAATAAGTAAAATTAAGATGCATACTAATGAGGCGTAACGTAATCTTCCGAAAGTGCCTTGTTCGTTCAGTAATATTTACTGACGTGGCGGCAGGTTTATTATTGCTATAAAAAAATCTAAATTTTGTTTATTGAAGTCATTTTAGATACTCTAATAACAGTTGACCTTTCTACCACAAAATAACCCGAGGACCGCACTGCACCACTGTCGACTGTACATTTTCTTTAAATAAAAATAAATGTAACGATGTTAGTTGTCAATAATATCTTGTCTTTGAAATACTAAACTATTTTCACTATAATTTTGGCTATCCTTGAAAATAATGAAACTGAAAAAGAAAAATATTGTGCCTATTTTCATAATTTCATTCAAACTTATGATTACCCTATTAGAGTGAGACGCAATCATCCTCATTCCACTTGTTCGTACGAAGGTAGTTAGTTCCATAGTGAGAACAGATTTTATTATAAATAAACTGCATTCTGTGTTTTAGTTCTTTCTAATTTTGTCTATGATTCATTCAATGTGCATGTTAGTCTGTGACTCGTTCACTCTTTCACTCACCTAAAACACCACACGAACGAAATTATTTTCTTTCTTTCTCTTATGTGAAATAGTTATAAAAACAAGGGGACATTTTTATTACAGTGTTCATTTTATCAGATTTTTAAATCATGGCAGAGTCGGACGTTGTGGATTTAGATCTTACAATTGATGATTTAGTTCCAAAAAGTACCGAGAGGTAACAAATACTATTGTTTTTCAATTACCCTACTCCTAAGGAAATTTTACTTTTCACTATGTTTGCTTTATAATTATCTTTATTTTCATTGGTATTCATACGCTTAACTCTTTAATTCTAGTAACTATTTATAATAATAAATAACACAATTCCAGTGCCTTGACATTTGACCTACATGCAGTCCGATGAAACTAGTTTGCTTTGTGCGTATAACGTAGGTAGGTGGGTTTGACGCTAGAAAATGGGTTTACTGCCAAAAAATATATAGACTACCTCACGAACTTTCATTGGCACATTTTTATTAAAATTTAATATTTCAATAATTTTAATAAAACATCTGGTTGTGTAATTGGAGCCTATTTTACTATCATGCAGGATAACATTTCTAAATAAGTATATGTATTAGTATGATTTATTGACCACTGTTTGGTAGTATCGCCAGTTCTGGGATAGAGACTCATAAGGGCAGATGTTATATATATATAATTTTAATTATCTATGTATCATGTATAACACAAGCATAACATTGCTTACTTTATATTACTAGGCTAACTAGTGTGAATAAAATATATAGTATAAAAATATTACAATAAGTACCCTTTTATTTTTCTGAACAAAATAATTTTTCTTCACCACTGAACAAAATGATTAAAATTTGTTATTCTTAGTTTACATACATAATTCTAATAAATTCAGGTTGGCAGAAGAAAAAAAAGAAAGTGGAAACCATCTATATAAATTTAAAAACTACAAGGGTGCCCTAGTTATGTACGATGAAGCTATAAAATTATGTCCCGAAAATGCTGCCTATTATGGCAATAGATCTGCTTGCTATATGATGTTGGGCATGTATAAAAAGGCTCTGGAAGATGCTCAGAAGGCAGTTGCATTGGACCCTACATTTACAAAAGGCTACATTCGCATTGCCAAATGTTGCATTGCACTAGGTAATTAGAAAATTTTACTTACACATAATATAATTCAGTAATGCATTGTTATGTACCAAAAATAGTTAAATTGCATGGCATGGCATGGCTATGTCCACTATAGCCATATGGATTACGGTTAGTAATTAACTAGTTATATTATTGTGCCTGTCAAAACTTGAGTTTGCTTGTACTACTTGTGTAGCTGTATACATTAAAAAATGACATTCTCATTTTTTTATTATATAATATAATTATTCTGTATTGTTATTAGGAGTCTATATTTACTACAGTTATGCTACATGCTAGGACACAGCTTAATGAAGCACATTTTCTTACTTTAAAAAGGGATTACTTTAATATTTTGGTTTTTCTTTACAAACAGAGACACTGCTGCCTAGCAGTTATGCATCTGCATGTGTCCTTCAAATAAATTCTCCTAGATGGAATTCCTTGTATTGGAAATCTTGGATCAACTACAACTTCAGTAGTATTGATGTTATCCAAATAGAGAATTTATTTGAAGGACACATTTTATTTCTAAATTTTATGAGCTAATCTAATGAATGGACAAATCAATATAATAGAAATGATAACATGTTAGATATGCAGTATAGCCTTTATTGTCAGAGATTTATACAGTTTAAAGATCATTCAGTTCAGATAATGTCAATTGATGTTGAGTTCTATGGGTTGAAATTTTTTTTATGGGTGGGTAGGTCAATGTGCTGTCAACCTTATTTATCTTTTTCATATTTTGACTAAATAAAAATGGCTTGTGATAAAAGCCTGTTGTTGATTGGAAAGTATAGATTATTAAAATTGTAGTGTTGTGTAGTGTTATGTTTACAACAGTATTTATTTTGAATCATTTGCTTGATACATTAATTTTTTTTATATTAATCCCTTACAAGAGTAATCTGAATTTAAAGAAAATCAAGATTATCATAAACATACAGATCAAAGCTTCTTATTAAAGTTATGGGTCTGGTCAGGTGATATATCTGGTGGGGAACAAGCAGTGAACCGCGCAAGTGAGTTGGGAGGCACTGATTGTGCGACCAGCGAGCGTCGCGCGCTGGAGTCGCTGCGGAAGCTTCATGAGGAGGGACAACGCGCTATGGAGGCTGCCGATTACCGCCGCGTCGTTTTCTGCATGGACCGCTGCCTCGACTACAGCCCCTCTTGCTCCAAGTAAGAATAACTTGAACTATATAACATTTTGAAGAAAATAAGCTTAATGAACAATCTAAATCACCATAAATTTAAAAGTTTGATTGTAAAATAAACAGGCTTTAGGCATAAAATAATTGCAAATATGGGATCTTACTACTACTTACTAAATAATGACAAAATCTAATTTTTCATTATTTAATGTAATTATTCTGTGTGAATTGAATACATCACAAGTTTTATGCTACTATAATTATATGCTATGCATATAAGAAACAACTTTTATTTTTATGTAAGTATTAAAATAACAAATACATATTTTTAAAGATAAGTAATGTATAGACATTGTGCATGTGTCATATTATGTAACATGAATGTCGTTATTAATTGGAACATTCAGTAACAAATTTTATGACAAGAATAAAAACATATGTTGGTGAATTTGGTATTTAACAACTTGAATTTTTGCATTTTCATGATTGTCGAATATTGCCAAAGGGTTGATAAAAATCACAACATAAACTTTATTTCTTTAAATTGATGATTTGATGCATTTTGGCTTTCCAAGATCTTTTTGATATGATAATATAGACTTTCATAACTTTTAGTGTCTGATAGGACGACTGACATTCTTCATGAAGATAGTAATAAACATAATTTGGGGAATGGTTATGTCAATTTTTTTTTTATTGTAATTATTATTTATCATTTTGGTCCATTCCATTATACAACATTTATTATCATCACCTGAGACTTGTTATAATAATGATGCTTGTTTCCAAATGTTTTTCTTGTTATGTTTAATGTGGCAACATAGATATGTACATTTAATCAACTTGATTCATAGGCCATCTTAGAACTGTGTTCTTTTTATTACTCAAATTGGTTGACAAACTTACATTGTCACAATTGACTGATTTACTGTGGTAAGGTTCTAGAAAAGCCTAGGATTCAAATTTGTTGACTGTACTATCGAAGCCTCTGGCGCCTTATCAGTCCTAAGTCGAAAGTCGCTATACACTGCACGATGCCTATCGCTTCAGGCCACACCCCGTTCCATTCATTCAACAATGGCGCGCGTGCGCAAACAAGCAATTCACGAACGCGTAAAGCAGATTGACAGTTGACAGTACTGACATCAAGGGCGATTTTAGAACTAGTTGTTTATGATTGGCCGTTGTATAAATCGTACTAAAATACGAAGCCAGTTAGGGATTGGTATGGGTCGTGTGGGCGTGTCCGATGCGATCAGTTCAAACGAATATTTCTACAAAGTGGTAAGGCACGAAAGACCTCGATTGTACATGCATTGTCTATTGCCTATTGTTTCATATTTTATTATTGTAATGTAACTGTCTGCATTATCCTTCATATTTACGTTTCAGGGCCAAGCTCAAAAAAGCCGAATGTTTGGCGTTATTAGGGCGTTGTCAGGAAGCTCAGGAAATCGCAAATGATTCTTTACGATTTGATAGTCTTGACGCCGAGGCCATTTATGTGCGAGGACTCTGTCTTTATTTTGAGGTTAGTACTTTTCATTTTTAAACAGTATTTATTAGTTTAAGTATAACAGTACATGGGTCCATTCAAAATCGGTTGTAGAAAAAGGTCACAGTAAATTATAATTCCAAATTAAAAAAAAAACCTAAATGTATAGGTACGCATACTATGTAGATAACCTTCTCAAATGCAATTTTGTGGTTGGCCGCGGTCTCTTGCCTCTATTTTCAGATTTTCATGTAATTATCTAGTGCAAGGTAAAAAATAGCAACTCTGCTACCATCATACTCAATTATATTAAAAACAATCTTTTGAATCAACATTAAGTCTTTATTCTCATGTACCACAAATAAAATTACTGTATTTATTCTTAATTATTTATTATTATTAAAGTAAAATAATTTTTCTCTATAAATTACTGACATTATGTTTTTAATTTATTTTTTTGCATTCACAATGCAATATTTCTATAAGATATAAAATGAAGGTAGTTAGCGTTCAACATTGGTGGAACGATATTAGCTCATACTAGAAGTTGAAATACGTTTGTAAAATTCGACACGTTTGCCAGCGTCGCGGTAGCTCAGCGGTCAGAGCAGTCGCCCGGATAGCGAAAGGTCGTGGGTTCGAATCCCATCTGAGGGCCTGAGGACTCGGAGGCGTAGTTGTTTTTACACACGTATTTTATATCTTACATTATAAAAATTGAATATAAATTATAATTATAATTATTTTTTACATTCACACCAATTAGCCTAGCCCAAAGTAAGCACAGTAAGGCTTGTGTTATGGATACTAGGGTAATGGATAAACATACATATATAATACATAGATATCTAATATTCATATAAATATATATAAATATCCATGACTCAGGTACAAATGCTCGTATTCATCATACAAACATCTGCCCCTACCGGGATTCGAACCCGGACCGTCGGTGCGAAAGGCAGGATCGCTACCGTTGCACCAAACGGTCGTCAATATACTGAAATTATAAAAATATAACCATGATATTGTGCATTAATTAAAAAAAAAGATATAAGATATAAAAAATGTAGATTCAGGTATCGGATCTTTAATACAATTTTAAACTTTATAAAGTGATGTATAATTTTCAAATAATTTGAATATTTTTCCAGTATCATCAACAGACTTTAAGTACACTATTTTTACTTCGCTTTCATCATCTACTTTGCCTAAGGCTTTGCCAAGATAAATATATTCATTTTTAGAACTCAAATTTAAGGTAGAAGGCACACACCTGCTTTGATTTTACTTGGATGAATATTTTTCTTCTCGATTAAGTTTTTATTATCTTTTTTGAAAGGCTGTGTTGAACTGATGTTTTAGTTTTTAATTCGATTAATGGAATATTATCACCGGATTCCAAGCTTGAACTGTATACAGGGTGTCCCAAAAACGACACGTCACAGTGACACTGGAGTTAGGCCAGCACAAGAGGCATCGAACAAGCCTAACATGACCTCAGTAAAAGTTGCTCGGTTTTCAAGATATTTCCAATTTAAACTTTTTCTAAATTTTCAAGTTTCTTAACATGTTCAGTGCTAGCATTATGTTAGATAGCCCTCAGGTTTCCATTTTTCTTTTGCACTCTTGTTGCGAATAGTTGCTTAAGATGATAGAAGTGTTATTTCGTTGACAACTTATGTAAAATGTGGAAAAATACTGGATTGAACTTGAAAAAAATTGAACAACGAAAAATAACTTTCAACTTTGATCACTTGCCGTGAAAAAAATTTCAAAGAAACTAAATGAGCAAATAACTTTAAAAACTTGCATGTGTTATGCCAATTCCAAAATGGTATAACACATGTATCTTATTGGTTTAATAAGTTTACAGTAAATGCTCGAACTGTCTCCCTTGAACTCTAATACATAAGTGACATCGCCTAATAAAATTACGGCTCAATGTTCTTAAGCTGATTTCTGATATGGTGCGAGCTGCATCGAATACACGTCGCCGTAACTCTTCTTCGGATCTTATTGGTTTCGCATAAACTTTGTCTTTTAGACAACCCCAATAAAAGAAATCTAAGGGATTTAGATCCGGGGAACGCGGTGGCCATGAAATTGGCCCCTGTCGCCCAATCCATCTTTCGGGGAATGCGTTGCTTAGGTACTGACGTACTGGTAAGGCATAGTGTGCTGGGCAGCCATCTTGTTGGAACCACATCCTTCGTCTCAGCGCCAACGGAGTATCTTCCAATAATACAGGAAGGTTGTTTCGCAAATGTTCTAAATAATTTTGTCCATTCAGAACAGGCGGCAACTCGACCGGTCCCAATATTTGACCGTTGAAAATTCCCGTCCACAGATTAATTTTAAATTGGTACTGTGATCGGTCTTCTCTTTTTTCATGTGGGTTGTCTAATTGCCAGCTATGGATGTTGTGCAAATTGATATACCCATCCCTTTTGCAGGCTGATTCGTCGCTCCATAACACTTCATTGAAGAAATTTGGATTTTCTCTCCATTTCTGAATCATTGTCCGGCAAAACTGGACACGCGCAGCGTAGTCCGCCGGAAGCAGTGTTTGGACGCGTTGGATATGGTAGGGATGGTATTTGTGGCGTTTTAAAATTCGATGTGCCGAAGATTTGGGAACACCAGTGCGGCGTTCAATAATTCGCACTGAAGTTCCTGGCTCCTCTCGTACTTGCTCTAACACCACGTTGTCGTCAACAGTCCGAGGTCTTCCTTCTGAGTGACTCACTCCAGGTAATCTGCCATCACGATAAGCGTTCACAACTCTTAAGATCACTTCGTAAGTCGTCGGATTACGGATTGGATATCTTTCGGAGTATAATCTTGCAGCCAATCTTGCGTTGTACGAAACATTGCCTCGATTGGAAACCTGCCTGGTTTCGCCGTAAATCAAGTGCATGTCCGAGTAGTCACGGTGAGTGTATTGGGTACCACGATTTGCCATCGTTAATAAGACAGTTCCGTAAAGCAATATCAGTGTCCAACAGAGCGCCGAGTTGTCGTTCAAAACAGAAATCAGAGTCCAGAGAAAAGCCAAGTCGATTTAAATTAAGGAATACACGGAAACAAGGAACGCAGAGATTAACACGGTTGTCGTACGAAACGCAAGGTAACGAACTGTCGTAACAACTTGATTTGCAGTGCAGGGCCATAAGAATTAAAACTACAACCCCTCTTTCTTCTCCATTTCTTTGAAAAGATGATAACGACACGTACGTCAAAAACAAAGCTATTTGCTTACAATATCTAGCCGACAAAAGGGTAATAAACTATCCTTATCTTTCATTCTCATGCATTTGACAAACAAAAAAGCTAATAGATAACAATAACAATGCCTTATCGTTGCGCGTGACATTATTTTTTTACCTGCTAGCGGTAGCTTCCGGGGTTCCTAGTATTAGTGAAGCATTAAAAAATCGTATAATATTAAAATAAGACACATGTGTTATACCATTTTGGAATAAGCATAAGACATGCAAGTTTTTAACGTTATTTGCTCATTTAGTTTCTTTGAATTTTTTTTCACGGCAAGTGATCAAAGTTGAAAGTAATTTTTCGTTGTTCAATTTTTTCAAGTTCAATCCAGTATTTTTCCACATTTTACATTAGTTATCAACGAAATAACACTTCTATCATCTTAAGCAACTATTCGCAACAAGAGTACAAAAGAAAAATCGAAACCTGAGGGCTATCTAACGTAATGCTAGCACTGAACACGTTAAAAAACGTGAAAATTTTGAAAAAGTTTAAATTGACAATATCTTGAAAACCGAGCAACTTTTACTGAGGTCATGTTAGGCTTATTCGATGCCTCTTGTGCTGGCCTAACCCCAGTGTCACTGTGACGTGTCGTTTTTGGGACACCCTGTATAACATTGTAAATAGATTTCCTTTTAGTTGTGGAATTACTGTCGTCGGATTCTTTAACCATATCCTTTAGTTGAGAATAGTTTTTCAGACACATGTAAGAGCAGAAACCATATTGCCAAAAACAGCTTAATTCTTGATACTTCAGTGTTCCCACTTCTTCTGTTAACACTTGATGTAGTTTCATTGTACCATACAAAGGAACGATTTGTGCTGAAATTTCCCCCACAATTTTTCAATGTCGTCGTCAGTTATAAGGAATATCTTTACTTTACTACAGTCTTTCAGAATCTGATAGAATGAAGTCGCATTAGAAATGCTTTTCCCAACGTTAACAAGTTAGTCAGCAATCTATTTAAGGAAGCCACCAATACCATCAGCCGCTCCTTTACCGTGTCCCGCCTCAGTTGTACTTTGAGAACAGTCTTGTGCATATGAGGTAGAAGTTTTGTTTCTGACGGTATTGAGTTGCGGGTCCATCTGAAAATATGTGTATTGATTTTATCTTAGGAAATCGGTCTTGAATTGAGTTACTCCAGATTTCCGAAGGGCTGTAAGATAGGTTGTTCAATACTGTGCAAAAAGTCTCCACTTCGTAATTTTTATTTTTCGAGCTTAGCTTTTATAACACGCCAGTATGTAAGGATACTTGGTAACGCGAACCACCAAAGTGGTGCGATTGTATCTCTTCGTGTAACTTGCAATTGTAATTTTCACTGAAATCTACAATTTATATTGAAATCTTTGAAAGTCTCTTCGAATGTATCTATCAAATTATCCACCTTCATCGCCATCTCTTTGTATTTATCAAATTTACATGTTAACAAAAGGTTATTATTATAAAGACCTCGGGACTAAAGTTGAAATAATCATAGATGGTACAATAAATTTTCTCAAAAGTTATGGAATGTGTTTTTGAAAATGTTGTATTTACTTAATTATAATTTATATCAACAAAACAGTTATTTGAGATGGTAAAAAGATATTATGATCTTTACATATTGCACTGAGATCAGAAAAAGAACTTTCTTGTGTGGAAAGCATCTCGGTCACCATGAGTGACTATTCTGTGACATGAAAAATGTGGTGATTAATCAATAATGAACCTGTTTTTTATATGTAAAGTTATGTAATAATTAGCCATTAATTAACAACCCCCAAAACATTACAATATTTTATTAATATCTGTAAGAAGAAATTATATTAGCTTAGGGACAACATTTTCTGCAACCAATTTTAAAATGACCCACATATGTTATGTTTGAGAAAATTTTACTATTAAGAGTATTTTGGTTCCTTCTAGGACAAAGATGAACAAGCTTTCAAACATTTCCAACAAGTATTGCGGCTTGCTCCAGACCACAAAAAAGCAATGGAAACCTACAAAAGAGCAAAACTTTTGAAACAAAAGAAAGAAGAAGGTATTGTATACATATTTTTTTTCTAAAATGGTGCCGAAATTGTACATATGTATAATTAAATGTTGTTAATGCTATTCTGTTTTCACTTGTAGGTAACGAAGCATTTAAAATGGGAAGATGGCAGCAAGCTCTTAACTTGTACAATGAAGCACTGTTGGTTGATAAAAATAACAAAACCGTGAATGCTAAACTCTGCTTTAATAAAGCGACAGTTTGCGCTAAATTAAATCAAATCAAGGAAGCTGCTGAGGCCTGTACTGCTGCTCTTGAATTGGATGAGAACTATGTCAAGGCTCTCCTCAGACGTGCCAAGTGTTATACTGAACTTGGCGAGCATGAGGAGGCTGTAAAGGATTATGAAAGGTTGTACAAAATTGACAAATGCAAAGAGAACAAACAATTGCTGCATGAAGCTAAAATTGCACTGAAGAGATCTAAACGCAAAGATTATTACAAGATCCTTGGAGTAGATAAATCGGCATCTGAAGATGACATCAAGAAAGCTTACCGGTAAGAGCTGAGCATTATTTCTTTATACTTAATGTACAAAGGTAAACTAAATGCCTTGGGCATTTTATACCAGTCAACCTTAGAGTGTTGTAGGGTGCACAGCACAACCAGTGCTAAATAAAAAAATCAAAGGAAGAAAATGATGAATTATAATAATAAATAGAGTATACCATCAACATTTCACAGCTAACAGCTTGCTTGGTATTATATGATGAGATTTTCGCAACTAGGTTTTTTATGTGTACTGTCTGGTGGATATTCTGATGTTTAGGGGAAGGGCGTTTCACAGAAGACTAGAATAAGTAAAAAATTAGTCATATGAGAGCGATGAGAAGGACAAATAAGTAAATGGTTAGCAGAAGAATAGAATTTTTTATTGTAAGAGTACTTCATTCAAGCACTGGATACGTGAAGTATAATCAAGAGACGCATTAGAGGAGCTTAGTAGAGTAAAGGTGGTCAAGGCCATCAAAACTTCTACGCTGCCGAATGGTGAACCATTTAAACAGAGATTGGAGTGCTGATAAATGAAAATACACGTACCATGACGGTCAACTTCCCATCCTCAACCATTGCCCTATTATCGCATGACACAGGAGGACACTAACGATACTATGTCTAGGCCTAAAACAGGACTGAAAAGGACTTAGAATGGATATTTCTTTTATTGTGAATAGAAAAGCGCTTCACCGCTATCTCGCCTGATGGTAAGCGACGATGCGATCTAGGATAAGACGCGCCTACCTAGAAGATACCTATTTACTGGTGACTTGAAGTCCCCTAAACTTCTTCTTCACCTAAACGCGCGTGAGAAGTTATACTTCATTGGCATAATTAAATAAAATAAATAATTTATATTATAAACAAATAAAAATAATACATACCGACAGTTAACCTCAAATCAACAAACGCATTCAAAAAGTTTATAATATAAAAACCACTTAAATCAAATTGTTATAATGTTATTATATAATATAAATTTTATTATAATATTATATAAATTATTGTAAACCACCATAAATATACACACACACTCCTAAATATTTGAGAAACTACCTTGAGCCAATTAGCGGCCAACTTCATCCTGCTGGTTTATTACATGCCGCTTATGCTGGCACCTTAAACCTGTTACTTTTGTGTTACAGTGATGCGCGCTCATCTTAAAATTTCACTCTCATCATTTTTTCATAACGCGCCTAAAGAAGTATAACATCAATAATATAAGGATATCACTCACTTTAGGAAAAAGCTATTACTATTCATTAAATCTCATCAGCGCCAGCGTTTCCTACTTTGTCTCCTGGTTAGACCTCCTGGTACATGACCCTGTACCATGTACCCTAACACATTTTTTAATGGTATTTGGACCTCTTTAACTTGTTTTATCCTTTAGGAAGCGCGCGCTAGTGCACCATCCGGATCGGCACGCAGGGGCGTCGGAAGGCGAGCGGCGCGAACAGGAGCGGCGTTTCAAGGAAGTGGGCGAGGCGTACGGCGTGCTCAGCGACCCCAAGAAGCGCGCCCGCTATGACCACGGCCACGACCTCGACGACGACGGCGCCGGGATGCCAGGTCCGTCAAAACGTCACAAACCACACCACACATAAATTCTTTTTCTTTATTTGTGGCTTGCACAATTTGTGCATTTAGCCAGTGTCAAGTGAGTATAATTGTCAATTTTTGAGTAATTTCCTACGTTTTGGTGAAGATATGGGGTGTTACTGAAACCTCCTTTCTTGAGTGAGCGCGAAAAGACACCTTCCACTGTTTTGTTTGACTGGCCGAAACTCATGCTTATCAGTGGCGTGGGGTGAAAAAAAAGGAAGGTAAAGCCGGACCAAAAAACGGCTAATGCGTAATTAAACAAAATATCATATTATAAAAAAATATGCAATAAATTACATACCTGACCTGAGTGTGTTCATGTGTTGTGTTAGTTTACCTTTTCCATAACTACGACGAAATGTTAGGTTTGGTGATTTGCTTGCGTTGCGTGCGTTGTATGCAATTTATCAGTTGTTAGTGTTCACCACCTTCACCATACATGACATCACTGGTATTATATGAACAGTGCATGTCGAGTATGATAAAAGTGGCTTTGAAAAAAGCCGTTTTAAGCACACGTCACTCGCACAGGGGTTATAATATATAGAAAAACAAGAACCAAAAATAAGTGAAACTTCACTTGCTGAACATATTCTACTAACTATATTATTACAAATGGTGAATGTTTTTACTTAATTACGCGAAAATGGCTTAACGAATTTGGATGAAATTTGGCATGCATGTAGCCTTGGACATGGAATAGAACAATCAACATGGCCTGAATTCCACACATACGAAATCGCAGGCATAAGCTAGCAAATAAATATCAGTAGAAATATTGGATGTTTTTATTTTGTTACTTGTCGTTTGTCGTCTGTCTTCGCCATATATATATTCTATAACCCGATAAATTTACGTAACATTTTTTTTGATAAATTATTTATTTATACATGATTTTAAATTATAAATTATTTTATTTGTATTCTAACATAATTCTACGGTTTTTCTTTACGAAATGAGCCAGAATCCTTTCATAAAAGTCGCTTTTTTGTTGCAATTTTAACAATAGATGTTTTTCAATTGATATTACTCCGAGATTTGATAATCTTGCCTCACTTTGGCTGTTTCGTGTATAAGTATGAATCCGCTTCAATGCCGAAAACGACCTTTCCGCGGAAGCCACCGATACGGGAAGAGTCAAAATAATTTGACATAAAATTAAAAGCTGAGGAAAAGCTTCATTCAACGTGGATTTAAAAAGATATAAATAAAGTTCGTAAACATCTAAATTACTAATTGATGAAGTACTGTATAAAACTTTTAATTCGTTTTTTAAGGCGTGAAAATCAAATATATTTGGAAATTCGGATATTAATTTAGACACGCTTTCCTCAGGAAAACTACTACGGTAACTCGCGTATTTCGATTTGTTGACTAAATCAAGAAAAGTTAAGTTCTGAAAAGATGAATAACGGGAGTTTATTTGGCTTTTGATGTTATCTATTATTTCAACGAATAAACGCTTGTATTGTGTTTTTAAGTCAATTTCTGTATCCAGCCGCCGGCGTCGTCGTGGTGGTTCACAATATTCCTGAATACTACTGAAAATAAAATCAAATTGCTTTAAAAACTCTTCTGACATCCAAGATTGAAATGCATTTATTTCTCTAACTGAGGTTTCGATGTCGACTTGTTTGGTTTGAAGCAAAGCAAATAAAATGTCAGTTCTGGCAAAAATCTCCGAAAAAACATGTAAAAGGAAACAAAATTGCATATCTTCTAATTTACTTACAAACGACTCCGACATGGATACAGAATCAACATCCCACGATTGGGGATCATCTAATATATGATTAAACGTTTCAATCATATCTAACCTGCAATTAAATATAACATTAATAATGCGTGAATGATAATGCCATCGCGTTTCAGCTACTCCAGGCATACGACGGTCGGAAAACTGTTTTAAAAGATTTGACCGCTTCGACGATTTGTTGAAAAACCTGACAATTCCATTGATATGACCAAAAAATGATTTTAATTCCGAAATATTTTCCAAGGATTTGCTTAAAACCAAGTTAAGTATATGAGCATAACACGGTACGAAACGTGCGAGAGGGCATTGACCCCGTACTAAAGACTGAACGCCTCCGCGTTCACCTGTCATAACGGCCGCACCGTCGTATGTCTGACCGATCAATTTGTCTTTGCATCGATATTGTTCAAGAATATTAAGCAACTGAGTCGCTAATACAGCCGCTGTCCGGCTTTCACTAACGTCGTAAAAACCTACAAATCTTTCCTCCAGACCGTTTTCGGTTAAATAACGAAATATGACTGATAATTGTTCCCTATGACTAACATCTGGGGTTTCGTCTATCATGACTGAAATGAATTTAACTTAGCTAATCTCAGACCTAATCTCGTCTAAAATTACCGCCGCGATGCATTGTATAAGATAATTTTGAATGTCTCCCGAGAGACCGGTAAACACGGAGTGTGAATTAGATGAACATTGATCAAGATGAGAGTCTATAACGCTGTCGTACTTACTCAAATAAAACAATGTTTCTACATAATTGCCACGATTGTCTGAATTTAAGTTTTCACTATGGCCGCGGAAAGATAACTCCTGTTTTCCAAGAAGAACAACAGTGTCAATTAAACGTTTCATTAAGTTTCGATTACGCTCCACTTTTCGATTATGGGCTTCATAACTATTACCGAAAAATGTTTCTATTCTATTATTTCCAAAATCGTGTAATAATAAACATCTGCGTAAATGTTTTTCAGTTTGAGTATGTTTCCTAGCCGAATTTGTCAAATTATTAATGTCTGAAAAACCCGTTTTATTCCAAGCACTGTTTGTATCGGAAAACAACAAACATGGAAAACAAAATAATTTATTTAATTTGCAACTGCCCGTTAACCAATTGTATTTATCATACATAGAACTGTGAAAATGTTTGAAAAATCCGTCTTTACGCCTATAATCAATTTTTATATCGGGACAAGCCCGTCCATTTTTTATGATATATTTTTTATTTTCGAAAGATTGATTGGAGAACGAAGTTAAGTCATTTAATAAGTAATCTGTAAGACAACAGTCAATTTGTATCAATGCCGCCATTTCTCGTCTAACCGCGTCACGACAAATAACAAAGTTAAATAAACTATAAAGACAAACCTTTACGAGGAAACGAAACAAACTATTTATTACAGACTAACACAACACTCGGCAAGTAAAATTTCACTTATTTTTCACATCTATTCATTCACATAAACAATAATTCACATAAATGCTAATTTATAGCATAAATTACCCGTGCTGACCGTGACCGCGTAATGAGTGATCTGTGATCAATCAAGCGAGTGTCAGCCTCAAGGTCGAGGTCGCGCGAAACTAGACGCTCAAGCGAAACGAAACCTTAACGTGAGACAAATAAAGATTGGTAGGCTATCCGAGATCGAGTTATCTATAAACAATTATTACGAGGCTTTTGCATGTATTTGTTTATGTATGTGTGAGTGATTTGCATACATTTGGCATTTGTAAATTCCCAATATTTTGATCGGGTTGCCGGAGCGGAGGAGCGCGTCGCACTTGTCGCGTCATATGATTGTAAACTGTGTTTGTGTGCGTTTGCTATTTCAAATACATTGCGTATCTTGTATACGGGATATAGAAGAATATTTTTACAAAGCGCGCAATGTAATTATGGCGTTTGCAATCCGAAAGCCGTTGAACTTCGGCTTACATTACAAAGCGGGGTAAGCTATTATTGAAAATAATAAAAAAATTATTAGTGATCGCCAAGGCAACCTGATGGGAATCGTGTTATATGCACGCGTCGCCACTGATGCTTATTCAGAAACACTCGGTGGTTAATAACCCACCATCGCTACAGACTAATATCAACCACAACACAAAATTTAACAAGAAAACCAAAACCATTAAAGTAAGGCTTCTCGACTCGACTCGGCTCACAAGGAAATTCACAGGCGCGAAACGAACCCACAACCTTTGAAAATCCGGTCCAATCCATATATAAAATTATAAAACTAAATGGCTGTTTCATCTTAATCGATTGCCCAAACATGTGTAAAGATGTTTCTTTCGAAAATGCGAGGATGTTTCTCTCATTGATGAGACAACGCTGGCCTACAGCGTGAAACTAGAAAGGTACTGGAAAATTTCGACGGGTGTTCACAAGGCTCGGTAGCTCAATTGGGATAGCATTAAACCGGACTTCTAAAGGTTGCAGGTTCGATTCCCGACTAAGAATTCATTTGTGAGCCGAGTCGTTTTTGCTCCAGTATTTCTCTATTGAATTTATCATATAAGATAGCATTGAAAAATCGCATAAAGAAATATAAAACACCACACATGTTACTACGGTCGACAGAAGTATTAAATGATTGCAGTACGATCCACTCAACGCACAATTTACGGTAACTGCACCTATTTGGAGCTGGTTATATTAGGCGTTTCGTGCGCTCCTTTAAATTTCATTAGTTTGCTTGGTGTAGGTTTCATTGTATTTGCGAAACGTGCGTAACTGATCTGCTTATGGGCTTAGGGCTAAAGTATAGATGTCATTAAAGTTATAAGTTGGTCCGGTTTTAATAATCAGTTAACTAGCTGATCCGACCCTGCGTTGCTGTGTTATAAATTAAAATGAAACCTATCCTATGTCCTAAGTCATAACAATCAGCACAATAAAAGAAAATCGTCAAAATTGTTGAGTAGTTTCGGAGTTCACCACTTTGACAGGGGATTTTTATATATATAGATGTTCCAGAGTCATTTGAATATTAGCTTGTACAAAGTCTATGTCAAACAGTGTAAAGAAATCTGTCTATAATGTTAAGGCAAACATAATATACATATATATATACAGGGCCATTTTATAAACACCATCCAAATTTATATATTATATTCTTTGAAGAAAGTAACGAAACAAGATTTTTTTCTTTTAATATCACTCAGTACTAAAATATTAAGTTAAGCCTACACAAAGTTATCCGAGGAAAACTACCGATTGCTGTCACAGTCACGCTACGCACGGTGTTTTAGCAGATGATTACACGACCCCCGCCCCGCCCTCCCGTATTTCATTGATACATTACAATGATTCTCATAAGTTGCAAATTTAAACGACAAAAAATAGGAACGTCAAATTGAAGAAGAGATAAGTTGATTTATTCTTTGATTATAACAATATTAATCGATAACACTTTTAATAAATAAAAAATGAACATAAAAGTAAGCCACACCTTATGCACTTACGTCGCATTTTTTAAAATTTAATCAACTTATGTACAATAATTGGTTGGAGTAAAGCAAAGGGTGTTTCTTAACCACAGAATCTAAAAAAACACAGGGATCGCAAAGGCAATTCGAAAATCGCAAAAAAAATGCAGTGCCAAAACCTTAGTACCTACCTACCTAAGTTATTTTTGTCTATTTTACACGATAGGATAAAGAAATGTATAATTAATAGTTCTATATTTTTGTGAAGAATTTCACAAGTCTTAGCCGCCCTGCACACACTTTGCTTTACTCCAACAAAATAATTAATTAAAAATCCATTCAAAATACACTTACATGAAGTTTGAAAACAATCACTTTACTTCAAAGTGTAGGCGATTTCTCTCTCAACAGTCTTGCACGTTTATGAACATTGTCTTTAATTGTATCACTCGTTTTTTCACTTTGTCACTTCGTTAAATGCACGGATTATATTTATATTTAAGTTCTCGAGGCTTTGGGCCTTCTTCACATAAACCCGTCGTTCAATTTCGCCCTCGATTTCAATTGCAAGTGTGAACACATTTCGTTAGGTAGATAATTATGCGACGTAAATGCGTGAACGCAACATTGTACATCGCGGAAAGTCCGCGGGTGACTGATTTCATTGCGCCGATGTCGTTACAACTTGCGCGCGCAGCTCGGTGGGGCGCTTCGGGCGGTCGGTCGTTCAACTGTAAGTACCTATTTTGCCAGTAACCAGCTGTTGTAATAATTCGCTCGGACAAAATTTTTTTTTGCGTAAATTTTACCTCCCAATTTTTTTTCATAAATGAAGTGTTTGAATGATATCTTATGCCTAGAAAAAATTTGGATGGGGTTTATATAATGACCCTGTATATATATATATATATATATGAAACAGTTTAAAGTTAAATGAAAAAATTGTATCTGTTTTTTTATAATTTTAATTATTCTTATTCCAGATATCGACCCTAACGTCGTGTTCCAGTCGTTCTTCAACCGTGGCGGGCAACATTTCGGATTTCATTCGGACGGTGGTTTCCCTGGAACAGCTTTTAGCTTCCAGTTTGGTTAAATGTTTTTACTTGCAGTCGTTAATTCGGCGAGTTATGTAATAAATAAAAAAAAAAATGTTTATTTTCTAGAATAAAATAGCTCCCAATGAATATTCTCCTCAAGTCATATAATATCTAATTAGCCAAAGCATTAGCTAATAGTTTAGCTAATTCAAATGTATGGTCGCGAAATTTAAATTTAACCACTTTTTATAAAAACTATTTCGTGCTGTGGACAATACTTGCTAGTTTTTTTCACTTAAATCAGAAAATCTATCTGACAGATATAGAACATTTAATCTGAAATTTGAGTTTGTGACTGTGTAAAAAAATTATCATAAATAACAACTTTCAACTGCCAAATAAACCATATTCAAATTTTCCTCGCAATGCCAGATGACTGCGACGTTAATAGTAGTATTCTCTTAATAACTAGAATCGTGACAATGGGATGGTACTTTTTGATGACTGAGCATGTTAGATCAATACTATTTAAAAATAGCTCCTTCGTGCACAGAGTATGAAACTTTAAAGGACAAGTTGTGCAAGCGCTATGCCAAAGACGTACGGATTATATTTGTAGCTGGCCCGCTTAACCCTTAATTACTCGCAACAAAAATTCCACTTATGCTCGCCTGGGGTATATATAACCCCAATTTTAAAGGTATAATAAAAATACTTGTAACAATTTTGTCTTATTTTTATTATAAACAAAAAAATCAGTAAACTTTGTACTTAAGAATAACAATATTCATAATTAACATTTCATAAACTATTAATGAGATCAATCAATTTTTTTAAGAACTATTTAATCAGTACTTTCATCATATACTATGATGGAGTGGTCACGACAAATTTGCTACTGGCATTTGGCACTTGCAAATTTTAGACTAGACTTTTCACATATATGACACCTTTTATAATTTGTAGTTTACCCACCTCTCGTCGTGGAGCCACAGTATCTTGAAGATCAGTACTTCTCTTAAGGTATTTTTGTATGGCCCGGGGTAGTTTGTTTATGAGCATTTGTCAGATTAACTGCAAGGTGTTTGTGAAAGTCTCTTCTCGATATTTTAGGTGTGTTTTTGTTTCTTTAATGACATAAGAATTGATATCAGCGATTTTGAGAAGGTAATAAAAATATAACAATTTTATAACGTTAAAGGCATACATTTAAAGTTAAGCAAAACAACATTCTGCACTCAATTGTTTCCTAAAAATATTAAAAGTTATGAAACTCACTTGTCAAAAAAAGTCTCACTCGCGTGATGCAATATTTACCCCAGACGAGATTTCTCGACTCAACCACGAGTCGCGGAACGGCGCTTGCCATTGAATGATAGCGGGGGGGACATATTTAGTCAGCTACTGTTAACGCCATTATGTTAAATTCAAAATTGGGTGAGTTATAACGTTTTAAAAACTCGCTGGGGGTAAGGTATACCCCACGCGAGTAATTAAGGGTTAATAGAGCGCCTGCGACGTTAGAGAACTACAAATGAGGTTGGCAAGGTAAAGGACGGATGGCGCCCGCACCGCCACCTCGAACGAGTCATTAAAGCGGCCCATCAAAAGGAACTTCCTTCATCACTATGTGCTGCCGGACAGTTTAAGCGTTATTAGATATTATGTGTATAAGGATGTTCTTTCATTCCACACTAATAAAATACTGATAATATTTGTAAACTAGCTATCTAATACTAATATTAACAATAATCAAGATAGATATAGCCCTGTGGGTATATCTATCATTGTTAAAAAAATATAACAAAACAATAGCGTTTGAACATATGATAACCCGCATAATATGAAATCTGTGACTAGTGTGTGAAAATATAAAGTATTGCGAATATTATATTATATGGTCATTTCAAGGATCGCCTTCTTACTAGAGACTACATAAAATATTCTGGTAAAGATGTGTAGAATCTTATTTAGTAGTTTTAATATTGACTGATTTGTTTAAATAGTTTAAGTAAATTTAATTTTCATCCACTTTACTGATGTGTGCATTTTATGCAATTCAATTAGTCTTGTTAAGTATTATACTTAACCATAGTGTTCAAACATGAAAAATATGTAAACAAAATAATCGATAGAATGTGTAGACTAAACTAAAAATAAAGAGCAGTAGATATACTTAAATAATTTTAACAGTAGACAGTAAGTCTTTAACATTTAATAACAACCAAACATACCTACAACATCGATGTTACAAACTAAAAGCAATCACCATTGATTTTTCTCAGATCAAATTAATAAAAAAGTGTATATAACTTGGGCGTATTATAGCATACTGAGTATTATGCACGTAAATTTTATTTATGTATGTATAATATATTCATTTTTAGAAAGTTATCACAAAATAATTGTATATGTTAGTAGTTTTGTCGTTTCATTTTTGTAACTATATTTCGGTCCAAAATAGATGAGTTCTTGGAAAGGAAAATCTGTACTTGCATGAAAGTTATTGTAACATGATTTTAGTGATGCAATAACGAAAGTACTATTTACTTCGTAATTATACGACTGTGAATAGTTTTAATTATTAGGAAAAGAAATAAAATCCCAACAACACCATATATTGAGTTTTGCTTCTGGAAACCCTAATCTATCTTCGGCACGATGCAACACAAATAATCATTAATGTTAATTATAATATTATTTATTACATTCGCAACAGCCTAGCCCAAAGTAAAGCACTGTAAAGCTTGTGTTATGGATACTAGACATACACTTACGATTCATAGATATGTAGTATTCATAGGGATATATATATTAATGCCTAACGACACTGGTACAAATCGTATTCATCACACAAACATCTGCCCCTTCCGTAAACTACTAAGATATAGTAATAGATCGACTAGCAGTGACAAGCGCCGCGAAGTGGCATAAAGAATGAATGAATACTCTTTATTGTACGCACATGAATCCATTAACGATTACATAAACACAAGGAGACGTACAAATGGCGGCATTAACACTATAAGCGATTTCTTAAAGGGAACATCGGGTTGGACAGAAAATTATGGGTAGTTGGCGGTATACAGCTAAAAATAAGGTTTAACCCATTCCATGCGGCGATATAATTTACACTTATTAGCCAGGTGCAGAACGGTTTTCGTCCGGAACGCCGATGGGCGTCCTTCGCACCTCACAAGGATATTTTGAAACGCCGATCGGCGTTTTCAGCACTGTGTAAAGAAATTAACCTTTTTTACGCTTTAATCTTAAGAAAAATTACAAATATGCCAAACAAGTGACATGTTCACGACCGATCTGAGGTAAAAATTAAATAAACAGCTGTTAGAATTTTTTGGGAAGTGTTTGTGCTTTAAATAATAGGGGTTAAAGTATGAAATTGCCGTTTTATTGCAATAGGTTCTTTGAATTGACATAGAATCTTCATGGTTTGAGGTTTTCGAATGAAACTTTTTTTAAATGGTTTCTATGATGTTCTTTTTTTAAAAAATGTAAAACATTTGAATATCGACTTTCAATTGTTTTTGTTATTCAATTTAGACAAGAAAGATGGATACTGCGAAAATTCGAGTTATTTTTGAATACGAGTTCCGACGCGGAACTAACGCGGCAGAAACAGCCCGCAATATCAATGCTGCGTTTGGAGAGGGGTCTACTAATGAACGCACCGTGCGATTTTGGTTTAAACGCTTTCGTGATGGAAATTTCGACTTAAAGAACGAGCCACGAGGAAGACCGCCCACACAGGTAAATAACGATGAATTAAGAGAGATAGTGGAAGCCGATCCTAGTCAAAGTACCCAGGAATTAGCGGCATGGTTTAACGTTACCTTACCCACAATATTGACTCACTTGCGTCAAATCAATAAAATAAAAAAATACGAAAAATGGGTGCCTCATGATTTGACTGATCTGCAGAAAGAAACGCGTGTTGAAACTTGTGTTGCCTTGTTGAACCGGTACAGAAATGAAGGAATATTGGATCGAATTGTAACATGTGATGAAAAGTGGATTCTTTATGATAACCGGAAAAGAAAAATGCAATGGCTGACCCCAGGTCAAATGCCACAACAGTGTCCTAAAGCAAAACTTACCAATAAAAAGGTAATGGTAACTGTTTGGTGGTCTCAGCATGGTGTTATTCACTATAGTTTTCTCCGATCTGGTCAAGCAATAACGGCAGATGTCTATTGTGCCGAACTCCGAACCATGTTGACAAAACTAGCAGTAAAACAGCCCCGACTCATGAATCGATCTTCACCATTATTGCTCCACGACAACGCGAGACCTCACACAGCACGAGAAACCATTTTGACCCTTCAGGAACTGCAGTTAGAAACCATTCGTCATCCTCCGTATTCACCAGACCTTGCTCCAACGGACTACCATTTTTTTCGTGATTTGGACAATTATCTACGTGACAAGAAGTTTTCTTCCCAGGAGGCAGTACAAAATGCTTTCACACAGTTTGTGCAGTCTAGATCGTCGGAATTCTATCGCAAAGGCATTAATGACCTTCCCATTAGATGGCAGCAATGTATAGATAATAATGGCAACTATTTTGATTAAATAAATTTGTTAAAAATTTAAAAAATAAACAATATAGATTTTCAGTACAAATCGGCAATTTCATACTTTAACCCCTAATATTAAAATTGTGAAAATATGGCGAATAATGGTAAGTAAATTGTTTTATTTAAACAATTATAGATAACTTTTAACGTATTGTCTCATATATTTTAGTTTAAAATTATAGGAAGAGCTAAATTATCAGTATAACTTTATATCAGAGGTGGCAAACCTTTTTATACCTTTGGCCTTTTTCATAATTATCCTTTAACCATTGCCCTTTTATATTGATATTTTTATTTTCATATTTTAAGTGACATGCATTCACCATGCAATATTATAAAAAAAAATTGGGTACTTCGTAATGATCAGTGAATGGACTTGAAGAAAAAAATTAGTGAATTACGGATTACATATTTTTGTTATTCATTATTTCCTTTTCCGTAGATTGGATTTATACGTTTCCATATAAAGAAATGGCCCGTATATAAAACTTTTAAATATACTATGTGACAACCCTGGGGGCACACATTTTGTAAATTTGGGCCAATATGCCCATTCTCCTTAACTTTATCCTCTAGATTATAAAATAGCTTTTGCACTCAGCAATATCAAAATAGCAAAACTTCACTTTCCGGGCTGTGGGGATGAAAATATTTTTTGTTTTTTTTTTACTTCCCGAAACTTTCTAAAAAAACATGTTTCAAATTTGAGAAAGATTCTGAATATTTCGTATCATTATAAGAAATTTTCTGTATTTTTCGGAGTAAATCAGAAATTATTTCTGAAAAATATTTACACACGGGATACTATACCCACTTGTTTGTATCATTTTGCGTGTTGCGCTTAATCACCATCAATTTGTCAATTTCCAAAATTATCTTACGTTAATTTGCGAAAACTTCCTTTTTCATCTAAATGCAAACAAATTGGTGAAAAAGAATATTGTAAAATTAATTAAATACTGCTTTATCTGCGTAGTTTACCATTTGAGTGTTAATAAAAAATATATTTAATACAAATACATGTATATTAAACAAAATTAACAATGTTATTTAATAGTATATGTATAAAAAAATTAGGCAGGTATGATAAAAACTTAAGATTTAAAACCATTTCCAAGGAGAGACAAGAGGTAAGGTTAGAATGGGAATGGTAACATGAAGAGAAACCAATTAAGCGTCAAAAGAGAGTTCAGTAGTAACATTTTCTTCAGTTATCTGGAGGTGTTTGCTTCTTTTTATTTTTTTCATAACTCATGGCTTTATCGTTTGCTGCGCGTTTATTTTCAGTCTTACTCCCCACACCTTCAAATCTAAAAATAAAACATTATTTTTTATTACGATAAAAGTATAATTATTGAAATGTATAATAATTTAAAAACAGTAGCTCAATTAAATAAGTTCTCGCCTAGGTTGTCCCGGCTGACGCCTGCGAATAGAGGATTTAGCACCTTATGAATATACAATGTGTCCCGTCACCAGTGTCGGAGCCTTTAATGGTGTAATGATTTTCAATGAAATATGGCATTTTTTATCGACAAATTGCCCCTCAAATTTGGTTTTTCTCTGAAAGCCAATAATTAAAAATAAACAAAAAAGAATCTATTTGATTTCTTTAATTATTTTTTTCTATTTTTTAAACCATGACAATTGAGACATGATGGCTGTGTAACTGTTGTCTACATGTTTAGCTATCAAATGACACCTTTTTAATGTTGATAGGACGTTTACATGAGTAGTGGTGGTCGAATTAGTATGAGAGCCCAGGTCTTGGTTACCAAGAAAACAAAGTAAGAGAAAAAAAAATTTGAGGGGCAATGTCATATTTCACACCATTAAAGGCTCACTCACTCACTCACAAAGGGACACTGGTGACGGAAAACATTGTATAATGAGGTCAAGGTGCGGAAAGCCGTTGTTTGCAGACAGCGCAGGACTGATTGTTGTAGAGATGCCCTGCAGTGGGCGTCATTTCAAGGCTAGATGACTAATGATGATGAAAGTAAAATAAAAAAAATAAGGTAGGTAAAATAAGAAAATTGTCTAAAGCCTGTTTTATAAATTCATTTAAAATAATGTACCTCGTATTTTTATTACATTTTAAATAATAAAAAAACTTTTAAGAATAGTATTTTTTGCTGTCCCAAAAGTAAAAAAGGTCGGTTTATTATATTTACTATATTTTTTTTCATGCATCAATAAAAACAGGTAGAAACTTTAAATGTTGTCAATTGCCATTTAACATACATACTTTTTCATTTTAAAAGGTTTTTTTTTCTCAGGCTTTGGGGGTTGGTGATTAGTTTTAAAAGTCAAAACATAGCTTTTCACAATGTCCACATTAACGGTGGTATTTTCTGGATACATTCTCTTTTTCCAAGCCTCTCGTTCCTCAAGCCACATTCGCTGGTACTCGTATGATAGCAACCACTCTACACGGGATTTCCCCTCCTAAATGGAAAAGCAACAAAAAGGTTAGGACTTTATATTTCATTATTTTTTCCAGAAATTCCTAGTGACAAGTGTGTATTCCTAGTAACATAGCCCTGCCGGTAGGGATTGTAACTATTTTTTCAATTCTCCTCTGGTTAAATAAGCACAATTTAGTGTGGATTTTTGAAAAAATAATTTCAATGGTCCCTACCAGATGGAGTTTTAAAATCAAAGAAAAGGTGCGTGAATCAAGAAAGTTTAATTATTTATCGACTGAAATATGTTAATGTACAAATTAACATTGTTTGCATTGTAACAAACCCAAAAATATTTACAATATTTGAATAGATTAATAATGAGGCACGTAATGCTGCCATTTATTATTTTCAGTAGTTTCTGAGTTGAATCAATTTTTTCTAATGACGATGGCTTCGATTAGCTTCTTTTATAAAACAGCATCCTCATCCAAAACATGTAGGAGTTAAAGTAAATTTGTTTGTTTTTCTATGATACAGCTGTAGTGTTTATTATCCCACCCTTCTAAAGAGTTTGTGGTGGCGAGCCTCACTCATTCTCACTGAAAACATAACTTTTATGATAATTTTTCTTCTTTTATCCGTTGGTTGATTATTATTAGGAAGGTCTATACTTGCGAAGATGCTCACTATTTTGTTTATCTGGACTTTGGCAGGCAACGTAGAACCAGCCTTCACTTATCTGTTCTTCCGGGAAAAGTAGCAGAACTGCAGCAAGTGCAACTTGCTTCTTCAAAATTTTGGCTTTCTTCAAATTTATCTCCCACCCTTAGCAGTTACTTAAGGAAACACATTTGCATGCTATTGTTCTTCTCTCCTGCCTCTCTTTTCACTTTTCAGTTTTATCCAGTCCCGTCCCATCTCTCCTTTTCTATGCTATACTATTCTGTTTTATTCCTACGGCTAGTTCCGCTAGACAACTATAGCACAACAAAATCTGAGACTTCGCCGTTAACAAGAAGCTGAGTGCCGAATATCCTAGAGTACAGCACTTAGGTAAACGCTCCCACGCAACAATTTCAGTACTTACGTATTCTTATGTATACAACAATTGACGTAAAAGATTGTTGACAACTAATCTATACTCTATACTTAATATTATAAAGAAGTAAAAATTTGTGTTTGCATATTTGTTAAATTGTAAGGGGTAATCTCAGGAGCTACTGAACCGATTTTAAAAATTCTTTCACCAATAGAAAGGCACTTTATTGCTGAGTGTCATAGGCTATATTGAATGCTAGAAAAAAACTAAAGAATTTTGTCCACCCGTGCGAAGCCGGGACGGGCCGCTAGTAAATAATAAAGCTATTTCAAATCGGCCATTCACTTTCAGTCATTTGCGCACCGATCATACGTCAACTAATAAGTATAGCTATCTCATACTTTTAAATCTTTGTAACGTATGGATCCAAAGATTGTAGAGGAATATAATATATTTCGTTATTTTTAAAAAAAGCTTTATTTTTAAGAGTTTGTTGTAAGCTACCACTACTTTCGAGGGATGTCACATTTGTACCTACTCTACATTTTTGAATAGAGGGAATTCTGACCCACTCACTTGAAACCGAATCTTTGTACGATGCTGCTGCCGAATTTTATGTAGTGGGAACATTTCACAAGTTTGGAGTTGATTAGTGTTCTTTAGTTTTTATATTATTAAAGTAATTTTTTTAACCCTTTTCATTTATTGAGAATACCCATCATTTACTAATACCCATTTTGTTATTGAAAAAGAATAAAAAAAGCCAAAATAATTTTATATTATAACAATTATTGGACTTAAATTTGTTAGGCCAGATCTGTTATTCATAGTATAAAGAAAATAAGGACAAAAATCTGATGAAATTGATGAAAAATATTACATCTACAGCGATTAAACCATACGTTTTGATGTGCGGCTCTACTTGCCGAGCAAAAAAAATTTTGGTCCCTCATATCTTGGAGTATCCGAGTCATCCTCATTTAAGTTCTATGACTTTCCATACATTTTAATTATGATTCTGAATTTTTAAGAATTTTCGACCTGAGTAACCTAAAAAATTAAAAAAAGGTAGATACTTGGAAGACTCGCAATTTATTTGCCACTGTATCTTCATGAGTTGTAATTTACATAATCATTAAAAAATGGAGTTCATAATGGGGCTACTTTGGTTTCAAAGCCAAAGTATTAGCCTTCAAAGACAGTGAGGTGGTAAATTTATTAACATAGCCATCTAATTAAAAATAGTTTTAACCATTTTATTATTCCTAAGGTTAAGTTATTTTGTTAATTAACCAAAAATGACTGCAGTATACCTAAGGTTTAAATATTTGAAGGTTTTTTTTCGTTTAATAAATTTTGAGCAATCCGTTCTCGCAGATCATAGGTTGTAAACGTAAGCGCAACCCCTTTACATGCAATAACAAAGAGCGGATAGGATAAAAACATAATACGAAAACTTTGGAAAGTAGCGGAACATATATTTGGGTGATTTGGATACCCCACCATACGAAGAATATAAATTTTTTGACGTCAGTGTTCTGGCCACCCTGTCTTATGCCATTGCCAGACGTTTACCTATAACATCATCAATCAATCAATCATCATTCTTAGGCATTGGAATTGCTGTAGGGTCAAGGCGGCAACAGTGGTTATAGCGGCAACAGTGGCGCACTGGTCGTTGTATCAAAAGTATTATAGGTATCTTGTTATATCTCTCACTCTTCGGAAGGTCTCCCGATAGATACTGGTCACAACCAGTTTCCCTGGGTCAACCATGTAACAAATCCGTGTTGTAAGTGTTTTCTTTGTTTTGACGAAAGAAAAAGTGAGTTTTCAGGTGAGATATATTTGGTATTTTTTCACAAACCTTTTGTTACACCCATGGATTTATATTTTTGCTAAGAAACGAACTTCGTTGAGGTCATTTTGGCGTATACTGCGCTTCGATTTACGTAAAACCATCACATGTGGAATGAGTTAAATCCAAAATGGCAGTTTAGTACACAGTGGCTCAAATCATTTGAGTTCACAGTGGTTCATGATCCACTGTGTACTACTGGTACTAGATAATAACTACCCGGACATTAGTTTAGCAAAAATCGAGACGTAATAATTTTTGTTAATTTTCCCTTTTAGGATGACTTGACCATCAAGGCCCCGTAAAATAGGTAAACACATAGCTGCCATGAAAAAAAGCAAAATTATATTTCTTTTGTGTGACTGAAAAGTCACTTTGAGACTGAAGACTGAAGATAAAAAGTCATTTTGTTTGATAGTTTATGCAAGATACAGAAAAAGTTTTCTGTTGATGATTAATTCAGTCAAAAAATAAGATAATTTAGTAAATTTTAAATGTGTAAGACTGAACATTCACTTTGTAGTGAAGTAGTAAAAAAAAACTCTTTTTCGATTTAAAACTTATTGTTTGATTAAAACAAAAAATAAAGATCGATATAAAGCAAAAAAAAAATTATTTGAGTTATATTATAGATGATCCACTGTGAACTTGCCTGATTCACTGTTAACTGAGGGCCGATTCACTGTATCCCACCCCCAGTACATAGTGGCTCAAATGAGATTTTTTTTTAAATACTATTTATTTTCCAAAATATAATTTTGTTTAACTAAATCGATTGGAATAATCAATATACATTAGTGACACTATAATACTAATCCTTTTACATCTTTCCAACACTCACCCACATCAAGTTACATCACTGGAAAAAAAAAGTGACCCACTGTTGCCGTTTTGACCCTATTTAAGGATCTAAACGGGCTTTAATATTTTTAAGACGCTTTTAAAAGAACTTACCATAAATTTCCATGGTTGGGGATTATATTTTGGAAAATCTGATGAAATTATGTTATGCACAGGTCTACAAGAAGTTGATTTCTCCCACTTAACTACACCCATCCTTCCCATGTCGATCTCTTTATTTTATTATACTATATTTCAAAATGTCACTACGATTTTTCGGTAGATACAAAACAAAACTAAGCAACAATAATCTTCAATAAATAGGGATTATAGGTGACACTTTATTAAAACCGAAATCGAAATAACGAGTATAATCAATTTTTTTTTATTTAAAAGTCTTTGGTTATAAAAAGAGGCTGCAACTGCAAGGCTTTAGTGAAAAGAAGTTATCGTTGAATATAGAGTAAAAATAACATTATTGTAACCACTATGTATAATAACCACAAAATGCTATTTTCTGGTTTCACATTTTAATAATTATTATTATTATTTAAATACTGCAAACAGCAGTTTATTTATGGCTAAGGGAGCGTTCAAGTATTACGTAACGCAATTTTTGAAGATTATTGACCCTCCCTCCCCCCCTTGTAACGCGCCGTAACGTTTTACTGTACCCCCCCCCCCCTCTCTAAATGTTACGTAACACTCAAGTGACCATTTTTACCTAAAAGTACAAGAAATGCGCTAAAGTATCCTTGTTATACTTTTAATTGACTTTGCGGTAGTAATACTAAATAAAACAATAAATTTTTAACCCGCAATACATGCGTATTTTGTTTATTTTCTAGAAAATTTTGGCTTTATACACAATTGTTTTTCTTACTAATAAACTCTTAAATTAAAAAAAAAATTAACCTTTGGTAATGCAATTATAACCAGAAACCTGACTGAAATTAAACATTTTAGTCAAAATAAAATCGTATTCTTAACAAAATTAATAAAAATCGTATTATTAACAAAATTAAAATGTTTTCTTAACAAAATAAAAAAAAAAATCTATTAACCAAGTAAGTAGGTCTATAAAAAAATAGGTTTCTTACATGTAATTAAAAAAAAAATCTAATATTTTTTTAAATATTCCTCAAATATGTAATAAACAGTGGTCGGAGTAGGTATATTGATTTTAGATACTTGCGTCATGATATCATAACATGGACATGCATTTCTTCCGGAATGTACCGGAGTTTCCAAAAATTTGGTAAATAGAGTAATAAAATAAAAAACCATATGTAAGCAAACAAAATTGTTTATTGTGAATACAAATAATCATTATTACAGTTTTATTAAAAACAATTATTTTTAATCCTCATCGGTTACAATTTCTACATTTTGATTTTCTGTCTCTATACAATTAAAATAAATAACTATAATTTTTTCAATATTTTCGATTTTTAAGCTATTTCTTTTAACATCTAAGATCCATTTGTAAGTGGAAAATGATCGTTCAACATCTGTAGATGTCAATGGAGCGAATTTGAAATAAAGTTTCTGATTATTTGCTACGCTTTTTTCAATACTCTCGCTGTATTCTCTAATTGTATCTAAATCTGGATTTCGTTCCATAACTGATTCTATTTTATTTTTTATATTCTCATTATTGCACTCGTTAAGCGTAGCCCTTACTTGATCAAATACTAAAAGTGAATCAGCTAGAGATAAATTTTGTTTTTGTAACTCTTTTAGGGCTAGTAGTATAATAGAGTAATTTTCTTCGATATATTTTAAATCATTTTCTAAATTTTGTTTTTCCAAAATGTTTTTTGCGTTTCGTATGGCTATAGCATCAGAACTGCTCAAGCAGGATAAAACTTCTTTTATTTTATCTAAATGTTGAGCGTAGTAAGATGTTGCCTGTAACCAAGTACCCCATCTGGTAATGACTGGTTGCGGAGGCAACGGTAAGTCAGGATATTTTTCTTTTAAAATGTTTACCCTACTAGGAGCCTTTAAAAATACTTTTTTAACATTTGATATAAGAATATCAATATCGTTGTATTCTGACCTTATCTGCTCACTTACACGATGAAGAGCGTGCGCCAAACATGTCACATGCTTCATTTCAGGTAAGTAATGTTTTAAATTTCGCCCTGCAGATAGCATGTACGCGACACTGTCAGTGCAAAGCATTAAAATATTGTCAACTTTCGCTTCAAAAGTGTTTTGCCATAAATTTTCTAGACATTGCAGTACAAATTGTGTTATTGTTTGTCCATTTACTGCTGTTAGCATTTTACAAGCAATCAAATAAGGCCGGCCTGCACTATTACTAGGATGCAATGGTTTTATTAGGAAATTGACTATGTATCGACCAAAAATGTCTGTTGTCTCATCCAGCGATATCCATAGTTTCTCATTTTTATTAATTTCATAAATCGAATTGATTTTATTCCTATAAAACTTCTCCAAATAAACTTTTCGTAACTGTGATTCGTCAACCACTTTACGATTGGTACAAACGCAACAACAAGTACTGCACATATATTTCTGAAAAAACTCTTTGAACGCTGGATTTTTCATTTGCGACCAAGGAATATTGCATAGAATCAGGAACTTAATGAGGTCGAAGTAAAATTCCTCTTGCGGTCTCTTAAATTTTCCTTGATGTACAGCGCCTTCAATGTGTTTGGTAATGTTGCCTCTATTCACAGCTTTCAAATGACTTTCACACTTTGTACAGTATATAGTGCCACTAGCGTTATCGTAAAGTAGCTCAGGATAGTGCAATAACCACTTTAGCACTGTTTCAGCCTTGACCTTTGCCATATTTATTTATATGTCACCTAAAACAATGATTTAAATTTACAATATATACATACACAACTGTAAAGTCGATAATGAAATTCTGTTTCATATAAAGTGATTTTTTTAACTGAAGCGGTGATAGCCCTGCGGTGTGCGTACCGGACTCTCATGCGCTATGATGATTGCTATAAAGTGATATTTTAACTGTTTCCAAGTTCTAAAACCTTCTTAAATAGTGAAAATAATTAAAACTTACCCGTACAAAAACAACTTCAAATGGGCCCAATCCAAGAGTAATAAATCGATGTCCGTAGTTATAAGCCAAATTCGTCGTTTTAAGTAGATTTCAGAAGACAGTACACAAGCCAGGGTCAAGTCAAGATATTCACAACACATAAAATAAGCGCACTCCACGAACCGAAATAAGTGAGTGAGCCACTTGGTCTGGATGTCGGTGCGAGCATTGTTTTCGAACAAACAGTCAATGAGTCATCCAGGATACTTGATTCTAATTGGTCAGATGCGTTGAGCATAGACATAAGAGGACAAAAGACCCTGTTTGCCGGATGTCGTGTGTTGAAATGAATATTATTATTATATCATTTTATAAATGAGAGCGAGTGAGAGGCACGCGTCCCTTCCACTCGGGCATGGTTAGCCCGCCTAAGAGCGAGAGAGAGAGTGAGAGAGATAGGCATACACACCGGTTCATGTCTTGCGCTTCTATTTCGCTTAGGCGGTGATATATGAAATTCAGTGCGAGATTCTTTGTATAAATTAATGTTTTAAATATAATTCTTTGTATAAATAAATGTTTTAAATTGTTACTATTATTTCATCCTTCTTCCTACTATACGAATGAATATTCACATTAAAATTATTTTACCACTCAAAGTCGTTGTCACGTAAAACTTTCGCCCGTATATCGACTTTACAGGCAACCAATTTTTTTTACTATTAAATTCTGGCCATCTACGCCACTAGCAGCATAGCGTTGAGAGTATTGATACATTTTTAACTAGTTTCATGTAATAATTTCGATGTTTCGGTATTTTTATCATAATAATCCGGAAACTCGGAGGCGTATCCATATTAACATATACGTTTGATGTCAGTGACCTTAATTCAATATACCTACTCCGACCACTGGTAATAAACTAACGGCATTCGTTAAGATCGATAATTTCTATTATTCTTTAAGAAATAATTTTTTTTCGGTAAAAAATTATGCATAAACGAAAGTAAATTTCAAAACAAACTGAGCGCCTTCCCATTAGTTGTGACGTCACATGACATGATGCCATGCATTATATCATTACAATGTATATAGATTCACCTATAGTAACTTGGCGAGTCATGTCATGTGACGTTATTCAAGGCGCGTGACAATGGCGGCTGTTTAAAGTACGATTAATATACTGACCCAAGAAAATATGTTGCTTTAACAAAAATCAATTTTACAAAAAACATATTTAAAGTATTTTTCTATTAAAAATGACTCGATTTAACAAATTATACAATAAAAAAATCATGCAAGAAACCTATTCGATTGGAATCACCTACTGCTGCTCTGTCCACGGGTTTGCTAGTCACTCAGACTCTTTCATCACTGGCTTCAGTAAGAACATTTATTCTCTGTTACAGTAGGCCAAATTTTTTCATAAGAGTTTCTTGAGCCGGTTTACTTGGAACATTTTTAGTGATGTCCGAAACAATCAAAGTCGTGTTTAGTTCCGTAGACGGGATCTCCGCAGTTTCCTCATCAGTATTCTCACTTCGTTCATCGTGGGTATCGCTCATCTTTCGTTTGACAGCAGTGCTTTCTCGTCCAGCGACTCCGACAATCGATTCCATAAGAGATGAATAATTGGATGAAGCTACAACATCCGAATCCTATAAACCAAGTGAAAATAAATTAAGAATAGGTATTATTGAGACATGCGATAAAAAATAACATAATATACACATATACAAGCAGATGCACCTGGTTTTGTTGAAGAGCACGTGAAGTTGAGGAGATATTGGGCCTTTGTATTGCTGGCGTACTTGATGTTTTCATAGGTAGCTAAAAATATATAATACTTATGACCAGTTCTGTTACGAAAAATCTAGGTTTGAATTACATATTTCTAGGCGATGCAGTCGCTAAGCATAAAGCTACGCTGGAACCATATATTGGAGCGGAGCGTAATACCTAAAAAAAGAAAAAAAAATGTTTTGATGGGAATTTCCGTGAATTTCAAAATTCGGTCAATCACAATCTGGTCCTAAACCTGTTGATTCAATTCCACACAAAAAATAATAAAATCGGTAAAGAACTCGGGAAGTTATGGCGTCACAGACATTGCGCCATTGAAGCTATGTCCTTATTACATTTTAGCAGTAAACTTACCTGTGTAAAATAACTAAGTATTGTTGCTTTCTTCTTCGTGGCCTTAACCTTCAACTCTCGTATAACATCATTTATATGTTCTATTAACTGTTCTTTAGCCGTTTTCCAAATTTCGGTGTCAGTTTTTGACACAGTTGCGCTGGTAAGTTAACATGAGAACCTTTATAAGCCAAGAACAGCTAACTATGAACTCACTTTAATTACACTGATTACAGCAATGTGCTTCTGGATAAACACTAACGAATACTGACTACGAAAACAACATTAAATGATGTACAATACAATCGAGGGATTCCTCGTAAAATATAAACGAAAAGGGTTGTCAAATTGGGAGTTTTAATTCCCTAATTTTAAATGTTAAGTAACGTTTTGTAAGAAAGATCCCCTCCCGCCCCTGTAACGCACCGTAACGTTTTACGAGACCCCCCCTCCCCCCAAATTGCGTTACGTAATACTTGAACGCCCCCTAAAAATCATTTAATAACTATAAGGAATTTGACAGAAAGTTAAACAACCCTTTTTTTATTTTTTTTTGTTTTCGCAGAAAATGGCATTACGCATTCCATCGTGTCGGGAGAACACGATGGATATGTGGGACTCTCCTCCATGCCTCTACCCGGCCGAGTGCCCGGTAAAGGCTTGGAGGCCTACCCACTAAAAACTGCGGCGTCCCAATACACATTGGAGCGGGTCGCGGGGCCCTTGGCCGGAATCGACCGCAACCCGCTCCAGTGTGGGTCCGCGCTCGTGGGCGGACCTCGCCTATGCTCCGTGAGGGACGGAGCAACGGGGTGAACCGTGACGCCCTGAACACCCCGCACGCCTGAGGGCCAAGTGCAATGCGACTGCCGGTCTCCCGCCCCGACAGCCGCTGGCCCCCTTTCGGTGAGGGAAGGAATAAACCACACCCCCCGACCGACCCCGACCCACACAGGACGAGACTCCCGCGCCCGCGATGATCACCCAAGAACAAGTTCCCGGGCGCCACCGCAGGCGGCGCGGTCGCCCCGCCCAGCGCAGGCCGGAGTCGGCCGAGGTGTGCTAACGGCCTTCCCCCCCCCCACCTCATCGGGATGTGCGTCCGCGGAAGTCCCCCGGAAACAAAAGTTCCCGGAGGGCTTCCGCGGTCGCCATCCCATCGGACCCCCTCTCGGCCACGCCGGGTGATAACGGAGAAAACTCCGGTATCACCCGTAGTTTCCGAGTGAGGGTCCTACCCTCGGGGGATGCTGTTCCCGAGGGTCCTCCTCAAGCGCTCCGCGTGCGACCCCCGCACGCGCCCGCGCTTCCGGCGTCTTCACGCCCCTCCCGCGAGGGAGGGGTGGAAGAGGCTCTATCCCCCCCGAACGTTTTTACGGGGGGGGTTGGGCACCCGATGGGGAAGGTGCCCCTACCTCCATGGGGACTACCGGCTCAGGGGCCCTCCCCTTCATTGCCGGCGGGTCGCATGCGCGACTCCCCATGGCGTGGTCGGCCGGCCTCCCAAAGGAGGCGCACACCGAGCACGCTGGCTCCCGTTCGCAAGCAGCGGCCCTGTGACCAGGCGCCCCGCACCTGAAACACAGGCCGCTTCTATCCTCACTTGCCGGGCACTTGGGCTTCGTGTGCCCGACACCCATACACCTATAGCATCGCAGAGGGCGGGGGTTAAGGACCCTGACCACTGCGGTGCTCCAACCGACTCGGAGCTTTTCGTCCTTGCTGACTGCTTTGGCGGCGGCTACCGGCAGTCTCGCAATCACCCATCTAAGACCATCGGCACCAGGTCTCATGTCCCTTAATCGGATGGCCGTCATTGGGCATTCTGCTTTTGCCGCCATCGCCTCCAACACGTCCCTTTCTTCGACGGAGTCATCCAGTCCGGAGATCCGCAGCTCTGCGGTCTTCTGCGGCCTGGACACCACCGCCACGTCTCCAACGGTCTGCCGGAGCTTTTCGGCTAGTTTGTCTGCCAGCACCCCGCTCTCGTCCGGCACCTCAATGATACGTGCCCCCGCTTGCGTCTCTCTTGTTCTTACCCCATCTTTTATTCCTAGGTCGGAGAGGGAGATCGCCGCCTTCGCCCTCTTTAACATGTGGGAGTAGGACTCCCCACACTCTAGCGCTTCCGGCTTCAGCGTGATGGTGACTGCCGCCGTCTTTGGTGGATTGAGTTCCAATCTTCGTCTCGGTCTCGGCCTCCCTGGTGTCGTCATTTTAGGCTCTGCGCTCTTCGCCCGGTTGGCCTCCGCTGCTGCGCGTCTTGCAATCTGCCTTCGTTTTTTGCGGCCGACTGCTTCCGCCCAGGTTCCGCCTTGGGCTGCCGGTGGGGGCACCATCTCCTCTTCTTGCCTCCGTGTAGAGCCTTCCGTAGCCCGTCGCCTATCTCCCGACATCGGGCGATTGGCAAGAGTCTCCCAGGCTGACATCCGCTCATCGACTGCCCGTCTCACAGCTTGTAACAGCCTTTCCTCAACCACCTGTATAGCCGTCTCGTCCTGTCTGGAGCTCTCCTGTACAGGCTCCGGAGTCTTTGCCGCCGCGGCCCCCTTGAGTTCGGCCACGTCTCTTTTCAGGCTTTCTACCTCGGCGCTCAACCTTTGGTTTGCCTCGACTACTTCGGAAACCTTCGTCCCCTCGCGAGTGAGGACCTCTCTCGCTATGTCGGCCATCCCCATAAGGCACTTCAGTAGCCCCGACGCCGCGCTCATGATGCGGCCCCGGGTCCCACAATCCAGCGCATTTTCCTCTTCCTGGACTTCCTTTCTTACTACGTTAAAGAAGTCCGAGGCCTTGTTGCGGTGCCACTGCCATCTCATCCGCTCCTCCTTCTTCACCGTCTTCAGGTATAAAAACCTAAGATCGGGCGTCGCGTCTTCGTCACACTCGCTCGAGTTATCTGTCACGTCCACGAGAATGTCGTCTTTTGGGTATTGTTCCTTCCCTTGGGGGGGAAGCTTTAGCACGACCTTTCCGCCTTTCCGCGTGGAAGACACAGGCGAGCGCTCTCTTTCCGCCTTGATTGATTCTTCGGCACTGTTTTTCTGCGGACTCTGTGCTTTGTCCTTGCTCCGTCCTACGTCGGAAGCCGACTTCGGACCTCGTCTAGGTCTTAGTTTTTTTGTATAGTTATCATTCATTATGATCCCACGAGTCTGGGAGAAAAATCGGACCGCCAGGGCAGAGATCCCAGTACCCTGGCTACCCTACTTACGCCTGGGGGGTCGGGAGGTACCCCAGGGCGACCGCTAATGGGCCGACTGCGCTCCGCCGGCCACCTCCGAGAGGCGCCCCGACACCACGAATCCCAGTGCCGGGACTTTGACGATTTTTTATAGTGGTTTTCTCCACGCGGCCCCCACCGAAGTGGCGGCCCCCGCTCCCGCACCACGTACGAGGTTACGGTTGGGCCGGAACCGATCCTCGGATCGGAACACGCCCCGACTTGCCCGCTGACGCGAGCTGGGCCCGAAGGCCACCTCGGGTGATTTTTTAGAGGGGTTGTCTTCCCCGCGGCCCCCACCAGAAGGTGGCGGCCCTCGGCCCTGCACTATGTACAGGGTTACGAGTTCCTTCGACGACACCAGGCAGAACTGGCATCGCCTCAGACTCCCCATGCTCGGCTACCGCTACCCGGGATGCCCAGGACGCCAGCCGAGCTCCCCCTTGTTGGCCCGAAGGCCCCCCCGCGGGTGATTTTTTAGAGGGGTTGTCTTCCCCGCGGCCCCCACCTGAAGGTAGCGGCCCTCGGCCCTGCACTACGTACAGGGTTACGAGCTCCTTCGGCGACACCAGAACTGGCGTCGCCTAAAACTCCCCATACTCGGCTACCGCTACCCGGGATACCCAGGACGCCAGCCGAGCTCCCCCCCTGTTGTCGGATTATTAGCCGCCGTCGTATGCAATCCCCTAAGGAATTATATACGACGGCGCCCAGGATGCACCGGCCCGAACCCATTGTCGTTCCCACCGCGCGTATGAAGTGGGACCTACAATGGGCCGGGCACACGTGGAGGTTCTATCCGACCTTGCACCCCAAGTTAAACAACCCTAAACTTGCTTACCAATTTGCCAAAATGTTTCGAGCGCTTATGGTTTTAAACGGGTTATGCTTAGATTATACCAGTTATATAGTTAAAACTTTACATGTGTATTTCAGAGTCAGTTACTCAGAAAATATATTTCACGTTGTTACTCTTAACTTTGTCATTGATATAAAAAAAAACAAAAGTTAAACAATTAAATTATAAACTTACCGTAATCACAGGAATGCAAAAGGCGACGACTATTAATTTCAAGTAGGTATATGTAATCGGTATTTATTTTAGTATTCACAATTAAACAATCTTATATTACAGGCAAGAAATAACATTTTCGCCTGTAATATACAGGTAAGAAACAATATTTTCGCCTTGTAGATTGCTCCTTTTATCTGAACTAGGCGATGCAGTCGCTGAGAATAAAGCTACGCTAGCACCATATATTGGAGCGGAGCGTAATACCACAGTAAAGAACAGTAAAATATCTTCATACAAACGTGCCGCTCTCGGTTTGAATGTGTGCGTGCGCGCCGTGTCGGCACGCGATTTCACGCACACGCTAGCCTAATATATGGGGGAATAAGGTGGCGGCAGTACGGGCCAGTGGGTCGACACTGCCTTGAAACGAATCCTCGGGAAATTAGTTTATTTAAAATACTCTCTTATTGTTTTGTAGTTAAGGTCTCTATTTCATTGAAGAGGTTTCGTCAAGACCTGAAACATGATTAATACCAACCTAAAATAACGAACATTTTAACATTTTAATGATGGCGGTACTGGAAAAAATGGCCGATATCTCATTATCTGACGTTTGGTTTTGAGATAACTTATTCAAAAGTTCAAACTGATGAATATTCGCTATTTCACTTTATGTGTGATTTAGAGACCATTGCACCTATTTTATTTTGTGCTTTTCCTGTTACATGTTACAAGTCGGGCATACTTTTTGCAAGTTTTCCTCTCGACCCTGATCGGTAAGTCTAAACTGGGTAGTAACTATCTATCTAAACTTTCTTAAATTACTGTAGTTCAGTCATATCATATATATTTTTAGTAACAAGTTACCCATTCAACCCACATGATTGACAAATTATTGATTTGAAAGCAAGCTTTATATTTGTCTAATATTATTGTCATTCTAACTTTCATGTAAATAAAGAACAATTATTTTCATCTAAGTCATATTCTTTATAGAAAGAACGTAATAGAAATTGACGAACTTTTTTTCAGATGCCGATTGTGGGTTAAGGCATCAGGCATTGAAGACTTTGCTTATGTGCCAATTGAGAAATTACACCAAAATAAGTTTATTTGTGGTACTCACTTTGCCCGTGAATGCTTCAACGAAAAAGGAAATCGGTTGCTTAACTCTGCTGTGCCAACTGAAAAACTTACTAGACCATATTTATCTGATGACATTTTAACCGAGTTTCCTTTGCATGTGAAAACATATTATGAAAAGAAGTCAGGTTAGTAACAATTGAAAAATTCAGTATATATGTATATATATCACATTTTTTTTACATGTGTACATATACAGTATATGACATAGAATAATCACAGAAATCTGATCATTATAAATCACAATGGTGCTAAAAAAGTTCCACTCCAAAAACTAAATAATCATTTTTTAAGATTATCCCCATTGTCTTCACATTTTTTATAAAAAATGTAATGTGAATGTAATAACTGTTATTAGAGTTATTAATAATAAGTTATTGTTATCCATATTTAGTAGATGTGCTAGCATAATAGTATCTATAAAAATTATTCTAAATTTAATTTTTCAGGTGAACTAATTTGTAGTTCCAAGTGGGCAGTTAAAACTATCACTGCAGAAAATGAAGAAAAGGATAAAACGTTGCAAGGTATATATAAATAATTATTTCAAATCTGTATGTCCTTCTATAAGTTAAGAACGGGTTCGTTGATTGCAATTAATGAAATTTGGTATATTGTAAGAACATGTGATTGTGCAAGTGATAGCCCATATATCGACGGCGAAGTTCCAATAACTCCTAATTGCTAAATTCAAAATAATACACAAGCTAAATAAAATGTTTAATTTCTTGACAAGTTAAAAATTGTTTGAAAAATTTGTTTATTTATTTTTTAACTTGAAGCGCTTGCAACTGAAACTATGCTTAGGAAATATCATTAAAACATGCAAATAACGAATTTTAATTCAAAATGACAAAAAAGTGAATTTCACGATGAATTTCAGTTAGGAGGTATTGGCACTACGCCGTAGATATCACATTGCTAAAAATCTTGGTAGTCTATGTTAACATGAGCCAAATCGAGTAATAAATATCCACCAACAGCCACCAAATATGATGGGGAAATCAATACTGGTAGCCTTATTAATGTTTAATGCAGACCACCTGGAAAGCGAAAGTTATGTTATTTGATTTTGGTCTGAAAGCCCTTTGTTCAGTTTTTTTCTACAGTTTTTTTTTATAAATAATTTTATCTTTATTATAACATATCAAAAAGTATCTCGGTTGAGTATTTTAGGTACCAATAACAATCATGTCACTGCATTATAAATTATATAGTTATGTTGGTGCATTTTATGAATAATATATTTATAAACTTTCAGGGGAATCAGTCCGGTCAACTGATCACAATACATGCGGTGTTAATGAAGTAATACCAATGCCATCAACTTCTAAAGCTCCCTCACATCTGACAAAAAAAATAAAAGAAGGTAAAAGAAACTATGTAACTCAATTAGGTCCAACATTTAATACATAATGGCTATTTGGGATGCTGTTGTTAGCACTGGGAAAACTGTGTTATAAAAACAGTATATACTCTGTGGAATGATCTGACTATTTAGCTAGGTACAGCAAAGAATTTGTAATACGCTGTTTTTGCGTCGAGGGGGTTAAAATAGCTAATACTCAAGTGAAAATGCTATAAACCCCTGTTTTTGGTTCAAGGGGGTAAAAATAGCAATTAATCAAAATGCTATACTGCTGGCGACCCCTGCAATAGTCACGAGTCAAACCCTGAGACAAATGACATGTTACAGCATAAAATAGTGTACCTATGCATAATGGTTATTGATAATTATAGCATATATGTAGTTGACTTTAACAGAAAACACCACAGAAATAATATTTCTTTAATCATAATGTATGTTGAAGGAATTTATTGGGTGGAACAGTAATTTATATTATTATGATGAGATCTAAAATAAATATCTATATTTAGCTTAGATTTAATTTTGCAGAGAAAAGATCTAGGACAGATGCTGATGAAGTATTTGTTAAGAGCTATAAGAGATTTAAAAAAACCTATAATGCAATTGGTAAGTAAATTGAAATTTATGTAACCTTGTGACAAAGAAAGTACTTTAGAATGCAATTGTAACACTTATCTGTGCTATTTTGCCATTTGGGCTCACTTTTTCTATTGAAATTTTGTCAACACTTGGTGCTCGCATTCCTGAATAACATATTTTCTTTGTATTTTAGATTCACATAGCACTTCAACATTTTCTCAAATAATTGGTTTTAATAATCTGAGATTGTTATATATTTATTCATTTGTATATTTATTGTCTTTATTGTTTTTTTTTCAAATATATTGTTTGCTACTTTTACTACTATTTGTAAATAATGTGAGCACCAAGAACTGGCAAATACGATAGACGAAGCAATACTGGTAGCCCATATTATGCTTAAGACCATCCTGATAGCGAAAGAGCACTTTGTTTCAGTCTGAAGTACTAGCTCTTTTTTCAGTGCGATTTATGTGATATATATGTAGGTATATATATACCTGAGATCTTGTAGACTAGCGAGATAGCCACTTTAAATTATTATACTACTTATTAAGTAGAATTACATTATAAATGGTTAATTTTTTTTCAGATTTAAGGCCTTTAACAAAGAGGGAAGAAAAATTAGTAAAACGACTAGAAGAGTCTAAAGTCACTTTAAGGAGGATGGCAAATTTAAAGTTAGATTTTGACAAGTTAGACTCCAAAGTCCTTAAATCAATTGTAGAAAATGCAGTGAAAAACTTAAAAAAAGCACCTCGTGGCAATCGTTGGGATCTAAGAAACAAAATCTATGCTCTCTCGATTTTCAAGCGCTCTCCTAAGGCATACCGCTACATGCAACAAATGTTACCATTGCCTAGCACGAGAACACTTCAAAGGATGTTAAAAGAAATTCCTATGGAACCAGGTATTCATGCCATGGTAATAGATGTTTTAAGGAAGAAAGCTCAAGAAATGGATGATAAAGATAAGTATTGTGTCTTATTATTTGATGAGATTGCCTTGAAAAAACGGTTGATATATAATGAATCACTGGATAAAGTTGAAGGATGTGTTGATCTTGGCTCTGAAGAAAGTATGGGCAGAAAAAATAAAATTGCTGGACATGCTTTAGTTTTTATGATCCAAGGTTTAAAACAAAAATTCAAACAGCCAGTGGCTCATTATTTTGTTGAAGGTACTATAGAAAGTAAAAAATTAGTAGTACTGATAAAAAACATTGTGAGAAGTATATATGAAGCTGGATTTATTGTTGTCTCAACCGTTTGTGACCAAGGACCTACTAACATAGGTGCCCTGAATTTATTAAAAAAGTTTGATGGTCTGTCTATAGAAGCAAACTACTTTTTTGTTGAGGAGAAAAAAGTTTTTATAATGTTTGATATTCCTCATCTTTTTAAATCTGTCCGAAATATTTTTTTTCAAGCTGGTGTTATGGAATATAAAGGGAAAAAGGCCAAATGGCAATATTTAAAAGAAGCCGAAGAGAGAAATAGGAACTTTTTTAACTTTAAGAAAATCAATCAAACAGTTGTTAACCCAACATATAAAACTAAAATGCGTGTTAAATTTGCAGCTCACGCATTAAGCAACACGATGGCTGCAGTCTTGAAGATGATGGCGTGGAACAATTCTCATTCAGAAGAAATCATGGAAACTGCTTTTGTTGTTGAAGAAATGGACAAACTTTTCGACTGCACTAATGGACCAGCGTCACCAAAAGATGTAAAAAAAGGAATCCGAGAAAATGTATCAAAAAAGACAAAACATGAGGAATCTTGGAATTATTATTTAAAGTATATTCCAACAATAAAATTTTTGAAGTCAGATTCCCAATTACGTTTAAAAAATGTACGTTGCATTAAGGGTATGGAAATATCTTTGAAATCATTAAAAAGTATTTGGAACTTTTGAATGAAAAAGCAAATTTTAAATATTTGAATTTACGCCAACTTAACCAAGATTCCTTAGAACATCTATTCGGGAACATTAGACAGCACAGCGCAACAAACAGAAATCCAACATGTACTCATTTTAATGCAGCTTTAAAATCTAGTATAATATCTGGTTTAACAGACCCACACATCCGTGGCTCGAATTGTGAAACTGATTATAATAAGTTGCTCATAAGTCATCAAGAATTAAATAAAAATGCGAAGTGTGCATCTGACCAGAAAGCTATACAACAGAAACAGAATTCCAACATTGACACTGATGTTTGTTACCCTGTGCTGTCTTTGCCTGACGAATCGGAAATTGAATATATTGAAAGTTCTTTTTGTAACTTTGAACAACAACCAATTGTATATGTTAGTGGATATTTAGCTGCAAGAGTTCTTGATAAATTTAACTGTGAAGATTGTAAGCTTTCTTTAAAAGAAGAAAATCCAAATCTAGATGATCCATTATATAAATTTATTTCTCTTAAAGAATGGTGGCAAGATAAGATATCATTAACTTATCCCAAGAAAGAATTGTGTATTGTAGTTAATGAAGCAAAGCAGATGTACGAAAATAAAATTTTGCCTGAGTTACACCAACAGCATATTGCTCAATATTGTACCTTGCAACTAAGCATCTGCTGCAATATGAAGTGGTTTAAATGCAATATTCATTCGGAATTAGTAAATGAATATTTATTTAACTTTTTAAGTAAATTGTTCATTAGAAAAACATGTAAAGTTATCAATGATGACTTTGTTAAATGTGAGAGCGATACTACAGATAAAATTAAAAAAGCACAACAACAAAATAAAGAAAAGTAATTATATTATACATAGTATTATTTTTTGTACACAATATGGCAGACGGAAGATCGATCATAGATTTTAGAATAATTATATTATGTACAATATCCTTATTCGTATCTTTCTGTCTTCCATGTTCTCACCTTACCTCTTATCTGAAATTATTTTCTAAAGCCGGTCCACGAAATGGAGGTTATCGATATGGAGCTACAACACTATTTTCGATAATTAGTCGATAAGTCTGTCATCACTAAGGTGCCAAATAGTCAAGTTGGCCAAACTGGCTCAGAGGCTAGCAAGTTAGTGTTATGATATTGGTATTAGTTCCGGTACAGTTCGAGTGAGCTCAGCCTGAAGTACTAGAGTGCCGTCTCTTAAAACGTAGTGATTACATACTCTTTGGTACGGGCTGTGCCGCGCGACTGTGAGCATGCGCGTGCGTCACATGACCGCTCGTGATCGTCAACTCTCGCCGGCCACTTACCATAATATTAATTATTACGAGTATCATGACTTCAAAAAGGGGAAAATAATATTGTAGTGTTTTCGGGTGCCTCAATAACGATTTCGCAAACAAATATTCAATCATAATATGCTTTTTATTACATAAATTTAGATCAAGTGCTGCTTGTTCGAAAATATTAACTAAAAGTAAAAGTGAGAACCCTGGGGATCAACGCAAGAGTAGGCTAATAACTCGGCGGGCGGCCTTAGATAAACTACTGTTCTGTATTTACTGTGGTAATACTGACCTTGGCTGACCGGTGGGATTCCCCACTGCTGCGCCGCTGGTTGCAGCTCCATGCTCCTACCTGTAGCTTTTATTATCTGTAGCACAGGAACTGTATCGGTGGCTTAGTTAATTATTTAGCGTTTTTTGTGTTTAATTACTTACTAACACTAGAATAAGATTTCTTGTAACTAACATTTTTGTATGGATTTTAATATCTGAAATAAATAAATAATAATACCTAAACAAGAAAAATATTATTTCTGTTTCGATGGGAATTTTTGCGAATTTCAAAATTCGGGCTCCTTCACAATCTGGTCCTAAACCTGTTGATTCGATTCCACACAAAAAAACGACGGGTTGCACTCCGGGAGTGCCGGCAGAAGTGAAAACTTGAATATTAACGTTGTGCATTTTTGATATTTTGAAATGGTTAAGGAATAATTTCGCACGAATTGCTTTACTGATCAGTATAAACGTGCTATCATTTATGTGGTAAAATACAATATTCATTTATTGCGCTAACGTATACAAACATGTCAACAAACACACCAAGTCGTGTTCGTTACATTTTTTTGTGCGCATGTGCAGGATTTTGCACATGCGCAATGAATAAAATCAGTTGAACGCATGCGTTCTCATGACATTACCTGTCATTTTAAAATTTCATAATGACAGTTTTAAAAAAAATATAGTAACACTAGTATACAAAAGCACTACAACAATGTTTTTAATAATTTTTTTTATTCTATTCTAAGTTTTTTTTTAACACAATACCATAGCAGCAACTGTGACCATACCATGCATTGACTTGTGTCAATTGAAATATTTAAATAAATAAATTTTCCGTTTAATATTCATTTATTAAATAAAAATAAAAAACTCTCAATCTCGTCTGTCGCGAGGGCACGAACGAATGCCCATGCAAAGACTGCGTATAGCATGCAGCGCTCTCGCATACCTATACACTCTGAGTATACATATAGGTATGTAATCTCGTCTGTCGCGAGAGCACGAACGAATGCCCATGCAAAGAGCGCGTATAGTATTCATATATTATAAGAATACACGCCGAGTATATCTGTGTAAAATCTCATCTGTCGCGAGAACGGCTGAAAATGCTCACCCACAAAAGTGCCCAACGCGCCATAAGAAGTTTTCACTTCAAAAATTAAAATCGGTTAAGAACTCGGGGAGTTATGGCGTAACAGACACTCCGCCATTGAAGCTGATCCATGGGAGCTTCGCTTCGCTCCGCTCCAATTAGTCCAACAGCATTTATTAAATAATTGTTCACTCGAAACACTACTGACAAGAATTTCAGTGCCACCTTTCTCAAAGACAGAAATGGACTGGAATCCCAGTAATAATAAATATCTGCACTTCACTGTAGTCTAGGCTTGCTACAAGTATGCTTGAATAGTTTGCTTAATTTGTGATAAACAATCACTGTTCTCCACACCAGAGGTTTCTATTAAGTGACAAGAAGATTTATCATGGGCGCCCTAAAGCCCATCTCCTATTCTAGATGAACAAGATCACTGTAGATCTCCAGAATGAGTTTTCACATATTGTATCAGAAACGTCGTCCGTGCACATCTTCAAATGGCTTTCTATTTCCAAAGTGGCAATGTTTACTTCATCAGAATTCAGATATGCACTTTTAAATCTTGGATCTAGTAATGTTGAAGTTATTAGAGTAGGATGTCCTTTGACTATGCAAATCGTCGATTCATTGTTTCAGGCAACCGTGTTTTCATGTTTCTCATTATTTGTGAGCGTCAAGATGGCGGGATCAAGTCCCCAATTTGAAATGTATCACATTAAAATGTTTGTGCTACATACGTTTGTTCTATTTGTACCCCGAACCAGACATTTGTACCTCTAAAGGTAAATGAAATATGTAAAGATCTCCCTGATCCCGCCAATTTGACGTCAAAGTGGCGGGACCTTCTGAAAGCTCTACTCAGAGGCAGGCAATTCACACCCGAAAACTTAGTACTACATATGTACTTGTATATACTCAGTATTCAACACAGTTGTAAGTGCCAAATTAAAGTAATGTGATTAAAACATTGGTCCAGCCAATTTGATGATTCATGTTATCGCTGAATTTATATGAACATTGTTACAACTCGCGCAAAATCAAATGCGGAAACTTAGTACGGCCTAAGTACATGAACTTGTGTAATTTTCATGTTCATAATTTAAGTACATCAAAAGTTATCTGTCATTCATCGTTATCTCTGAAATGGACACATTTATGCAGAAATGAAACAACAACAACAAAATAATTATAAGTTTTACCTTTAGTGTTTTAATGAGAAAAGTTACATAAAAAATAAAAATAAAGTTTATAACAACTTATTTTTGCCCATATATTAAACAATTAGGCACTATGTACGTTTGACTATTCGTAACTTTCGTCTTTAAGTCATCGTAGCACTCCCACTTACCAAATATTCGAGAAATGAGCTCGATAATGCCCGATACCGCTAGATGTAGGTGGAGCTATAAACTCTATAGCAGATAATATATAATAGCATTTCCCTTTAAAGACAATTTGTCTCGGAATTTCAAAAATATTAATCTTCTTCAGATCATTAATTTCAAAAAATATAGTAGATGATAGTGAACATAACGTGGTTTTGATTCCATTACATCCAGATGCACTGCATGATAACATTTGATTTTGACCTACCCTCAAACTCAATAATATTTTCTCATAACTTGTAAAACATGGTTAAATAATAATTATCTCGTTAAATACAAACTACGTTAAATAATTAGGGTTTCCATTGATAACCAAAAAAATATTTGTTTCATTACTGCATATATCTGTCCAATTCTATAAAAATATAGTCTCCGGCAAATAAGTTGAACATGATTTTGAAATCACGTGACATGCGTAGTAGCAAGTTTAGGTACATTATTCACTACTGCGCATGTCACGTGATTTCAAAATCATGTTCAACTTATTTGCCGGGGACAATACTAGGTACGAAAATTAATAACGATGAATGACAGATAACTTTTGATGTACTTAAATTATGAACATGAAAATTACACAAGTTCATGTACTTAGGCCGTACTAAGTTTCCACATTTGATTTTGCGCGAGTTGTAACAATGTTCATATAAATTCAGCGATAACATGAATCATCAAATTGGCGGGACCAATGTTTTAATCACATTACTTTAATTTGGCACTTACAACTGTGTTGAATACTGAGTATATACAAGTACATATGTAGTACTAAGTTTTCGGGTGTGAATTGCCTGCCTCTGAGTAGATGGGTTGTAAATAAATTAATACAAATATTCGTGTTACTTGTTTATATTATGATTATTACATTATTGCTTTTAATCAGAATCGTAAATTAAATCTTCTACCCCACTCAAACTGTCATCGCTCGAAGAACTTGATGTTTCGCCGTCGGAATTTCCTACTGTTATTATAAATGAGTCAGTGAAATTATCCACTTTTGGTTCCAGTTCAATATATCGTTCCTCATGTACTCGCGTCTTTCTCCAAATGTCACTAAACATATCCATAGTAATAGAATCGGCTTCTTTTCTAAACAATTCCTCCACAGTTGTCAAGTTAAACTTAACATTTTGTGATGCAACTTTCCCTTTAATAATACCCCACAGTAACTCTATGGGATTCAGTTCTGGGTGGTAGGGTGGTAGGCGTAATACACCGTGTCCGTGATCTTCGAGTATTTTATCAAGTACAAATTGTACATGGCTTGGCTTATTTCTTTTAATAATATCATATATTATAGGTTTTGTGTTTATTTCTGGGTATGATATGTTATATTTATCCAACCAAGCTAACATGTCACTTTTTTTTGAATTCGAGGTGGGCACTCGATCCGATACGACGTTGTGATACGATGCATTATCGACTACTAAAACTGACTGAGGCGGTAAATTTGGAAGAAGTTTTTCTGTAATCCATTTCTGATAGTTACCAGCATTCATATTACTGTGATAATCTCCCGTTTGCTTTTTTGCTGGATAGATAAGCAAAGCTCTTGGAACGAATCCATGTTCCGAGCAGGCATGAACTATCACTAGCATATCGCCTTTGGAAATAGGTACTTTACAACCTTTGCTCGTTTCGTCGGCCCATGCTCGTGGCAATGTATGCGAGCTGTGTATATAAGTTTCATCCGTATATATTACAGGTCGGCCTTGTGATCTATATTCTTGCAGTTTCGAAAGATATAATGTTCTTTTGAGTCTGATGTGACTTTTTTCAATGAGTATTTTTTTATTATTTTGTGTCTTTCTCCATCTGAAACCTAGCCTCCGAACGATCTTCCTTAGTGAAGAAACACCACCCTCAAAGTTGATACTTTCTTTCAACACTTCTAATAATTTTTTCAATGTGGGAAATGTATGCTGAACCAGATGGAAGTTATAGATAGTTCGCCTTATGACTTCTTGATCAAAACTATCTACTGTAGATTTTTTTGCTAACCTTGGTCGCTTTTTACCCGGTGTTCTGAAAGTAACTTGATGCGCCAATCTTTTCGGTGCTTGCGGTTCTCCTTCTTTTGAGGTAGATGGTTGAGATGTTGCATCAGCTTTCACAGCCGCTGTTACTTGATTGCGTACTTCACAAACAATTCGTTGAACACTTCTCTGAGAAACACCAGTCGCCTCCGACGTCAAATCGTACAAAGTTTTCATTGGAAGATATCCACCATCACTGTTTTTATTGTGATGCATGAAATAGTTAAAAACATTGTACACGATTTCACGAGATTGTCCCTTCAGAGTTTTTCCGGAACCAATTCTTTCCGAAGACATTTTATTCTAACCTCTAAATAGGTAAATAAACACACGCGCCGCGCACCGATCACACGTGACTAACGCGCTAACATCACGCTGTATTTATAAACAGTAGAAAACCAAAAACAATAACTGTCCCCTTCACGCTCATAAGATAGACCGCGCGCGAAAGAGACGGGCATACTTTTCATGATGCCTATGCAGTACGACGTCACGCCGCACGCTTATTCACAGACGCTACACAAGCGCAATGTGTAAATGTGTTGATCGTGCCAGCTTTAATTAACTGACCTATATGTCACCATAAATATACCGTATGAGAGTAGGGTGACTATGAATACATTAGTACAAATGCATGTTTTTATGTTGTACTCTGTTTGAAGGAATATGTAGTTCGTTTTGCAGCCATATTGATGTCTATTGTTCTTACTTCTTTAAAGTATTTACTGATAAGATTTTCGTTTCATTGACATTCCGCAGGTGTTTTATGATGGGCACGATTCCCGAAAAAGGATCTCTTTTGTTTCCAAATTATTGTTAAAAATATTTGTCGGAAGGGGTTTAAAAAGCGATTATTGTCCGTTGTGAATATTGTCATTATTGTGCTGGATTTTGAAGTGTGTGCTCGTACGTATTTAATTCCCGTGATTTTCATACTACTAAGTTACTGAGACAATTAGCAGTAAATCCAGAAGTGTCTAAAAGTGCTTAGCAATGAGTTGTGCCCACTTATATGATTTGTTAATATAGAAGTCACCACCAAAAAGTGTATTGCAGAGGGATCCAAATTGACTGCGGTAAGTTTAATTTTTACAATTTTATGATGACTTGAATAAAGTTATTACTTTATTGCTACAGCTGTTTTTGTGACGTGAAAGTATTTGACATTAAGGCCATTTTGATATACTTACGTCAATTTGAGTGAAGTTGTGGGTTGGATCTTTACCATGTAAATACGTCCAATTATATGTTCTTGTTAACATATTGGTGCCTTAATAAAAGAGAATTTTAAATTTAAAATAATTCGACTAAACACTTTTGTTATTACATTCTTAAATATACGTATATATTCATTGAGCTTGCATTTGCGTGCTTTCCCTGGAGTTTTTAAATACATAAATATCTGTTACCATATTCATGATTGTAAGAAACTTTAATATTTACTACCAAAATGTGGGGCCTTCGAACTAAGTCGCAAGATTTTTTTTCTTAAGTAGCATTGTCCAATTACGACCTTATTTGCCTAACTAAGACTTGGCTAAATGATAATTTTTATGACCGTGAGTATTTCTACGTAAGTTTCCATGTTTTTCGTTGTGATAGATCTCAGGAGGATAGCAGTTTCGAGCGAGGCGGCAGTAGCCGTGCGATCCAAGCCGATGCCGTTGCGCCGCGACTGGCCCGTGCCCCCACGCGCTCACTGTGATTGTGTGTGGATTTCTATTTCTTTGGATGCAACTAATCGTAATATTTCTCCTTCAATATCAGCCGACCGTAAACGCCCGCGTTATTTAAATGTTGCTTGCACATATACATATTTGTTTTTCTTTCATTATTTTTTTATTCCATGACAATTGAAACATGATGGCTGTGTAACTGTTGTATACATGTTGAGCTATCAAATGACACCTTTTTAATGTTGATAGGACATTTACATGGGTAGTGGTGGTCGAATTATTTTGAGAGCCCAGGTCTTGGTTTTCAAGAAAACAAAATGGCGGCCGTAAGAGCCAAAAATGCCATATTTCACACCATTAAAGGCTCTGACACTGGTGGCGGGACACATTGTATACATAGGATATATAGATAATAGCTTAATTTCTTACTCCACTCACACTAACATTATTAACAGAAATACTATAAGCATATTTTAAAGCAAATATCAAAAATGGTAATATAAAGTTTGCCTTATCTTAAAATGTATTTATATAAGCACTCTCCCTAAAAAAATAAGATATAAATATCGAACATTCCGATAATCATAGTCACCCTACTCTCATACGGTTTCATATTACGTTTTGCAAATATTTTCTAAAATATGTATGCTGCAGTTATATTCGCCATATTTACCTAAACTAGGTTACGTTACCCGTCGACTAGTACTCTAACTAAGCTTAAACATACTTTTAATAACGAGATAAATGCCATTGTATTTTAGGCATATTGCCGTCCGAGCGGCCAACTAAAATCGACTCTAACAAATTATTGAACCCACTTTCTAGTATTTTTTTACGTTTATTCGCTGTAACAAATTAGTAACTAATTATACATACACATTAGCCTCTATTAATTTGATATTTATGGTGACATACCTACCTACTCATAACCTGAAAACTAAATATTGCATAACTTTTTGTTTATTTACGTTTTCACGTTTTTTATTTTTGTAACAAATTGAGACCTTTCTTTTGATGCATCATTCGTCTATCTGCATTATATAGTTTCTGTGTAATCACGGACGATGACTACGGCAAGTGGCGGTTCTAGCGGCCAACTATTTTTTGTCATAGCGTCTTAGTTTTTTTTGTTACAAATTCACGAAAAGAGATGTGTAAAGTAACAAATTAGCACTAATTCCTGGCAAACTTTTATCAAATATTATGAGGTGGCCGCGCGGTTGTAACGGACATACTTGATCCCGCCATCTTGACGCTCACCATTATTTCGCTTTCATTTTCAGCTTTCTATTTAACAGTAACATCAGTGTCAAATCACAATTATTACTAAAAACATTAAATAAAATAGATTATATTTCGTCTTTCTTATGTTTCGTTTAGTTAGACAAAATATTAGAATTACTTGATCTTGAGTAATGGATAGATAATACTTTCTAATGCGTTCTACCCTCCTACCTTCAAAGCATCAAAACTGTGTAACCAGCATCTGCATACATGATGCATCTACTTCCTCATGTAAAGCAAAAAATGTTTATTGAGGGAAAGTTAATAGAAATTAACTGGCTATTGGACTTTGAATTTTTTGACAGAAATTCCGCTATAAAAATATGGCAATATAGAAATTGGTCTTAAATTATTGAGATACTGACCCCAATAATTTTAGAACACATTTTAAAGAGGGATTATTTTGAAATATTTAATTAATAATTAAAACATTCTCATGGAAACTATTGATTTAATAAGTTATCAAGTCTCATAGGTTTTCTGTCTGTAATATTATAATATTCAAAGTAGTTTTATTTATTGAGATTTCAAAACCAGTCATAGTATATAGTGTTATTTTCTAATTATGGATAGTAAGGAAACCATGAAATATCAATATTTAAAAGAATATCATCTTTCTAGTCATTAAGGGGTCTACTACATTACTATGCTACTTAAACATGAAACAGCAGGGGTGTAAGGCATCAATAACAACTTAGTGGTTTTTTTAAATTTTATTTGATACACATAAAGTAGTTAAAAGTTCAATCTTCTTTCCCAGATGTGTACCTGTAAAAAAGAAATTCGGCTATTATTTTAAAATTCTGCAATTGCAATTTTGATAATTGGCACAAATTCAAAATATAACAAAACTTTTTTATCACCAGTGATAAAGTTTGTGTGCAACAAAATATAACTCTTAAAACCGCGAAATTACGATCTGAGTATCTTGTTTACTATACCCTAATTGATAAACTTTCTGAAATACCTATCTATTTATAATAATATTATAAGTATCATAGCCATAGGTAAATTTTAATAGTAGTTTATGATACTGTTGCATAATAAGGGTTCTTATAACATGAGTGTGTTTTAAAAAAACGAGCCGTAGGCGAGTTTTTTTATAGTATCACACGAGTGTTATAAGACCAAGTTATGTACAGTGTCATACACTACTTTATCTAATCTCATACTATAATACGTAAAACAATATTGCAAATAAAACGCTGAATATAACAACAAATTTATTTAGATGTCAAATGTTGGCGCCAAGGTGCAAACATCGATTGCGCATGCGTGTTGCGGATTCGTTCATTGAAACCTTTTTAAAGTAGAGGTTCAACCTCCTTGGTCCAGCTGGAGGTTGTATAGGTGTATCGTTATGATTAAAAAGTTATATTATGTTACAGGTGTCCATACAAGACCTGTATCGTAATTAAACTTTTTTTTTTATTATTTTTGGCCTGTACGTAATGTTTGTCATAAGCATTTTGTTTTCAATTTTAGAATCTTTGTATTATAGTATCAGAGTAGATAAAATTAATTACGATACAGGTCTTGTATGGACACCAGAGGGCCTACCATCATCTCTTAGCGCGATTCAGTTTCGATTGTCAAAGTGAGACACCGTTATACGCGGTCTATAGCGGCGTCTCTTTTTAACAGCTAAACTTGAATCGCTATAAGACGTGATGGTAGGGCCTCTGTATCATAATATAACTTTTTAATCATAACGATACACCTATACAACCTCCAGCTGGACCAAGGAGGTTGAACCTCTACTTTAAAAAGGTTTCAATGAACGAGTCCGCGACGACGCAACACGCATTCACAATCGATGTTTGCACCTTGGCGCCAACATTTGACATTTAAAAAATCTTTTCAATATTTAAACAAAGTTTGGTTTTGTTTGCAACATTGTTTTACGTAATATAGTATGAGAGTAGATAAAGTAGTGTATGACACTGTACATAACTTGGTCTTATAACACTCGTGTGATACTATAAAAAAACTCGCCTACGGCTCGTTTTTTTAAAACACACTCATGTTATAAGAACCCTTATTATGCAACAGTATCATAAACTACTATAATTAAATTACATTATATCATAATTGGGTTGGGTATACAATTTATTGAATAAAATATAACTAGTGTTAGCCTTTAGTTAGTCCTTCTGATGTAATAATATACCATCACAAGGGTGGAGAAAGCAGCTTAATATTTCCTTCGATTCTTTTCATTGATCCATTAATGGGAACAACGACTGCCTCAAAGGAGATCAAACTGTAACACAGTCAACATACAAAAAAAAGAAGAATAATTGAAAAACAAAACTATCTACTCGGGGTAAATCAAACAAACGTCTTGTTGGCAAATAATTGAAACTGAACTTTTCTGACCTTCCATTTCTGTGGATTATTTTTTACCTGTTATAGAGTGAGAACTGTTACTAGTCTCACCATAAATACTGTTACATAAAACTTTTTACTTATTTTGAATTTGGAATGAGTTTACTATTTTAAAAACTTGATTTTGCACCATTTCACATATTATTTAAACAAAAAATAAAATACCACTTTGTCATGACAATTGCGATTGATTTTGACAGAAGCAAAAACAATATCTGAAGATTTGTTACAAAATACATCAAAGAAAAAAAACACCAGGAAGTACAATGGGCCGACTTTTCATTTACTCTGCTGCTACATTTTTATATGTAATTGTAAGAAAAATTACAATTATCTTTTGGATATTTTTTATTGAAATGTCCTTTAACAGTATTGTAATTCTTGGCCTGATAGGGATTGGTATGTTACAGACAATTTAGACTGTACCACAAATTGAACAGTGACAAATTTTTTAAAAGCACAGAGGTCTGAATATTTTTTGTTTATTAACTTTCATGGTCACTTAAGATTGGTATTAATTAAAAAAATTTAAGTATAGGATCCTCACACTATTAATGGTTAACTAATTATTTAATTTTGAAACTAACACACAACACCGATACTTGTGTTTTCTCCTCTCCTTACTGCTCTACCGTTGGGTCTATCCAAGGGTAAGATCCACTATATTTTAATATATTTACATCTATTATGCCAAATATAAGCATGCATTTGACAATAGTTTACCCTAATTCAATGTTCATTCAATAAATTTTTAACAGATACAAGAAAACAATAAAAAGTGCATCTACTAAATTCCAAATGTTGATAGGTATTTGCCAAATGTTTACTACTATATAAATCTGTAGGCTGGCTGTAAATTTATTCTTTTGGACAAATTTTACGACAAATATTCGTTTAATGATACCAATCCTACTATTTTTTATTTTTTTTTAATATATCCTTCACGAGGATGGGTTGACTTGATTTTGATGAAATTTGATATATCATAAGAAAATGTGATTTTGCAAAGAATCTATATCGGGAAAATCCTTTTAGTCCTTGCTAAAATTATAAGTACGAAAGTGTTATCCTAAAATTTGGTGTATACTTTGTTATGGATACAGTAAAGGACATACAATATCTTTCATAAAAAGAGTGTTCCCGAGGGATAGAGATAGAAATTTTAATAAGTAGTCTACATAAACATGAGCAAAGCCATGGGTAAAAGCTAGTGAATACATATTATTGGCATTTTGGTTGTGTACATATCTTTACCTTACACTGTTCAAAATTACTTCTCCTTTTGAAGATCATTTGCATCTTCTTTGTTCTTGAGATATAAGAGCTTAATGTAAAATAAGCACTTTGTTAGGTTTAATCATACTGGGCCACTCCATAAAGTAAGTATTTATTAATTTATTTATTTAAAAGAAATTTACAAAAAAATAGCAATAAAAAAATTCAACAATTAAATGCTTTTTAAAAATTTCTACATATAGATAGCCCATTGATACATACAACTCACAAAAGGCATTCAATACTAATTAAGGTTAATCATACATAAAATAAAATAAAAAGTCATAAATTGTAGAATTTGTACAGGACAGGTTAAAGCTATCAGTACTATATTAACCAAAGCTTATTGTGATCCTCAAAAGGAATTTATTCTGGTGGGAATTCATACATTCATTTATTAATGGTCCAAGTGACAAGTTTTTTTGAAGTTAGAAGCTCAGCAGCCAACCTTGCCATTCACAATTTTAAATAAAATATCTACTATTACTACTAGTATTGAAGTGAATAAGTAGGTGGTCGGTAAGTCTGCCTTGACATGTGGTTTTTTATTTTAATGGTTTTAATGATTTTAAAGTGATATTTCACAATGGATACACAAGTGCCTACCTAAAATATTACTTCATAATCTTCTCTCTCTTGATAATATTATTATTCATAAGGTTATATTAAATAGGAGAGAAAATTAAATATACAGCCTATGGCAGCAACATATTTTAAAAGACATTCTTTAGCTCTAATTTAAATAAGAGCTTCTTTTTCATTCTACTTAAATGCTGACTACTCACGTTTTACCCTAGGTGTAAATACTTGGTTATAACATTGATAGCGGTATTGGCTAGAGAACCAGCAACCCACACCACACCTTATGAGCTTCGAAATTATCTTAAATATAAAAAATAATAGAAGATTATAAAAACATTTCTATTTCAAAAGCACGACATAAACATGAGGTACAACATAACCTATACATAAACTATCGATGAATAGATTAATAAAACTTACCGCTTATTTAGACCTCGCACGCATCTTCCTCCTTTTACGCTTAAGCCTTCGCATACGCTTCTTACGCCACTGTAATTGCAAAAGAATAAGTGATAAGTATCGGTTCCATGGCACATATCTCTAACAGTAATAAGAGTTGATTAATTATATTGTGAAAATACCTTGGCTCTCATGTTCTGTTAGATATAATAGAAAGAATTTAACGAGAAAAGAATTTATATATTGTTCGATTGAAATAATGAATTACGATACATGAAATAACATCCGAGCACGGTCACGGCTCAAAATGAAAGATCGTAGAAGATTTCAGTCTTGCTAACACCCACAATAATATTTCCCTCATAAAATTATAAAATACCCTTGGGGATCGCTAAATACCAGTGAGTTTTAAACTAAATAAAAAAATCCACTAATTTCATTAAAATAAGAACCTTTATAATTAACATTAATATTACTAATAAAATTGTCAGAAAAACTAATACTGAAATTTTAACAAGACTACGCAAACAAAAACACACAAAAAAATCCACCTTGCTGATATTTATTGCTTATAGCTTTTCGGTTTGCTTTTATTACAAATTTGAATAAATCCTTGTGTTATTTCATTATTTAAATTCTTGTCTTAAGCAACCCTCTGTGTATTTTCCCCCTAGATATTGATTTGAAATATAGAGGCTAACAACACCAACGGTAAAATTCTCCACAGATAATAAACGAACCACACAAACCTCAGAACAATTTTATTATTGTACTGAGAGAAATAGCATACATTTGGCAATGGCTGAAGCAACGGTGTTTTCATATTATATTAAATGATTAATTGACTCAAGCAATGAGAATTTCTCAATAATAAACTCAGGTAATAAGAATAAACAGAAAACAAGTCATGTAATTTTTCACAGTATCTGTTCAAGCGGTTGGTAAGCTGTAAACTACAAAAAATTATCGTGATGCAGTAATACCATAGAGAAAGATAAATATAACAAAAGGAAAGTAATACTAAGACATCACTTTTTGGCGGGAGTGGGAAGCGTCACAAATGAAGATTTGTTTCTCTTGTTAAAATTTGTGTTGTTGTGGATATTAGTGCGTAATAATGGTGGATTATAAACCACTACAGTCAACACAAAATAAGAGGCCCGTTTTGACATTTGACTTCATGACGTAACTCATGTAACCATACGACTCTGTACTCGATTCTCACGATAAATCGATTGTAGTTTGATCGATTTGAATATGTATTTAATATTGTATTTATTGTATTTGATCGATTTGAATATGTATTGTATACCTGACTAGGAAAATGAATGAACCTGCTCCAGAATTTTTCTTGTTATTGCCACAATATGAATACTTTTTTAAACAAGTAAAATTTTCCATAATCGTATTTTTTCATATTATTATCAAAGTCAAAAATTTTTATTCAACATAGACCTTTACAGGCACTTATTGACGTCAAATAATAAAGAATATAACATTAAACAAAATAAAAAAAGACATTAAAGTAAAATAAAATTTACAAAATTCAAACATTTAAGCTACTGATACAAAACAAAACTACGACTTTAAAAAAAAATGTGTGAATCTACTTCCTGTTCGGAAATTGGAAGTGCTTTCTTGAGAAGAACAGGCAAGAAACTCGGAAGGTCTAGTTTTTTATCTTCTCTTTTAAACAGCTAATATAACAATAATATCAATAATAACAATAATGTATAAGGTATCAATAAGATAAGGTACAATTTCGATTATGAATAGTCTATAGGGGCCATTCATTTATTACGTAAGACGATTTAGGGGCGGGGGGGGTCTACCATGTCTTATTTTTGCTTACAAGGGGGTGGGAGGGAGTCTCAATAGTTCTTACGTAAGATCACAAAAAGGAACACAGTTAAAATTATACTTTGAAAAAGCGCGGGCAACCGCGCGAGTGCCGAGGTTCGCTCGGATGCGTATAGGTAAAAACTTCGGGATCTCTTTAGTTGACATAATGTATTTATTCCTAAAGTAGCTTGGCATATTTTTTTTTGTATAATTTTTTTTTCATAACTGATTTTTAGCAGCATATATAGGTAATGTGGCATAATTATAATTTGCACAATGCTTTTAGGCATTGTGTATAGTCGCATAATAGTATTTTAAAATAAACTTTTATTTAATGAATGGTTGTTTGAATCTGAAAAATAAAAAGGTACCTTAACCAGTATTTCCTATATTATATAGTCTCAAAGTAGGTTTAGGTAAGGTAAAGTGGTGCTTCCAACAAAGGGACCGACAAGGCTGCAGGACAGTATGGAGGCACAACGACGAGTTTTAGTGGGTATACCTTCGATCACCCACTGGGCTTCGTCGTTGTCATTGTCGGGTAAGTGACCGAAGGAGAGCCCAACATAACTCCGTTGTCTACCCAAGCAACGGAGAATACATAAGGCGCATTTCTCGTCAAAAAAAAAAAGGTTTAGGTAAGGTTAGAGCAATATTTATGTAAAAAGTTATTTATGTGTGTCTATAATCTTAGGAGTTACTTATTCTGCGTAAGACGATTATGATTATATTCATTATGGTTTGATACCATTATGCCTTTATAAAGTAATGGTTGTGAATTTTATGCTTAAATATGATTATGCTGATTGTATTTACGATTAAAACAATCATGCTAAATTTGTTAATAATAATTATATTATGCATAAATATCATTTGTATGAATTCCCATATGCCAACATATTTTATGGTTTAAATTTTTATGCAAATGGATAGTGAACCAAAAACTTCATAGCCCTAATTTAAATATTGAAAAAAAAAAGGCATATATTTAAGGTGAGGCAAAAAAGTTTTGTGCCGCATCGGAGCTGATGTGGCATGGGTGAACATTGTCGACGTCACAATCTTGAATAACCAACTAGAAGCAACACCTATTATTAGAGATGTTCCAGTGTCAGGTCCACTTTCCGAGTGGGTTTTGAGCCCCTGGACTGAAAATCTTAGTAGGTAAAGATGAATGATTAAAATCAAAGTTTATTCTACCAAAAAAAAAATTTTTAGTACCTTTGTAAGTACAAATAAACATTGGTAAAATTGTTGCTTTGAAAAATAAACATTAAAACAAACCAAACATGTATTCATTTTTGCCTTTAGATTCTTACGTAATAAATATTAAACAGGGGGGGAGGGGGTTGGCCTATTCTTATTTTTTCTTACAATAGGGGGGGGAGGGAGTCAAAAACAAGCGAAAATAGTCTTACGTAATAAATGAATGGCCCCATAGACATTATGAAAAAATCGTTAAGCACATCAATGAGCCGAGTAGGCGGTGCCCGTCCATGAAAAAAAATACAAAACTTTATGGACGTGAACTGTCAAAACGGGCCTCTTATTTTGTGTTGAATTTAAGTGTTTGTGAACATACAAGAATCTTTGCAAGTGTAACAAACCAGCGGAAGTTGTCTTTTCCTGCTCTCTCAAGAAGGCCACGAGGAAGTTTCTGTAAAACCCCACTTCTATACTGAAACCTAGGAAATTACTCAAGAACTGGCAATTATTCTTACTTGACACTGGCTAAATGCACAAATCGTGCAAGCCACAAATAAAGAGAAAAAAATTCCTTCTCACTATTTTTGACACCTCTGCGATGTAGGTAGTTAAAAAAATTGCGGGTACCTATATATATCGGTATTCAATAAGAGCATTATTGTGAGCTGTGGTTGTAGTAAAGATAAAATGGATATTAATGTTGCTAAGATAAAAACTTGTATTCTTAACAATAAAGAGAAAGAGATAATAGAATTACTAGCCACTGGTTTCGACCCTAACTATGATGGAGGATGGCCTATCAGGTTAGCAGCAAGAAACGGGTGTTATTTAATGGTCAAAACCTTACTTCAATTTGGTGCTAATCCCCATTTGTTAAGTGAAGCTGGTAAGAAAATTTAAACCATTTTTTCGTGTAAGTTCGCTATATCGTGATTTCAAAGACGTAAATACGTCACAAAATCGCTAAAATTGTTCCAACAGGCAGAATGTACTACCGGGGATTATACAGTGAACGACAGGCCAACCGCAAAGATTTTCTTCATTATTGTAGATTTTCAAATTAAAGTTTAACAGGTTGATAAGTGTGCAATAGAATTAAATCAATTTTATTTCTTAAAAGATTACCGTTAGCTCCCGTTTTATAATGATACTTTTTTTTCCTTACGTGTAGTCTGATTATAACTACAACATAAAATAAGCATGACATGTTAATTTTTTTATGTATGTAAAACATGTAAAAAAAATTATTGTCGTTCAAAATGACATTTATTCCGCTGTTTTGTTATGATTTGCTAAAACAGGTACATGTTCGCAATGACTTAATGGTTACTAATTCACCATTGTCTCGCACTAATTATCTCTCGCATAATAATTGTGTCAGAACTCAAATTTTCAACCAAAATCACTATAGTGTCGCTTACTGCTCCCGCTAAAAGGAGTCGAACGAAACATTTCTTTTTTTATTTTTAAACTTTACTAATTTAATTAATTTTTAGGCAGAATATTTGTTGCCTCAAAATTCTCAATATAAAATTTTTTCATCCTAAACAGAAAATTAATCAAGGTTAATTTGTAAACCCACTGAAGCTCGTTAAGGATCTAATATAGAAAGCCTTATAAAAGTAATCAAGGAGGTCCAAATTTTTTAAAATTATTATTTTACAGGAGCATCTACTCTGCAACTAGCCGTATATTCAGGAAAAAATTGGTCTGGGGATAATTGGAATTTTTTGCTACCTTATTATGATTCTTCACAACTGGCTGATGCAGCAGCAGTAGCTATAATATTTCAGAATATTAAAGCACTAGAGAAAATTTTGTCAACTTGTCGTTGCAACACAAATGTCCCTACTACTTTGACCGGTTAGTTAAAAGTACCTACATATATAGAAATGCTTAATGCTTCGTTCCTATAACATCTAAACGAAAAGGTTTCGTATAAATCTGCTTTATCTTGATAATTACTGTTTAGGTAAAACCGTGGAACAACTAGCAAAAGGGTACAAATTAGATAAGTTCCTGACATCCTCAAGTGTAGTAAATAATCAAAACAACAACACTCCAACGCAATCCCCAAGAAATTCTCGACAATCTTTATCGGTGGGTATAATCATTCAGTTTTTATTTCGGCATAACCACTATACAGCTACTTACGTAAGTATTTAAACTACCTGAGTTTATGAAATTTAATAACTATCTGTTTTCTTGCTCTCCGAAAATCGTATCGGCCACCACAGCCAGTTAGACATTATATTAAAATAAAATTAGTGTATTTGTAAGTATTACTATACTAGTACTAGTACATGTCTTTTAACGTGTGAAAGTTGGTAAGAATAAAACTTTTATCAAAGTAGAATATGCATTGGCTTAATTTATTTACACGAAAACATTAAAGCCATCAACGGTTTACCATGTCCTCCGAAGCACGGAGTAGAATACATAATTATACGTACCAATGCACTGCGAAGGTTCTTGGCCAAAAAAGAACTTACCAATAGATGGCGCTCCAGAAAATCAAACCTTTTTCAATCGAACCCATTTCTCGGTCCGTTATGTGCAGTAATCGTTCTGAAAGTCGATGCATAGGTATATAGGCACCAAGGCCGTAGCTAGGGGGGGGCATTGTGGGGCAATGCCCCCCCCTAGCCTACCATGAAATCACAATGCCCTACCTTAAAAATACCAAAAACTAAGATAAATTAGTATAATGCAATTGTTTTATAATTTTTATATATTTTATGCATTTTCAATGCGATCTTATAAGATATATTATCTTATCATAATAGAAAAATACTACACTTCTGGAAAAAATTAAGGGATCAAAAAAAAATCCAAATTTTTGGGCAATTTGCAACAAGCCGTAACTTCGAGAGAAATGGTCGTACAGGAAATAAAAAAAACAGTAAATTGTAGCTCCAAGTGTCTAGTTTTTGAATTAGAACGGTTTTAGTTTTGATTTTTAGTCTACGGACGTAAAAAAAAATGTTTTGCTTACCCACTATAAGGATCGGATAGTTTGTTCATTTAGCTTTTATTTATTTTTTATACACCTTGATACGTCCACTTCTCGCCGAGATATCGGTCTTCAAATGGAAAAGGATCCTTTTGTCTTTGATTATCGATATCTCAGCAACCAATGATCGCACAGAAATTTAAAGGTAGGTTTTAAGAACTTGAATGAATTCTCTTTAACGACCAGCCATTGCTTTTCCGAAACATTTTTTTTACGTCCGTAGACTAAAAATCAAAACTAAAACTGGTCTAATCCAAAAACTAAACACTTGGAGCTACAATTTACTTTTTTTTTTATTTCCTGTACGACCATTTCTCTCGAAGTTACGGCCTGTTGAAAATTGCCCAAAAATTTGGAAATTTTTTTTGATCCCTTAATCCTTTTTCCAGTAGTGTAGAAAAAAACGACTTGGGTCACAAGTGAATTCTCAGGCGGGAATCGAACCCGCAACCTTTGGAAAGCCGCTCCAATGCTTGACCTAGAGGTCAGTGATATACATAGTGTTTGATGTAGGAGCCCGTGCTTCGAGGGCAGATCAATTGTGATAAATTTACTACTTCTGCCCTACATGTAATCAATGCTGCCCTACCTCAAATTAGACTCTAGCTACAGCCCTGATAGGCACTGATAATATTTTAAAAATTGCTACTTATTTGTTACAAAAGCTACAGTAATTTTTATGCTTTTCAACCTATTTTAAACGAAATATACTTGTAAGGTTTTTTTTTATATTAAAGAATATTTATTTTTATTTTATTTAATATAATACTAACAATGCCTTCATCACATTATTAATATTTCCGTTAACTGTGTTATGCTAAATCTTACTAGATAGTGGGTCCACGTCCGGAGCACCTACGTCGGCGAGGATCGAACTTGATACTCTTGGCTTAAAGTTAAACCTGACATCTTAACTGGTGGGCTACGGCCCACTATTTGTAAGTTTACAACTTTATTGTAACCTATCGCCAAACATACAGGATAACGTCGTCAGGCGGGTTTCGCTAGTGTAGTGTTTCATAAAATATAATTATTGGCATCTAATGTTATAATTTTACAGGAGGCAAGAAGCACACCGACATTGCGACATCATCAAGCACATAGGAACTTATCACCATCTGTTGCAAGATTTTTTCACCAAACCGCAAATCAGGCATCACTTGTACCGAGAAATTCTTTGCTTTTACTCTCGCCAAGCAATGAACATGTTACGACATAATAAATATAATAAGTATAATCATAATTGGCTACAAGGCTAACCTGTTAATTTAGAAATTTGCTTTTGATAAATTTTAGCAAATATGACATTTTTCTTATCCTGGCTGTAGGTATAATACTTATGAAAACTAAATCAACTGACATTTCATTTTTAAGAGACGCTTAATCACCAGATATTTGAAAATTATTCAATTAAGTACTCCAAAGGTAAGATTCTTCTCGAAATCACCTATATCATGAAACTTGTATCTTATACTGTTTGATATATCTTTAATCGTATCAATAAAAAGCGGTTCACAGAAATGAAATGTTATCAATTACAATAATCTTAAAAATAACATACCTAAATCATGTTTACCTACCAGTCTAAATAAGATTTGACTTAAGGCGGAATTATTTAATAGGTATTTTTGATTTTTTTATGTTAAAAGGAGGACAGTATCACAGCATCTCGATGTATCCCAAATTGTCAAATATTCTGAATTGATATTGAAGTCTATGTGTTGGCCATTTAGTTAAAAATCGCTCACAGAAATTTGTTCATATTTGTATACATTGATGTGCTATTGACTGAACAAGAATAAGTTTTATAATTTATTACTCAAAGTCGCCAAAAGAATGTTACTTAATTTCATATGCACTACGCGCTGTTTATTGACATCTGTAGACATAATAATTGACCAATATAAATAAACAAATTTTATGGAGTAAAATTTATTATTTTTTAAATCGAATCTAATGAATCACAACACTGTTCAAGGAGTTTACTGTACTAACACAGAGGTTCAATCGGAATAGAAATGGAAAAATAAAATATGAACAAGCTATAAAGTAACCTTAATATGGTTTGTATAATTGACCTTTCTAACAGCTTTTAAACCTTTTTTAAAGCCAATATCCCGTGAGTATTTTTTCATAGCCCAACTATTTCTTAACACGTTACGCCGCGGTAACGGCATATAAAGTAAAGGTGGAATTCATATTATGACAGTACGGGTATCGCCGTTTTCACGAAAATTAATCTAAAAATTACTACGGCAACAACCGTCGATTTTACATTAGAGTGTCATAGAGAGCAGTCTTACTGTCATTCGGTAAAGGAGGCTTGTGTTCCTAGTGTCAAAAACACGTGTACACTAAGACCGTTTTAGGCTCAGAACAATAACTAAAGCTATAGAAGGAGCGCTAAAATAAAAACTGTATAACAGCTCTCGTATTCACTTAAAGTAATCTAACTTACATGGGTAAGAGCGAAATAGACAACAATTGTAAGGTTTTATTTTCACGTCATTGTCACAAACTCTCAAAGTACAAATGTCAAATGGTTGTATATTATACTATTAAATTAAAAGTACGTCTTTGATGAACGTGGTTTCTGAAGTAAGACCAAATTCAATGCGGTCGTATTACAGTGGCCGAACAGCTTTGTGAGCGGCTAGCGTGAAATTATATTATTTTACAAGGAAGTTCGTGATAAAATAACAGGAAAGTGTGCATATAGACGCTTCAGACATCTTAGAGTCCGCGTCCAGGATGGCTTGTGTTGTTCCAGACTGCAAGTCTTATATATCACGAAAAGAAAATACGGATGAGGTGTTATCATTTCATCGGTGAGTTTGGTTTCTAAATTCTCATATTTTGACAATATAACAACGGTATATTCAGAAAATTGTAGTAAATTAATATTACAAATAGATTGCTCCATGAGTTTTGGTTTAAATTGTCTTATTTTCATGCCTTCTGTTTTGTATATGATAGTATGATAGTGATGTGTTCTTTGTTATCGATGTCAACATTTTTGGTTTTTACTTTTTGCTTTAGTTTTCCCAAAGATGAACCTATTAGAACTGAATGGATACGCCGTATATTAAGGATCAATTGGACACCGAAAGCGCACAGTCACATTTGTTCGAAACATTTTAGACTACATTCATTTGAGCCACATGAAAACATTTGATTTCGGCGGCTGAAAGCAAATGCTATACCCACATTACATTTACAGAACATGCAATTGCTCCTTTTTTATTCCAAACATTATCTTTGTCTTGCTTTGTCATATAATTATTTCGATCCTACCAATAAATATTCAGATTTTCAATTAACATTTTGGCAGCGTGTATCCCAAATAATAATGATAGCTTATTTACAATAATATTTTTGTGTTTCAGAAACCACTATCGCATTAAGAAGGAATTATGAACCACCAAGTAAACGCCCCAAATCTATGACCACAGTTGAAACAAATACTGATTCCGATATCTCTGAACTGATATCTAATTTACAGAAAATTATAGCAGATTATAAAAAACCAAATTGGAAAATTAAAAAAAGAGTTAGAAAGGATTAAAAAGAACAGCAAGTGACGTCTTCGCAAAATAAACACTAACAAAGAGAACATTAAGGAGCAACGCGAAGAGATCTCAACTCTATAACATATTGATAGAAAAATTGAAACAAGAATATGTTCAAGCCGAATACCTAGCACTTTTAGTGTGTAAATAAAAATGTCAAAAATTCGTGGCGAGAACTGAACTCAATTCCGGAAACAGCGTTTAAAAAATGTTTTGATGATTGGATTAAGTTAGCGTAAGTGTATCGTTTCTGAAGGAGCATACTTTGAAGGTGATAAAATAAATTTGGATGAATAACAAACATTGTGTATATTATTGATCTTTTCCCGGTACTTTCTTGACAGAGTAGTATATAAAAATATAAAAATAATAAGTAAATATGTATAAAATAATAGTTGGTTAATTTAATTTAAATAGTCGATTAATTTTCTTTTAAAATTTTTCCTCTTTTTTAATCTATACCTATTAAAAATTTAATGTTGAATGCAGTGTTCACTAATGTACTGCTAGAGGTCTAACTTAAAATAGAAACATGTAGCCTAATATGATATACCTATACAAAGTGCAATTTTTTAACTGTACTGTAGCGCCCTACGCGCGCTCCGGGATCTTTATCTCGTTAATTCAAACGGCTTATTTCACTTTATCATTTATTATTTTATTAATATAATACAACTCCGATTACACTCTCAGACACTACTGGTGATTCTCCTATTTTCTCTAGCCTTCAGGAATATTCTATATTTTAAAAGGGTGACATTCCTTGCCATAAAGCAAATATACGTAAAGAGGTGGAATGCGGTGTCAGATGCAAGGAGGTCACCACATTCCCCCCGTACCGTTAAAAAAATAATTTATCTAACAGATAAATATTTTTTCCAAATCACCAGAAGTTCACTAAACATTCTACTTCTTAACTACCTGCCTATCTGGGAAACTTTAACACTTGACATGACGGTCTTTGCTACTAGACTGGCTCTTACAACCTGATCCATGAAAAAGATTATGGTTGGAAAAACCCTATACTTTCAAAAACCCAGAGAAAAGGAAAATACACGTCATGTATATATTTGCGAATTATTATATGCCCTTAAACATTATATTTAAAATTCATCATTTAAGATGCGGGCTATATAATACCTAACTCCTTTTCCTTTACTGGCCACATAATTAAAAACATTTTATTTGTTCTCTAATTAGTCTGTGGTCTAAGATTTGTCAAATCTGACACAAATCATTATAAAACTATATTGAAAATTATATTAAAATCTTTGTGAGAAGCACCAAAAATAGAAAAGTGAACTCAACAAGCAACAAATTACTTGATGAGCGGATCACCTCAGAGAAGACAAGTACGTAATTGTTTCATTACGTAGAATTAAAACGTACGATACCATTCATACTTTATATGCACAAATAAAAACTTACATTATTTGTTTGTGTTATAATGCATGTTATGGACACGAGAGCCTTTAAATTCCACAAAGAAAACTGACAGTAAAACTGCGAAATATTTAAAACTTTACCATCAAGCTATCATTTAAATTATGCCTACCTCACCAAACCCATATTCTTCCCAACTAAACCAGCATGATACCTGTCAGACACCAAAATCTGACATCCATTCCTTATGGGATAATTGTACATAGTTTTCCTACGAAATGACCAACTCACAAGCCTATCTCCTATCATATTATAATAACATTTACTTTCATAACAAAGACCGTAGCTAAAACGTTTTTCTTTTTTCAGTGTTCATGATGATTTGTGCCAGTATGAATGGTCCATTTGTCTACTCTCTTCAGTGATCACCTCCAGTCTTAGTTGAATGAGTAATCAGCATCTCAGGAACCATGGAACAAGTTAAAAAGCATCAATACAGAACAATTACAACTATAATACAAGTTTACAACAACAGGAATTCCCAACATTATCAAGATTATCAAATCTTATTGAGAGATTAACCATTAATTAAAATAACTGAGCAAAACATTGTTTTCCTTTTATAGACTAAGTGAGAAAATTCATATAAGTAATCATAATAACATATATATTACAAAACAAAACTTTTCTTTATAACATCTAATTCTAATTTAAATCTAATCCTAACTTCTATTAATTTTAATTTTACGAATGGTCCATTCAATATGTATATTTTAAAATATACTTATCTTAATCTAAACAGTTTTAATCTATTCACATGAACTAATAGTTTTTGAGAAGTACTCAGCTTTTTTATCATATAATTGTTATTATCAAAGCATCGCACAATTTTATAAGGACCTTTGTATTGGCAACTTAATTTATTGCTTACTCCAGTAACTCTTTTCGGACAATGTAATAACACTAATTCTCCACGATTATAAATCACGGGACATGCCTTTAAATCATATATATGTTTTTGTTTTAAACGCGCTTTATATAAATTATGTCTCACTTTATCTATACAAATTCCATGCCTATATTGCCTTTGTACTAAATTTAATGTCTGCATATTGTGGTTTAAGTTCACATCAGAAGCCATTACTGGTTCCCTAGCAAAGACAAGAAAATATGGGGAATATTTTGTCGAAGCTTGCTTCGCACAATTATATGCAAATGTCACCATTGGTAATTGTGAACACCAATCACGTTGTCCAATATGTGTATATTTAGACAGCATATTGAGTAAAGTTTGATTAAATCTCTCTACCAAACCTACTGTTTGAGACAATTTGTGCCATGGCACCTTTACTTTTACCTTATTCCTGTCTGGACATTGAGGGCGACTTTTACCTATTTTAATTTCTTCCAATTGTTCCGAAATTATTTTATATTGTTCACTGGACACTCTATATGGTGCCCTATGAATCGGAACTTCATCAATAGGGGCATTTCACGTGAAGTGGACAGGAAAAAAAAAGTGAGGTTCTGAAAATCGATCATATTCGGTCCATTTATACTTCTAGCAGTTATGAATGTGAACACAAAATATTTTTTTTGTATAATGTGTATTTCACAAGTTATGGGTTTCTAAGGAATTGTCGTAATTGTAATATTAATTTTTATGAAAGTATTTTTCGAACTTAATAAATTTACTATAAAGTATTTACCATAGTGATATATATCGGAAAAAGACTGTTGTTTTTAACAATAAAATAAAATTTTAAAAATAAAATCTTTTTCATGTCCAAAACCGGAAGTAAACTTTTCAAACCTAAATTTCAGTCACTTCGACCAATTTTTTTTTTATTTTTTTTCTTTCAAAATATAGCTTGAAGTTTATCAAAAATACCCTATAAAATTCAAAATGGGATCTCTATTAGTTTAGGAGTTAGATTGATTTATGTACACACACGTCGCAATGGGCGTGATATCTGACGCTTGCATAGGTCGAGTAGTTTGCGCGATATTGCATTAAAACTCGCAACTTTATTAATATTTTATCTCGTTTAAGCGTATTTAAGCTCTTTCAAGGATGTGGAATAAGTATCCTTACTAATGTTATAAATCGGAAAGTGAGTTTGTTTGTTTGTTCCGCTTTCACGCCGTAACTACTGAACCGATTGCTTTGAAATGTTGCAGACGCAAAGATAATAGTCCGGATTGAATAATAGGGTACTTTTTATCCTGGAAAAAAATGATATTCCAGAGGAAAAACAAAAATATTGTTTGCTTGATGGATGGATTGTAGATGGCGCTGTGTCGTTTAAAACAACGTAAAATATTGCAAACGACTATAAACATGTAAATTCTGAAGCTAAATGATACGAAAATGAATCCTCGAAAATGAGGAATTCTCGAGGGATGACGTACAATTTGTTTTATTTTACATCTACTTATCCTGAAATCACTAAAGTTAACGAATTACTAATTGGTATAAGTATTAGTAACGTTATTTAGTTCTTGAGGTATGCGAAAGATGGCGCTGGGTGTTTTTTAAAATGTGGTTACGAAGTGTTTTTTAAGATACTTTTATTATTACCGAAACGTGTCTGTCGTTTATTAAAATTATTATAATTTATTAAGATTGGACATACCGGGCGGGTGAAAGCTAGTTTATTATATTAATAATACTTATTCCACATCTTTGAAAATGCTTATATACGCTTAAACGAGATAAAATATTAATAAAGTTGCGAGTTTTAATGCAATATCGCGCAAACTACTCGACCTATGCAAGCGTCAGATATCACGCCCATTGCGACGTGTGTGTACATAAATCAATCTAACTCCTAAACTAATAGAGATCCCATTTTGAATTTTATAGGGTATTTTTGATAAACTTCAAGCTATATTTTGAAAGAAAAAAAATAAAAAAAAAATTGGTCGAAGTGACTGAAATTTAGGTTTGAAAAGTTTACTTCCGGTTTTGGACATGAAAAAGATTTTATTTTTAAAATTTTATTTTATTGTTAAAAACAACAGTCTTTTTCCGATATATGTCACTATGATAAATACTTTATAGTAAATTTATTAAGTTCGAAAAATACTTTCATAAAAATTAATATTACAATTACGACAATTCCTTAGAAACCCATAACTTGTGAAATACACATTATACAAAAAAAATATTTTGTGTTCACATTCATACCTGCTAGAAGTATAAATGGACCGAATATGATCGATTTTCAGAACCTTACTTTTTTTTTCCTGTCCACTTCACGTGAAATGCCCCAATAGTGTCTATTTTTACTTCCATTAAATTACATTTGCCAAGCTCATTTTTATCAAATGCAAAACCTGACCGATAATTCATAAGTAAATTATTCAATTCATCGCGCTCATTAAGAGGTAAGCCTTTAAATACATTGAATTCTGTTCCATTATCTGCGACAGATGATTCAAATGTACATTTATCATTTTCCGACACTAAATTACAAAAATACAAATAATCGCTTTTCGACAAAATTTTCGTCGCTGACTGTACGACCTCAATGGTGTTTTCAATTCTCAAAACTTCCGACTTTAACATAAATTTACAAACCACATTATTTATCTGCACTTGACCTTTCGTAAAATTTAACAATACATCATTTCGATACAAGAAATCTTGTCCCAATATCATGTCTTGACTTATATTATTAACAACATAAAAACTATGAACAAATAAGACATTTTCTATTATAATATGCGATCTTATTTTACCTAGAACATTCAAGTTCACACCATTGATTGCCTTCAGATTCAGAACACCGGCGTCAATTATTTCTCCGAACATATCCGCCACGGACTTTGATATAACCGAGACTGATGCGCCCGTATCAATCAAAGAACAAATATTTTTATCCCGACACATTACACGTATAAATGGAACGAACTCACGTTTTTGAGGGGTTTCTTCTTGTTGTGATGGCGATTGATCATTCCCTTGAATAACATCAACCGTCTCCGCTCGTTTGGGTGCGTGCGTCCAGCCAGCCACGCGCGTTTGTATGGTCCCCGGCTGCATTTCCCTTCGTAGATTGTGGTCTGGGTCTAAAATTGTAACGGGTCTGGGAGTAATTTGGTTGAGGGTGAGGAGGATAACCCATGTAACCACCAGGCACAGAACCCACCAGGCTTCTCGTTCAAAGAGAGTTTCCCCTGTGTAGTAGAGTCAGCAATACCTAGGGTTGCCAACTTTTATTAGAAGAAATAGAGTATATCTGATTTCAAAGGAGGTAAATAAAAAGTACGGCCTTATAAAAAAAAGTATCATTTATTATAAATTTTTATGAAGGTATTTTTTACAGCAAATAACAATTTTTCATTTCGTTTTAAAAAAAGTTGTATGACTGCAAACATTCTAACTCTAGGTTAGAATGCTCATTTTTAATCAGTTCCAATGAAGCTCTGTTTCTCTTCGCATTCATGATCCAAAAATACTCTCTCAGTAAACCTGAAGTGGTGGGAACAGAGAGTACCTATATAGCTATTTTTTTTAAATAAACAAATTCGTTAGGGCACTGATTGACTTTAGTGGCTGCGTTCAGATACGTCCGAGTGTGGCTTGGGGTGTAGGGATTCCTAACTTGGGAATACCAGCATATTAAAAGTAAATAGTTGACTTTTTTGGTAACGATAATCATATATGCGAGACTGGCACTAGTATAGTAAACGTTGTGTAAAAAAGAGTATTTTAGCGTCCTCTATTATTATTATAGATTAAAGAGTACGCCTACATGATATAGAGTACAATACTCTATTTTAGAGTACGGTTGGCAACCCTAGCAATACCATCACTAAACACATCTTTTAGCTGTCTCAACACCTTTTTTAGTTCGTTCTTCGTCGCATATATCTGTGGGGCTAATTTTTCTTTTAAATAAAATTCTCAATTTTTAATATAATGTTGGATGAAACATGCTTCATCAATCGCAGATCCAGCTTTCGATGCGAGGCTCTCTAAGGAATAAAAAAATGTTAATGCATCTTCCTCGTGACCCTGTTTACGTGCAAAAAAATTGGCGATCGGGTTCGTAGTTGGAGCAAACTCATCAGTGATTTTCTTCTGTAAATCTAAATACGAAATCGTGTCTGACAAGGTCAATCAATAAAATAGTAACGCTGGACCCTCCAAATAAGCCCCCAAAGCAAACTTCTTCGCCTCCGCGTCGTATTTGTTCACCGCAGCTACAACATCAAATTGATTAAAAAAGTCGTGCACATCACCAGATAGTCCATCGAATCGCTCCATGATAACTTCTTTGCTTCTTTTCTTCAAAGTACGCCGTTCAATATAGTATAAACGCTATACGCTATACTTTATACTTTATATACGTTAGATATTCTATTTTATACGCTAATATACGCCGTATTATATACTTTATACGCATATATACTGATACCGGGCGCCTCCACCATGTAGCGCCCTACGCGCGCTCCGGGATCTTTATCTCGTTAATTCAAACGGCTTATTTCACTTTATCATTTATTATTTTATTAATATAATACAACTCCGATTACACTCTCAGACACTACTGGTGATTCTCCTATTTTCTCTAGCCTTCAGGAATATTCTATATTTTAAAAGGGTGACATTCCTTGCCATAAAGCAAATATACGTAAAGAGGTGGAATGCGGTGTCAGATGCAAGGAGGTAACCACAGTACCTACCTGGTTTCTCTACATACTGAAGACTGCAAATCTAATAAATAAATTGGTTCGGGTCCAAAATTCTACTCATGAATACTGCATTATAAAATGTTCATATTGCAGATTCTACACGTTTATTATGACACATTACCGTCCGTTCTAGTGTCATAGACATACCAACAGCATATTTTTTTTTACATGTTTTTAATTTTATTTTTATCGATAGTAATATCGATGCCGTTACATCATTGACGTAAGGGAAACGAGTGACTACCTTATAAATTACGAAACAAAATTTGTATACTTATTTCTTTCTTACACATTTACAACTGTATAAGTCAAAATAGTACGAACTAACGTATTGTGTTGTTATTTTAGCACTCCTTCTATAGCTTTAGTTATTGTTCTGAGGTTTTAGGTACACACACATGTAGAGAGGCTACACACATTGATAGTACGGTGGTGACCGTTGTGTATGTGTGAACGTTAGTTGGACGCAGCGTTGCAAGACCTACGGATTTGTCCGTAGATCTACGGACTTTAGGTCTTGTCTACGGATATACGGATTTTAGTCACAAATCTACGGATTCTCCCGACCCAAACAATAGTATAAATATTCAAATTAAATAAAATTTGCGTCAAACGAAACGTAACACCGAGAAAGAGGCAAACTACGTTTCGTTCTTTGTTATTTTGTCTGTAATACAATAACACAGACTATTTAGGTTGTTTGATTAGTAGCGACTAACGTAATACGGAATTCGTTAGATCGTCGGCTGAAAACCTAGAAGCCAGGGCCGGTTAAATAAATTGAAAAAAAATATATAATTCGTTGGATTGTTGGTTTGGTTGGCGGCATTAACAACTTAATTTAGGTTAGTCAAATATTTTGTTTTGGTTAATTTGACGAGTACTGTGTTATTTTTTAAAATTTTTCAAACAATTGTTCTAGTGCATTATTTTTAATAAGAATGCAATTAAAATAAATTAATAATTGATGTAAAAATATTATATGCAATGAAAATTATGTAAACGTGTTCTTGTTTTTATTAAATATATCCGTATTTTTTTTAATTGCTAAAATCCTTGAATTGAGGACGTGCGTTTGCTAAGAAAGAAAATTCACATCAAAAATGTCCGTAGATCTATGGATTTTTGTAGAAGCAATCTACGGACTTCTACGGATTTTTCAACGTAGCCCTACGGATTTTTAAAAATTGGATCTGGCAACACTGGTTGGACGCGTGAGTCAGTGCTTCGCCGAGAGCGATCAGTGACGCGCGCCACGCTAGTTTGCGCGGGAACACAGCGCGCCTCTCGCAACAAAAGTAAGTGTGAATAATGTATTATATGGTTATATATTTTGAATTACTATGGAAATGGATAGTGTACTATCCTGCTATTTCTATTGTGCTGTAATAATACTATTATTTGTGTTTCTAGATGGAAAAAGACGAAGAACGAATACGGAAGCTTTTAGAAGACGCGTCTACCCCAGACACGACCTCAGAGCGAGACCCTTATACGTTATACGGTTATAGCAGTCACTGACGCAGACTTGTTGTTGCAAAATACTGTGAAAAACAGTACGGGTATAGGTGTACGAAACATTTGTATGAAGATTGTTAGTGTCATAGTGGACTGGAGTACCGCGTCGGAACGTGTTAAGTAGGTACATTGTGTTTTTTCATTGCTCGGCTAAGGTATACAGTATATTTCTCAACGACCTACCCAAATATGTTAAAATTCCTACTTCAAGTTCAAAAATAATTTATAAAATTGATGAAATAAAATTGATGAAATAAAATTTAATATCACTTAAGAAATCTTTATGTAAATATATATAATACTGTGGCTTTGGCATGTCTACATTCGTTTATTAATCTATCGTCTATTTTCTTTCCCTTTCTTACTTTCTTTGAAAGAAGAAAGAATGAAGAAAGAATCGACAACAACACATGCAATTATTTATTTTCTCTCTTCGATAGCTTTATTTTGGTTGGCTTATTTGTCTCGTTTGGAAAGAGCAAAACTGTCGACTGTCTGTAATTTCTGGATTCTACTGATTAATGCAGGATTAGTCACCTGCCAGTGTCGATTATTTGCCCGTGTTATTAAATTAAAATTTTCATTGCTTGCACGTTTTCTTCGATAAGAGCCGTCGAAGGACGATCACTCCTTTCCTCGTCCCGCAAAGTTATGCGACCGTGCTTTAATTGGTTATACCTATCGTAGATGGTCGATTAAGAAGGGTTTTCATCCATAAATGCCATTTGAAGTCGATCAAATGACTAGATCGGTTTAAGGCCACATTTGCAATCGTAAAAAATCATCGTACGAAATGTTCCCGAGACGCAGCTTCATTTTTTAATGTGACACTATTAATCAATTTAGTTCTAAAAAAATGTGAAGTGAGATTCTAACAGATAATACTTTCAAATGTAATATTTTTTTTAAATACCTAAATTTGGAATACCAGGGCCTAATACATAAAAATAGTATGAGATAGGTATAGTTAAAAATTGGTTGAGAAAATTTGATATTTGTGAGTGGACTACTAGTACTAATATAGTGTTACGAACACACAAAGCGCAAACAAACGAGCGCGGAACTACATAGAAGTATAGTCTCGAAAACGAGAGTTACGTTCGAGTCGGGTACGTTCCAGAAAGGAACTTACTGGAATGGTCTGGGGCTCGTCTCGGCCCATATAAATAGCCGCAGAGAGGCGAGCCAGTCAGTTCAGTTTGAGCCAGCGTTGCCAGACCTACGGATTTGTCCGTAGATCTACGGACTTTAGGTCTTGTCTACGGACATACGGATTTTAGTCGCAAATCTACGGATTTATGATCGATTTCATTCTCCCGACAAACAATAGTATAAATATTCAAATTAAATAAATTTTTGCGTCACAAGAAACGTAACTCCGAAAAAAAGGCATACTACGTTTCGTTCTTTGTTATTTTGTCTGTAATACAATAATACAGACTATTTACGTTGTTTGATTAGTAGCGACCAACGTAGAACGGAATTTGTTAGATCATCGGCTGAAAGCCTAGAAGCTAGGGCCGGAAGCGGTTAAATAAATTGAAAAAAATATATAATTCGTTGGATTGTTGGTTTGGTTGGCGGGATTAGCAACTTATTTTAGGTTAGTAAAATATTTTGTTTTGGTTAATTTGACGAGCACTGTGTTATTATCTTGTTCCCGAATAAAATTTATTTCGAATTACGACAACTGAATTTTTTAATTTCGATGATAACTGAAGTATGTTACAAAGGTTATTTATAACATTATCAAGGATAATATAAAATTTTTCAAACAATTGTTTTAGTGCATTATTTTTAATTAGAATGCTATTAAAATTAATTAATAATTGATGAAAAAATATTATATGCAATGAAAATTGTGTAAGCGTGTAAACTTTCTTGATTTTTTAAAAAGATATCTGTATTTTTTTTTATTTGCTAAATTCCTTGAATTGAGGACGTGCGTTTGCTAAGAAAGTAAATTCACATCTAAAACGTCCGTAGATCTACGGATTTTTGTAGAGGCAATCTACGGATTTCTACGGATTTTTGAACGTAGCCCTACGGATTTTTAAAAATTGGATCTGGCAACACTGGTTTGAGCTACCTTCGAGGCGACTTCGAAGTGAAAACCAGTAATCAAGAGTGATACAAGTGAAACCTACGACTTGGCTACGACCTAGGACATCGTTAGTGCTTAGTGTTGAACCTAGTGCTTCGTGAATAAAGTCTACAAAAGAGTCAGCAGGTCTTTCTCTCCAAATCATACGAACCCTAGCACGCAAAAATAGATAGCGGTTTGCTTCTTTCCAATGCCACTTTGCAAATAAAATGCTTTGAACCAAGTTTTTAAACATCAACCGAAAGACATTTACTGCTGGACGGAAGCCTCCCCCAAAAATGGGAAATTATACCATAACTTCCACGTTCGGCAGACGGGTTGGAGATCGAAGTAAAAGACTTTAAGATTCAAAAAACACTGCTGCCCTTTGCTGCTTTTTAGTCTATGGGAGATTTATGGTAGCTATGGTGATTCCTCCATTTGTAACTTTTTACGACACCCTTAAATGTGAAGGGTTGGCGCTGGTGCTATTCTACTTTGCACTACACGGTCTAGTTTACGTAGACATTATTGTACTACAAGTTTAGTTTCTTGTTACAAAATCCATAGGCTAGACTTTATTTACCTACATAAAAGAACAAATCTACTCACGATAACAAGCCAAACTATCGGTTTCCGATTATACATTAGTATCAGTGCTAGATTTACACATTTGCCGCCCTAAAGCTATAAAATTTTTGCCGCCCCTACTGACCTCTAAAATAAGATTCACTGTTCACAATAACGTTAATTCCTTTTTTTAAAGGATAATCTAGTTTCAAGATTATTCCCTACGCAACACGTCATTCAATGATTTTTATTGCACTCAATTTAATACAAATTTTAAAAACAATATGGAATTAAAATTTACAATGAATAAGTACGCCACTATCAATATCTGTATTTGAATTAAATATCTTTTCAAAAAAGTTACTTTTATTTTGCGTGATTTGGAAATCATCGATGATATCGTCGTAAGAAATCCTATTCATTCATTCCTACTCTATGGATAAAAGGGCTAAAGAATTTCTGCCCCTCCACGCCACCGCCGGCGCCGCAGCCCCACCTCGTGTCCGCAGTCTTACTTTTTTTTCAGTTGCTATTTTTTTGGGCCAATTTTGCCGCCCTAAGCTTCAGCTTTTTCAGCTTCTATGGTAAATCCGGCACTGATTACTATGTCGATTAGTGAACCACAAAACAGTAGTCTAATGAAATCGGGCCTGATTATGATGATCTATTGTTGGGGTGTGTGAGTATGCCTTTTAACACATGATTTGGTCTGTTGATTGATATGTCATATAATTATATGATATTTCAATGAATTATTAATATTAAGAGGAAATTTTTATTTCTTAAAACATAGTAGGTAACTTAACTTATTAACAAATAGGATATTTCACCCTTATGTAGGTTTCCACCATGGATATATAACCATAACTGGAGCAAATTAAAAGAATTAATCAAGACATTAACTGAAAACTACGAAGCAGAGCATAACAACGAGGTTTTTCATTAAACTATTCCGTTACTAATTTCGTTTACTCTTGTAATGTTGTCCTTTTATAGTAGTAACCTCATGTGGAGTAACTTGAGTTGGCGTACAGAGGCTTACTGCTTGCGTTTCTGGCAATGTTTCGTTAATATTCTGTAAAAAAAATTACAAAAAATAAATAAATACTTAAGCAGGGAAGGAATCCTTCACCTTGATAAAATTTTATGTTCCTATTAAACAAAATTAGGAAAACGAGTAGGACCACCGCCTCTACTTTTACAAGGCAATATTATTACTCTGACATAATTATCGGATTCAAGATGGGAGTTAAAGAAGTACATATTGAGCAAAAAGGCATTTGAAATGCTTTTAATCAACAGTTAACTCTGTATCGAATCGAAACTACTTATTAAGAGACCAAGATTTATTCACCAACATTGAGAATTACAGTACGCAAATAATATTTTACACAGGTCAACCAGGTCCAGATTACTAAAATAATTAATTTTTTATCATTATTTATTCGTATAAGAAAAAGTAATTTCCTAAGTAGAATGATGTACAAGACAGTAGTGCATATTATTCTTGGGAGCCCTGTGTTCCATGTCTAAAGTTATGAACGCGTAAATTTTGTAAGACTCGTGTTCTATTTGGGTCTTGAGTTTTTTGTAAGACTCGGGTTCTTTTTGAAGACTCGAGCTCAAACACAGAAGCTTGCACTCGACTGAGTTACCTTTATAGTAGAGACTCGCAAATTCTTCAAGTTCATCGATCCGTGCATAGTCGAGTCTATCAAATTAAGACTCAAGGAATCAATTTCTATACAACACTACCTAGGATTTTTTAAGTAAGCATTGCAAAATTACAATTTTTATTCTACCTAGTTATTTAAAAATATAAAATAAAGACTGAATAATGCATATGTTTAACGTCTAAAGTAGTAAAATCTTTTTTGGGGAGCCTTCGTCTAGTAGACGGTGTCTTTCGGGCTGAGATGATGATGATATTCAAAAATGTTAAAACTTGGGATATAATTTTTTTGGTTTGGGAAGCGGTAGCGGGAGGGAGGTTGAGGACTTAGTATAAACTTTTATGTAATAATGAGGCAATATATAAAGTAACAAATAAAATTACGCTATGTATTAATAAAATATGGGCTAAGATATGAGATAATTGTTATACCGCTAGTTTATTTTAAAATTAAATTTATAGGTTGGTTTGTAGGTAATTCAATCTAAATAAAATTTTATTATATACATTGCAAAACATTTATTATATGTATAAAACAAAAACATTTACTTACACAGCCATCATTGTAGTTCTGCTCAATTACCGAAGTCGATCCAAGGATGCTTGGTAGCTTTTGTTGGAAATTATTGATAAACCTCTTTAATATTTTTCTCTGCAAAGAAATGAATTCAAGACATCCCCTATAACTAACATGTTTGCTACATAGAAATACATACGAAAACAGCAAATTAATGTAGGACACGGGCATGAACACGCCAACCTATCACAAACTGAAATTTTCTAAAATAATAATACACTTTATGTATTGGATTTAAAGTGATAATCGGTTAGAATTCAACATTTATGCGTAGGTTAACTCACAGTCACTCACATTTTTAAACTCTTAGGTAGGTAGAACATAAACGATTTTAGGGAGTTTGTTTTTTTCTAACTAAAGTTAATAAATCGCTTGGAAAATTCACTTTACTATCTATTGGTCAGATTGTTCTAATATTGACTATAAATTAACACCTAAATCATTCTTTCCTGTAGCCATATTTCATAGCTGCGAATTCATGCAACAAGATCACAGCCAACTACGGGCATTAAGTGCCTTACCACAACCGCAGAACGGAGAAGTTAAAGTTCTTCGTTCTGTGATTGCAACGGCTAATAATCCAGCACTGTAGGTAATAATATAGTATCTCTTCGTAACAAACAAGCTGCAAGGTGGCTATTTTCAGGCTATAGGTGAACCAAAAATATTTTGCTCTGTCACCAATAACTCTACACCTAAAGCTAAAAAAGTATCAATTTTTTTCGAAACGATTTTCATGAGTGAGTTCAATATCTTTATCTTTCTGAATTATTTCTCATCTGTAGAACTTGTCAGTGTCTAAGACTAGAATATACGGAAATATGTAGATTTCACTTACCTCGTCAGCCTTTGGAAGTGGGATCACAATGGGATGACTCCTCGTTACACATATCTTCGGATAGGTCAGTGGTTCGCCGCGCCAAAACCGCACTAAACAATATGACGAATTGTCTTCCTCAGGCAATCTGTACCCATGCTTATATAAAAAATAGATTAATAAAATGCCGATCGTCCTGCTGTCTGTACTTTTTTACAAATATTATGAGAAGAGTGTTAATTGCATTGCTGGTGGCTTCAACATCCCCAGCTAGATAAACACAATTTGTGTAAAGTAGTTGTGCCGGATATTATTTATATAACGACGGAGAGATATTGTTGTTGGTGTTTACGGTATTTTACATATTCAAGCGCAAAAGTATATATGAACTATTGTTCGACGACACCGGCTTGGTCAGGAGCACTGGAGTTTTGGCCACTTCAAGATACTTCCAGTTTATGTTATTGATACGCATGAAAATATAATTAGGATAAAGTCGACCTTAACTCAGCGAGTTTATTGGACAATTGGAATACATTAACAGATATGTTTGGGGATTTTGTTTGGAAGATATTGCATTTTCTATAAATATTTAAATCTCGGACTAAATGACTTATTTAATATCCAATACCCACAGCACGTAACAACAGTATAAAAGATAGATATGTATGTCGATCAGTCGGCTTTGTATCCATAACTCAAGAGTCCCAGTCACAATGCTTACTTTGGGCTAATTGGTGTGACTGTATATGTAATATTATTATTACATACATTATTTGTTCGAGAAGATTTGTGTAAGAGAAAAAACTCAGCAGTTTTGATTTGGAGTTAAACAAATGATTAAGAAGCACTGACATCTGTAATTGAAATACTAGTAATCTTAGGAAGCAAGCCCAACGACTGATCAATTCTGATCGCCCTAGGCTAATTATCAGGACGAGCCCCCGCCAGGTGTGTTACGGATGGCCTAAGAAGTAGTTAGTGAGTAGAGTAGTAGTGTGAAAATGTTAACATGGTTAATACTACTTATGAAAATTTTCAGATCGATCTGCAAGCGAAACTAACGTTGTCCTTTAATCTGCATGACATTCAACCTTAGGGTGGCAAACCATTTTGACAAATCAGTGTTTGTATTACGCGCACTTTTAAAATTTAAAAATTTATTGTTAAATTCAGAGACTCTCAAGTGCAATTAGTTTTAGTGTTTTGTCTCGGTCTAGTTGAAATATGTAGGGTAGATGCAATGATGCTAGATTAGTGCATGCGAACACACGATCTTAGCGTGCCCTCCCCTGATCCTCGCGCCCTATGCTGCAGCCTAATTAGCCTAAGGGTTAATCAGGGCCTGGGCAAGCCAAGGACTTTTGACGTATACATATGGCAAACTCAGGCGAAATAAAAAGAATGCTAAGTTCTGCGGGCTAATGATTATTACGGTATAGGAACATGTCATTGGGACATTTTGATTTGAGACTGTTTATTAACTGAATTTGATATGACTTCGACGAGTTTATTAAATTGATGGGTAATATTACTCGTGATCGCGACCTATTCGCGAATTTGTTCATATTTGGAAACTTTATAGTGCAAGGAGAATGGGCGTTTTGGTATAGGCTCCAATAAACATTACAGTGGTATCATTGGATAGATTCTAAGCGTAACAATATTAAGTTTGGCGACCAGTCCTGAAAATCTGTATTTTCGGAGATGTGCATAGGTATATGAACAGAAATGACGGAAGGTCAGGTGATACTACTTGCGTTGGACATCTTTCAGCCGCCCGAAAGATGCAATAGATAAGCCGCTAAATGCTCACTCTTTCATATGTATCAATTACATCAAATTTTTCATTACAAGTTTGCGAAAAAATTGTCGAATGGGAAAATTGTAGGTTTGAGTTAGACGAAGTTAAATTTTCATAATTCTCTTAATAATACAAAATGATTATTTCGTAGGTTCGAACTACTTTTAAAAACTTTAGCAATTTATCAACTTTCCAAACAATAATATAAAAACGTTCTCAATAGGCGATTTTACCTTCTTCCAAACAAAGAAAGGTGTAAATGCACTAAAAAAAATATTTTAGCTTTTTTTTTCATCCTTATGGCCAACATGCGTCGGTAGTATCATTAAAGGCAATCAAATTATCTCAAATTAAACGATCAGTAACACATTTTTCTTTTATGGTTTTCTTATAAAACAAAGTAGTGTTTTGTATTATGTATTATGATAAACTCAATCAAATAAATGTTTTACAAAAAACTGTTTTTATTTATTAAAAAGGTTATTTTGCTTTATATCCCTAAAGGGAGGGCTTTATTCCTAAAGGGATCATAACAAAAAGACACGAATTTCGTTTTTTTAATTTAAGATTTAGAGAAGATTTTCAGAATACACTTTTCAAATTCGATACACAATCGGCAACGTCTTTAAAATGAATTATCTCTGACTTTCGACACCGCTTCTCTCAATCTTGACTCAGTTCTGCTTCAGAGTTAGTCTAGAGCGTATACTATTTCCTTGTAGACTACAAGTTGTAGTATCCCCAGATTAAAAAAAACCTATTTCCCTTATATTTTAAATTAACTTTCAAGGTGAACATTATTTTCACGTTATGTGTGTTTTTTTATCACTTATTTGAGAACAGTGATACAATTTTATATATTGATTTTTTTACTGATACTTTTCACATTAATATATTATCATCATGGAGAATGTTTATGAAGACTCTTTTACGCAAAAACTACAGACGGATTAAGATGAAACTTTAAGAGCACCTAACACTAATTTGTCTAATACCTAAGTTATATGGAAGACGTTAAAGATTGACAAAAAGATGATGACGGACAGTCATTTCAAAGAGACATCAGAATAAAATTTAAGCTCTTTGAGAAAAGCGAGATGTTTTCCAGATGGCGGTGTTAGGTAAACACATATAAGAGCAGGCCTTTCAAAAAGTTTCCTTTTAATTACGTTCAACAGCAACCTACTAAAATCAGCTCATTTCCAAAATTGATTTTTCATCTGAGGTTTAACGCAGGTATCTATTTTAATTGCGAAAATCTGACATGGTGGGTTGCTGTACTGTTATCCGTACAGAGAATGGAAATTTAACCGTTAATGCTAGAAGAGAACTCAATACTAAAAATACGCGAACACATCAACAGTAGTGGAATCACCTGCGTCAACCATCTGAGTCCACCGGTGACAATATTTTGATTGATATTGAACCAATTAAACTTTTTATTTTACGATGAGTATATTCTTTAAATATAGCAGTTATCACTAACATAACTTACAATGTTTTTCCAGTGACGGCGTAAATCTTTATAAGACTTGAAAATACCGTCTTTCGGAACCGTTGCAGAATTTTCTTCCATTGACGCTTTGTTTAAGCTATAATTAAAGTTCATACATTTATTTTATTCCGGGTAAGCTCAATGATATATTTCTTTATAAAAGCATCAATAAACTAAAAATTGGGCAATCGTTAACTGTTACATATTTTTTTATAAAACAGGTAATATATGCCCACAGTCAGCTACGATTTAGCCATTGTTCTCTAATGACATTTTGGGATATAAAGATTAATAATAAAAACCTTAATAATTTTGTTGCTAATAGATATTAATATATTATTATTAAACATATATTGTAATATGGTCTTATAATAAGCCCCTAAAGTTTTTGCTATAACTAAAAAATAGTGGTATATATATATGTCGCCGCGAACACACTTCGAGGCAATTATTTGATTGAATTAATGTGATAGTTTACGATTGTCTAAAGTAATTTAAAAATCCTGCTCATTCTTAAAAACAAAAAGAAATGATGCACATGCTTCTTCGAATAACTATTTAATAAAGATTAATCGTTTTGATTAAGTAAACATCATGGTGCTTCCATGATGTTTCAAAGTAAAACACTTATTTCTTAAGATTGTTTAGATTAATCTCTTAATAAAGAAATGTGCTTTGTTAAATAAGAAAATTAATTAAGAAATTGTTATCAAAAACTAAATTGTGACTTTACGGATAATTTTTATTAAGAGGATAGTTTTATCTAACAAAAACCACTATGGTGTTTTGACAAGTAAGTCACTTATTTCTATTTATTGCTTATTTGGCTTTTGTTTATTAGCAAACTAGCATTGTAAATCATGAAACGAATTAAGAAATTGCACGATAAAGATTAATACCGAGTTTTCTCAAAGTTGTTATTTTAAGAAAGTAAACTGGGGCATTTGCAGCGCCACCTTTGCTCGCTAATGTGTAAACTAAGGCCTTTGCAGCGCCACTTTTGCCCTCTAACCTGATAATTGTGTTGGCGGGAAAGATGGCGATGCATAATGCTAGATGTACGAATTTTTGGGTCATTCTTTTTGGGAATTTCGAGCGGTTAACACGTGTAAGTAAGACCTTTGTGATTTGAAATAAAATTAGTACAGTCTAGTCAGACTAGCTATTATTTCTCTCTGAAAATTTGTTTTACTGTGTTTCTTATAACTGAATATTATCAAATAAACAGTGTTTGGTACTTTTTAATAGTGTTTTGATATTCTATAGCTCCCTTGCTTATTATAACGATTTTACAACAACTTTGTGATGTTGGATAAACTTAGCTTAGGCTATTTAGACTGGCTTTTATTTCTATTTGAATTTTGTGATTCTTAAAACTCATCATTATGAAATAAATAGTGCTTGGACCTTTTAAATTGTGTTTTTGGTATTCGATAGATGCCCCTTACTTATTATCACTATTCTACCAATAGAATAAATAACTTTAGATCCATTTGGATGTACTTTTCGAACTGAATAGAATTAATAAATAATGCTGCATTAAGATAACGCTTAGTTTAGGCAGTTGCTAGGTTAGCTTTGTAACTGTATTGGTAGAACCGGTGGTATAGAGATATGCCAGCGGTTCTGCTTATTTTAAAAAGTGGGGTTCCCCCATTTATTCGACATATATATATATACACAATTTTTGTACCATAAACAGTGGAGCCCCGGTAATCCGGCCCCTGGCTAATGCGGCACCCCCTATAATCCGACATCGTCTATTACATACAAGAATTCGCTAATTCACGATTGAACAAGTTACAACTTGAACGCACCATCACTATTGTGCTCGACGCGTACGGTATTGTTTTTATTCTGATTGCTTAGTTTGTCTCCATACATATTCCTACCAACGACCCACAAATCAGTGTACCTTCGTAAGTAATAGAACAAATCGCTGCTGAAACACAAATAAGTCCGGAAGATTTGGAAACCTGGTGCCGTGGAATGGATAAAGAGGAAAATATTTTTCATGAAATGTCTGACGAAGAAATTATAAAAGAGATTTCTAGTTATCATTGGATCTGTAATTTGTCGGATTACAAGGAACTCTTTTGTAAAAAAAATCGGACTATAGGGGGTCTTAGGCAGTACTCTATAATCCGACAAATTCGATAGTTCGACACTGCCCTGCAAAATGTTTGTCGGACTACCGGGGATCCACTGTAATAGGTAAAAGTAACAAATACAAAGACAGAAAATATAAGATGAATAGTCTCATATTTCGAGTAACTAAATTGTTGACAAAGTTATAAGAATTATACCATATTAAAATTACTTACCTCGGTAAAACTCTTATACATTCTCCGGGCAAGTAATCATTATTAGATCTAGTCAAATTAATTTTTACCGGTTTTACTTCCAACATCGTCAACTGCTCTAAAAAATAAAATCTTGTTTATGGTACTACGTATGACTGTACAGACATCCTACCCACAATTCCCTCAATTTTTATGTATGTATCACATAACAGTTCAATGTCGATTGAAAACGGCGGCATTTGCAGATAAAGAAAATGCCTAACCGTATTCTTCAAACCTGCCTCCTTTCCTGTTATCTAGACTCTAAATTGACTCGGTGGATAAATACTTTCATGTAACGCAGTAGTCTATGCTTTCGTAAGTGCCCAAATAACACCCACATAATATTTGTTACACTGGTGCAAGAAAAAATTTACTAAAAAGTGACAAACCCTTTTGTTTAGCGAGTGACCTACTTATAGTTTAAGTATTTGACCTTCACGACAGATAATTGGTACACGCTCACCTACCGTTACATACAATTTTGTATTTAATTCCTTCTTGAGGTTCCTTCGCTGTAAGAAAATCTCTGTTACTGATAAGATAGTCCATTCCTAGATTGTTCCACAATGGTGCAAGTTTTGCAATCATGGTATACTGGAAGGACATTTGATATATTTCCGGTGTAACTGGCCGTATAGCACCCTCCTAAGTAAATCACAGAAACATACTTAATCGTCCATACATTGTTATACACCACATTATACCTAAAGTTATCAACTTTACACCTAATTACCAAAATTATTCTAAATATATTAACTTTATCTTTGAGACAATTATCGGTAATTAGCAATTCTTCCACTGTGGAGGGGAATGTCGGCGGGTCAATTCGGTGGGATTTTCCACTGAAGAAAAAAAGGATGCCATGATTTAAGTTGTATTATGCCCTTTACAAAACAAAGTTTTTTTTTTCAAAATCGCGAATTTGAATCGCGCTTGAAGATAGTTCGAAAACGTTGCACTCATGGTAATATTGCCTGACACTCGAACAGCTCGTTTGACTAAGTACCTACATACATTATCTAGCGAGATGAATTGATAACCAATAGCAGAAATTGGCTTTGTAGATGGCAAGTAACTATGTAGATCCGATTCTTGTCATATTTTGTTAATATATTTACAAATTTCCATTTACTGCTATTTAGAACCGTCAATTCATACCTACACAAAATACACTATGGAAAGAAACTTGTATCTCCATTTGGGTACAGATGGGAATTTTTATCTCTCTATCCTTATGGACCTTCCCAAATGGGGAACAACCACGGGAGAAGATACCTATGCAGAAAGCAGGAATCAGACCGACATCTATTAATTCTCAAAGATTAACTCCTATTGAGGTTGTAGGTCTTAAGACTGACAAAGTTGGTCTGGAACACAATTGCATTTACCTTAAAAATACTAGAATTATATCGAACTTACTTGAATCAATGCAAATTTTAATAGCAGTGAATTTAGTTTATCGTAATCATCTCCAATTTTATTGAAAATAATATGAATTTGTTTGATTGCCTCTTTATCTGGACAAGCCAAGATTGATGAATTCGAGAATATTAGCATTCTAAAATTAAAAAAAAAATTATAATCCAATAAACAGCGTGTAAAAGTGAGTTTATTTATAGCAGTGTCATTTACTACCTGCATTTCAAAATTTTCCAATGATAATCCGTGGGAGTAGATCTATCATGTTTGTCTTGCAAATTAGCTAGAGCTCTTATATAACCAAGATTACTAAATTGAGGGTTTTTAAAGTACAATTCGTAATACATGTCGAAATTCCAGAGGAAACAAACTTTTATAACAAATCAATACGTATAGTAAAAGTAGATACGCAAATCAAACTTTGCCGCGAAAGGTAATAATTGTTGTTTTTTTTAATGAACCCACAAAGAAAAGCAAAGGATACAAACCCCATACAGCCGGCTTCATTTTCAATAATTTCTTATTAAGATGATAGCTGTCTTTTAAATGATCAATGGGTAAACGAATAATGGAATAAGCCCTTTTCCTCAAAGGTATGGGGGTTTTCTGAAACCATCGACTCTATGGGCTTCCGAGTGAGCGTGAAAAGGCACCTTTTGTTGTTTTGTTTCTTATGCCAGTATTCGTGCGTGTTCTCGCACATTTGATAGTTAATAATCCACCATTAGAGCCTCAGAGTAAACAGGACTGGAGTAGCCATTAGTCAATTTCTCGTACATATTTTTCTGCCATTTTTTGCGGGGGGTGAGGTTACTACTACATTCAATGCCAGCACACAGGAACAAAAACTCTTTGCGTGTTTACAAACGCACACATGCATAATACGACAAACATATTTAAAATACACGCACACGTGCTTGAAATAGTGTGTTAACGTTCTATTCAAACACACGAATGTCATTGTGTGAGAAGTAACATGACATAGCACGAGAATATCGATATCGATAAATCAGTTATGTTCAATGAATGAATGTATTAACTTTGCGTTAGGTTTCCTACATTATGTATTAAAAAATAAATTAAATTAATGATAATATTACACGCTACAACAGTCAGTTTCGAAGGCTATATCCATAAAATACAAATTGAAACTTAATAGTTTATTGCATTTAAAAGATATTTACAATAGGTGTTATTATATATAAAGAATTCACTGTGGACCCTTTCGCGTATAACCATAATGGAAAGGAGGAACACTGAAACATTATTTTTAACAAAGCGATAGTGAATATAGTTAGTTTTCTCAGATTTTTACTTTGACGGATTGATTATTTGTATTTTTTTGCGATTTGCTTACATCACTTTTTGCAGGTATTTCCTTTTCAACTTATTCTTTAACCTAAAATTAATACATTTAAATGTAATCAACTAAAACTGTTATAATATAACATGTTAATATCTATTTGAAACATAACTAGTTATATAATAAACTAAGAGGATCATTCAAGAATAACGTTGGCACAGCATGGGCAACTAATCTTCTTCTATTGTTAGATAATTTTTGAAACTGAGACAAAAATGTATGGAACATATAGTACTTGTTCTTGAAGATGCCCTTTTACCTATTACAAGCATGAATCCATTTTTTTCGTATGCTGTATTCTTTAGGAAAACTGAATATGAAAAATTAGATTTTCCGGGCATGTCAAAGCTTAAAGTATAAATACTAACAATTAGTATGCCGCCTAGGGGCAGAGTATATTTGCATGAACTACACATACCGATCATTTCTAATTTTAATACTGCAATACTATTTCCAATAGCTTTCATTTATGTACAAAGGACTTTTGGCACCACATACCTTACTCCTAGTATCTTGAAGTATTGCAGTTGGACAAGCCGGTTTTTAAAAGGAGCTATAAATGCTACAATATTAATAAAAAACTTAACTTAAATGTTGACGATGACATTTAGCTATTACCATACTAAAATGTCATCAAAATCAGTCGCGTAGTTTTTGCGTGATGCGTGCTCAAACATACATACAGACAGACAAAATGTTCAAAAATTAGTGATTTCACTTCCTCTACTCTCATTACTAGCCATTTGGTTTAAGGTGGACTTGACCTGTTTTATTCTATATCTTGACAGTTTTATTCTCGTATGTATAATATCGCAGGTAAATAGTATAATTCCACACTTTACATACGGCGTCATCAGTTTAAAATCACATACCTCATTCTAATATGAAATCATCATTAATACCTGGTAATAATTACCGAAACAAACTGTAATTTATCTAAGCTGTATTTTATTATCGTTAAGAAAAAGAACTAAGAATAGAGTATCTGTTTTTTAAACTGATGACGCCGAATGTAAACTGCGGAATTATACAATTTCCCTGCGACATATAGATTTAAATTAAAAATACATATTTTCAATTTAAGTATGTTACTTGCATTCATACATTCATTCATTACTCACTCGTAAAATCACAATATCGATGAAGTTGACATCACTATTGTGCAAATAAATATTGTACAAATTAATAAGGGTTGCTGATTACAAATAAAAACAATTTGTCCTGTGGCTCGAAAAAAAATTTTGATTTCTCGGAAATGATCTGGTGTGGCGATGTTACCCTTTTAACCGTGCTTTTTTAAGAAGTCAGGGACACTGTAAGTATATACAGCATTAGTACTCTTAATGTTTATGAGCGCCGCCCAGCATGAATAAAAGGGCAAATAGTTTGATTATTATTTTAATTTATTATTTTATATTACCATGTTGTGTGGCAAAGAATAGGCTTCAAGCAGCCGCAAAAGTGTAGGTATGTACTTAATAATAAACTAAAAATAAACACGCAACATACATTGTTAAAACGATATTATAATTGGTAATTAATTAATACAAAATTACAGTTATTTATTACCAACAAACTTTTTCTAATTTTTGTCTTAATTAATTGAAATGCGATAATGGTCAACCCTAGGTAGTCTCGTGGGGAGTGCGGCCGTGACGTCATCAAACGAACTTTGAGCGCGAAATTTGAAATTGTAGTCTGCTAAAACATGAAATTATGAATTAAATAATAATCAAATCCTAAAAATTATACTTACAAATGAAAGGTGACGCCGTCTTTTTGCATACTAGATATTTTCGAATTTTTTTTACAGTAGAAAACAGCACAGGCAGGCGTTTTCGTGGGAGCTCTGCACGGTAAGACGTTCTGATTAATATGATTTCAAAATGGCCGCTCAACTAGTTTTATATAACGCACAGGATTCCGATGCTTGTGCGTTTGGCAGAGGGGTAATGTTAGGCAAAGGCTACTTCAGTCCTGTTTACTCTGAGATTAGAGCACATCAAAATGAGCTAAGACAATCTTTATCAAGAATCCCAAAAATATTAAAGTGATGCTTCCAGCTCCCGCCATATTTTTTTTGTTTTTACCGTTCGTCTTCAGTATTTTTTTTCATATTTAGATGAATTAATGAATGATGACATTAAGATGAATAATTCTGTTAAAATAGCTGATTTGACTGATGGAACTTCTCCCCATTCCCCCTGTATATCATGAGTTTTATACCAACATTAAGGCAAATGTTTCAGTACGGAATGATTTGTATTTGTGAGAGGAAGAAGTAGATAGTGATTAAGTGTGTAAGGAATGTGTATTACTGTAAGGATACTTTTTAATAATAAATAGTTTGAACAAACTGCTTTATTTTAATTCAATCAATCTGAAACCCCAAATGCTATTTTCAGATGAAAATAAATCTATGAATTCGATGCCCACTACCACAAAATCACTAAAAGATAAAAACTATTATTATAAGAGAGAGTAAGACAGCAAATAATTATGAAATATATTTATTTACAGAAGTAACAATTATTTTAAATCAGGGCTTATTGTTTTTTATTACTACTGTAAACTTTTGTTTAAGAAAATAGTCCGCTCCGGTTCTCATGGCGCCAATTGAAAATGCATTCTAAGAGTACATTTAAGTTAAGAATTGTGATTTTCAAGATGATCCCGCGCTTTACGCAGCACACCGTGAGTTTTGTGAATTTCACGACAAATTGCTCTTTGAACGCTTGTTTTCCTCATATTTGCAGCATTCAACTGGGCTAAAGTATCAGCTAACGTCGCTTTAGTTCTAGCTAATTTTTGTTTCAGAGTCAAGTTTTCCTTATATAAAGAACCTAAAAAAAAAAAGTTTTAAAAAGACAATTCTCTTACCATATATTTAAGTGTTTTCATTGAATATCAACCGTCGAAAATGACAATTAATGAATAATATGATTTTTATATATTTTTGCATTTTCTTATCAAATAATTTTAATAAAATAAATACTAGAAAACATTGATTTGGCTCACAAATCACTTGCATATCCAAAGGTAGGTTGCGGTTTCTATTCCCGCCGGAGAATTTACTCGTGAGCCGAGTAAATATTTTCTAATACTTTCTGTTAAAATAATTTATCAAAGTGGGTTGTAATACCGTACTAAATACTAACAATCCTACTTATGAGGATTAACGCTCTAAAGAAATAATAACTAGCAAAAATTCAACTTGTCTCAGGTGTCAGGCAGGATTCGAACCCACTCTATCAGAGCCAGTACTCTTCTAATTAAGCTTGCTTTGAGTTCCTTAAACTGACGCCAACGCCATCTCTTCATGTTCTAGGTACTACTATCTACAACTTCGAATGTGTTTTTTTAAGTATCCAACAATTGATAGGTTGATTAATTTATAAAAATCCGACTTAAATAAAAAAAAAAGTATTTGGATTACAGTTGCAAAAACGGCGGCGATTAATTTTACAGAACTATAATAAATATCTAGCAACGATACTATAATATTACTTACGAGGTGACAAAGGAGCTGCTGCTTCGTTATGCTCTAAACTGGATAGCCTATCGCTATCAATTCCTTGATCAGGAGATGTAGGCCGATCTTCCTCAAATGGCTGACCAACATTTACTAGACCAACTTTAACATCTGCATCTGTAGCAATTCGTCGAGTAACTTCTATTTGCAACTGAGCGTTTACTTCTAAGGCATTCGCAAGTTTTTCACGAGTGTCTTCTAATTCTCTTTCAACCCTCAATCTATCACGCTGAGCTCCTGCCCGTTCTAAAGCTTCCCGTGATGCTTGCACCGTAGCCTCATCGGCGGCGCGTCTAAGTGAGCGTTCCGTTTCTAGGTGAGACGCTTCTAACTCCTGTCTTTCAGAACGCAGTTTCTCTGATAATTGTATAGAATCAATGAGTTGGCCTTCAAGATCTCGTATTTTAGTCTCCTTACACACCAGAGTGTTTTTCATTGTATCTATGGCTACATTAGCTTCTTTCAAATTCGAAAGTTCAGTGGCCAAAACAGTATTTAATTCATCTTTTTCCGCGAGTAGGTTATCTATTTCTTTTTTAGCAAAATCTAATTTACTATTTAAGTCATGATTCAATTCCTTAAGTAATTCGTTTTCTTCAGAGAGTTGATTTATTTCCTCATACAAAGCAGTTTCATTTATGTTTTTATTGTCTTCAGAACGCGAACCATAGGAAACGCGTGACCTTCTGGTGCGAAACTTATTTATCTCAAAATTGGATTCTCCAGCTGCCACACCAGTATCACAAAGCCCGACTCGAGCAAGCGATACATTTCTATCAGGTTCCGACCAGCATTCAGACTCTGACATAATATCGGCTTGAGGAAAATATTTTGAATTTAAAGGTCTTCTACTGTGACGTCTAATATTCTCGTCGCTGCATGCAATGTGATGTCCAAACATCATTGTTAAATCCTCGATTCTTAGAGATTGTGAAACTTCTAAATTGCTTTTGTCCATTGTTAAATCAACAGGTGCAATGGACTCGTCAAGTTTTAATCCAACTGGCAAAGCTAAACTCTGTTCTAAAATACTTTCTGCCATTTTCATTTTTTCCTCACCTAGTACACATCTGAAGAAAAAAAATAGTCAGATTTTGTTCATAAAAGTTATTTCAAATAAAATTAAGTAAAGAGTCTTACTTGTGTGAGAGTAGTTTATCCAAAAAATATGCTAATCCCTGCAAGCGACGGGTTAAAAGCTGTTGCAGATTTCTGAAAGTGGAAAATATTATGAAATGGGATTATTTTGATATAATACCGAGTAGTTTTGTATGTTCTTGGTATATATATTTTTTTTCGTAAACGTAAAACGTAAAAACAATAGTTTAAGCAACAACTTCTTATGTATAAAATGTGTTAAAATGATCTCCATGTATCTTTATACATGTATTATGCTTATATACACTGAGACTCGAAACCTGTTTGAAATAGCAGTTAATGTCGTAAAACGGTTTTGGTTCCGTTCGTTGACTAAGACCACTTTTAGCTCAACCCTAATAATTTAGAAAATATAATAGTAATTTAAATTTATACATAGTATTTACTTAAAAAAATCATTTCTATTTAATATCAATTTTCCTCTGAGAGTTATTGTTACATTCTCTATGAATAGTTCAACAACTCACTATTAATGTTTTTTTTTAGAATAAAGAATTCGAGAATGATTGCAAATATTTTACAGCTATCTTTTGTGGCGAGCAAGTGAAGATTTTTGTTTTGATTTTGAAAGCCCTTGCGTTATGTGAGTTTTATATAGCCCAGGTCTCTCTACAGAGACCACACCTATATTAATTATGACAAAACTAATAATAAACAATTTTAACAGAATCCCTCCCTTTTCAAATATCTTGTTACAAGTATTAATCCTTTCTAAAATTATTATTATATTTACGTGAAACGGTAAAAGGACTATGAAATTATTTTTCAAATCAATCAATACAAGCGACGTGCGACTTACCCAGATTCGTTATCGTTTTGAACACAATCTACGCTTTTTTGCAGCTCTCTAACTTTGTTTTCCAAATCTTTGATGTGTTCATCCTTACATTTTAATATTTCTTCGTATTTCTCCATTTGAGAATCGCTAACATGTGCATAAGCTAATTCTTTGTTCTAAAACAATGATAACAGTACTATTAAGTAATTAAAACAACATAAAAATTGTACCATACATTTTTATTCTCAAAATAGGTATGTTACTTGTATTCATTTTTTGTATTTTCTAAAATAAATAATAAATATACGTATTTATAAAAAAATTCAGCATTCAGAATAAAGCCATAATGATCACATACAACGTGTTACTAAAAACCCTGTAAAAATGTAATAAATTATCAAAGTGAAAAATATTGCCAACCCTAGCAAGCTGTCAACTGAAATTATCATGGATTATTATTTAACCTTTTTGAAAAGAAAAACTTAAAATCCATTAATTTGAGTTTTTCCTTTAAAGAAAGGTTTGCAAACTCAATAACAGGAATTAATGGCTTCGAAAAACCTCAAGTCGAAAAAAATAACGTTTATTTTCAAATTTCAAATCTCCTTATCGATATCTTATAATTATTTCGTGTTTTAACCAACATTATTTCTAAAGGGAAAAATGGCTATGTTTTCTAACTCTGAATTTTACGATATGATTTTATGCATAGGTCATGAAAATGGCAACTTAAATCGTGCTCGCGAACTGTATCGGCAAACATTTATTGATAGTAGATCCCCCGTTTAACAGCGACGGCTACCTTCGTACCAATGCTTTCTCAACATGTCAAGACGCCTACATTCCACCGGGTCCTTCATCGGTCCACTGGAAGTTGACGTCTGATAGGCTGAATTAGTGTTGCAGCATTTTGAAGAAGAACCAACCACAAGTACGATGTACTATGTCGTTGCGCGGATATTAGGTAATAATGTACATGAAAATTCTGTGTTATCGACTCTTTAATTATATGGAAATAGGGTTGGCACATACATGATTTTCAATTATTAATTTTGGCGGTAAGTCATACTGCGATACTACGGTTTTCAAATATTGTAAATTGCCTCTTTATAAGGGACCATTTAACCCCGTTTCCGCTTTACGGGTATTTTTGTAACACCTTGTATAATTTTTACGCCAGACAGCACTTGTTTTTAAGAAAAATAAAAAATATTTCGATTTGCCTATTGTATAGCATTCACTGTATAATTATCCAATATCAACATAGAAAACTGGGCGCGGTACTACCACGAACCGGCATCTGTAGGTCCACGGTACAGCAGCATCAAAGTAGACACTTTGGTGCCAATCATATCACATTGCCGATTGCCTACATTTAGTATACTAACAACGCAATAGTTGAAGAGACATAGTACTTATATGTACCAATGACCATAAGAACATATACGTAGTAAGTATACAGTGAATACCTATGTGCCTTAATGGATAACATGATAAAACACTTGTCTAAATAAAATATTCAAAACTCACCAATTTTAATTTCTTTATCTCTTTGTCTTGTTGCTGCATTTTTTTCATGCATTCTTTGATCATTTGCAATGCCTTACGATGCTCCTTCCTTACTTTGACGAGTTCATCCTAACCAAAAGTTAGTTAATTGTATTTTTAATTATAAAATATATGAAAGAAATTAACACTATATGCAGTCATTAATATTCATCAGTCATTAATATTTTTATATCCTTTATGTCTTTTTAGGTCTCTCTCAAATCTTCTTCTTCATTGTTAGGTAACTTATTCATGTATTCTCCATACTATGCATACATGCAAATACTAGTTTAGAACTAAATAACTGTTAAGTTGCTTGGAAATTATTAATTACAAAATGAAATATAGTTAACATACTAAGTTGCAAAAACCCACATAAAGTGGAGCTTAAAATTGTTTACCGAAGTTTTTGTCGCCGAAAGATAGTTTCTTTAAACGATTATGTTTTATATCTCCAAGATCCTTAATATTTATTATAACTATGTTCTAACCTAACCTGACCATATTAAATTATTTAATTATTAAATTAAGACCTAGTCCGTTTTTATTTTAAGCTAAAAGTGATTGCCCAAATAGAATAGATGAATGTATTGAACTAAATATTTTCGTGTCTTCATGAAAATGGGTTTATTTGATATAGCTATCCTAATGAATTTAATGTTCCAACTTCAGTCAATTTTCATTTTTGGAGTTAGGAGATAGTGGTGCAAATAAAAAGGTTTTTAGGTTAAAGCAACCTTAACACGTTAGAAACCGCATGCCCACCGGTGGGTCACTCCGCAACAACATTCCGGCCCGGCCCAACCGGCCCGCGTGCTCACATGAAATGTTTTACCTGGGGACCGCCTGTACACCGGTGGGCATGATTTAAATTCAATTTTAATTCGCCGGTCTCTCGAAGAGATACTGCATATAGCGGACTTAGTTAATTTGACATTGCCCCATTTTAAAACATTTTTTTTTAAATCAATGCCGGTCCTTATGTGCGAAATAAGACTTTTCAATGCGGTCTTCAACGTGTTAAAGTAATTATTATATAGCCATATTTAAGAATCAATTTTATAATTATGATTTAAAAAGCGGACATCATTTCTCCGCTTTATTATTGCTTAATACTTATTTTAAGTACAAGACTTAATGTCTATTTTTTACACGAGTTCGAGAGTACTGCAAAAAATAAAAAAAATATTAATACAAAATAATAATTAATTCTTAATTGATCAATTTGATTTACTTTTGCACCTTAGCTCAACTTGTATCCCGGTAAACAATTCCACACCGCATAAAGTGATACTTACTAAATTCTCATTGTTAACTGTAACAGCCAAGATATCTCTGAAAGGTAAAAAAACATTTTGCTATAAGTTCTCGAAGAATGCCATGTCTTATTAATAAAAACATATACCAAAGAGATTCATATTTTACCCCGCAGACTCTGATTCCACACATGTGTCATCGACATGAGTTTTCTTTTCCGCATCCTGTAGTACAAAAAATAGACATTTAGTATCCGATAGAATATTAGTACTTGTTGAATAATAAATAAAACAGTATTATACAAATGAAACGACTGAACTGATGAACGACTGACGATGAACTTCATCTTAACCCAAAAAGCACCAGTACTGGATGAACGGAAGCCTCCCCCAAAAATTGGAGATTTTGCCATAATCTCCACGCCCAGCAGGCGGGTTGGAGATCGCAATAAAAAACCATCATTCGAAATACTCTGCCGCGCAGTGGTCCGGATTTAAAAAAAAAAATGGACTTACTATCAAAGTTCCACCTTATAAAAATTGCTATTGATAGTTAATTAAATGCTGATTTAATATTTGATCTTAACTGTTCTCACTGTCTTATGAAGAAACTAAAAATATATATTGTAGAAGAAATGTATGCTCTAGCTCTCTATACAACATTGAATCTCTGTAAGTGGAAGCACTTGTATTTAAGAAATGAGCTAGCTTATTATGGTGTTCCTGTTTTGCCGCTTTACCAGAAACTCCTTGAAGCTAAGAAGAGATGCTATCAACAGGACATGGAAACTTCTGAAACAGGTGAAGTGAAGCTTCAAGTATTGTTGCGTTAGACATTTCAGAATATTCTTCAATTTGTTGGTGCTCAAATGGATTCATCAAAGCAAATGGGGTTTCGATGGAGCTTCTTTACAAAGCATCTACAAGCGATGAGCTTAATGAGTCGTCAGTCTACATCTTCGTTTGTCGTTAAACGAAGATGTAGACTTTGATGACTCATCAATTTTTATGTCAAGCTGTGCGCGCTCTAGCTGGTTTTCAATCATAGCACCATACCTATGGGAAACCCTGAATCCTTCTAGAAATTCCTGTAGAACTATCAAATTGGAAAAGTTTTGCAGGATGACTGACGAATACATCAGGCAAGAAGAAGCTGCATTCATAATAATAATATTATTATAAGAGAGATAGCATCAATTCACCGAAATGGGCCGGGCTAGAGAAAAATCACAATCTTCATATGACAATGATGGAAAAGTGACCATTATCATTACGGGTTACCGTTACATCCTCTGCAACAACCTGCAATATTTGCCTTGCGAAGCCGACTGATATAAATAACTTGCCAGAAGTATTTTCAAGATAGTTCGAGACGATAATAAATAAAAGATTTTTTCCCTTCACATGTAGATCCGTCGCAAACAAAGTATTAAACATATTCTACAACTTGGGACTTGAAGATGTGTAGTGCACGAGGTAGAAACAAAGAACTGTAGGCGAAGAAGTAAATAATACAAAAAGAATTCAAGGAACAAATGGGAATACTTATCGATTTGTGAAGCAAGGATTTGGGACTACAAACAATGGAAATACGGCAAGATTATTCAGAGTTTATGAAAAATCTATCAAAATAACTAATATTGACAAAAATCTACATAAACAGTTTACGATTATTTTAAAAACAATTTCTTCTAGAAGTGCCATCAAAATTGAAAAAAACAGGACTTATCGCCGTGAAACAACTGATTTTAAAGTGAATAATTAATAACCATCGAAATATCATGCAACTGCAAATTTGTTATTAAAATAAACAAAACTCGTCCTATATGTGTGACTGCGACAGTATTTTTTTTTCTTGCTAATAAAAAAAAATGAATAAAAAACTTCAAAGTATTCGAGGCCCCAAACCCACACGAATACGCACAATTTGTTGGGCTAATGAAAATATAGGCTCTCACAATCTTATGAGGTTTAACTGCAACACTTTGATAATTAACAAAGATAAATGTTAAATAGGTTTTCAGTCATACATTATTTTTTATTAAAAATAGCATATATATATCGATAAGCATTCAATTTGCTATCAATAGTAATTTTTCTAATGCGGAATTTGTAATTTGAGCGTAAGTCCACTATGTTTTAAAACTCGGACCATTGTGTGTTTTTGTCATCTATAGGAGGTATAAGAAATGTTACCTCCAGTATCATTAGTTGCCTTTTACGACCGCATTAAGTCCTAAGGATAAGAGCTATTCTACTGTATGGAAAACCACACAGCGACGACTGTCTAGTGTATAAATGAATTGGTTAGGCAGGCATTAAAGAAGCCATGACGAAAACTAAGGCCACTATCATATTCATGGATTCGTTATAGGTAAGTGCATAATATGAATATTATTTGGCTTAATCAAGGTATATTTCCTTACACCTCAAAACTAATACTCTGGGAAATAAACGTCAACGATACAATATACATTAAATTACCTGGTCTTGGGAATTGTCAATTTTTGATTGAGCCGTTATGGATAAATCCACACTGTCAGTAGACATGGAACCCTGCAAAACATAGTTAAAAAGATTATTCTTATTTTTTCAGTCTATTTTTACAACATCAACGCATTTAAAAAAAAAAAATATTACTCATCCTTTTTTAATTACAATTGTTATATTGTAGTGTGACATCAAAGAAATGTATTTATATTTGAAACTACCTGTTGTTCAAGTACATCTATAGCTTCAGCTGCTGCAGCGAGTAATTCTTGTTTATCAGAAAGTTGTCTGCGTAATTCTTCAACTTCAACTTGCAATCTTACATTATGTTCGAGTAAACCCTAAAACAAAAAGTAAACCCGACTCCTGTTTTACTTAATACAGCAAACAAACTATTGAACGTCATTAAATATAGATATCGTGGTCAGATCTTAGTATGGTTTATGGTTTCTCGCCTTTTTTATTTCTCGAGCCACGACAATTTTTAACAAGGATTTCTCGAGTAATTTTACTTTTTAACTTTATCAAGATGTTATGTTTTATTCGTCTTTGCTTTTTAACAAATTAAATTGAGAGATGAGATCAAGTAAACCGAATAGTATTTTTTTAAATACCCTTTATTGCACTTATTAATTAGGAAATCAACAATAAAGGAATTGTACTCGGCAGGTCTTTTAAAAGTAAAGTTTAGTTAGTAGTTAAATTTTTATAATTTTGGGTCCAAATTGTACAACAGTCTATAATTAAATAAAAATAAGTATTAAAAAATTTAGTTTTTCCCAAATGTTAAGCTGTAGAAAATGCTTTTAGCATTATGTCCGCCTATTGCACCAATGTTATATTGTAGTCAATAAAGTTTTTTAATCTATAAAAAAACCATTTTGCTACCATCTTAAAATACTATTTATAAGATATAAAAAACGCATGTAAAAAACAACTACACCTCCGAGCCCTCAGGTGGGTTCGCACCCACGACCTTTCGCTATCCGGGAGAGTGCTCTGACCTCTGAGCCACCGAGACGCTGGCAAACGTGTCGAATTTTACAAACGTATTTCAACTTCTACTATGAGCTAGTATCGTTCCACCATTGTTGAACGCTAACTACCTGCAAATTGAAAGTAATATTTTTACAAATATTAAACTTATCTTAATCGATTGTCTATTTTGAACGCTACCAATTAGAAGGTAGTTAGCGTTCAACAATGGTGGAATGATACTAGCTCATCGTAATTTCAATCGTTAGAAATCATAATTTCTATTATGACTGTCGATTCTATTGTTTAATTATTATCATTGGATACCAACAATATATATATAACAAATATACCAAGGCCATTTCCAATAACCTAAATTTAATCAGATTTAGGTTATGTTATTTCTCTTTATATAACTCTTAGCAGCAAAACTATTTATTCATATTACTGGCTAATGAAAAAGGCTGTCAATGCCGATAGGTGCATAGAATAATTTCTCGAGTTCTCGAGGCGTCGATTTTATTTATCGTTTTATCGTCTCAACTAAAGACAGATTTCTCGAGAATTCTCGAGCAGAAACCCTACTTGGTTCCTTCATAATATGTTCCAACCATTTTATAAAATGGTCGCATTTAATTTATCATGTATGATATAGTCTTGCCATTCACGTTATCCACTGGAGAAGGACATCATACTTTGTGTTTTGTTTTGCAGGCGGTAGACAAATTCTGTATTAAAAGCTCAAATGGAAAAGTGAAGTGACATATATTTTTATATGAAAATTCACACTAAATTGCGGATGCATTCGGCATCGTAAAAAACATAACATAGAAATCGTAAGTCGGAACGCCGTTATCGAACACATCATAAGTCATCATCGAACACATACCAATGCGATAACCTGGCCACGACATCGACAGAAAGTGCAAAAAGATATGTATAATTAAATACGCGTTGCCATTCATTATTTTCATACTTACTTGAGCAGCTGGAGGTGCGCCAGCTCCTAATTTCTCTTCCAAAAAGTAAACCCGTAATTTTAAATTAAAGTTTTCTTTACGAAAAGCGTTAAGTTGTTCTTCATACTGCTTCATACTTATTCCGCTGACGTTGGCGACATCTAAAAGTGGCAAAAAACAATTAGCTGCTAAGTATGACGGCTTACGTCTTGAGAAACTTAGGTAGTTGAAAAAAACCTACCGTGTCCGTCTGGAGTTGGAAGTGTCATTTCCTGTAGTTTTCTAGGGCTAGTACTGTAAAAAAGGGCAATAATTAATATAAAGATAACGTTATAATTTTAATATGCTATGGTCTTTCTAGAGCTGTCATACTCAACTATTTCTTAGAAAAACACAGAAATATGCAAATAATGCGTTCAGACAGATATAAGTTAACTGATTCGTATATGGACGGAATAGCATATAGTTTAGTAAGTCGGATTTGTTAATTCTGAGTATGTACTATTAAAATAAATATCATCTTTACTTTTAAAATAAGGTAATTTTAAAGAAATATGATTTTGTTCGTTACAGTCCGACTTAGATTCCTGCCCAATATATTGTTAAAAAAACTTATACGTTCCCCTACGGAATCGATAAAAACAACCGGGAATAAGACCGATTCTTCTTTATTTAGTTTAAAATTAAGAAAGAACAAACAAGTAGATACATTTGATGAGCACATTTATGCACTAAACCGTAAGATTTGTAAAAAATAATATTGAGCCAGCTTCAAGTAGATTGACAAATTTTTCTAACTACACAAAATAAAAAAAATAACATAATTAGGCATTCTTACTATTACTTATCCGACTTTACTTTTTGGTTTGGTATAGTAAACATTGTTATAATTTTGATATTTAAAGATTTAATTTTAACTTTAATTCAGCAGGTAGATCGTTAAAAAGTCGAGAAGCTGGGTAGGCAGCGGTACCTACACACGACGTAGATGTTTGTGCTGGTTCGACATACCTTTACTTACATCTATACTTATACCTATACATGTACCTAAACCATACCTTTACCTTTACTTATTAGGTACTATATTATATACATACATACACCTAAATCTTAACTTATACATAAACAAATACATATATTCATATTAGTGTAAATATGATATAAATAAAGTATAAAAATGTATTTACTTGCCGTTCGCCCTTAGTATATTAAGGTACATAATTGTAAAAAATAATAAGGCACCGCCATCGCTTCAATTAAAATAACGCACAAACCATTTGTGGTCACCTTCTCTACGTACTAACGCATACTCATACGTGCATGTCGAAAATCTGTTTCAAAATGTCGACAAAATTCTGTTGCCACTTTAGAGTTAGACTACTCTTTTACACAAGAACTCGACTTTTAACACGTTAAAGACCGCATGCCCACCGGTGGATCACTCCGCAACAACATTACGGCCCGCGTGCTCACGGGTGGTCACACGATATGTTTTACCTGGGGACTGCTTGTACACCGTTGGGCATGATTTAAATTCAATTTTAATTCGCTGGTCCCTCGAAGAGATACTGCATATAGCGGACTTAGTTAATTTGACATAGCCTCATTTTAAAACGATTTTTTTTTAATCAATGCCGGTCAATGAGACAAGATTTTTCAATGCGGTCTTCAACGTGTTAAGCGCATCTAATTAAATCTGGAGCGGGTACAATTCTGAATATACAAACTTGAATTCATTTAATAATACTGTTGTAAGAAGATTCAAATAAAAATGTACATGATTGTTATATTATTTGAAGTGCGTAAATGCAGACTTGGTTGTGTGCTTCGATTTCATGTTTTAAATTATATATTTTACAAATAACATTAAAAAATACCCATTACAGTAAACTTATGTAGGTAGCATTAAAACATAATTCTCATTTTGTATATTGGCTTTTGTTTATTTATTTACACGGTACAAAAGATTTATAAAATTGCATTATGATCGTATGTTCACGTGTTACACCAGGAACTGGCACGCAAACGTTAAAATGAAAGAAGCTATACATATAAATAATGAATAAGCAAGGTCATAATTAAATCTAATATATTTTTATAAGAGTACTGCAATGTCGAAATTTTCACAATTAAATGCTGACAATAATAACAGACGATTTGGATATTTTTTGCAAAAGCAGACGCTTCATGTTTCTTAGTAAATTAATCAAAGGTTTTTACTGTTAAGTGAAACAGTATTTAGCGATGTCGAAGAACCAATAGTAGTAACCGTGTAATATATCTTCAATTATTATTGGAAAACCCTTATCATATTTACTAGAATCCCTGCATTGTCGTCTTTCTGTCTGTCAAGAAACTATTTCAGAAACGCGTGGAGGTATCAAGTGATTTTGTTATTAATAATTTAAATTAATAATTATAATTGGAGTAGTGATAAAAATCAAACTTATTATGCAACGCAAAGAAAAAATACGGCCATTTAGGTGGCATATTTTAATAGTTGATACTCGCAAATTAATCAAAAGTTATAGAGTATGACGTTGACCTGGAATCATGAAATTTGACAAGAAACATTGTCATGTAGTACAAGTATCTAAAGGAAAAATCCATTAAACATAAATGTAGGCACGTCACAAAAATTCAATTGAACAAATCCTACATACCCACATGTTTGCACCGAAACCTGGGTACTCGATTTGATTCGTTATACTTTTTCTTATTACTGTATATCATGCAAGATTAATTTGTTCGCTATATTTTACCATATATTGGTACAAGCTTATTTATTTTAAAAGAGGTATAATTATTTAGCGTCTTCCTCAACAATCTGGTAAATTTTAATGTAATTACTGTTTGTGCTAAATTAAATTGGTGATTACAAAATAATAAAAATACACTAATACAAATTATTTTTAGCTACAAGTAAAGCTCAGCAGCCCAGGTGATAACAATTATGTATATTTTTACAAAAAATCATTAATCTAAAGTTACGGAAAATAGGCTAACATTTACCAACAATAATAATTACTTTTTGCCGAAGAGTTTTCATAAATATGCGTTTAAATTTGCACGTTTCTTACATAATGCAACTAATGGAAATAATAAAGTAAACGATAAGATTTTACCTGAAAGGTGCAGATACATTGCAGGCACCATGTTTAGAACTATGTACTCGAGGTAAAGTTGCCATAATTACGAGTTATTAAAACATCTAATGTAAATTAAACAAATTAAGAGATCCCACAATTTGTTAACACGACCTATGTCAGGAACACCGCAACACGCACCACTTTTATTGTTTTAATAACAAAACAGAACAAGTCTCTGTGACTGTGAACTGTCGTTCACATTGAAGCGTCGATGTATGACAATGATAGATAACAAAACGTCTGTATTAATAATTATAATACGCACTTAACAATAATTATTAACTAAACGAGTAGAGCTTTATTGAAACAGTGTCATTTTAGAAGTGTCACTAACAATGCACGGGTTTTACCAAAATATAATTGTTTTTGGTGATTAGCAAATGATTTCGTGTTAGTATTTCACTAGTCACGCGAAGACTGGATATAGAGAGACACTTCGTACAGGACTCTCAAATCTCAAGAATAATGTTTGTAGTCTTAGTGCAAAGGGAATAGTGCTCATTCTTGTATGGCTAAGTAGCAAAATGGGGCACGACGAAAGAGAAAATAAGATAGTTGGAAAGAGATGCGAAGGTTGGAGACGGATGCTGTTTGCTACACAATATACAGAAATAGAAGTGCGGTGCCATTAGGAACTTTGCTTTGCTCTAAATTTTCGATTTATACGTGACTTCCTCTTCATTAATACATACACTATTAGATGTCAAATTCACATACCGTGTCATATTATGTAAGAAAAAGTTAGTTGTAAGCATGATGTTTCAATAATGTGTCGTATCCCCAGGGGATATTATATATTTTTGATGTGAATACTAGCTACTTATGTATCTAAATGTAAATGTGTACGATTTTTTCACTGTATATGGAATATATTGTGCCGACAGGAGACAGCAATATTTTAGGCAAACGCTCATTAAAAATGTAAATTAATTATATGTATTCGCTACAATCTACTTTTGATTTAATTGATTGAGCATTTACTCAATTTGCATAAAATTCGCAAGCGCTAGATCTCTTGTATTTATAAGGTTAATGTATTGCCTTTTATGTAAACTACTAATTGAGTTGCTATCGCACAGATTTTAACCGTCGCAATTTTGAAGTGCTCGATAAACTTATTTAAAAATATTTGAGGACCAGGTACATGTACCTAAACGCCAAAAATTGCTAACCTCTACTACTAAACGTGCCAACGTATATCCATTTCGAAACATGTTAGGTGCACCTAATATACGATATATGTATAAGACGATCGAAAACTCATCGGAAGATTATTTGACAGAGACTTATACTATGAGAAGTAAACACTTTCGTCGATGCTACGTTTTATCTATTACCATTATATCATCTACTTTTTATAATTATAGACCCTAAACCGATGGATGTTCTGTCGAAATATCATTTGATCTTAACACATTACATCAATCAATGCTTTATGTTTAACCTAAAACTCCTTTTTAATGTGTAAATGATATTTGGTCGAAGTATTATTTAACCACAATTCTTTTATATTTTTAAGTACCCACTTAGCTGACAAAACATTTAATTATTGTGTGTCCCGAGGCTCCCTGAAAGTAACAAAGAAAGTCTAAGAGTTAAATTTACTTAGTTTTATTAAATGATGTTACTATATTATTATGATCGGATAATGACACCATCTTACAAGCACGTAAAAGCTTAATCAGCATTTTATTTTATATAAAGAGGTTTTATTTACTGAGTAAACCAAAAAGAAATACCTATGTGGTGTATGTGTATAATTCTTACTAAAACAGGGTTGTCAAAAATCATATCTTCACGTCTTCCTGAGAATAAGGTTCTTGACAGACGAAAAACGAAGTGATCCTATAAGGGTTCCGTTTTTGGTGTGAAGTACTAAACACTAAATAAAAACATAGCTCGTGCTTCGTTAAAATGTTACAAAAAGAAACATACATTGAAATTAAGGTGAAATAAAGTATGGAACGAACTTAGGTAGTTGGTAAAATTAAATATCGTAGAAACTAATGCTCGATATCAGTGTGTAATCCCATTACTTGGTTATGATGTGTTGTCAAATAATCAAAGCTTAGTGATTAATTAAACAAAAAATGGAACTAGCTGTTGTTACAGTTATTTTTTAAATTTAATTTTTTATTTGCAACCTGAAATTTGCATGAATATCAGTTAGTGTGCAAATTTACTGAAATCATCTGAAGTTATATCACTTTTGAGATATGCCTACAAGCTGTTTTTGAGTCATTACTAATCGTCTCGCTCGCAGGTTTGACGACCTTCAGCCGTACGAACAAGCTCCTTTTCGAATAGGTTTCAGTAAGATAGACCACATGCACCAGATTATACTGACTGAGGAGTAGAATCAGCCGCTTTACCTGGCGTCTATGGAGTATAAGCAAGCTTTGAAATCAATCGAGACCTGGGCTGTGCTGCAGACTCTTCAACATTGCCAAATCGACTGCCGATATATTGAAGTGCTTGTACGAAAACCCACCATGTCGGCCCGCCTACAGGAACAGAACACGAAATCTACCCGGTTGTAGCTAGGGGTAAAAGAGGGAGACGTTATGTCAATTCACCGCCACCCTAGAAGATTTTTCAAGCTTCTGAACTGGAGCGGACTCAGCATAAATATCAACAGTGAGTAAATCACCCACCTTCGATTCGCTGATGATAACGTAGTCATGGCTGAGACCTTAAAAGACCAAAGCACAATGCTCGATGATGTTAGTAGAGCCTTTCAACAAGTGGGTCTTTAAGATTAACATGGACAAAAAGAAAATTATGTCAAGTGTCCATGATGTACCCACTCGTCTGAAAGTTGGAGACTCTACACTCAAAGTTGTTGACAATTATGTATACATGGGACAAGCAGACCCATTAGCTACGTCCAACTTCGAGAGAGAGGTTAATCGTCAAATCCAACTCTGCGGTGCAGCGTTCAGGTAAATTCCCGAAATCTTTTTGTCAAAAATACCGCAATGTCTCAAGACTAAAGTCTTTGACCAGTGTGTGTTGCCAGTGATGACGTACGGAACGGAGACGTGGCCCCAAACTATGGGCCTCATAAGAGGGTTCAAGGTCACCCAAAGGGCGATGGACCGTGCTATGCTCGGAGTTTCCCTATGTGATCCAATCAGAATTGAGGAGATCTGTAGGAGAATCAAAGTAACCGACATAGCCCGCAGAATTGCAAAACTTATGTGACAGTGGGTGGGTAAATAGCTTCTGGAACTGATGGCTGTTGTGGCAGAAAAGTGCTTGAGTGGGGACTACGGCCCAGTAATCGCAGTGTAGGCAGACTTCCCAATCGGTGGACCAACGATCTGGTGAGAGTCACAGGAAGCACCTAGATGCGGGCAGTGCAGGATTAGTCTTGTGGAGATCCTTGGGGGAGGCCATTGTCTAACAGAGGATGTCATTTGGCTGAGACAACAGAAATAGTGTAAATCTTTGGTCTTTTTCACAATTACTACAATCAAAACTGGGAATATAAAAATGAAAACAAATTCTTCTTAAACATGTCAAAATTTAGTGAAAGGCAATTTATGGGAGGCAATTAAATAATACTATTGAATGAACTAAGCGAACTAACAGCCCTGCTGCTAAAAATTTACTAACATATAAGTTACATTTTAATAGACTAAATTTATATTTCACTACTAAACTTTTACCTTAATAATAATGGCTTCTACAATGGTAGGTTCTACAACCAAAGGTTCAGGCTGTGATAACATAATAACTAGGAAAAACAGACGCCTGATGTGTTGATTGCAAGTAGAAGTATGTAGTTGAATGAGCAAATGTCGGATTTAAGCGACAATAATGGAAATCTGCCAGAAGGCTGGTCGGAAATAAAACCCTAATATGCCTATATGCCCACTTTTACTGCTTCAAACAAAGATACTATATGCTCTGAGCAGGAATCTCCTGAATATTCTAACACAACTCTCCAAGCAAAATCTACTGAAGCTACTTTTAAATATATGGGCACATGTTGCTGTCTATCTGAAGAGACTTTAATAAACATTATTCAGCAGGAATTAAACTTGTCACTTCAAATAACTATTAAGAACTTGGTCACCTCTTAATTAAAAGTTGATAAAGAACAATTGAATTTTATAAATATGCAATTAGAATGATACAATCGCTGTTATCGTTTAACCTGGATCAGAAAATGAGGCACTTCACTTATCAATCGCAGACCCCATGAATAGCCTTTATACAGTTGAGTTAAACATGAGTGACAGCAATATTGAAATAAATGGAGTAGACTGCAATAAAATTTGTAAAATGTATAATGCACTTTTTTACATAAAAAAATTAATCTGTCTTTTAAAGGATGTTAGATTTTCCATGTATTGCCCAACATGAGGTCATTCAACAGACAAGTGGACAACTCTGTAAACCTAGTATTACAGCACCTGTATGAAACAATCACAAATAAATAAAGAAAGAGAATGCCCATGGGACGCAATGGTTGTTCTGATATTAAGTACAATTTCAACATCGACTGGTCTAGCTAGTAACGTAAAATTTATTTTTCATTTGTTATTTTAAAATATCTTTTTTAAAAATGTTATTACTAACTCTTCAATAAAATGGTATTGATATTGTTTAAAACTGTTAAAGAATATCAATACCATTTTATTGAAGACTAAAAATAAAAAATACAATTTCCAATGAATCGAATTACTTACGTAGTACATGTATCAGCTGGTAGCAAAGACATATTTTAAGTAGATTGCTGAAATACACATATAAGAAAATCTATGGAGATATTTGATTTTGTTTTTAAGTGTAAAACACTTCACTCACTCCGTCTTGCCCACCCCACTTACTCAAAGAAATTATATTGTGAAAGTTATGATAAAATTACGACCAAGAATTACAATATTTGAATAACGGCCCGTTACCAACACTCAAACAGGAAACAGTAAAACAAAGACAGTAGAAGTTTATTTATGTTCGTCCTTTTCGGGACAGGCGAAGATCTAAGCCATACTGCCAGTATTTTAGTAATTTATTTGCCTAATTAGAGATGATTATAAATGATAACTAGGCGATGCAGTCGCTAAGCATAAAGCTACGCTAGCACAATATATTGGAACGGAGCGTAATACCTAAAAAAAAAAAAATTGTTTCGCTGGGAATTTTTGCGAATTTCAAAATTCGGGTCTCCGTCACCTGTTGATTCGATTTCACACAAAAATTATTAAAATCGGTTACGAACTCGGAAAGTTATGGCGTAACAGACATTGCGCTATTGAAGCTGATCCATGGGAGTTTCGCTCGCTCCGCTCCAATAAAGTAGTAAATAATCATATATCAAGAGTAGTGATGTGTCGGATATCCGTATCCGTATCCGCGGATATCCGAGGCAGAAGAAAAATCCGTATCCATGTCCGTATCCGTTACTTTTTGGCGGATCTTGTACGGATCTATTTACCTTATTAATTTTAAATCTATAGATAAAATTCTTTAAGCGATTCTTTTACTTGAAACAAAACATTTTTATCGATTTCAGAGCAGACACAAAAGTCACAACTGCGGATACACTGACATGCAATTTTTTCTGAATCTCATCATAGATTTTATTCAATGCTCGTACTAGAGGAATAACGTCAGATATACATGTGTTTTGTGAGCTCAATTTTTTGGTAGTATCATCCAAAGGCTTCAGCATTTTTATTAATTCTTGAATTAAAATCCAGTCATCATTTATTATCAGGAAATAATTCCAAATTACACTACTTAACTTCATTGTAGATTTTTTTTTAACTCTAATACCAATACCAAACACAAGCGTTATCTATGCTGCCCAGTGTCACATTAAATTAAAACAAAACAAAAGAAAGACCCGCCGCGCAATGGAAGTCGAAACATGTCTCAACTCAAGATCGCGTGCACTGACTGACTGTTGTGCAAGAAATTTAAGATGCGTATCCATATCTGCGGATTTTGACAGCAAATATCCGAATTTAGATCCGTATCCGCGGATCTACATCTTTAACGATCCGGCACATAACTAATCAAGAGGCAACATCCGTTTGTCTACATGTTAAGGACAACGAGATATTATGTCGATGTCGGTCGACAAATTTCTCTTCAATCGTGCGCGAGAAAGCTCGAGTAGGCCATGCTAGGCGGGCAGGAATTGCTTAGCAACGCATATTTCTAGTTACCATTATACAATTTTATAGAAAATACTGTAGAAAAAATTTAGTTTATATAAGGTTGTGTTCAATATTGTTAATAATTAATTAGAAATAAGTTTTTAATCTCTTTTTCCTTTGTTAGCTATAATTTTTATCTTTTATTTTTTGTCATTTTTAAATCCTCTCTTTTTTGTAAATTGTAACTTTGTTTTATATTATGTATACGACTGAAGGACTGGTATCCAGGGTCATGAATAAATAAAAAAATATATATCAACAATACCAAATCAAAGAGTATGTAATCACTATAGTTCTTAAAACATAACTTGATTAGAATGACAGCTGTCAGCAAAACTCATGATTAAACCTTGTAAGGACGTTTCGAATTTAATTGATTTTGACACACGAAATTCATCAGTTTATAATGGAGTAAAAATATTTTTAGTTCAGTGTTTTCATTAAACATGTTTTCTAATACTATTCAAGTTTCCAAAACAAACAAAATCTCTAAAAAAATCAGTTAACAGAAAATAGCTTTATAATTTATGACGTTTTTGCAAGGTTACGTCGCGTCACGAAAATCTTAGAGATGAGACACATCGATAGGGGTTAATTAATTAATTATTGTGATAATCATTTCAATAATTGTTTACAAAAAAGACAATTACTTCCAGATTCATATTTTTTTTATATTGGTTTCGTTGTTTTGGTTATTTCTCATTGTTTTTATCAAAGTTAGTTATTGTTTTTTGTTATTACTGTTAGAAAAGAAAATGCGCTTTCTACTCCTAGTAAGGAATGGACGAAAAAGTGCCCAGTAACGAACATAGACGATTTTGACGCCGCAACTATTCGCAACCACGTGTACGGGTATTACGCACGTGGTGAATTGCCGACTTTGTCGAAGTTAAGTGCATCGCTAAAAGAATACAATTTGTATAGTGGCAGCCTGCCCTCGCTGTCATCTATTTTGAAAAAAACTGGATTTGCTTATAAAAAATGCGACAAAAAAAAATTATTATGTTACGCAGTGACATCGCAGTAGCGCGCATCAATTTTTTGCGAAAAGTAAAAGCAATGGGGACCAGTCATGTTTTATGTTATGAATGCAGTTTTATAGACATTGAGAAACTAAAACATAAATTGCAAAAATTTTTGTTCTACGACCAAAACTCACAAAGTTATGAGCGAAATACCGAACGAGGTTCCCAGAACGCGCGAACGCATGCGATGACGTCACAATGACCCAGCGCTTGCCGCCGAACCACTGCGCGCCCCGACCGCGCGGTTTTATTGTTTGCGATACTCGTCCAACAGGGAGCTTAACGTCACCAGTTTATACCCAATCGATTAATAAGTGATTTTATTTGTTTATTATAAGAAGGTTGTTATTATAACATAACAAATGAGTGGTCGAAATAAGGTAGATATTGGTTTGAGCAAGCGCAAACCGATAATCTACCTAAAATTGATACCTTCATGGTATTTGATTGTCTTAATAATCATTTAAACTACACAAGCGCTGAAATTCGTGATTGGAAACTTCAGAGGTAAGCAAATCTTATTATCAACCTAATCAGAACAGAAGGATAATAAATCGTATCGTAAGGTACACGTACTTGGACTGGCCTATAAAATATCCAAAAGGTTTAGGTTAGTCAGCGAGGGCAGTTGTTTGTTGTTGTAACTACCTAAGCCGTTATTTTCAACATTGTTATTTAGATGTGTATGTAGAAACTTCACTGTTTAAAGAAAAATATTATGTAGACTACTGGACTACTTGACTTAAATACTTCATTTGACAGGAATGTACCTACGTTCTTTGGACACGTAATTTTGAGCTATGATTTGACGAAATCGCTATGTTAAGTCCTAGTATTGTTAGTAGGTAACGAATTGATTAATGATTAATTTCATTTCAATCTCATTGACTTGCGTATTGTTGTCGTCTAGTTTTGTAAGTGCAAATAAATTTAAGAAACAAAGTGATCGGTATACTTTATTCGTTTTTCATTTCGATTAATTTATCTCATCACATAAAATGTAAATAACTCATTTACATTTTCTGGTATAGAAAGTGGATCATTCTTTGAATCATCTTCAATCTCAAAATATTCTATATCTTGCCTTTTCTTAAACCCAGGTCTCTCAGCTATGTTTTTTGAGGTTTTTGGCAATCAAACTTATGAGGCAATACCCTTCTTCAATCTAAGCATTCCTCCCACAAGCTTTTATACTTGACGTAGTTCTTCATATCATCTTCCACCTAAAATATAATAAATTCATATATATGTATATATATATATATATGATAGCAGCAAGAAAACTTACTTCTCCTGTATGGAGAACTTCACTTGTGGTCTTCCTAGTTCCTTGGGGTCGAGGCGTGATTATTGTACAAAATTATGTTGAAGAGGCAGACGGACACTCGAATGAAAAAAAGTTTTATTTAAATACGTCTGTTTTCGCATGGAAAGCGTACAACAGACAGACAGTCAAGAAATTCAAAAACAATATTTTCGGTTTCTATTGCGTGTATGGAGCCCTTCTAAAGCGATTATTCAAAAAAATATTCAATGTACAGAATTCACTTTGTCTACAGTTTTATTACATGTATAGATAGATATATATTCGTCAAGGCGGGAATATTTCCCTATTTTCCCGGAATTATCCCATATGTTCCGAGGAACTTCGGGGATTATTCCCGGGAACGGCATATTTTATTGTAGTTAGACCTGAGCACAACCCTGGTTTTTACCCGACTACAGAGGAAGGGTTATTAGAAACTTCACTTCTTACACTTTTTATCAATTATTTAGTCATTGAAATATACATAGTACGACCCTTTATTTTTTAACATTCGTAGACAAGTTTTACTAAGTTACCTACCTACCTGTTTACCATACTAGTAATGACAATAAAAGTTGGTATATGGTATATACTTACATCAAAATGATACTTGCAACAAAATCTTGAAGCTTGGCACGAAAGCGGAATTTTGTCATCCCTCTTCATGACAGTACACCATTTTTTGCGTACTTTCGGGTCATATGGCACATTGAAAAACAGTTTTTCAGGTGTACTAATTGAAGTATTAGTACATTTCGGCACTATACAGTACTTATAATGCGGCATATTTTCACTTAAAAATGGCAAAACCACAACACGACCCACGCAGATCGAGGGAATCTTAATAAATGAATGGCGGAGAGCGCGCTCGCGGGCTAAAAGGTAATCGTGACGTCACATAAGCTATTCGGCCGCCCCGCAGTTGGCTTGTACAAAATGTGTAATATCTTCGCAACCAATGGACCGATTTCAATGATTTAAAAAGTATCGTACCTAAACGAGTTAAAGGAACAGCATTATATACATACTATATGCATTTTCCGACTTGATACGGGGACCCATTGCTGATTGGGACAAAGTGGTGTTTCTGGATGAAACCTGACTAAATGCCAATCATACTGTTAGTAAAACTTGGACAGACGATAAAAAAGAATCGACAACAAAAGTACCCAAAGGGACAGCGATTAATAATTTGTCACGCTGGCACTGCAAACGGTTTTGTGCCCAATTGTTTGTTGGCATTTAAATCTGTGAAAACAACAGAATACCACGAAGAAATGAATTTCGAAAAATTTTAAGAATAGTTTGTCAATATGCTGAATAACCTAAACGAACCACATATAATATTAATGGATAGAGCGCCCCATCACTCTGTGCAAAAAATAAAGCTCCCACAACGAGTAACAAAAAACAAATGAAATTATATCATGGCTTCAAGCTAATGGAGTACCAGCCGATGACTCAATGTTAAAGCGGAAGCTGTTGCATTTGGTGGGAGTACATAAACCACGAACACCTATTTACGTTCTTGATGAGATGGCTAGAGAAAGGGGACACACAGTTATCTGATTGCCGCCATATCACTGCCAGTATAATGCGAATGAATTGATATGGGCTCAAGTAAAAGGCAAGTATATTTACGTAACGTACCTAAGTATCTTTTAATCAGTGTACGTTAAGTTACGTTAAACCAGTGATGATTATATCTATTCACGAAACTATACATGTTTTGCTCTAAATCTTATTACGTATATGAAAAATTCAATAACTGATTAGGATGTATTTGCATTTAAATAAAGGCGCAATGCGTTTCAATATGGAATAATAAACAAAATGTTTAACAATCAAAATAACCTGCTTTTTAGCTACTTTTTTATTTCAGGTTACGCAGAAAGACATAATACCAACCCACCCTTCACAGAAAATAAAATGTTACAATTATTAACATCTGCATGTGAGCATATTACGTCGGACGATTGGAAGAAAGTTATTAACAAAACAAGAAAGATAATTGCGGATAATTGGGAACGAGACCTCCGATTCGATTCCATATTATGTGACCATGAACTTATAATAAACCTTCAAGAATTTTCTAGCGAATCAGATTCTGATGACGATGAAATAAATTTGGGATGTACGTCAATAAATGTGTATTATTTATTACATGTTTTATTTTATTAACCCTTATACATATGAAATGTCCCCTTCTACTAAAGTTACTTTAAAAGTCATATTCTACAACCAATCCAATATTTTTATATAATTTATCGATATCGATAAACATTAACTGGCGAGTTCTGTCCCCGCGCTAGCCACGACACTTTGACAGCTGTCATTCTAATCATGTTACGTTTTAAAGACTATACGTACCTGAGGCAAGGAACTTCCACCCAAACTGGAATGTGCACAAGCTGCCGATGCGCGAGCCGAGGGAGATAGTTTTGTGAGAGCTCTCTGTCCCTTTCATTAGGGTGTCCAAACAATAACTGTAGATATTTTGGACATTTTATTTATTTATTTTTTGTGTTTAGTTGTAAGTTTTTTTTGTTGACGATTTTAAATGTTATTTTATTTTGACATTGTTTTGTATATTGACATTTTTATTATATAAACTTTTTGACATAAATATAATGAACTACTCACTTGATTTCATTAAATAATTATAAGGAGGAGATAAATAAAAGTAAACACATGTTACAATTCATAAACATATATTTGGAAAATATTTTTACATTACTGTCACATTTACACATTACTGAATAAAACAGTTTTATGCAACTTCTGTCTTAAATTAGTTTTCTGACCTCGAATTTTCAATGTTTGGGTTTTACCGTGGCTCATCAAACGGGCGGTAAGATAATAAGACGCAATGCTTTTAACGAGTTGCATTTCGTGTGAATCTTCACACTGAAATGATTGAACTGGATGTGGCGGATCAAAAAATTCTTTCAAAATACTATAAAAATTTTGCAAAACCAGTAATATTATTTTATTTTTATTTACGTCCTTTAATGATTCTGAGCTATGAAATTTGAATATTTTTTCCGTGTACACAATGATTTGAAAAACAAATTTAGAAACATGTTTTAATTTTCCTCTGTCTACGAATGACGTAAAGGATGAAACTTTGCAGACATCAATAGAGTGTGTATAATCATGATCATCATGTTTCGTAATAAACAAGGTAGCAAGACAATGTTTGCAACTTAACTTTTCGGATATATTTTTTGCACAGCATCCAGCCATGTAAAAAAGTATATTGTTTTTGAAATATGAGAATTCTTCATTGTCTACATAATACAGCAATTCGATAAGTTGTTGGTCTTCGCTAGCTTCGTGATTGTCTATAACTGCTCGTTTAGGATGTCTGAATTCCAAAACTGGAGTCATTTCAAAGTCACCCTCACTGACACAATTAGCGTTTACACTTGGTTGTACGCTATTGCGAAACAAAAGTTTTCGCAACGTGTACCTAAATTGAAGCGCACTCGGGTTATCATTTAAGGCACCACACCGCCTAACGCATGAAAAAAATATTTCTAGATTATCCTGCGAACATTTATAAGTTAAAAAGTATTTCATTTCGTTTTCGTTATCTTTTAGTAAATCAAGACATAAGTTTGCAAAGCTGTATGTATCAATAATAAATCCAAGAGCAGGAGTTTTGCGTCGATGTTCAAGGATATGTTTGTCATTGATTTTTAAACTCAACAAATAGTTTCTAGTTTCGGTGAGCGTATTCATCCAAATTTCAAGGTTTTGCAAACGTAATGGTGACTTAAAGCCTTTACCAAAGGGATTTTTTGAATTGAATATATCAAATATTCTATCCATAAACCGAATATACTCAACAGTTGCTTCGCTTCCTTCAAAACGCTTATCACCACTTTTTGTTAAGAATTCAATTGCATCGGCAACTGAATTGCTCAACACTTGTGCTGCTAATTTGACATTCATCTTTTTACCAGAAAAATCAATGTGGTTACTAGTAAGATTGTTCGCTAGTTTTAACCCCTCCTCTTCTTGTATTGCATGTAATTGCTTTATAAATTTGAATTTTATGTCACCTTTCGGGGAATTGATATTAGTTTCTGCAAAAACATTTCTGGCCAGCTTAAGCATATGAGGAGTATCTAAAATGCAGTGGATTTGGCAGTCTTTTGTTGGGTGCTTAAAACTTGTCTTCATTTCAGGTAGTGTGAACCTACATCCCAAAATCTCATAAGTCTTGATATTAACACAAGTTCCATCACAGGTTAAGGATCTTACTGTAATATTTGCTTCTGATAACAACCTAATGGCTGTTAATATCAACTGTGATTGAAGCTCAGCTGATATTTTGTTAATAAAAAAGTAAGCTATGGGACATTTAAATCTTTTTGTGTAAGATACAATCACGAGAACAAGGGCTTCGGTAGCTAAGGCTTCAGAGTCATTGGGTATGATTCCCCCATAATCTACATAGCCCCAAAATTTATCCGTTTTTTTATCGAATTTTAATTCTGTTCTAATTGCCATAGCATCAAAAAGTAGGGCTACATTTTTAAGAGAGGCATCCCTGGTTGCAGTTTCTTTTAAGAACATGATGACTTCCTGAATGTAACCAACACTACAGTCACGTGTAGCTAAAAGCTTTCTCAGTGTAGCTGGATGAGGGAGACACACATGTTTTCTCATAAAAAGATACGCTTTTGGGCTGTAAAAGTGCAAAGTTAGAGCAAAAGATTTAAATTCTTCACTATATCTTACTTTTTTGTAACTAATAGCATGATTAAACTGCTCATGAATATGCACAAAATTACTTTTTATGACATCTTCGATTTCTACTGGCTCAAGGGTCTTTTTTTTTACTATATTTAACAAAGATTTAAGACTATCGATTCTCAAGTCTCTTCGTTTAACGCGCTGCTTAAGAATTTTAACTTGTCGTTTTAATTCGTCAATTTCCTTATATTCATAGCGAATTTTTTTTGTAGGAGGTTCCTTGGAGGTGCTCGGCATAGGACTGATTTCAAGCTTTTGCTCAGGAACTACTGAAATATTTCCAGGTTTCTCAACAAACACTTCATCTATTACTGGAGCAGCTTGAATAAATACATCGCTTAGAACGGCTATCTCTTTTCCTGGTGGAATAATCTGCAAATTAAAAAATGCTTAGTATTTATTTTGATTAGAAAAACATCATTATATATGTTACGCTACACCGCCAGAAATAAGCTTTTATTACAACCCATTTATTAACGTACCTTAGGAAAAGTAGTTGGAACAGCATCGGATGTCAGTTTTGAAACTGAAGAATGTACTATTATATCCTGGGGCCTGAAGTGCAGATTACAAATAACAGAATATTTTTTGATATTTGAATTACTTGGAATGACATCAAGCCACTTTTTTCTCAAAGATTCTTCACTAGGGAATCTGGGAATTAATAATTAATTTAAAATAATACATAGTGATTAGTATATAAAGTTTAATCTAGATAACCTACTATTTATATGTAAAAATATGATTACGAAAACAATCTTAAAAATCCGTTCATTATAGTCACCCTAATTCAAGAATTGAAAAATACTTACTTGAAGAAAGATTTACCGCATCCCGCATAAGATTCGCTTTTACAGCCTGCAATCGCACATTTTTTAACCATATTTATTATGTACAAATAAAGAAATATTGCCGAATAAAGGTTGGATAAATATCACCACGTTGATCACCACAATTTTAAACAAAGCAAAATGGCGATTGGGATGCCAGTTCAATTTCGATACATCCTACTTATCCTACTCATATAACATATTCTTTTTCAAACAGCGCTTTAATATCGCGTCCAAATTATCGTAAAAAAGAAAATGTCATTATAAACGATAATTTAAAAATATTAGGATTATCAGAAAGATGGTAATATTTTTAACAAGAGATGACAAATTTGTTTTAATTTTTTACCATTCCTACTTCGTTTTAAAAACAACCCTTCTGGCAACACTTAAGAAAGGGACACAGGGCTCTTGAAGCGCTTTCTCTCTCGGACCGGATTTCTCTCTGACTAAATGTTAATTATTAATAGACCTTAACGTCATATAGATAAGGTTATTTTTTTATCGAGGATAAAATGTCGGTGCACATTCCAGTTTGGGTGGAAGTTCCTTGACCTGAGGTAGGTACGTACCAAATATCATAATGCATAACCACTAGAGATGTGCCGACTAGTCGGTAAAGCCGACTATCCAGCCACTATCGTAGTCGGCGACTGGTCGGCGACTATTCGGCAAAGAACGCCGACTATCCGGCTTTTTACTTTGTGTGCATTTATTAATAAAATGTATGTAGGGGCGAATTACATTAAATAAAAACCTTGATTGTTAATTGATATTTTTATTTTAGAATCAGACTTACAAATTTTGATTAATTCAGTAATCAGTTTCTAAAATAACGTGCTTGTAAAGAAAACATATCTATAACATTTATGAAACAAAATTAATATCTTAATTAACAAAGAAAAAACAATGACATTATTTATTCTTATTTAAATATAGGAGAAGGATTTTTTCTTGCTAAAAAAAGTGATATTAAGATTACATTTTTGGATATAATGTATAGTAAAAATATATCAAAAAAATTGTGTTTGTCCACATGTCAGTAGTGACTGAATTGTAGCTGCACTCATTACTCCTTTTCGTATTTCAGATTTAGTCTTTACGTAAATTTGAGGAATGATGTTCACTGTGAAATGCTTTCTGTCTGGTATGCTATATTTTGGTTTAACTTTTGGATCAAGTTTCTAAAGTGAGTATTTTCAACAACTGACAACGGTTGGTTGTCTGTGCTCTTCATGTCAGTGCTTCTCACCTATCGCAATATTGATATCTCTTGATCTTGAGTCTTCGCGTGACCATTGTACAGCAGCACTATCTTAACACGTTACGACGCGGTACTCCAGTCCACTATGACACTAACAATCTTCATACAAATGTTTCGTACACCTATACCCGTACTGTTTTTCACAGTATTTTAGTGTACACGTGTTTTTGACACTAGGAACACAAGCCTCCTTTACCGAATGACAGTAAGACTGCTCTCTATGACACTCTAATGTAAAATCGACGGTTGTTGCCGTAGTAATTTTTAGATTAATTTTCGTGAAAACGGCGATATCCGTACTGTCATAATATGAATTCCACCTTTACTTTATATGCCGTTACCGCGGCGTAACGTGTTAAATATTTTGTCGACTTTTCTAATATAAACTCACCTTTGATGACACTGAAGTTAACGTATTAGGCACTGTTGTAGGTAGTCCTTCTGGTTGGATTTGCGACTGTGAAATTGTTAAACAAATTCTACACGAGACTTTATTTTTTACATTATTAAATTTTAATTGAGCTCTTTCACTTTCACTCAAAAATATTTTTTTTATCCAAAAGCACCGCTCTGGCCCATACAAAATCTAAAATCAAGAAACAATGCGAAGTAAACTAAACAGCTGTAAATGAAGCGTCACGGAATCCCCCGAAACCGTAATTAGCTTGGCCGACTAGTCGGCCACTTTACAACCGACTAATCGGGTAGTCGGCTAGTCGGCCAAAGTCGCATCTCTAATAACCACAGACAGATTAGGTATTAGTGTTTACAAACTATAAAAAGCAGTTTGTTTTAGTGATGTGCCGAGTCGTTGTTTTATAGGATCGAGTCGACTTGAGTCAGTTTGTACGGTATTCGAATCATGACTCGATTCCGCGATTCGAGTCCAGTACTCGAGTTCTATGTTTGGTATTCGAATGCTGACTCGAGTCCTGGACTCGAGTCTAGAACCTTAGTCTGGAAAATCGAGTCCAGAACTCGAGTCTGTTACCGATTTAAGTACAAAAGGAAAAACTGGAAATGAGTAAACTTCAAACAGTATCTAGGTTTAACATAATAACACTACGAACATTTTTATGAAAAATATTTTGAAACATAACAAATAAACATAGAATACTAAGGAGATATCTAGGAACCAGAAAATTTCTGTTAATGAGATCAAGTTCTATTTGTTTTATTAACAAAAAGAGATCATTTTAGAAGCTAGGTATTTAAAAACTTCGGGTATTTGTTCTATTAGGTAGTTAGCATGTACTTTTATTTTAGGTGTCACTTCATTGCTTAAGTAAACAGAAATCGAGAACGCGCGAGTCAAGCTAGCTCGAATACTAGACTCGAGTCAGTTGGACTCGCATAATAGTTTCGAGACACCGAGTACAAGATCGATTCTTCCTGACTCGAGTACCGGAATAGAATCAAAATAAATTGGTATTCGAATTGGCGAGTCCAAAGCAGGAATCGAGTCTGACTCGAGTCAAGCCGTACTGGGCACATCGCTAGTTTGTTTGTGTATTATGTGTCACGCTTAAGTTTATGTAGTGATGTGCCAACTCGGAAAAAACAAAACTCGATTTACCCCGAGTTAAAATTCACGTAACTCGGGTTGAACTCGAGTTACGTAACTCGAGTTAACTAGATGGAAGAATTGTTTTTTTTTTTACCAATTTATTCCCTGACCTTCGCATTAATTGTAAAAAAAATTTGAACAGACAAATTATATTTTTATTTCTTCGACGGTAACATTTGGATGCTTATTTTTAATGTGGTTTAATAATGTGGTCGTATTTCCATTATATTTGAAAGAATCTTTAATACATTTAATACATCCCAAACCAAAGATTTTCTTTTAGGACCCGGCATTTTTCAAAAACAGAACTTGTTTGTTATGAATGAATATAGTCTCAAACGATAGCAAACTTCGCTTCATGTCGGTTTCCTTCAGTTTTTAAACTCGAGTCAGAGAGAATTCAACTCGACTTAGTTCGAGTTAAGTCCAACTCGAGTTTACTCGAGTTAGTTACTCGAGTTGACCATCACTAAGTTTATGTTTAATAATATGGGGAAGTAAGTACCTACTCTTTTTAATTATTGAATATTGTGTTCCTGAAGCATTGAATAAAATAATTGTCTGTAATCTTCCTCGTCGTCCTAACCTTAGAAACGAATACCAAACTTCTAACATTAAGAAAATTGGCTATTTATTTATTCACTTTACTTCCTAGTCATTACTTAAATGTTTATTTCCTCGTCAATTCGCTAGGAGCCTGCGCCCACGGTTGACTAGTCGCCTTAACCATTTTGTTACTACTTTGTGGGTCCATGGTCTCCAGTATTATGTTGTAGTTTTTGATGGAGGTGCGCTCAAAAAACTTGTCAGTAACCATTAAAATGTCTAGTGTCAAGTTGCTTAGTAGTTTTATCATTGTCTAAGTTAGGAGAAGCTCTCATTGAAATTGATTGTAATAAAGGCTAGTTTTTGCAGAATAACTACTCATATCTAACATGGTCAACAAGTCCCAACTAACTATATCAAAAATAAAAAATAGGTCTTGACATCTCTTTATGACATTTTATATCCCTGCTATATCTACATAATTAATCCAAATTATGGAAAGAATATTTGTAGGGTGCCAATACTTACATTACTCAAATGTTTCTATAATATGAGCTGATTGTTTACACAACTTATCAGAGTTAGATGTGTGACATTTATTAATTCAAAAGTATTATATTTCCACCTCAACAATAATAACTCCAAAGCAATTTGTTTACAAATATTCTTTTCATATCCCAAACATGAAACTATATCATAAGTATTATATTTATGTAATTTCTACAACAGACACCAAGAGTGGCGCAAAATTGCTAAAAGAGAGAGGAGAAGAAGGTTAAGAATTCAAGAAGCTAGGGATAGAGGTAAAAGTCATAAAAGCATAATATTTTATTGTCTTTTATACCTACTAAAATACTCTTGTAAGTTGAGATGGAAAATTAATTTGTTTGTACACACAATCCATTTATAACATTATGCTTCAGATTTCAACACATAACTGTTAATGATTTGAGCTCATATTTGAATTGCAAGAGAGACAATTAGCTGCTTTACATTTCCTAACAGTTTTACAAAACGGTTCCCTTTGCAGCTGAATGATAATTAGTGGATTTTCATATTACTGAACTTTAACATGCAGAATAACATAAATGTGCTGCATTTATGAATGCAGTGAGTCAACAATTAAAGGCCTTTTAGAAGAGTATGGAAAAAATGCCTGTTTATAGATTTTAGCTCTAAATTTGGTCACTCTGGGCTTTAAGTTCTTTTGGAACCGGTGAATGATTGTTCACTGCTGGGACTAGTCATAGACTCAAACATTTCATGGAAGCCTCATATAAATATGAAAACTAAGCACGTTATTGGTTTACATCACAATTACAAATTATAACTGACGAAAAATACCTAAACAAACACCGCACGCGTGAAAGAAAGCCACAGAAGAAATCTTTCTCATTGAATCAATCCAGCAGGATCTCTTTCAATTTATGTGCGGGACTGGTCCTGCAAAAATAGTGCAGGATCCTGGTATCCCGGTATTGCATTCCCTAGCCGCCACCTGTAATGTCTTTATTATTATATTTAAACTTCCATTTAGGTACGGACAACAGCACATCAATATGTACTAAACTTTCAAATTTTCTTAACTGCTATTGAACTCTGTATAGAATGGAGAAATTTTACATGTTGATGTGCCATTAACTGTACAAGTAATACAGACAATATTAAATGTGTAATGTACTTTCTCAAAGTATTGATGGTGTAGTTGTAAAAGGTCTAAAGCAAAAATGAAATTTAATGTAAGTATAACAGATTTGAATAGAAAATTTCTACTTTCTCTAGCATTTGTAGAATGGCATTTGCAGAACCTAAAATTATTAGTAGAACAAGTAATTGAGGCTACAGTACTGGTAATGAGACATTTAAAACTATAAAAATATCTACATTACCTTCGAATAGGAGTGAGGCTATTTTCACATTTTCTATTTAACTATTTATTGATTAAAATAGGATTGTAATATTTATTTTCTGAGACTGCAAACAAGGCTGCAAATTTCGGTTAATGCTCTTTCCAGATTGTTTAACAGAAAAGTCATCAGAGGAATATAAAATTTGGCTTAAAGAACAAGATATTTTAGAGAAATTTGAGTATGAACAAATTGAAAAAACAAATTTATGCGAAAATCAAAAATGGATTGAAGCAGAGAAAGTTGCAATTGAACAGTGGAACATATTGCAAGAGAGAAAAAGGTGTCAACTTAAACAATATCTTGAGCAAGAAGCAAGACTTAAATTGGTAACAAGATAATAAATTGGCTATAATACTTACATAGTATAAGTGTTTAACAATTAAAGCTTTCTCCTTTTTTACTATAGGAATGGGAGTTAGAGCAAAAAAGAAAAAAGGAAGCAGAAGAAAAGTTAAAACAGATAGAAGAAGAGAAGAAAAAACAACAGCAATTTTTTATGTCAAAATTAGAGCAGTTTTTGTCTGGTGATTTGACAGACCCTCCACCAGAGCTACTTATTTCACATGAAACGAGACCACAAACAGAACTGTGCCCATTCTTCTATAAAACAGCTTGTTGTCGTTTCGGCGACATGTGTTCTAGAAATCATTGTTATCCTGGTATTAGTAAAGTAAGTAAATGTAAACTTGTAATATCTTTATCAAAAGTAACAACCATAATTTACCAATATCATCTAAAAACATATCTTTGCACACCATCAAAGTTGAAAACATGTAGTAAGAATTGTCATCATGGAATTAAAATTAACTTTTAACGGTCAAGTGCACATCCGGAAAGCATCGCTATACCTAATGTTTCCACCAACATGCTCAATTATGGTCCTTGTGTATTAATAGTCAAAACCATGCGTTAAGGCACAACTACTACACTAATGTGTCGGGGAGCTCTGATGTTATTTGAACTTGAAAGTTATTTTTGAACATTCAAAATGTGAGTTGAAAATTTGAAGCGGCACCTTTTTAGGCACTTTACCAAACAGTTTAGCTTAGCTCAACCGTAGCTAATCGGTTGAGATATCAGCTTAAACACAAGTGGACTGAGTTCGGTTCTCGCCCATGTACTACGAACGTGGTACTAGTAACACAAGCATTTCGCTTTAAACGAGGAGTTAACGGGATTGTTAATAATGTGTTTTTTTTTTTTTTGCATTGTTTTCGTAAAAATTAGGTTTTATTTTTTTTTTTATATTTTATTGGATTTTTATTGAGAAGCTATATTTTGTATAATTATTAGTTATTTAATCTACATATTTTCGGATGATTTTATATTTATGCAATAATTGGCCAACAATATATATAATTTTAGGCATTGATTTGTTTAGTTTGTTCGCCAAAAACTCGTTTTGCCGAATAATGTCATTTTTGTTTTTCAATATTTTTCAACATTCCCGATAGATTAAGCTTGAACTAAAAGCAGATTAGGTCTAAATTAATACAGTTAGGTTAGTTTAGAACATAGGTAGAAACACTAAAGTCTGGAGATATAAAACATAATCTATCGGCGTAACAATCTTTCGGCAAAGAAAACTTCGGTAAACAATTTTGGCTCAGTTTAAAATTGTTTTAAGCTTCACCTTAAGTCATGTGACCCGGAGTTTGAAGGCTAAAACTCATTATTGTTTCAGATACTATTAGCGCCAAACTTTTATGTTCACTTTGGTTTAAACAATGCAAATTTCAATGAATATGACACAGATCTGATGTTGGAATATGAAGATAGTGATACACAAAAGGAGTTTGTTGAATTTTTTAATGATGTATTGCCTGAATTCGAAAAGTTTGGTCGTATCATTCAGTTTAAGGTGAGATTACATGCATTGCTGGACGATTGTTTTGTGAAACAATCACTCATAAAAATGTATCCTTTTAAATATTATAAAGAAATGTTACTACTTTAAAGCATTGGTAGGGTGACTTAATAATTACCTATTGTTACATCGAATCTCTACTCATAAATTTACTTCAGATGAAAGAGTTTCCCGATAAATTTCATATAGTAATACAGGTTTGTATGCAAATTTATTATTTATTAAATATAAAGTTTCAAAAAATTATTCTCAAAAGAAAAAAGGAAATAATTATCTTAAACGCTTTACATGTGTAGGCTTTTCTTATAATTGAATAAATATTAACACAGTGCATTTATTGAGCTGATGATATGAGTGCATAAAGATCTACTTACCGCCAAGCAAGGTGTCTTAACCGATTCGTAGCCAATGACGCACCTGTTGCGTCATGAAGAAACCTATGGAAGGCCAATGACGCACAAACGCGTCATTTGAAAATTATTGTAAACACAATCACTTTAGGGATTTCTTCGAATGAACACAGTTAACAAGAAAATGAACAAAACATTGCCAGGGGCCCTTGACGCGAAAGCGCGTCAACTTTCAGCTAGGCCAATGACGCGATAGCGCGTCATTCGATTATTGTTAGGGCCTGCGTAAAAAAGTTATGAAAATGAACTGAAATGAAATGAAAATGGGCGGCAATGAGTCGGTTAAATAATTTTGGCCTTCAGATTATATTTAACTTTTTAGGGTTCCGAAGTAAACTTATAGTGATCCTTATAACTTCACCAAGTCGTCGGTCCGTCTGTCTGTCCCCGGCTTAGCTCAGAGGTTATCGGTAATAGGAAATTGTATTTAAGGGTGGATATACGTCGTCTATTTCATGGCATCGGTTGTCATCAATAAGTCGTTATAAATATCGTGTTTATGAAGACGATTTAATAAATTGGGAATAAGTACGTTTGCCATATATCAAGCTTGAAAGTGTTAACACGTTACGCCGCGGTAACGGCATATAAAGTAAAGGTGGAATTCATATTATGACAGTACGGATATCGCCGTTTTCACGAAAATTAATCTAAAAATTACTACGGCAACAACCGTCGATTTTACATTAGAGTGTCATAGAGAGCAGTCTTACTGTCATTCGGTAAAGGAGGCTTGTGTTCCTAGTGTCAAAAACACGTGTACACTAAAATACTGTGAAAAACAGTACGGGTATAGGTGTACGAAACATTTGTATGAAGATTGTTAGTGTCATAGTGGACTGGAGTACCGCGTCGTAACGTGTTAATTATGGTTAGTCAAGTTCTCCTCTACTAGCTAAACAGTTCGATATTAAATCGCGAAAAAAACCACAGTAGTAGTATATAGGAATTAAATAAGAAAATTATAATAGCTAGTTGGACATATTTCCATGGGAAGGATCCAATCCACAACTTCATTTAAATTGACGAAAGTATACCAAAATGGCCTTAATGTAATATGCTTTCACGTCACGCAAATAGAAAGTAGCATAAGTAGAAAATGACCCTTCGCTCTGTTATTTTGCTACTTGCTGTTTTCGTGACGTGAAAGCATATTACATTAAGGCCATTTTGGTATACTGACGTTAATTTAAGTGAAGTTGTGGGTTGGATCCTTACCATGGAAATACGTCCAGTTATAATTGTAACTTTCGAAAGCCATGAGCACCCTGGAAATTTCGAAATTTTTAAAGCGAGACATTAAATGCAAAATTTTTCTACAAAGTGTGACAAGGTTTTTAGGAATAAATACATTTATTATTCATGGGTCTTGTGTAAAAATTAATCATCACTTGATAGCAATCCAAATTCATCCTCTTACATAAAAGGTCAGTCAACTATTCTTTATACTAAAACAACTCAATTAAAAAAGAGAAGAAAAAATAAATAATAAATTAATCGAAAAATCTACCTATGTCATCGATAGTGAGAATATTGAAAATTAAAACTAAGCTATCAGCAATGCAAGTTTTTCATAACAAAGCTTTTTTTTTTAAATGACCACGCGTTTTGTCTCTTCTGTTACTCACTGATTTCTGTTATCATTTGGATAAAACAGTTGCATGTTGTTAGAAAATCAGTTTATTAGGTAGTGCTTAGAATTATATATCCAACAAATTACCTAGTTATCGCAAAAAGACTTATGATAACAACAAAATAAAAGAATGTTATTTAAAAAAAAAATACTTTTTAACGAAATCAACACCATAACAACAAAATAAAACAATGTTATTTAAAAAAAATAGTTTTAATTACTTTTGTAACGAAATCAACACCATTAAGGTTTATACTAATTAACAATTATACCTTTCTCATATAAACAAAATAACATAAGTAGGCTCACTAAAATCTTAATCAACAGTTTTTTTATTATCAGTCTTCAATATAAGTCAGAACATGTCAATATTACCATTTTAACCATAAGTAATTATATATTATTTTTCAAAATTTTAAAATTTTTTACCAGGTCACTGCTTCAATGACATACTCAAAGGGTTTTGTACAAGCTAAATAAAAATGTAACATAAAACGATGTTGCCCACTGACCACTTTTTTGACCAACACTGAACACTATTCATTCTTCTGCCACGTCTAAACAAAATAATGTTTCGTTGATTATTAATGTGAATCAAATATAAACACTACAGCATAAATCTATGTTTTTTAGTTTTATGAATGTGAACAGTTTAGGAGATGTGAATCACACTTTAATGTAATCGTGTAGATATTTAACTGTTTTGAACACTTAGTGTTCTATAGAGATAATTTTGGACTAGTGGTAGTGGCTCAAAGTTCAGTAATAAAACAATTACTTAGATGTATAATAATATATTGTTTTAAACTTTACAAGTACAAGGGCTTATAAATCCTTTAATGAATGACTATTTCTGCAGGTTTGTAACAATCACGAGAAACACTTACGGGGGAACACATATGTGGAATATGCAGAACTTCGCTCTGCTGTATCAGCATATCAATCTTTGCACTCTCGATGGTATGGCGGCAGACAGCTTTCTTTACAATTCTGTCAAATTGGTTCGTGGAAAAATGCTATTTGCGGTGAGTTTCTGTTAACCTTGATTTTGTCACAGTTTGGTCACTCTTTGTTTTACCACGAGGGACTTCCCTCTCCGAGCTCCTCTTTATCCCCCCCCCCCCCTGCTTCATGTCATGCATGAATTTTATTTCATTGAAAACTTTTATGTGCTAAAATATTGGTTTTTGTAATTCTTCACTATAGTATTGAAAAGCGGAAGAAATAGATTGCTCTAATTTCTTACACGGCGGTGGCCCTTGAACATACTTAAATCCTTCAGAAATAAGGTAAACTTGTGGAAAATATTTCATAAAAAACCTAGGTAGAAAGAAATTAGCATATGCGGCATTCATAAATAGAGCTTGCAGTCTCCTCTGATTAGGTCTCCCTGTTTGACGCGGCACCCCATAGACCGTCGCGATGTGCTCTAGCATCTTAGGGAAATAACGCGACATGCCACAGCATGCGTTGATATTACGCGAGACGTTTCTGACTTTTTAGTTAAATGTCGGTATTGAATTTATTAAAATAAGGTCAAAAAATTAATTCTCACGCTGCACCGTGCTGTCTGATGACCACAGGCCCTAAATGATATTAAAATTTCAGGACTTGCATCGAGGCGAAGATGTCCAAAAGGAAGAGCATGTAATTTTCTTCACGTGTTCAGAAATCCAGGTGGTTTATATGACGATTACAGATTTGAACAAAAAAGGTATGGCATACCTACATTGTATTAATTTGCGATAACATTTTAATGAAAGCGAGTGAATCTGATGTTGCCAGTTTATCACTTAACATGAAACCTTTTGACATGGTTTTAACTAATGTCTAACATTAGAGTATTGAGTTGAGCGATTGCTTGATACTTGTATTTCTTTTGATGTTATAAGTAATTACCTAGAAAACTAAGAGATGACGCTGATTTTCAGCATAAAAAAGTAAAAAGTTAGTTATGGTCTGGGTAGCTCAATTATTATTGACATTTTATTTTTTAATTCCTCATTTTCATTAACTCATTTAAAAATTCATAAAAGCTGTGTAATGTGGCACCAAACTTTCAATTTAAGAGTGTCAACGGCCTAATTTCATTTTCATATCAAGCAAAAATAATGTGATTAGGGTTTCCTTTGTCTAGTCCACACACACCCAGGATCATTTATTATATGCAGCTTTCTAAGGCGTAAAGGCGTACATACCAGGCGAAAAATTGTTGTTTTGCTTGCTAGTATCCCACAATTGTACCCATGAGTTCCGCACATGTAATTTAAGAGGACGAAGAGACCGTGGCAATAATTTTGAAAGGGTAATATATCGCCACATACCGCTGCGTCCTTTTTCCAAAGATTATTACAGAAAAAAAAGAAAAAACAAATTGATTGTTAGTTACGTCATTTACCTCATGCAAAAACATGGTAGACACTATTATTTTTATGACAGACGAGGGGAAACAATATTTTGCCTAAAGATTCTTAGTAAAATCATGGGGTACCATTTCATACAAAAGATTTTTAATTCTAAAAAACCGCAATAGATGTCACTACCATTAACATTTGTAAATTATAACATTTCACATGTTTAGAAATAAGACGAATTAAGTAAAAATATTGAGATTAAAATAAAGACTAGCATATTTTATATATACAACTTCACATCAACCTTAATTCGACTCCTAAATTTGAAGATAAGAAACACCGTAAATAATCAATTGAGAATACGAAAGTATAGGCTACATGTGACTACTTTTCAGCTATGAGGCTTACGAAGTGTTTTGCAATTGTAACGCTAGATGGCGGGTTTAATGGAAACAAAATAATTTACACCTTAAGGTTTTTGCATAAATCGATTATTTATACCCTAATAAAGGCAAGAGTTCAATTTCCAAATCACTTTTTTCAGTAAAAAACTATATGAAGTAGTAAAGTTTTTAAAATTTGCGCATATAAAAAAATAACAATTTAATTTCTTCAAACGACTTCCATCTCTCCTCTATCCAAAAAGGTTCCATATCTGTCCATGAGATATTTGCCACTTGATAATGAATTATTGGAGGCATAATGTCGCAATTTTATTTTATTCATAAGTGTCCTACTTTCTGAGTAATACGTTTAATACGTTTTTTTTTTCTCCAAAAATCGGCAAAAGTGGAACCTGGATTTAGTATAGAAAGGTTCTATAAACAAAATCCCACTTTTGCGGTTTTAAGAAGTTATGATAGAATTTACATAAAGGTCAACTTTCATGATCTGGGGTTGTCACAAAGATCAACTATGTGTTAAATGAAAATGTTTCATTTTGTTTGTTAATTGATACCGTCAATGAATTGAATAAATTAACAACACTTATAGACGAATACAATATACCTACCTAATGTAGATGTGGTAATGTAGGAATACCTTATGTATGTTCGACCACATCTTTAATTTTGTACCTTACACGCCAAATGGTCGAAAAAATAAACTATGTTGATTGAAATAATTTAACACATATACACACATCCTATACTTTAAACGAGCAATTCTTGCATGTACCTATATAAATATTTTGGTATGTAATTGGTTTCTTGGAAACGGGTCTAACGATTGTGATGAAATTTTAGATTTAGAAATTCATTCACATTTAAAATCGATCTAGGTAAATCTCATCACCTGCCGGCACCTTTTTAGTGCACCACGTCTACTTTAACTTGACGCCAGAATTTATTTCAGGACTCAGTCGCCTTGTAATGAGGGATAGGCTGGGTATCCTCTCCTATTAAGATCTGCCCTTATTTGTTTACATGTCACTTAACTGTCTATCTATTATCATATTAAGAGCTTATTTAGGCGTATAAGGTTGTGGCTTTGCCGCTTTAGAAGTAGGGTTATTGTGCCTTTCTACATCGCTCGAAAAAATACTAGTGGCGAAGGCTTTAATAATTTTACCAGTGGCTGAGATGGGCCCGGTGAGGTATAGTCTTTGGCTATGGCTCTCAGTAGGTTGGGTAAGCCCCTGCTGAGGCAATACGGTGCCATGGGTCTGTGACCCCGCGAAAAAGTAACTTCTCATACAAATCAATCTAATCAGTTGATCGCATCTTTAAAAAAAATTGCATTCGATCAGAAAATAAAAGCATAGTACAAAGTCGTGGGCATAAATCGGTTAACAGGTATGTACCTATTTTTGTAACAAAAAACCTTAGAAGCAAGCAGGCATGAATTTGTGTCTAATTGGGTCTCCGAAACACACAAAACAAACAATTAACAGTTAACACCCAGACCCGAAAACGAAAATCGATGTTCTCGTTCAAAATAATACACATATTAATATTTTCAAAATTTTCGTCGAGATCAAGTTCGGTGACAACCCTAGCATAAAAAATTTAAAATGAATATCTTCTAATCGCTGCAATAGTGGGACGTGGCTCATTTATGTATATTTCTATTTAAGTTGTAGGTTCCACTTTTTCGTTTTTAGGGAGAGAAAATAATAAATACGAAATAAAAAAAATGCTGCTCCCGAACCAATGGATTTTTAAGCTAAAGAAACGCGTTTATATGCGTGTGATTATGTCCGATTCACTCATCACTACATGTATAAAACAAAGTCGCTTTCTCTGTCCCTATATCCCTTTGTATGCTTAAATCTTTAAAACAACGCAACGGATTTTGATGCGGTTTTTTTTAATATATAGAGTAATTCAAGAGGAAGGTTTATATGTATAATACATGCATAATATAGTAGAGCATTGCATCCGTGCGAAGCCGGGGCGGGTCGCTAGTATTTATTAAAATATATATTCTTTTATCTACTCTCACATCGTAAAATTCAAAATATTAAACTTAAAACGATATTGACGAACTTTACAAATAGTATATCGTAATGAAATTAAAAAAAAATTAATACAACACTATTTGTCTAACAAAATAATGTTATAATAATTTTTTTTTCATTACGTTTTGATTACAGACCATTGATATAATACTGCGCCAATTCGTAAGCACTGTTTCATTTTTTTCATTTTTTATCTGTGGCTGAGCACGCTTTGGCGCATGCGCGGTGATATCGGAAATTTTGGCGCCATAATACGTTTTCTTGCAATTCTTTGTTGTGTTTCGCTGGATAATTAAGGCGGAAACATATTATTAAAACGCGACGCGACCCGACGAAACGCGATGCGTGTTGAGTTGAATCAAATGTATTGTTTTCTATAGACCAGAATCAATGAACACCCGACGCGACGCCATGCGCGGACACGCCACCCGATCCAAACGGGCCAGGTCGGTGTGTTGTCCATGGTGGGGGTAAACACGCCATCCGACGCGGCGCGCGTGGTATGTTTCTAGACAACACCCTACGCCACGCGTCAGTCGTCCGAGAACTGTCAAAGAGCATATACGAATTCTTTGACACCATCCCTATTCTTCAAACTGTGAAACGGAATTTATGCCAAATTAATATTAATTCTTGCATTTATTTAACGAAATGACCGACGAAAAAATAATTAAGTTGGTAAAACAATATCCTGTTCTATGAAATTAATTTCGCTATATACAGCAATTATACTGTGAAAAATAAGCCATGGGAAGAAATTGCCAATTCAAGACCGTATAAAAACCGGGTAGTACATCTTCAAGATAATGAAAGATTTCATATTATGAAATCTTTCATTATCTTGAAGTAGGTCTGGATTCAGAGTATGATATTCACCACACATACTTCTGTTTTGATTTATTTCATGTACCCTAGTAACGACTAGTTATTCTCTTTTTATTGAGTCGTTTAAGTATCATATAGGTTCACAAAATTTTGATCAAATCTTCTTCAAAGTCTTCATCTGCCTGTCGTTATTTATTAAATCCATTGTATATAACCATACACTTCCGCTGCTGTAAGCAAACTGTATTCAAAAATTGCTAGGATGTCGTGGCGTCGCGTGTTGGTAATGTGCACGGTGCATATCGGGTGTCGACACGTTGCGTCGCGTCGCGTTTTCATAATATGTTATTGTTTATTAAAATATCTGATACTGAAAGTGAAGAAAATTTAACGCAGCCCGACATTTTAGACTGCGGCAGCAGTCACTATTAATCTTCTAACAGTAAAGTCATTGTAATATACAAAATGTTAACACTTACAATAACCAATAAATAAACTGTATCAATCTCTATCTTTTATTTGATATATTCAATGTATGAGATTAGATAAAGTATTGTATGAAACTGCACATAACTAGGTTTTACACCCCTCATTATGTACCAATTTCATAAACTACTATCCTATTCACTTTCTATTCATTTTATAAAAAATATTTTAGATTTCATAGGTCAAAGGTCACGATAAGTTCATGATTTTTTTTTCTCAAAAAGTATTGGAGTTAGACTTCTGGGAATTGAATTCATGCTTTTTTAGGGTATAAATAATATATTTATGTAAAAACCTCAATTTGTATTGTGTAAATTTTTTTGGTTCCATAAAACACTGTGCTATGTTAGACCAATCGGAAGTACAATAGTAGGCCCAATCATGAAATCCTGAAACCCTTTAAGATGGTCGACATTTTATCGACGAATAAAATAACTCTCAGTCACTGAAAAGTAGGTACGTACATGTGATAGTGACAAATGTTTTGTCCGTCAATAAAATGCAACCATACCTATTAGGGCCACGGGTGTTTTCAGTAACAACTGCACCAGTTACTATTTAAAATACCTAAATCTCGATAGGTGTGCCTCTAATATTTTATTTCCCTCAATTTCTCCAGGATCACGTCACCTGGCCCTGACCTGATAACAAAGGAATAAACTAGAGTTTTTTTTTTAGTTTCATTTGAAACAAAAAAACAATTTTCCAAATAGGTATAATACGCGACACGTTCTTAAACCTGAGCCAAACATGAGTAAAAAATACATAGTTAGAATAGCTAAGAAAGTGGTTTCCTAAAATCGTTCGCAATGTTCCGTCAATACAGTAAAAGTTCCCCATTCACGGTTTCCTTATCCGAGAGAGAAAAAATTGCAACACAGTTCCTGTATTCGCGGCTAAAAATTTCATTATTCGAGGATAAAAACAGTAAATAGAAAGAGATTCAGTCTTTTATTAAAGTAGCGGCATTATTTCAGTTCTGGTATATGCCCAGGCGGCTTTCATGAAAGATTTGACCAAGTGGACTAATGTCAATTAAAACAAACCTTACCGACACAATACAAAAGCAAGTTAAAAAAAGAATATTACCCCTCCTGGTAATAGAGTAAGTAGTTTTACGTTCGTAGTACATCGACGAGGATCGAACTACTCATAGGTCCGCTTGGTAAGGAATACCTACATTAAATTTAAAAAGTCTGAGTGAAGGTTTATACGCAAATTAACTTTGTGATCATGAAAGCTGATCGATCTATGGAAAGGAGCCTTACTCTTAAAAGGTAAATTTATAATGCTAGAGCTCAAATTGATTTTATTTTTATAAATATTCGTTTTATTTTGTAACTTGTAACGCATCCCCTATGATTCCATACTAATTACCATTCCATATTCACAGTTTCTATATTCGCGGCATATTTTTGGAACGTTAAACCCCGCGACCGTGAATAAAGATATTTTAATGTAGGTACTGTTACTGACATACGAAACTTCGATTGATTACACATCCACCAACGTCTGTGAGTAGGCTATAACGAAGCGCCATCTAACAACAACAAGCGATAACCGTATTCTTAGTGTCTCACTAGATGGCAATACGTATCGTGTTATTTGTGTTCTCACTAGTGTCATCTATCGTAAAATAGAAGGAAAGCAATATAGCCAGTTGAATAACCAGTTTTAGGGTGTTACCATTTTCTTGTACTAAGTGGTGTCTCTGTATATTATCTACTTTGTGGTAAAATAAAATAATACAATGAAAGAAAAAATATGATCACTTTATGTTTCTTAGATTTGACACACTTTAACACGACTCAAATTTGTAATACGCAAATAATAAAGACCACCGTAAGTTCCGCCGTTCAGTAATTGAGTTAAGAAAACAATACACTGTACTTACATTTTATAAATAAAAATGTCTTTCTAGGAAAACAACAACTTCGGTTCGCTCTTGGAGATGGTCTGAGTCACCGGAAAAAGATATCAGGTATTTAAGGAAACGTGCAAAGTCCAGTGAAAAAAGTCGACGAAGTGAAGAAAACAGCTCCAGGCACAAAACAAGAAAGACAGTCATAACTTCAAAAAGAAAATCAAGAACATCAGATCAATTAAAAAGTCGACATTAAGTGTGAATATAAACTTTCTACGGTGCAAAACAAATTCAAAACAACAAATTGTACTATATTTTGTAAAAGTAATAGAAAGTTTGTACAAAAAAGAGCGATCATTTTATTTTGCGGCTTTGAACATTCCTTTCCTGCTTAAAAATCTACTCTTAAAGTTTAATTTGTTTATACACACTATTATAAGACTACCCGCTAGTACAAGTACAGAGTATAGAAAAAATACATATCGCTTCACATGGTGTCATTCTATTGCCTTCGTTGAATGATGTGCTGAATCAGCTAATACCATCGACATCTAACAGAGTTAGCTTTAACCTTTCAACCGCCCGACTTCATATCAGTTGTCTAGCCCCTAGCGCCCAGCACAGTGAATCGAAAAATAAATACCTACAGCGTCCTCTGCTACGACAACTACATAAGGAAGGGAACAGTCAATAGCTGATTGTACAATTAAACGATAAGCATCACTTTCAGCTTGACTCCACTGAATATAATTTTCGGGCAGTTTTTGCATTCGTTTCGATAGATTGTACGTAGTTAGGGTTGTTACTAGGCTGTTTTGAAATGATATAAATTACCAATATCGGACATGTGATAGTTTTCAGATTGTGACATTTTCCCCGGGCTCTATGCATGCTCTATTATTTATAGACATAACCGAGTGCGAAAAGGACTAATGAGCAACACGTTTTGATTGATTGCTAAAATATTGTAGTATTTATTTAAATCCTCAAAAGTATACAAAAAAGTAAAATGAACTCATTTTTTAGTAGAAGGTTCAAAAGAATTACAAAAATATTTGAAGTGTTTTCTGCTTCTGCAGAGAACATTTAAATTAAAATCCTGAAATCCCAATTGACGCAACTTATCTATCCTTTCTTTTACAGTATTTTGAGATGCTGATAAAATACGAGGTTTGTTTGCAATATCTTCGGTTTTAATACCTTCACTTATAAGATAGTCCAGGAATTTTTTCACCTGTCAACAAATTATAACAACGTTTAAATCATTTAAATTAAGGCGATGCTCTGAGCACCTAACATGCTAATAAAATATAGGTAAAAAATAAGTAAAGAAATAAAAGTTATAAAGTGTTGGGAAAATCACGAAGAATTATTTATTATTCAAATGTTATTAAGAACAGAGGAATAATTTACTTTTTTAAATAATATTTTACCTTAATAACTCTTATAGTCTTGAGGGATGGTGTCCTAATACACATTTCTTCGACATCCTCTAAAGTTGTATTTAGTCTTTTAGCAAGATAAATATGAGTCGATTTATTATTACCAAGAATATGCTTTGTTTCTTGTGTTATTGTGATATATCTGAAACAGAGAAAAATTGGCTACAGGCGCTAGTGTGACAAACTCACAAAATAAAATAATTTAATTGTTATCTTTATATTGGACAACACCTAATACACCTCTTACTATTTTCTTCATACTAAACCTGATAGTTCGGGCGGTAAATATGCGGTCGTTGCGCTATTTTTCCATGTGAACGGACCGCTGAGGTTCAATTCTAATCTAATTCTAATTGCCATCCAACTTTGGACGAAATCGGTATCGCGCTAATTTTTACACGACAGTTGAAACACAAACGAAGTTGGATCGTAGACGCAATAGAAACAAAAGAGATGTCACCTACTTTTGTAGGTATTACATAAGTAGTACTAGGACCAAGTATCATAACGGACATTATGATACTTGGTCCTAGACGTAGTAGTTTAGTTCGGAAACACCAGAGATTATAATGACTGACCACACCGTTCAAACTTCAATCGGGATTCGTCACAACCATCTGTCAGATCATTACCACGATACGAAATGACAAAAGTTGAAGTTTAGAGGTAGGTAAATTCAAATGCAACTGCTTATTTTTATGGCGATTGTCCCCAGAGTTCGGTTCTTGCCAATGTACATCGGTTGTGGGCCCACTCGTAACACAAGCATTTAGCTTATCAAGAGGAATTAGCGAGAATATTAATAACATGTTAACTGCATTGTAAATATACTTTAAAAAAATCTAAACAGTTTTTTTACAAAAAAAATCCAAGTTGCTCCAGGAGTCAAGCGGGATACGTGTCCACATCTCGCTCTCTATCCGGGCGAATGAACTGTTAAATTTTATATCTAAAGAAAGGTTTTAGAATATGGTAGCGGTTGATTTGAACGCCTTACACTTTCAGTGCTTTTTTTTTGTTTCCGCATCATGTCAACAGCAGACTTCAGTAGGTACAGCTCGATACCTAATTTTTTTGGGGCTTAATCTACTTATAATATGAAAAGAAACCGACAATAGAAACAATGAAGTTAATTAATTCCATTACAACAAATAGTATTCGATTTCACTAACACAAGAGTTTACTATCTACAGAGTTACAAGCACTGAATGTCATTTGACTCATATTTGAGTTTTATAATTTTTATATATATTATGCATTTTCAATGCGATCTTATAAAATAAATTATTATAATAGAAAAATACTAGAAAAAATCGACTCGGGTCACAAGTGAATTCTCAGGCGGGAAACGAACCCGCAACCTTTGGAAATCCAGTCCAATGCTCTCCCAATTGTCAGAGATTTGACTTGTGACCAAAGTCGATTTTTTCTAGTATTTTTCTATTATAATAATTTATCATATTTGAGTTTTTGCTATAGGAAAATATAAAAACATATCTTATGCTTATAGAATTACTATATTCTTTATTCATGATCGTTCTGGTTATCATGTTTGATCAATTAATCATTCAAGAATTGTGCAGGAGGAACTGTTCTGTGTTCGGAAACGGCTCCTTTTTGCTTTTAGAGTTGCCATTAAAGAACTAATTTTATGTAAACGATTGAAATAAATATGATTATTATTAGATATAAAATATCCAAGCCCTGGAAGCGTGGTTGGTTTTTACAGGCGTATTTTATATCTTATACAAATAATGGAATGCAAAAAATTAAATTAAATACAAAATATTGTGACGTGATAGGGTTCGCTGGATTTGGAGAGAAAGACCTGCTGACTCTTTGAAGACTTTATTCACGAAGTACTAGGTCCAACACAAAGCACTAGGTCCAAACACTAAGCACTAACGATGTCCTAGGTCGTAGCCAAGTCGTAGGTTTCACTGGTATCACTCTTGATCACTGGTTTTCACTTCGAAGTCGCCTCGAAGGTAGCTCAAACTGAACTGACTGGCTCGCCTCTCTGCGGTTCCGAGACGAGCCCCAGACCATTCCAGTACGTTCCTTTCTGGAACGTACCCGACTCGCGCGAACGTGATCGGCCGTGTCTGGAAAGTTCGCGCATGTACCCGGTTTTCGAGACTATACTTCTAAGTAGTTCCGCGCTCGTTTGTTTGCGCTTTGTGTGTTCGTAACACTACTCTCCTCTTAGAGATGCTCGTCCCGAGCATCGTTGTTACTGCCATGGTAGCGCGCCAGACGGTCTATGTGTACCACTTTGAATGTCCCTCTTGGTTGCTTTTGAATCCTATAGGTCACATCATTCAGTCGGGTAACCACTTTGTATGGACCGTCCCACTTGGTCTGCAACTTTGGAGATTTCCCTTTCCGGCGAGTTGGGTTATGTAGCCACACCAGTGAACCTTCCTCGAAGCCGCTCGTGTTAGATTTCCGGTTGTATCTGGTTTTCATTTTCTTGCTTGACTGTAACCCATTTTCCCGGACCAAGGCGTGTATATAGCGCATTTTATCCCTTAAATCGCAGACATAATCTTGTACGGTGTTTGGTTCCTCCGGTGACCCTCCTGTCAATAGATCGACTGGTATTCGTAGTTCTCTACCGTAATTGACATACGCCGGGGTAGCTTTTATGCTCTCATGCTCGGCGGTGTGGTACGACAGAAGGAAGAGTGGTATATACTTGTCCCAATCCTTTTGTTTGTCGTCTACCAATTTCGCCAAATGCCTCTCAAGGGTCTGGTTAAATCTCTCAACCATTCCATCAGACTGTGGGTGGTACGCGGTGGTCCTCGTCTTATGCATGCCCAAGATTCTGCACACTTCCTGGAATACTTGCGTAGGTTCGTAGGAGCCTTAACCTCCTTGACTTCCTCAGAAACCTCGCGGATCTTATGGGTCTGCCGTATGTCATGGCGAACAGCCTCGACCTCCAAAGCATGCGCCAATGCTTCCCTTAGCGAGGTATGGTGACGAAGCCTCACTGCAGCTCTGACCTCTGGGTCTTGGATTCCGTCGACAAATGCTTGAACAATATTCGTGTCTACCATCTTGGTGTCGACTCCTGGATGTGCCTTCCTGACGAGTTTTTCAATTTCCAGCGCCCATTGTTGTAGTCCTTCTCCTGAGCGTTGGACTCTGTCACGCAGTTGGGCACGGAACACGTGCTCCAGGTGTCGCTCCCCGTATCTGGATTCAAGTGCCTCCATCAGGTCTTGGAACCCATTTCCTGTATGTGGCAGTGCTTCCAGGACCGACAAAGCTTGCCCTCTGAGCGCAACAGTGAGAGCGGTCAGGCATTGTTCTTCCGTCCATCCGTTGGCAGTAGCAACAGTCTGGAATTGCTGACGATAAGCGTTCCAAGAAGTAGTACCATCGTATGGCGGGACTTTCACTCTTGGTCCTTGCGCCACTCCAGTAGTTCCACTTGACATTACAACTCCCGTGGTTTCAAGGCGCACTACTTTCTTTTGTAGTTCAGTTAGGCCGGTTTTCAGATTTTCAACATCCAATCCTAACCCGGTAACTCGTTCTTCCACTACGTCGACATCTCTTCGAAGCTTAATCACCGTGTCACTAACATCATTTATCGCTTGAAGCGCTTTTTGACGTGACAACGTCTTATAAATTGGTTTGCCGGGTGACACTTCAAGAAACTGCGTTACGCTCCGCTCACGTTATGCGCTTAAAATGAGAGCGAGTGAGAGGCACGCGTCCCTTCCACTCGGGCATGGTTAGCCCGCCTAAGAGCGAGAGAGACAGACATAAAAAGTGGAAGGGACGCGTGCCTATAAATTAATGTTTTAAATATAATTCTTTGTATAAATAAATGTTTTAAATTGTTACTATTATTTCATCCTTCTTCCTACTATACGAATGAATATTCACATTAAAATTATTTTACCACTCAAAGTCGTTGTCACGTAAAACTTTCGCCCGTATACCGACTTTACAGGCAACCAACCAGTTTTTCTTGTTGCTCTTGAATCGTAGTCAGCTTGCGTTCTTGTGACTGTTGTGACTCTTGCAAAGCGCCGAGCTTGCGTTCTTGTGACTCTTGCAAAGCGGCGAGCTTGCGTTCTTGTGACTCTTGCAGAGCGCCGAGCTTGCGTTCTTGTGATTCCTTTATTGCCCGAATTTCAGCCGTTTGCAGTTCCAATAATTCAATTAAACTTCCTAATTGAAGAGCCACCTGAGGGGCTGTAGAAGCTTCGGTGCCGCTGGTAGGCGTGGCTTGTCTGGCGGGCGTGGCCTGTCTGGTGGGCGTGGCAAGGTGAGTGGAGCCAGTGGGCGGGGCTTGAGCCAAAGTGGGCGGAGCCTGAGGGGCGTGGTCAGTGGGCGGGGCCAGTGGGCGGGACTCCGCCCACAGTGGGCGGAGCTTGGTCCTCAGTGGGTGTGGCCTCCGCAGCTCCTTGTGCCCTCCTGACGCCCTCCTTAAAGTCCTCCTTGAAGTCCTCTCTCGGAGTCAATGGCATCTCCAAATCGCACTTCTGACACCAGTTGTTGCGTGCTAGGGTTCGCTGGATTTGGAGAGAAAGAGAAAGATCAATTAATCATTCAAGAATTGTGCAGGAGGAACTGTTCTGTGTTCGGAAACGGCTCCTTTTTGCTTTTAGAGTTGCCATTAAGAACTAATTTTATGTAAACGATTGAAATAAATATGATTATTATTAGATATAAAATATCCAAGCCCTGGAAGCGTGGTTGGTTTTTACAGGCGTATTTTATATCTTATACAAATAATGGAATGCAAAAAATTAAATTAAATACAATATATTGTGACGTGATAGGGTTCGCTGGATTTGGAGAGAAAGACCTGCTGACTCTTTGAAGACTTTATTCACGAAGTACTAGGTCCAACACAAAGCACTAGGTCCAAACACTAAGCACTAACGATGTCCTAGGTCGTAGCCAAGTCGTAGGTTTCACTGGTATCACTCTTGATCACTGGTTTTCACTTCGAAGTCGCCTCGAAGGTAGCTCAAACTGAACTGACTGGCTCGCCTCTCTGCGGTTCCGAGACGAGCCCCAGACCATTCCAGTACGTTCCTTTCTGGAACGTACCCGACTCGCGCGAACGTGATCGGCCGTGTCTGGAAAGTTCGCGCATGTACCCGGTTTTCGAGACTATACTTCTAAGTAGTTCCGCGCTCGTTTGTTTGCGCTGTGTGTTCGTAACAATATGATCATTGTTGACGGAACTATTTTTAGGAAAGACAAAAACGCGGGAAACATAACAGCACATAAAATAAATTTATTAAAAGTTTCAATTATTTAAATCTATTTTATATTATGCTGGTAATTAGTAGCAGCATACTGGCAACTCAACTTATTTTGTCACGATTACCCAGTTTTCTGGTCAACTAATTGTTTATTAATCAATTATTCAAAATTGGAAAGTTCTCAGAAAAAATTTAAAGAGCTTAGAAATATTTGTTTACGTATTTATAAGACGTGTTCCTGCCATTTTATAATTTTGTAAACCAGAATTTGGAAACGTTCATTGATTAACGAAGTTTTCATGCATGGTCATAAGTTCATTCAGAAAAAAGTCAAAATGGCAGTCTGCATCTAGGCAAATAGTTTCTTACAATTTTTTACTGAAAGAAAATCGTCTTGTCCTTTTATACCCGAATATATATCAGAACTATATCTTCTAAGTAACTACACACCTGCGACCTGATTCTTGACACAAGTGGGACATATACAATTTTTTTTATTTACAAAGAAGATAAGACAAACCTTTTTAATATGTCCTCAGAACATCTCACCATCCAAGGATATAGCTTATCAATTCCTACAGCTTTAATTCTCTGTAGTCTCTCTTGAATTGTTTCAGGCTTATATTTTAAGACCCACAAATCTCTTATAATTCGGTCACAAGGGACTCCCATTTCTGTAATAATATATTAAGTAGGAAATAATTGAAACCATTGTGAATAAAAAAGAAAAATAAAGCTTTTAAATAAATGGGAAAAGTGAATCTAATTGAGAAAAAGAACAGAATAAGAATCACCAATGACTCCTAGAGGACATGAATCCCAAGGTAACCCAAGGCTCTTATTGTTTTCACTGACGGATCCAAACTTAGGAACCAGCGTAAAAAATGTATTATTTATCACGATTTAGTCACTTCTCTCTGCTCGAAGGCTGGGTGGAAATACTATTTCGCTTATTTTCCAAAGATATTAAAAACAATGTTCAAACGTTACTTTCTTACAGACGTCGACGTCAAGCATAGTGAGGATATTAATACATTGGTCTAAATCATATTATTTTTTTATTTCAATTAACCTATCCGGATAGTCATATATAGTATATGATACATAGATATGTAATATTCATAGAAATAAATAAACATCCAACATGCATCCATACAAATGCAATGCAATAAAATTCAGATGACAAATATCAACATCCACTAACAATGCTTTTGATTTTTAATGTATGGTGATATTTTTCTGCATGTGGAATTGGACCTATTTGAGAGATTGAGTATACAATCAATAAATTTTATCCAAAAATACTTAAGAGAACATCTAAACACACGGCCATGACATCCAGATTTAAACCCTCTAAAAAAACTGTGGTATGTGGATTAATAAAGCCTCAAATAACTGCAACACTTGTCAAAATGAAATTAACAAAGCTTTTGTCGAAGCATGTTATTCAATCCTACTTGTAGAATGCCTGAAATTGTTTGAATTAATACCACGTCATTGCAAAGCTATCATTGACAACAACGGTAACTTAACGTAAATTATAACGTAATTTAGTAGCCTGTTTAAACATTAAGGTTTAATAAAAAACTATTTAAAAAGACAGTTTACAACAACTACTATAGCTAAGAACAATTTTTTATTGTTGCAGTGGCTTCCTACAGCATTGGTATTGTAGGAAAAAAATTGACAACTATCTATATCTCTGTAACATTAGAGATATTGCCTGTGATAGTACATGAATAAATATCCATATTTTGCGTATATTATTTAACGAAACGAGATATCTACGCGATTTACACAAAAAATATATTATACTGTAATTTCCATCTATTTATACTCAAAATCTGACCTAGCGTATGTAAATTCAGAAAAAAGGATATCAAAGCGATGACTAAAACACTATTACGTTAACAAATGAATATATCGTTTTATCTACTTTACTTAACTACCGATAAATCATACGCAACTTGATATGTCAATTTATACTAACACACTATAAAACATTAACAATTAATATATCGTTTTATTTACTTATACATTCTTGAATTAAAGGCATTATCTATTGTTACTAAAGATTAGCCATTGATATATTTCAATAAATTCTCAAGTTTTTCAGCAAATGAATTCTCAGGTATTTTGCATCACATAAAATTATCCATAAAGCAAGCTGGGTTTAAGATGAAAAAGATTTTGGAGAAAATGTCAAACTTTAGAATCACTGCCCCGTAAAATAGCCATTTTGGACTTATCAAGTTCTTCACGCAATGTAATCTAAATGTGAAAATGTTACAGTTGTGGTCAAGAAATAGAAAGGAAGTCTTGCAAAAAGGTGGTAAGAAAGTTTGCCGCACATTGTAAAAAACATGACATTCATATATGGTGTAACATCAATAGAGCATTGAAAGGTAACTTGGACATACAATTAACATTAATAAAGAAATCTAAAATAAAAACATAGTTAATTTACAGTGATCAGAGAAATATTGCCCTTTTATCTAGGATGATTTGCCACACAAACTTACCAAGAAGAACATTCAATGATTTCGCCAACCAATCAAATGATAAACTGTACACAAAATATTTCTGTGAAACATATTTACTCAGTAGGGAGGGTGGACACTGGAAAATAAGATTTCACAGAAAAAAATAGTAAATTAAAAATTTTAGCAGACCAATTGTATCAAATTGAATTACATGTACCTTTAATTTAGAAGATAAAAAATATAATCTATTTTTACAATATCCACGCCTTTCATCATCCTTTGTGACTTTTAAAATGTGTACTAATGTCTTGGTTTGCAATTTATAAAATGGTTGGGCATGTTCTAATGATTCAAAATTCATTTTTGAGATAATTTGTTCTTTGGCTGCATCGTTTCCTGCAATGTTTAATACATACATGCAATCAGCTACTAGACCTTTAGTCTTTTCGAATTTAATTAATCGAAATTTCGTCTGTAATCCAATTAAAGTAGACTATACCTTCATTAATTTTAATTACACTTTGAGAAGTATTCCGAAAGTTTGTTATATGTGGGAAAAATATATTTCTGTTGAAAGTTACTTGTATTTTATCAATAAAAGATGAACGATATGGATGGACTGCAACTTTGCAAAAACTTCTGTGTAACGGCTTGCACACCATAACAAATGTTCGAAAAATCATTTTTAATATTATTAATTAACATAAATCACACAGATAATTGCTCAATTTTTTAACGTTTTCTTTCGTTCCATTCCATTTAAAACTATTCAATCACTGTTGCCTTGATCTTGATCCCTGTTGATTTTAGATTTCACTGTTTTATATGATACATAACGATAACGAAGTACCTTACCTATCACAGAGTACTTTTTTCTATCATAGAGTAACTTTCCAGTATTATTACTTTTTACTTTTTTTGTTAAGTTTTCTTATTTATTATTACTATTATTTATTATTTTTATTATACGGGAAGGCAAAGAGTACAAAACCCATACAACCTAATGTTCAGGTATTTCTTTTCTTAATTAGATCATAATGACCAGCATTGATTTATGAATGTTAGATGATCAAAAGACCAAGGAACTTCCACCCAAACTGGAATGTGCACCGACATTTTATCCTCGATAAAAAAATAACCTTATCTATATGACGTTAAGGTCTATTAATAATTAACATTTAGTCAGAGAGAAATCCGGTCCGAGAGAGAAAGCGCTTCAAGAGCCCTGTGTCCCTTTCTTAAGTGTTGCCAGAAGGGTTGTTTTTAAAACGAAGTAGGAATGGTAAAAAATTAAAACAAATTTGTCATCTCTTGTTAAAAATATTACCATCTTTCTGATAATCCTAATATTTTTAAATTATCGTTTATAATGACATTTTCTTTTTTACGATAATTTGGACGCGATATTAAAGCGCTGTTTGAAAAAGAATATGTTATATGAGTAGGATAAGTAGGATGTATCGAAATTGAACTGGCATCCCAATCGCCATTTTGCTTTGTTTAAAATTGTGGTGATCAACGTGGTGATATTTATCCAACCTTTATTCGGCAATATTTCTTTATTTGTACATAATAAATATGGTTAAAAAATGTGCGATTGCAGGCTGTAAAAGCGAATCTTATGCGGGATGCGGTAAATCTTTCTTCAAGTAAGTATTTTTCAATTCTTGAATTAGGGTGACTATAATGAACGGATTTTTAAGATTGTTTTCGTAATCATATTTTTACATATAAATAGTAGGTTATCTAGATTAAACTTTATATACTAATCACTATGTATTATTTTAAATTAATTATTAATTCCCAGATTCCCTAGTGAAGAATCTTTGAGAAAAAAGTGGCTTGATGTCATTCCAAGTAATTCAAATATCAAAAAATATTCTGTTATTTGTAATCTGCACTTCAGGCCCCAGGATATAATAGTACATTCTTCAGTTTCAAAACTGACATCCGATGCTGTTCCAACTACTTTTCCTAAGGTACGTTAATAAATGGGTTGTAATAAAAGCTTATTTCTGGCGGTGTAGCGTAACATATATAATGATGTTTTTCTAATCAAAATAAATACTAAGCATTTTTTAATTTGCAGATTATTCCACCAGGAAAAGAGATAGCCGTTCTAAGCGATGTATTTATTCAAGCTGCTCCAGTAATAGATGAAGTGTTTGTTGAGAAACCTGGAAATATTTCAGTAGTTCCTGAGCAAAAGCTTGAAATCAGTCCTATGCCGAGCACCTCCAAGGAACCTCCTACAAAAAAAATTCGCTATGAATATAAGGAAATTGACGAATTAAAACGACAAGTTAAAATTCTTAAGCAGCGCGTTAAACGAAGAGACTTGAGAATCGATAGTCTTAAATCTTTGTTAAATATAGTAAAAAAAAAGACCCTTGAGCCAGTAGAAATCGAAGATGTCATAAAAAGTAATTTTGTGCATATTCATGAGCAGTTTAATCATGCTATTAGTTACAAAAAAGTAAGATATAGTGAAGAATTTAAATCTTTTGCTCTAACTTTGCACTTTTACAGCCCAAAAGCGTATCTTTTTATGAGAAAACATGTGTGTCTCCCTCATCCAGCTACACTGAGAAAGCTTTTAGCTACACGTGACTGTAGTGTTGGTTACATTCAGGAAGTCATCATGTTCTTAAAAGAAACTGCAACCAGGGATGCCTCTCTTAAAAATGTAGCCCTACTTTTTGATGCTATGGCAATTAGAACAGAATTAAAATTCGATAAAAAAACGGATAAATTTTGGGGCTATGTAGATTATGGGGGAATCATACCCAATGACTCTGAAGCCTTAGCTACCGAAGCCCTTGTTCTCGTGATTGTATCTTACACAAAAAGATTTAAATGTCCCATAGCTTACTTTTTTATTAACAAAATATCAGCTGAGCTTCAATCACAGTTGATATTAACAGCCATTAGGTTGTTATCAGAAGCAAATATTACAGTAAGATCCTTAACCTGTGATGGAACTTGTGTTAATATCAAGACTTATGAGATTTTGGGATGTAGGTTCACACTACCTGAAATGAAGACAAGTTTTAAGCACCCAACAAAAGACTGCCAAATCCACTGCATTTTAGATACTCCTCATATGCTTAAGCTGGCCAGAAATGTTTTTGCAGAAACTAATATCAATTCCCCGAAAGGTGACATAAAATTCAAATTTATAAAGCAATTACATGCAATACAAGAAGAGGAGGGGTTAAAACTAGCGAACAATCTTACTAGTAACCACATTGATTTTTCTGGTAAAAAGATGAATGTCAAATTAGCAGCACAAGTGTTGAGCAATTCAGTTGCCGATGCAATTGAATTCTTAACAAAAAGTGGTGATAAGCGTTTTGAAGGAAGCGAAGCAACTGTTGAGTATATTCGGTTTATGGATAGAATATTTGATATATTCAATTCAAAAAATCCCTTTGGTAAAGGCTTTAAGTCACCATTACGTTTGCAAAACCTTGAAATTTGGATGAATACGCTCACCGAAACTAGAAACTATTTGTTGAGTTTAAAAATCAATGACAAACATATCCTTGAACATCGACGCAAAACTCCTGCTCTTGGATTTATTATTGATACATACAGCTTTGCAAACTTATGTCTTGATTTACTAAAAGATAACGAAAACGAAATGAAATACTTTTTAACTTATAAATGTTCGCAGGATAATCTAGAAATATTTTTTTCATGCGTTAGGCGGTGTGGTGCCTTAAATGATAACCCGAGTGCGCTTCAATTTAGGTACACGTTGCGAAAACTTTTGTTTCGCAATAGCGTACAACCAAGTGTAAACGCTAATTGTGTCAGTGAGGGTGACTTTGAAATGACTCCAGTTTTGGAATTCAGACATCCTAAACGAGCAGTTATAGACAATCACGAAGCTAGCGAAGACCAACAACTTATCGAATTGCTGTATTATGTAGACAATGAAGAATTCTCATATTTCAAAAACAATATACTTTTTTACATGGCTGGATGCTGTGCAAAAAATATATCCGAAAAGTTAAGTTGCAAACATTGTCTTGCTACCTTGTTTATTACGAAACATGATGATCATGATTATACACACTCTATTGATGTCTGCAAAGTTTCATCCTTTACGTCATTCGTAGACAGAGGAAAATTAAAACATGTTTCTAAATTTGTTTTTCAAATCATTGTGTACACGGAAAAAATATTCAAATTTCATAGCTCAGAATCATTAAAGGACGTAAATAAAAATAAAATAATATTACTGGTTTTGCAAAATTTTTATAGTATTTTGAAAGAATTTTTTGATCCGCCACATCCAGTTCAATCATTTCAGTGTGAAGATTCACACGAAATGCAACTCGTTAAAAGCATTGCGTCTTATTATCTTACCGCCCGTTTGATGAGCCACGGTAAAACCCAAACATTGAAAATTCGAGGTCAGAAAACTAATTTAAGACAGAAGTTGCATAAAACTGTTTTATTCAGTAATGTGTAAATGTGACAGTAATGTAAAAATATTTTCCAAATATATGTTTATGAATTGTAACATGTGTTTACTTTTATTTATCTCCTCCTTATAATTATTTAATGAAATCAAGTGAGTAGTTCATTATATTTATGTCAAAAAGTTTATATAATAAAAATGTCAATATACAAAACAATGTCAAAATAAAATAACATTTAAAATCGTCAACAAAAAAAACTTACAACTAAACACAAAAAATAAATAAATAAAATGTCCAAAATATCTACAGTTATTGTTTGGACACCCTAATGAAAGGGACAGAGAGCTCTCACAAAACTATCTCCCTCGGCTCGCGCATCGGCAGCTTGTGCACATTCCAGTTTGGGTGGAAGTTCCTTGCAAAAGACAAAGAATGAATAGTGAAATAATCTCTACCCTAGACTTCAGTAAAGGTGTGGGGTTTTACTGAAACCTCCTCGTGGACTTCTTAAAAGAGCATGAAAATATCCCTTCTACTGTTTTGTTTTACTTGAAAACACTCATGTATATTCAGAAACACTGAGTGGTTAATAACCCAACATTATTATACACTAATATCAACCACAACACAATTTTTAACAAGAGAAATCATACTATAAGTGATGCTGCCCGCTGTAAAAGGGAATAGAGGAAGAGCCAGTGACCAATTTAGGTGGTCATTTCAAGAGTCACGAAACTTTCTACAGTTAATCCTCCATACCTACTAAAAATGAAAAGCCACTTCTGGCAGCCCAGTGTGGCCGGGATAGACTACCCTAAAATTTGAAGGAGGGTAAGAAATAAGTTTTATTTTAGTTAAAGTATCAGTCATACAATTTTAGGAAATTACTTTCGACAGTATTTTGTCTTCATGGGATTTTTGCCAGAGCATTTACATCTCGCCTAGTTGTTGCCAGAACGTTATAATTATTTATAAAATAAAAATCCATTTTTGTCATTTCATCAGTCTTCAAATTTTAACAGAATAAATAAAATAAATAAACAATTAATAATATACAATGCCAGAACGAAATTTCATCACCAACAGTCTGCCAGAGCGAAAAACGTGTGAGTGCAAGTAAGACAGTAATATGGAAACCTGCGGGTTAGAGTGAGAGCTTATTGGAAAGTAAAATACCTATATAGAAGTTGAATATATACAATTTCAGAAAAAAAAATATTATACTAATTAAAAAATACAAAATTTATGTTTGTGGAATTATTAAGTTGTTTAATAGTCTACATCCTCGTGAGTACTATCATATTGGTCGCCGTGGTCCTCAATGAATACGGAATCATTTGAATCTTCTATTAACTGATTTTGAGGCTCTAATATCCCATCATCGGTGAACAAGATTATATATATATACATATGTATATAAAAAATACACTCACCATCAAAATTGGCATCATCTACTTCGATATCAATTTAGCGATAGCATCACTTATTGTAGGTGGTAGCTGATCTCCCTCGAACCAGTGAAACTCGTTCTGACCAAAAAAAATATGAAGAGTCACGAAAACCCTTAAAATATCCCTAAACATATGAAACCCCTAAAAAATCCCATTTCACTTATTTACCCCTTAAATTTAGGGGGAAAACCCCTAAGTTGGGAACCTTGGTTGAATCGCATGCAACACCCCAAACCGTTAGAGGATCCCTACTTTTTGTTCATACTTGTGTTAGTTAGGACCTTAGAAATGTAAAGTAAGGAATATAAAAGTACGTCACAGGTATAGGTCAAAGGAATAGAGCTTCTACGAATTGTCACTCCTAAAAAAAATAATATCTAGAATATAACGCGTTTTAATATTTTTGTTTTGATATCTGCGTCAAAGGAACAGAAAAATTTTCTAAAGTGATGTTTCATCAAGATTAAGAAAAATGTATTGCATTATGTATTGCATCATTTTAAATCTACGTCTAATGAAGTCCACAGATGCCCAATAAGCGCTCTCACTCTAACCCGTTTCCATATTACTGTCTTACTTGCTCACGTTTTTTGCTCTGGCAGACTGTTGGTGATGGAATTTCGTTCTGGCACTGTATATTATTAATTGTTTATTTATTTTATTTATTCTGTTAAAATTTGAAGACTGATGAAATGACAAAAATGGATTTTTATTTTATAAATAATTATAGCGTTCTGGCAACAATTAGGAGAGATGTAAATGCTCTGGCAAAAATCCCATGAAGACAAAATACTGTCGAAGGTAATTTCCTAAAATTGTATGACTGATACTTTAACTAAAATAAAACTTATTTCGTACCCTCCTTCAAATTTTAGGGTAGTCTATCCCGGCCACACTGGGCTGCCAGAAGTGGCTTTTCATTTTTAGTAGGTATGGAGGATTAACTGTAGAAAGTTTCGTGACTTTTGAAATGACCACCTAAAATTGGTCAGTGGCTCTTGGTCCAGAAGGCAAAGGGTAGAAACCCTACACAGTCTAGTCATCAGTGATTTCTTTTCTTAATTAGATCATGATCAATAATGATGACAGTTGATTTATGAATAATACATGATCAATGATGACTCACACAGTTGCTGAACAATTTGCTAAGGCAAAAACTAATTATGCAAGGAAAATTGAAAACATACGGCGTATCAAGTATAAAAGCCTTTTCAAATCCTTGTAGAATTTGGTTTAAAATAATGAGCTGACAAGCTGCTCAATTCTAAAAAATTACTGATTTGGGAAATAGATGCCAGTTGATTGAGATTGAAAATGGAGAAATCTCATATGGAATTATTAAAGGCTTTGACTTGGACATAGATATAAACGAGATTGAATATTCGTTGAATTCGTTCGGCACTTCCCTGTATTCGGCGGATCACTCCCTCGTTCCTCCGACGCCGTTTTGGGAGGACCGGACGGGTCGATCGGCGTCCAAAGAAAATGGTTGTACGGGAGTACCAAACTTGAAATTGAACCCGTATGTGGAACGTTACAATATCCCCTCTCGTCATCAAGGATTTTATTCTCCTAATATAATCCTCATTTTACTTCATGACAATGCACGGTGGTCCCGCGTCCAAGGGAGAGCGGTCATAACTTTCTAAAATTGTATTTAACCATTCTTTCTCATTGGGAATAAAGTAGAATATTAAAAATAGACGTTTTTGATGTAATACAAACAAAATTGAAATAAATATTACACAAACATATACAAGCATCAGAAAATCTTGAAAAAAAGTTAAAGGCGGTTAACCCACTGCACCGCAGTATTGGGCCGCAGATTTTACCATTGTATGCAAGAATCTCAATTTATATAGAAAACACGCCTATGACAACACACTGCCGACGCGGTAAAGCGCGGGTAGGCGCCCCGCGCGCAGATTCTGCGCGGGAGCGCGGAGCCTTGTCGTCTTTTATTGCTACTCCGCGCGGAGAAGCAGATTACACCGCTAAGATAAGCAGATCTGCGCCTCCGTCCCCGCGCGCGTTTTCTGTCGCTACGCGCACCGCGGCGGGATGCATCTGTAGTGGGTGAACCGCCTAAATTGTATGCAATTTTTTTCAGACAACTTCGTACTAAAATATTGTATAATCCAATTAATTGCTGTAAATTTAAGAAATTATTAATAAATTAAGCTAAATGTGTAATCCTAGTGTATAAAAATATGAACATAACTTATGATTAAACAGAAAATTGTGCAATAACTTGACAATATACCAAACAAAGTAAACAATATTGTGTAAGAGCTTACCAAATAAAGAATTAAAAATTAACATGCAGCTTGAAACTTCAATAAATCTGTAACTTCCTTAGATAGAAGGCTCTTTTTCTTTCGAGGAAGTTTCCGAAGACTAGATATAAAGGGGTCTCAACTTAGTAATAGTCGATTAATTTTCTCCCTAAAATGCTCTTCCTCTTCCTTAGAAACTGAAGAACTTTCTTTCAAAAATTGAAAACGAATAGGCCTACAGTATCTGGTAGAGCAAGGGCGGGGGTTTTTCCACAAAACAATATGGTTTGAAGAATTCAGTTCTGTTTTAATTGCTAATTGAAGTGGAACATAAGAGGTTACAAATAAACTACTGTCATCTTGTAATGTTGAATCCAAAAAGCTTTGCTTGTACTCGCTATGACCCGTGCTACCGTGAAATCCCCATTTACCGGTCAAAATTAATGTATTCAAATCGTTTGAAATTTTATTTATTTTATTTTATTTTATTTAAGGAAACATACAGCTTTTCATATATTTCATATTTAAACTAACTTAGAGTAGATAATACATTAGCATTAACAGTTTCCAAAGCCAAGTTTTACTCAATAAAATGTTGATAAGACACACAATTGATTAAACTTAAGATAAAATATGGTACTTGAAAAAAATTGAAAACTAAGGTAAAACTGTTATTACATTGATCTTAGAAGACGGCGATATCTCGCCAACTTCTCATGGAATATGTCAATGTGAATAAATGTTTTATTATATGCACTTGTAGCTCTTAGAATAAAATTATTTTTAGTATAATTAGTTCGACAAAGAGGTATAAAAAACGTATTTTTCTGTCGTGCGCTGGGTCTAGGGCACTGTAATGTTATTTTGCTTAGTACCTAAATAAGGCCAATCAATCAGATTTTGTATAAGAATATTTGATCTCTGAAATTGCGTCGGGATGCTAATGATTGAATCGAGTTCATGTTATAATTTTTAAATCTAAATTTTAAACGTCTAATGAATTTATCCTGTATTCTATATCTAAAACTAATACTACTATTCTATATCTAAAACTAATAATACTATCTAAAACTTCACTACATAATAATAATAAATAAATAAATATTTCCTACATTCACACCAATTAACCTAGCCCAAAGTAAGCACTTTTAAGGCTTGTGTTATGGATACTAGGGTAACGGATAGACAAACATAAATAAGTAATATTCATAGAAATATATAAAAACATCCATGACTCAGGTACAAATGCTCGTATTCATCATACATCATCTGCCCCTTCCGGGATTCGAACCCAGGACCGTCGGTGCGAAAGGCAGGATCGCTACCGCTGCACCAAACGGTCGTCAAATTGACTCAAGTATTCGAGAAACAGTATGATTTAATAAATTTTGTAACTTTATTTCGCAAGTACGTTTTGAGACTGATATGTTCTCTGGGTAACCCTTCTTTTTAGTAATTAAAACACTTTGGTTTGACGGTAAAATATTACATGAAGTTTTAGTGTTCACAAGATTTTTAATCAATAAATATTGGTGCTTGGTGAGCTTAGCTTCAACAATAAGCGATCATACTTTGTCATATCTGAATTACTACTATTAAATCGTCCCGCACAGTAAAGCAAAGTCTTTAGAAAAAAAACATCGTTTACTTCTTTATCTAAGATCGGAATCGAATCTGATCGGTCGTGGGACGGCCCCGGTTATTCCTGCTGTAAATGGCACTGTTCAACACTTCTAGTCAGTTCTATATATTCAATTACATCTAACCAATTAGAATAATTACTTAAAGTCTACTTTTAGTGCGTGCTGACTTAACCCTGAAACTGTCAAGACTTTTACATAAATTAACAATTCGACTCGATAAAGGTTACGTTAATATCTACATTTTCAACATCATTAAGATACGTTAAAAATACTTTAAAATATATTTTTTACGATCTAACGGATTTTGCAAACACCACAGCTCAAAAAAATGCCTCCTCGAAAAGGAACATTGTACCTGAAATGAAAAATATAAAATATATATCAATTTCGTAGCAAATGCTACGAAGCGTCTTCGAGCAGGCACTTTACAGGCGCGCGGGCAAATCAGGGAAAAAAAAAATGTTCCTCATAAAATACACATATGTACCTACACTTTATACTAAATCAGAAACGCTGCAAATGGATGCAAAATTTTGTAGGTCTCGATAAAGTTGCAGCAACGGAAAAATAAACTTCAAAAAAGGGTTGTCCTAGCACCTACATAAAATTAAAAGTATAATATATAACTGAGTAAAACTTAATATGTAATTTACAAAACACTTTCCCTGTTGTTGACATTCCATCAAACACAAACAACAAAACAATTAGCGTTTTTTAGAAATCACCAAAATAAAAATAATTGGTGTCGCTAGTGCGCCTTATTTTTCGCCTTAAATAGGTGATTAGGTAGCAATAAAAAACTATTAAATTCAATAAAGATTTTTTTTTATTTCTTATGATCAAATATTTGGCTCCTTTATGTTGCAAACTTTGCCGTAGTTAGTTACCATACCAAAAGTATATAACTCCAAGGTGCTAAGTCAAGTAGCTTTTTAATGAGATCAATATTATAAAAAGTTATAAGATAAAAAGTGATCTTGAAAACAAAACTTAGATCTTCGCAATATTTTAAATTTGAATTAAATTATTTTTTTATCAAGTAAACTAATACTGCGTGACACATACAGTGTTAATGTTAGATAAAATACAAATGTTGTCTATGCTGCCCAGTGTCACATTAAACTAAAACAAAACAAAAGAAAGACCCGCCGCGCAATGCAAGTCGTAATAAGTCTCAACTCAAGATCGCGCGCACCGACACCGATTGTGCAAGAAAGTTAAGAACCGTATCCGTATTCGTATCTGCGGATCTTGACACCAAATATCCGTAATTAGATCCGTATCCACGGATCAACATTTTCGACGATCCGGCACATCACTAGTCGTAACAGATCTCCACTCAAGATCGCGCGCACCGACACCGATTGTGCAAGAAAGTTAAGATCCGTATCCGTATCTGCGGATCTTGACACCAAATATCCGTAATTAGATTCGTATCCGTGGATCTACATTTTTGGCGATCCGGCACATCACTATATTAAAGATCACACCTAGATCCGAGCACGTACCGATACCTGATTGGTGACCGCTGTCGATTAAATATCATTACAGAGCATTTGCTAATATTCATTAATCATCTATCATTCATACATCGGCGTTCATCATCGTTCATCATTATCTAATGAAGTAAAAATAAGTAAAGACTAGGCTGTATGCTCTTTGTACCCTTTGCCTGCCTTTATGGGAAAACTTACAACAACAACACAAAAAATATTATATTATCTATTCTGTGATTCGATAATTCATTTCATTCACTCACTCATTTGTAGCTCCGTGTTTCCTCGTTCCTTTTCTTTTACATCTACAGAGGTTGAGGGGAAAATGGCTGATAGCAAATTATACGAAGTTTTAGGAGTTTCCAGAAATGCTAGCGAATCTGAAATAAAAAGGGTGAGTTTAATTTTGTTTATTTCTACTGGATGGTTTGACATTATTAAAAGAATATCGAAAAGACGACTCAACACGCATGTCATTTTCTCGGACTGGCACTTCATTGTCTTACTGATGTAATTGGGATTTCATTGAAAATGTTTTCCATTACAGAGTTATCACAAGTTGGCTAAAGAATTTCACCCAGATAAAAATCCAGCTGCAGGTGACAAGTTTAAGGAAATAAGTTATGCTTACGAAGTGTTATCAGACCCGAAAAAAAGACAAACTTATGACAAATTCGGGCTAAAAGGACTTCAAGAAGGGGGTGGTCAAGGAGGTTTTCAGCCAGATGACATTTTTGGACATTTCTTTGGTGACATTTTTGGTATGGGGGGTGGAAGCAGAGCAAGAGGTCCAGCTCGTGGTGAAGACACCATACATTCACTTAAAGTCTCATTAGAAGACATGTATGTTGGTAAAACAGCTAAACTACAACTGAGTAAAAATGTGATCTGTGGACCTTGTAAAGGGATTGGTGGAAAACCAGGATCAGTTGTATCTTGTAAAGATTGTCATGGCCAGGGCATTAAAGTTTCATACCAGCAGATTGCTCCACACATGACCCGGCAGTTCCAAACTCGCTGTCCTACGTGCCATGGTCAGGGGGAAACCATTAATGACAAGGATAAATGCCCTAAATGCAAAGGTAAGAAGGTTTTAAATGAAACTAAAATCTTGGAAGTGCATATTGAAAAAGGAATGCGAGAAAATCAGAAGATTTTCTTCAGAGGTGAAGGTGACCAGCAACCTGATACTCAACCTGGAGATGTTATTATTGTGTTGCAACAGAAACCCCATGATGTGTTTCAAAGAACTGGTGATGATCTTGTGATGAAACATGAGATAAACTTGACTGAAGCTTTGTGTGGTTTTGAATTTGTTGTGAAGCATTTAGATGGTCGGGATCTACTTGTCCGACAGGCCCCTGGTGAAATTATCAAGCCTGGAGATCTTAAGGGTATTCAAGGTGAAGGTATGCCACAATTTAAAAACCCATTTGAGAAGGGAAATTTGTACATAAAATTTGATGTTGTGTTTCCTGAAAATAATTTTGCTACTGAAGATCAACTTAAACAAATAGAGAGTATATTACCTCCTCGTCCTGCTTTTGTAATGCCTACTGGTGAAGATGTGGAGGAAGTAAACTTGATGGAGTACACAGCCAGTGAGAAAGGCAGAGGTAGAGAAGAGGCGTATGCAAGTGATGATGAGGAGCACATGCATGCTGGCCCTGGTGTGCAGTGTGCTCATCAGTAGTTCAATTTATATCCTTAATGGATTACACTCAAACCTCACACTATGTAATATTATCATAGTTAGTACAATATATATACATATTCCACTATTTGCAAAATGTAAATTTGATTACCCAATTCATGAGAAAAATTGCTAGTTGTAAATTAAACAATTTATGAAATCTAATTAATCACCTACTGTTTTTTATAACTTTGCTTGTAATAGTAAACATTTTTACACACCCAAAAATTTGGTAAGTGTACTTATGTATGAGCGTAAGAAGTTATACTTCTTTGGCAGAGCTAAAAAAAAATTTGAAGTAGCAAAATGATAAAATACAAAAATAGGAGAGGTTTGAATAAATGTATATGAGTTTATTAAGTAAATTAAAAAAATAGACATTTTTGATTGCTTATATTTGATGGCCAACTTCATATTGTCGGATTGCCATAATGGAGTGCGCTTTCAGTTGTCAAGTTTACCTCACCTAAATGCACCAAAAGAAGTATAACTTCAATAAAATATTAGTTTTAAAACAGGACTCGTAAAACTTTTTGTCTTACGATCTTGTGGCAAATTTAGTTATATATAAAATATTTTACTGAATATGACATTGGAATACAAAACAAACTCTAATATTTATTTAATTAACAGCCACATTTAGGTAGCTCTTTTGTTCTTAACATTAAGCATGTGATTTAAATGCTAGTGAGAATATTGTTCATGTATTTCATTCCAGGGATATTTCTTTTTTATGGCTGAGGCAAATAATCATTAATGATATTATCATCTGGTTTTATTTAAAACTCCCTCTCGTCATAAATAAATAAAAAATATGCTCTCTTGTGTTAATGGTACATATTAACGTTAAGTATACATAATATATGGAGTATCCATTCACAAAAGAAAGAAAAGTATTGATATGCCCAATTGTCTGGGAGGTCTAGCGCATCTTGTGTTATCTACACCAGGGGTCTCCAAACTACGTCCCGCGGCCCAAATCCGGCCCCCCAGCACATGAGTAAAGAAACGGAACAGAGACAAAGCTTCTAAAGAGCTAAATTATTATAATAGAAGAAAGCTAAAGAGCTAGCAAAATTTATACCTATTTTGGTAGGGTTGGCACTATTGAATAAATTAAAAATATAAATGTTCTTTTTTTCACATTTTTTATTAAAATAGGTTATTTTTTACAAATTACATACTCTAAATATTTTTTGTATTACTTTTGGTTTTTAATAATTTATTGTGTCTTTTAATCGAATGATAAATTATAAATCTAATATAAAGTTTTTTCAAATAATCCAATGGGAAACATTCACATGGCGTATGAAATGTACAATCTTGCAAACGTGCTAATATGTCATTACCAATATTAACAATTTGTACATGAAGATCAAAATATTCGCTTTGGGAATGATCCCAGAGGGAAGCCCCCTCTCCCACTTGCGAAATCCTGCGCTCCGATTCAATATATTTCCCAAAAAAGTTATTGTAGGTATCTATTCAGAATTACTTACACAATTTTACCGAAATATCTGGTATAATTTTCCGTAAAATATATAATAATGAGTATTGAGTAGTTTTGATTATAGAGTTGTATACCTTTCAATCTACATAACACATTATAAATATAAATTAAGTTTCAAGTACAAACTTATCTAGTAGACTCCATGGAATAGTTAAAATAAGAAATATTTTAGTCTTTCTATTATTATTCATGCACACAGTACAATCTACAACTTTATTCACAACCCTTTTTAAATACCAAAACTAAAATATTACTACGTATTATGTGAGAAACTCGAAAACAAAAACAAAACACGCACAACGTTCGAGCGTCACGTCACGCCTGCACGCCCTGAGATTGTCCACTGGCTGATCTAGTTTGAAGCGGTTTCGGCTTATACGTGACAAGCAGCCAGTGGTCACGCACACACACGCGTTGCACTTGTAGTGATGTACCTTCGACTGAAGGACTTTGTATCATGAAACAATTTAAAAAAAAAGTGATGTACCTATCACAGCGCATTCGTATGTAGCTTTGTCTCTGTTCAGTTTCTTTACTCATGTGCCCCAAGTGTCATCAATCTGGCCCACGACAGCCAATCTTTACTATTTTTACTATTGTTGTGTTAAGTTGAATGGAAGATAATGAAAACAGAATGATAATTACTCGGTTTTATTTACTTGCAAGGTAAAACTGAGACGGAAATGATGACGCAGAAAACTTAAGTATATAAGCTTAAGCATATTAATAACTAACAAATAATTAAATTGAAATTAATCCCACTAATAAAACAAAAAAAAACTAATGAGATTTATGTAATTGTGATTTTCCACCGACAATTGTTTGTAGTTGTGTATTAATTTTACTTGTACCAATTATTAAAAAAGAGATTTAAGATGCTCATCGGTTAATTTAGATCTGTAAACATTCTTTGTGTACTTCATCTTGGAAAACGTTTTCTCACACAAGTACGAAGTACCAAAAACAGAAAACCCACGAGCAAATTTATGCAAATTATCAAATTGTGTCAGTGGAAGACTTATAAAATTCCAACCAAGAAGAATTTTGATATTTGTTCTTAAACATATCACTGCACTGTAAATCAATAATTTCCATTTGGACTTCCGGAGCCAGGGTTTCAATGTCAGAATCAAAATGATTTTGAAAAAGCTTAATTTCATTCGCAATGACATGAAAGTCTGGGAAACGAGTGTCGAAATTTATTTTTAAAGTACCTACTCAAAGTTTCGACTGCCAAATCGACGGGAAATTCAGTCTCTGTAGTGTGGGTGAATATTTCACATGTTTTAAAATGTGTGAAACATTTTTTGCGTAACTGCGATTGAAATAGTATTATTTTCTGCCTGAACGATTCAATATTGATGTATAAATCGGGAGAAGTTCATTTTCTCCTTAGAATATCAAATTCCGTTCGTTCATATGATTTGTCAAATCGACATAGAATGCTAATATCCAGTCATTCACTATTTCCTAAATCGACACAAGGGCGATTCTTCTCATTCAAAAAAAATCTATCTCTGCTCGAAGTTAAAAAAAGCGCTTAAGGACTTTTACGCACCTAAGCCAGTGTACGGCAGTATCATATGGCAAGTCTGTGGATCTGATGAAGTCAACAAATGATTTGACTGGTTTTAGAACTTCAGACAAATCCAAACATTTTCCGCACAAGGACTGATGATGAATGATACAATGTAAGACTAATGGTTTTGAACCACCACCATTTTCTACAGCCTTTGACACAAATAGTGTTATTTTTACCACACATATTTTTGCCTCCATCGGTGGTGATAGATGTCAAGTTTTTCCATCGAAGGTTCTTTTTATTAATGGCATTTTCAACTCCCTTAAAAATATCCGCCCCAGTTGTCGTGCCGTTAATACTATCAATGTCAAGAAGTTCTTCATACAATTCATAGCTATTATCTACTCCACGAATAAAAATCAACACCTGAGCAGTATCTGACACATCCGTTGACTCATCCAAGGCTAGAGAAAACCACTCAAGATTTCCATGTTTAGTTGAGATAATATATTTTCTGCGATGTCTTGCACCCTCCGAGACACGGTGTTTGCTGACAAACTGACACCTTTCAATAAATTTACCTTTCGGGGCATATTTCTTCAGCTACTGCTGCAATCAAGCATTCTTTTATCACGTCTCATCGGCTCACTGACACCAACAACAAAGTTTTCGCAAATCTCGACATATTCGCAGATTCGGAGTAGAAATTAAAAAAATATATTTTGGAAGTTTTAGCTGCACTACCAAATTAATTATATTTATTAATCAAGCTTTAAATGTAATCTGGTTAATTTATGTTTAATTTAATTAAATGTTTTTTTGTTATTTGGATTTTTTGTATTTTTTTTGTGCAAGAATAGGTTTAGGTTAACGAGTCTCACAAATTAACCTGTGGATAATGGTGTGGGCTTCACTATTACCTGACTTTTTTTTTGTCATAATTAAGATTTTAATACGTATTGTGAATGCTGTTTATTATCCCAAATGAATAAATAAATAAATAAATGTCTCCATCGGTGAATGGTTTTCCACGGTTTGCGATATCAAGAGCCACACGAAAGCTGGCGCGAGTTGCAGACTCTTGCTCAATATTTGCTTTGATAAACAAAGATTGCTGCGATTTCAGTCCGCGCTTCAAATCTTCAAATTTTTCGTCCTTCCTGTTTATTAAGAGTAATTTTGAAGATGTTTCGATTCATAGTGACGATTAATGTTATATTCTTTGAGAACATCGACATGTATCTCGTTTTGTTTCTCTTTCTTTCAAAATGAGAGAATAGAATGAAGAAATTAGATAAATTTTAAAATTTTATTACAAAAAGGAATAAATGCAACGCTAGCTGCGAAAAAAAAATTGTGACGTTTATGGACCTAATGCAGTGTCAGTAAGAGTAGCACAAAGTTGGTTTAAGCGTTTTCAGTCCAGAAATTTTGATGTCAAAGATGCACCTCGCTCTGGTCGTCGTTACGTATAAAATGGACGCTTTTTTTTAAAAAGTGGAGCAAGATCGGCATATCAGCAGTTACAACATAGCTGAAGAACTGAGAATTGACCACAAATTTTTTCACAATTTTTCCACATATTCCACAGTTTTGATCCATTTGAGAAAAGCTGGGTACACAAAAAGCTCGATATTTGGGTGCCACACGAGCTCACTGAAAGATACCTAATGGACCGTGTACTCATTTGCGATTCTTTATTTAGACGTAATGAAACCGAACCGTTTTTGAAGAGATTGATTACTGGTGATGACAAGTGGATCACATATGACAAGAAAGTGCGAAAAAGGTCGAGGTCAATGATCCTAGCCTGGATTAACTCGCAATAAGGCGATGCTGTGTCTATGGTGGGATTGGAAGGGCATTGTTCATTATGAGCTTATACCGCCGGGCAGAACCATCGATTCGGATCTCTACTGCCAACAACAGATGAGATTAAAGCAAGAAGTTGAGAGAAAGCGGCCGGAATTGATTAAAAGAAAGGGTGTTAACTTTCGTCACGATAACGCTAGACCACATACATCTTTAGTCACTCAGCTTAATTTTTAATTTTTAAGTGATATCGGCTGGGAGGTGTTAATGCATCCGCCATATAGCCCTGGCCTTGCACCTTCAGATTTTCACCTGTTTCGGTCTCTTCAGAATTCTTTAGGCAGTGTCAGGTTAAGGTCCTGGGTTCGAATCCCGGAAGGGGCAGATGTTTGTATGATGAATACGAGCATTTGTACCTGAGTCATGGATGTTTGTATATATTTCTATGAATATAACTTATTTATGTATGATGTATGTATGTCTATCCGTTACCCTAGTGTCCATAACACAAGCCTTAAAAGTGCTTACTTTGGGCTAGGTTAATTGGTGTGAATGTAGGAAATATTTATTATTATTATTATTATTAACATCAAGAGAGGACTGCCAAAACTACTTATTGCGTTTTTTTGATCGGAAGTCCCAAAATTTCTACAGCAACGGGATCATGTCTCTACTGTAAGCAGGTACTAAGTCAACTAGCAGAATAACAGCAAGAGGTTCTTTCTCGTCGACAGACCGAAGTATAAGGGCTCAATTGACAGCAAGGCAAACCTTTTATAACATCAAATGGTGGGGGGGGGAAACCATTACTTTGACAAATAGCCAATCACAGCACACGACCAATCACCGCAATTGGCCAATTACACGTAATCGTTTAGTGACTTTCAAACACCGTGATACTCGTTTAATAATTGTACCTACTCATATTCATAATTGCGTTTTGATAATAATAATTACTGAACAATTGCTAGCATGGCTTACACTACCTACAAGATGGCAGAAAGTCTACGAACAAAATGGCACATATATACTGTAATTAAATGTAAATTAACTTTGAAAAAATATATAAATTTGAAATATAAAATGCGAAGAAACTTTTCCTCGATCTATAATATATGACATATAACAATTCTCACACAACATTGTAATTTTAACAAAACTATAAATTTGCATGCTTAGTAATGGGCGAAACATGATGTATGTGAACAATTTATTATTACCTATCATCTTACTTACCGTGTTTGTAGCAAATAAATAAATAGGACTTTTTCTTTTCAAATTAATTAGTAATTATATTTCCGTTAGTTATCTTTTTTTTAGTACCAACATTTCGAGCCATGCAAATTGCAAAAATACGTATTTAATGTGATGAAAACATACATAACACAATACTATCATTATCTGTTTAGGTGCCGTAGCACCAAACCCTCTCACGCTTCTACTCTTTCTTCTTGGACTTTTTCCTGGCCGCTCGCCCGAGTGGGGCATTAGCAGCCTTGGATGGGCCAGGGTTTAACCATGCTCAGCACCTAACCTGACCAACCTAACCTAACCAAGCTTTTTTTTTAGACCTAACCTAACTTTGCTCTTTAAACCTAACTTTTTTTTAAAACCTGACCTAACCTAACCAATGTTTTATACCTTACCTAACCGACCCTTTATTTGCGACTAAATATCACCTTACGTCTCCGAAAAAAATCCTATAGTTAGCTCTCGACCACGCCAACAGACCTCCTTTTGACTCTAAATACCCCCCTACAATAGTTTTCCCACAATAAAATAACTTGAGATTTTCCCATACAAAAGACAAAGTTGCATAGTCAATCTTTGCAAAATTTTAAAACTTGTAACGCGTTGGTGTCTTTTGTATGAGCTTAGGTGGATTTTCGACCAAAATCTGCAGACCCAAACTTAAAAAATTCACCAAAAATCCATTTTTCATCTAATTGTCTTGTGATTTTGCGATTATAGTTAGCATCTTTTTCATATTTTTAATGTAAAATCCATCTACATTTTGGAAACATAAGCTTTTTCCAAATTTTTGTTGTTTTTCATCAACTTTTTCACACATATTCCGTTGTAACTTTTTTCAGTTTAACCGATCTTCAAAATTAGTGTTCCTCTTTATAGATCTCATCTAGATAACTTTTTCTCCCATCTCTCTTACTTTAGGAGAAAAAAATTGACAAAAATACACATTTTTTACTTAAATTAGAAAACTAAATATCTTCAGAACCACATTAGATATCTTAATTCTGTTTAGATAGAAATACTTGGCAACCCGACTTCCACAACATATTGCTACACGAAGTAAATCGAATCGTAAACAAATTTTTTACCGAAGCTCACAACTTCACTTTTTTTCACTAAATTTAACCAAGTCGTAAAATCATTAACTTCAAGGTTTTCTTTTCTTTTTCTTGTAAATTCCTTTAGTCATTAGTTAAGTTTAGTACGTAAGTTAATTCCCTTAATTCGAATAATAATTCGATTTATTATTAATTTCTAAAATTCCTTAAATTCTTTTACATCTTTATAAGTAAAAAAATATTTTCTTTAGTTTTAGTTTGTTCTCATCGTCTTTAATCGTTAGTTTTAAGATATTAAATTACTGTGAAGCTATGTGTAAAGTATAGCACAACAATCACGCACAACAAACGCATTTTATGTCGGATAGAGAATCCCTTATACTGCAATTTCCGTAAACGTCTTCCCCTACTATGCGTAGAATTAACACGCGCTCCGGCGCGATGAAACCAGTCGATAAGACTAACACGCCTATAACAACTAATACTAATCCAAAAGTCAAACAACTATTACTGGTACCACCTCGTCTCGACATTCTACCCGTTTCAACCCAACTTGCTTCGACAACTCAGAAGCCAACCAATATCTCGAGGATCATTACATCCTACGAGCGTATGAACCCGAACCAACCGAAATTGAGTCTCTGATACCTCGCATAAAGAAGTATTAAAGAATCTGTACACGAATTAACACTTATAATAGAACACTTCGGTGGTAACAAGAACAAAAACGTTAAGGACCGATTGGAGCAGATAGGCAATACTGTATTTATAAACGCCAAAACAATTGAAGAGATTCTTGCTAACTTATCAAATAGAATCATACAAAAATTATTGTTTAGACACGACTGCAACTACGACAAAAACACAAGCCTCTAACCGTCAAGAAGCTACCAATAAATGGCAGGAAAGCTACAGTTTTAAAAACGTGCCTTATGCGCCAACCAAATATTACTCCATTTCAAACAATAAAGTAAAAGTCCAATTCGAAACAAAAACACAGTGCACTGAAACTATCAATAATTTAAAGAATAAAATTGTGAAAGCAGAATGGCACATCTACCTCAGCCTATGTTCATACTCAAAGGCATTCCCAGGTACATTATATAACTACACTACATCGTATCCAAGAACACCCCAATTAAAAACGCCTTAGATAAACCTGGCGCAGAACTTACTGCATGCCTAGCAAAAAAGAATCGTAATGAAAAACTCTACAATGTTATATTCCGAGCGACACCTGATGTCTGGCGCAATGCCATATTATCCGAACGACTTAACATCGACCACCGCAGAATCCATGTAGAAGAGCACGCACCATTACTCCAATGTTTTAAATGTCAAATATTCGGCCACATCAGCAAACATAGCACCACAGAGCAACCCCATTGCAGCCACTGTTCTGACAGTGGCCACCAGTATAAAAACTGCGCCAATACAGATAATGCTTCAGCGGCTATATGCAATTAGCTGCACATATGCAAACAATAATAATTCTTAAGAAAAAACAAATCACTTCCACCTCAAACCAATGTCCTATTCGCCAAGGCTACCTCTATAAACTGGAGGAGCGCATCAATTACGGCACCCTATAAATAACTATGTCACATATAAATAACTCCAAATCAATAAACAAAATTTTATTATATCCTTCAACAATCACATCATACCTAATAACTAAAACTATCTTAAAAGTCTAACAATAAACAACTTTACGCTCATCTAACAATTAGCTTCAAATGAAGCTGCATTTCTTCCTTATATTTCTATCTCGTTTCTCTTTCTTTCCTGTCGTTCTGTCGCTCTAGCTTTCTATTGTCTTTTTCTTGCTATTTTTTTGCCCCAGGGCGAGGAGTATCTCAGGCTCCGACCCCTGGTGGGAACAACACTATAATAACAAACCCCATATCTTTAAAAACTTTACTATAAACTGAAAAAAAAACCTTACCTAATCTTTTTTTAAAACCTAACCTAATCTCCATCAGTGTTATGTAAAATAGTAGCATAACATTAATCCATAGAACATACACGAAATAGTCCATAGATTTAAAAAAGTCGGTTTTTTTTTTTTTTTTTTTTTTTGCCTGTAAAGTCGGTTTTACGGGCGAAGATTTTACGTGACAACGTCTTTTTCTCGGTAGAATATTTATTGATATGAATATAATTAAATTGCACAATGCGCGCGGCAGACCGATCATAGTTGAGTGGGAGAGAGACGCAAGGCATTCGGCGGGCCTCTCTCTCGTTCGGTGACTCATCGTAACGTTACCGAGCGTTACACTTTTTCATAAGTGACTCCCAGCCGCAACCAATTTATAAGACGTTATCACGTCAAAAAATCTTATGTATAAACGCGGAATACCGCTAATCTATTGATCTTCCATAGAATAAAATTATTCCACCCCTGTGGGTAGTTTAACGGTGTTATAAGCATGGCATAGCTATTATCTATGACGCATAGATAGTTTCACAGTTGACAGTTGTGTATGGTTTGTCGTAGTTTGCAATTGGATCTCGTTGTTGGTAAAATAAAAAATGGACAGTGATTTAGAATTCTTTGATCAATAAGTTAGTGATGTGAAGGATATGGAAATGGTGGCTATTAATTCTCGAGCGGAATTAATAGCCGCTCGAGAATTAGCGAGCGGCTAATTCTCGAGCGCTCGCTAATTCTCTAGTGGCCTTGGCCACAAGTCAGGAGCTTCTTCATAAAAGAACACCATACCTTAAAAATAAAACAACATGACGTGGTACACTTAGTTCACTTAGTTCCGTTAGCTAAATTATTCGTAGATCTATCGAGGGACTCTTTTGAGGGAAGTTATTGAAAAAAAAAAAAAAAAAAAAAAAAATTACCATCGAGCGCTCGCTAATTCTCGAGCTCGAGATTTAGGTTTGTTGACCGAGCGCTTGATGGTAATTGTTTTTTTTTTTTTTAGTTTTTTTTTTAGTTTTTTTTCCAATAACTTCCCTCAAAAGAGTCTGTAATGGTACAATATAATATTTGGTAAACAAACGTATAAGAGACCATATAAAGACCATATAATTTGAATGCGCACTTACTCTCTCCACCCTCCCAGTTATGGCTTCGCTTTCTCACGTTTTCCATATTAATAAATAAATAAAACTTAATATTCTTAATGAACACGCAATTATATTTATAACTGATGACAACTAAATTGACACATTAACAGCCGATAACCATAGATTTTTGACAGTTGTACCAACATAACGCTTCGAAAATAGTATTGCCATTATAATAACAGTAGTATATCGTGGTAATAATAAGTCAACAGATTAGCACTATGACTTTTTTTTTATACATAACGATTCACTAAACCATTGATTAAGGAATTATTACCTGAACAACTAATCAATGGTTGTTCACTAGAATTGGGTGTTTTTTTACATAACACGGCATCTGTCGGGAAATGCGTTTTAGAGAAACTTTTTGGTCGACTCAAAATCAAAAACAAAGTCGAATGACATATAGTGTCGCCACCTAGTGCGTGTCCGTTGAATCAAATTTAAGCCAATGATTGGTTAGTTAGAACCTTTACATGCCATGAATTACGATCAAATGTAGGTTTGTCATATAATATTAATAGTTATATTATTAAATGTGAATGTTTTTATTGTCTATCTAAATCAACTTAATGGGCATTTTAGTCATTTAATATAAAAGTTAAGGATATTATCAATGCAAATGTATATACTAACTATATTTTGTTTTGCAGCACTCAAGAAAAAAACTTTGTGTGTCATCTGTGATGGATACAAGCAAAACGTCTGGCAGTGCATGATTTTGATGACACCAGACTTTGAAGATTGGAGCGTTCTTGGCTTAGCTGGAATGGCTGGAATGAATCAGACTACAATCTCCAGACGCAACTTAGGCGTTTGGAGTTGTCGAGTTGAAGACACCACCCATAGTGAATTAAGAAAAAGTCTATTTATAAAGAAATAAATAAATTCTTGAATACTTTAATAGTTGTTATATAAGGTGTTATCTTAATATATATAAATGACGTGCCACGTTGTTTGTCCGCGATGGACTCCTAAACTACATAACCAATTTTGATCAAACTTCGCAACTATCTGTTATTTGATCTAACTTAAAAGATAGAATAGATTTGATTTTAATTTATAACACAGCAACGCGTGGCCGGGGCAGCTAGTATTATATAAAGGCCACCACATGCTATATATGCTTGATAAAAAATATTAAAGATACCTTATTGTTATATTATTATATGTTTGTTTAATTGGTTTTTCTGTGGGTTAGACTTGGTTTTGGTGCTTAGTATTTCATATAAGTATATAATATTTTGCCTTGCGCTTAATGCCATTTATTATGAAACTCCTTACAGTTTTAAATGGCAATAGCATATTACGACGTTTTTGTCACTTGCTTAATCAAGGAGTTTGAAAGTGAAACACGCGGCGATTTTACTTTACTCCCGAGATTTTCACGTTTTTTATTCATCGTAACTGAAAGTGCCTAGATGAGCACGAAAATAATTTACTAAAATTCATTGGTGGACGATAGAATTTAATACTATGCTAAGCTCTATACAGTTTTTGGCCATGTCCTTTGATAAGGACAAATATACTATATTATATGAAATTTATACTCATTTTCGAAGGTCATATTACAAATCTTGTACCGATCGTTACTTGATTTAAAATCATTTAAAGAATAAGCTGCGCTCTTTGTAATTGACTGTTCAAGGCAAAATGAATCAATAAAACTTGGACCAGTTGATATGCGTATAGAAATCGAAAGTTTAGAAGACTTGCCTAAAAATACTTGTGGCTACTCATCATAAACGATCGTCTTTTTGAATATAGACCTTTAATCAACATCTTTCAAAAAATATGAATGTTATTGTGGATATACAAGGATTTAAGAGTGATTAAAACAAGTTCATACCTAAAGAAGTAGCAATCGTATATCAACAGCAAATATTAGTTTTATTGATAAAACAATAGAGGAATTATAGTAATAAAAGTTATGTACGGGATTTTTACCATGTACCTTGTTTTTGTTTTTATTGAGTTTCCGATATTAAGGTACACACCTACATGGTAAAAATCCCGTACATAACTTCTATTACTATAATGTTAGTGACCATGAAAGTTTAAAACAATATAATATAATAGAGGAATATTGTGGCAATAAGGATTTATTGCTTATCATACATTTTAGTATCTATTGATAGAAGAGAAATTCTTCAATATGATTCTATAAAAAATTTAGAGGATATGAACTGTTCAAGCTTTGATACATTTTACTGTTAATATACTGCGTTACCAAATGTTAATAGTTGCATCTATCATACTCTTAATTGTGCTTTGAAAATGCTTCTTGTTTATATGTGGAGTAAAGAAAATAAAATTGTAGTGTAATTTCAAAATATCTTTTTAAATAATAATAAACTATTTTGTTTTCTTTAAACCTTGTTGAATACTCTACCTAGCTATATTTATACATTCCGCCTTCCGAAAGTTTATTGATTCTCGCCTCGATGTTTTTCTAACGGGATGTATGAACTACCTATGAGATAACAAAAGTGCATAGATAACTGGTGCATACTTGGATTAATGAAATATATTTTACAAAAAATCGACTTTATATTTCACCCCTACAAAACGTCAATTTCATATGTAAGAGCCTGATATAATAATGAATAGCGTGTCATAATTACATTCTATTAAAACTATTAAAATAATTGGTGTGAATGTAAGAAACATTGCTATTATTCTATTATACACATCGTGGTAAATAATATATCAATGTCACTATCACGAATAGCTTGCTTAACAGTTGAAAAGTGTAAATTCTTAAGTCAAGTTCGTTTTGATCTTTTAACGTAAATCATTGATTTAAATCTTGTGTTGTAACTATTAAGTTAACTTTTTGGCGGTTTCTACATAATTATGTCATTGAAGTTATTTATAAGTTTCATCGGATGACGTTATTACTAAGCACTAGAAGATTTTTCTGAGTATATGTGATCATAGTATCTATTCGTATACTTATAGCTCATTTAACTAAGTACCGACAAGGTCTACTGCATTCACCGTGTTGGTTATTTAGATAATTGATAAAACGAAATAACCGTCTTCTTGCTTAGATTTTAATATAATGGAATTAAGATTAGCTCATTGCATTTAGTTTTATAAGATTTAACATAGATGCACATTAATTTAGATTTGGACATGTAACATTATTAGTATTTGATGAACACACCATGGATACTAAAGTTAAAACAGTGAATCGTTGTTTTTATGTTAACATTGTTATTCATGTTGTCCTTCTCTTTATAATTAAAAGTGAATGTTTGTCCTGTGTGCATTCTTGAACCATTGCAATGAAATTTTGTTGGGTTGTACTATCTACGTTGCATTTAGCCACCAGATGTCGCCTGCAGAACATCAAATCATATACCTTCTGTTTACCTGATCGCCATGGATATTGGTATTATAGACTATTGGTATGTTAAGTATTTGAGCACGTAAAATATTTTTAAGTTACTTATCAGCTCTGATGTAACTTGCCTCAAGACGACCGCCATTAAAATTACAATATTATATAGGTAGGATGGATTTGAAGATACAGAAAAAAAATGAATTTTGAGTTACTAAATTTGTGTACTTAACTCACCACAAGATGACAATACGTTGTATTAACATCTATTGTTTGTAACGAATGCTATTAAAATATGATCAACCACAAAAAACTAAAGGACGACATCATGTAATTCATTAAAATAAAAATGCTCTAAAAATTTAGCAAGAGTTTGCGATTGTGACACAAAAAACATAAACGTTTTTTTTCAAACAAAATAAGTATTTTGTTTTGTCTATTTTGTCTTTATGTTATCGATATAAAAATCATTATTACATATGTATTTTTAGAGAAATTAATATTGAAAATATGAGTCAAAATAAAAAAGGTGAACATTTATCTAGAGGCAAAGTTTTTGTATAAAAAATAACATTATACCTAACACAGACACACTTATTTAAATATACTGCTTTGTGGAATTTATATATAAATATACATATGTATAAAAAATACAGAAAGGAGAAACCTTTTTGTAAATAAATCAGCTTTTAATAAAACAATAGCATTTTTTTATTCACACTTAACAGTAACGTAGAAAATTTTATTAGTTGGTTTACTAAAATAGACTAGGTACCTACTAAGTAAATCTCGAGGGCTCTCTCAAGAAGTCTACGGGGAGGTTTATTACGTAGTCATACCTTTACAGAAACCTAGGGAAAGAGGTATTTCATTGTTCATTCATCATTCATTGATCATATGTCTTTAATGTATCGGGCTAATCATCATTCATAGTCATCTAATAAAGAAATCACTGAATACGAAGACATGGCTTAAAGGACACGCATTTAGGCTATAAAATCTTATTGCAAAATAAACATGATTATAAAACGCACTGTGCGCTGCATACGCTACATTTCATTATTTTTTTTATACGAGGTGGTGTTCGCGAAACTGTTACCATCTCGCCCAATATTTATTCAAATCAACCTATCAGAATCAGCATAGATAGTACCAGTGCAGATTTAATATCGAAATGAAAGTGAGATTCAATTTACGTGACCTTTACCGGCATGCACAAAAAAAAAACAAAACAAAAAAGCAAAGGAATAAGGGACGGTAGCTGTCCAAACAAAACCAATTAAAAGATCATCGTTAAACAATTCAAAAGTATCAACATGCGTAGGTATTACCACAACACTTTGTTTTGGCTATCATACTCATACTTTCAGACCACTTTCGATGTGAGCTCAGCAAACACTATCTGTGTTATGCAGATAAATACCATCACTTCATACTTTACGAAAACAACATAGCAAAGACACTCGTTCCGATCGATGACGCTTGGTGGCTTCGGGGCAGTCGGTCCACTCTGGGCGAACTTTCACACCGCCATCATTAATAAGTATTCACTGAACGTGACACACACATGACGAACGATGTACTCCACACCGCAAAGCAAATGTTTGAGCACACCAGATCCGTGACTGTAGAAATTGGTAGTAAGGTGCGGCAATCTCGTGGTCCTTATGTAATAGGTAGCATAACAGGAGGTTTTGTTAGTTCTCAGCGCTGTACCACTTTATGTCCGTTTCAACCGCGCGGCCACCTCATAATATTTGATGAAACTTTGCCAGGAATTAGTGCTAATTTGTTACTTTACACACCTCTTTTCGTGAATTTGTTACAAAAAAAACTAAGACGCTATGACAAAAAATAGTTGGCCGCTAGAACCGCCACTTGCCGTAGTCATCGTCCGTGATTACACAGAAACTATATAATGCAGAAAGACGAATGATGCATCAAAAGAAAGGTCTTAATTTGTTCAATTTGTTACAAAAATAAAAAATGTGAAAACGTAAATAAACAAAAAGTTATGCAATATTTAGTTTTCAGGTTATGAGTAGGTAGGTATGTCACCATAAATATCAAATTAATAGAGGCTAATGTGTATGGATAATTAGTTACTAATTTGTTACAGCGAATAAACGTAAAAAAGTACTAGAAAGTGGGTTCAATAATTTGTTAGAGTCGATTTTAGTTGGCCGCTCGGACGGCAATATGCCTAAAATACAATGGCATTTATCTCGTTATTCAAAGTAGTTTTAAGCTTAGTTAGAGTACTAGTCGATGGGTAACGTAACCTAGTTTAGATAAATATGGCGAATATAACTGCAGCATTCATATTTTAGAAAATATTTGCAAAAAACCGTAATATGAAACCGTATGAGAGTAGGGTGACTATGAATACATTAGTACAAAGGCATGTTTTTAAGTTGTACTCTGTTTGAAGGAATATGCAGTTCGTTTTGCAGCCATATTGATGTCTATTGTTCTTAATTCTTTAAAGTATTTACTGATAAGATTTTCGTTTCATTGACATTCCGCAGGTGTTTTATGATGGGCACGATTCCCGAAAAAGGATCTCTTTTGTTCCCAAATTATTGTTAAAAATATTTGTCGGAACGGGTTTAAAAAGCGATTATTGTCCGTTGTGAATATTGTCATTATTGTGCTGGATTTTGAAGTGTGTGCTCGTACGTATTTAATTCCCGTGATTTTCATACTACTAAGTTACTGAGACAATTATCAGTAAATCCAGAAGTGTCTAAAAGTGCTTAGCTATGAGTTGTGCCCACTTATATGATTTGTTTATGTGTAGAGGGATCCAAATTGACTGCGTTAAGTTTAATTTTTATAATTTTATGATGACTTGAATAAAGTTATTACTTTATTGCTACAGCTGTTTTCGTGACGTGAAAGTATATGACTTAAGGCCATTTTGATATACTTACGTCAATTTAAGTGAAGTTGTGAGTTGGATCTTTACCGTGTAAAATTATATGTTCTTGTTAACATATTGGTGCCTTAATAAAAGTAAATTTTAAATTTAAAATAATTCGACTAAACACTTTTGTTATTACATTCTTAAATATACGTATATATTCATTGAGCTTGCATTTGCGTGCTTTCCCTGGAGTTTTTAAACACATAAATATCTGTTACCATATTCATGATTGTAAGAAACTTTAATATTTACTACCAAAATGTGAGGGGCCTTCGAACTAAGTCGCAAGAATTTTTTTCTCAAGTAGCATTGTCCAATTACGACCTTATTTGCTTAACTAAGACTTGGCTCAATGATAATTTTTATGACCGTGAGTATTTCGACGTAAGTTTCCATGTTTTTCGTTGTGATAGATCTCAGGAGGATAGCAGTTTCGAGCGAGGTGGGGGGGCGGCAGTAGCCGTGCGATCCAAACCGATGCCGTTGCGCCGCGACTGGCCCGTGCCCCCACGCGCTCACTGTGATTGTGTGTGGATTTCTATTGCATTGGATACAACTAATCGTAATATTTCTCCTTCAATACCAGCCGGCCGTAAACGCCCGCGTTATTTAAATGTTGCTTGCATATACATATTTGTTTTTCTTTCATTATTTTTTCTATTTTTTATTCCATGACAATTGAAACATGATCGCTGTGTAACTGTTGTCTACATGTTGAGCTATCAAATGACCCCTTTTTAATGTTGATAGCACATTTACATGGGTAGTGGTGGTCGAATTATTTTGAGAGCCCAGGTCTTTGTTATCAAGAAAACAAAATGGCGGCCGTAAGAGCCAAAAATGATTTCACACTATTAAAGGCTCCGACACTGGTGAAGGGACACATTGTATACATAGTATAGATAGATAATAGCTTAATTTCTTACTCCACTCCCACTCATATTATTAACAGAAATACTATAACCATATTTTAAAGCAAATATCAAAAATGGTAATATAAAGTATGGCTTAACTTAAAATGTATTTATATAAGCACTCTCCCTAAAAAAATAAGATATGAATATCGAACATTCCAATAATCATAGTCACCCTACTCTCATACGGTTTCATATTACGGTTTTTTGCAAATATTTTCTAAAATATGAATGCTGCAGTTATATTCGCCATATTTATCTAAACTAGGTTACGTTACCCGTCGACTAGTACTCTAACTAAGCTTAAACCTACTTTTAATAACGAGATAAATGCCATTGTATTTTAGGCATATTGCCGTCCAAGCGGCCAACTAAAATCGACTCTAACAAATTATTGAACCCATTTTCTAGTATTTTTTTACGTTTATTCGCTGTAACAAATTAGTAACTAATTATCCATACACATTAGCCTCTATTAATTTGATATTTATGGTGACATACCTACCTACTCATAACCTGAAAACTAAATATTGCATAACTTTTTGTTTATTTACGTTTTCACGTTTTTTATTTTTGTAACAAATTGAACAAATTAAGACCTTTCTTTTGATGCATCATTCGTCTTTCTGCATTATATAGTTTCTGTGTAATCACCAGTGGTCGGAGTAGGTATATTGAATTAAGGTCACTGACATCAAACGTATATGTTAATATGGATACGCCTCCGAGTTTCCGGATTATTATGATAAAAATACCGAAACATCGAAATTATTACATGAAACTAGTTAAAAATGTATCAATACTCTCAACGCTATGCTGCTAGTGGCGTAGATGGCCAGAATTTAATAGTAAAAAAAATTGGTTGCCTGTAAAGTCGATATACGGGCGAAAGTTTTACGTGACAACGACTTTGAGTGGTAAAATAATTTTAATGTGAATATTCATTCGTATAGTAGGAAGAAGGATGAAATAATAGTAACAATTTAAAACATTTATTTATACAAAGAATTATATTTAAAACATTAATTTATACAAAGAATCTCGCACTGAATTTCATATATCACCGCCTAAGCGAAATAGAAGCGCAAGACATGAACCGGTGTGTATGCCTATCTCTCTCACTCTCTCTCTCGCTCTGTCTCTCTCGCTCTTAGGCGGGCTAACCATGCCCGAGTGGAAGGGACGCGTGCCTCTCACTCGCTCTCATTTATAAAATGATATAATAATAATATTCATTTCAACACACGACATCCGGCAAACAGGGTCTTTTGTCCTCTTATGTCTATGCTCAACGCATCTGACCAATTAGAATCAAGTATCCTGGATGACTCATTGACTGTTTGTTCGAAAACAATGCTCGCACCGACATCCAGACCAAGTGGCTCACTCACTTATTTCGGTTCGTGGAGTGCGCTTATTTTATGTGTTGTGAATATCTTGACTTGACCCTGGCTTGTGTACTGTCTTCTGAAATCTACTTAAAACGACGAATTTGGCTTATAACTACGGACATCGATTTATTACTCTTGGATTGGGCCCATTTGAAGTTGTTTTTGTACGGGTAAGTTTTAATTATTTTCACTATTTAAGAAGGTTTTAGAACTTGGAAACAGTTAAAATATCACTTTATAGCAATCATCATAGCGCATGAGAGTCCGGTACGCACACCGCAGGGCTATCACCGCTTCAGTTAAAAAAATCACTTTATATGAAACAGAATTTCATTATCGACTTTACAGTTGTGTATGTATATATTGTAAATTTAAATCATTGTTTTAGGTGACATATAAATAAATATGGCAAAGGTCAAGGCTGAAACAGTGCTAAAGTGGTTATTGCACTATCCTGAGCTACTTTACGATAACGCTAGTGGCACTATATACTGTACAAAGTGTGAAAGTCATTTGAAAGCTGTGAATAGAGGCAACATTACCAAACACATTGAAGGCGCTGTACATCAAGGAAAATTTAAGAGACCGCAAGAGGAATTTTACTTCGACCTCATTAAGTTCCTGATTCTATGCAATATTCCTTGGTCGCAAATGAAAAATCCAGCGTTCAAAGAGTTTTTTCAGAAATATATGTGCAGTACTTGTTGTTGCGTTTGTACCAATCGTAAAGTGGTTGACGAATCACAGTTACGAAAAGTTTATTTGGAGAAGTTTTATAGGAATAAAATCAATTCGATTTATGAAATTAATAAAAATGAGAAACTATGGATATCGCTGGATGAGACAACAGACATTTTTGGTCGATACATAGTCAATTTCCTAATAAAACCATTGCATCCTAGTAATAGTGCAGGCCGGCCTTATTTGATTGCTTGTAAAATGCTAACAGCAGTAAATGGACAAACAATAACACAATTTGTACTGCAATGTCTAGAAAATTTATGGCAAAACACTTTTGAAGCGAAAGTTGACAATATTTTAATGCTTTGCACTGACAGTGTCGCGTACATGCTATCTGCAGGGCGAAATTTAAAACATTACTTACCTGAAATGAAGCATGTGACATGTTTGGCGCACGCTCTTCATCGTGTAAGTGAGCAGATAAGGTCAGAATACAACGATATTGATATTCTTATATCAAATGTTAAAAAAGTATTTTTAAAGGCTCCTAGTAGGGTAAACATTTTAAAAGAAAAATATCCTGACTTACCGTTGCCTCCGCAACCAGTCATTACCAGATGGGGTACTTGGTTACAGGCAACATCTTACTACGCTCAACATTTAGATAAAATAAAAGAAGTTTTATCCTGCTTGAGCAGTTCTGATGCTATAGCCATACGAAACGCAAAAAACATTTTGGAAAAACAAAATTTAGAAAATGATTTAAAATATATCGAAGAAAATTACTCTATTATACTACTAGCCCTAAAAGAGTTACAAAAACAAAATTTATCTCTAGCTGATTCACTTTTAGTATTTGATCAAGTAAGGGCTACGCTTAACGAGTGCAATAATGAGAATATAAAAAATAAAATAGAATCAGTTATGGAACGAAATCCAGATTTAGATACAATTAGAGAATACAGCGAGAGTATTGAAAAAAGCGTAGCAAATAATCAGAAACTTTATTTCAAATTCGCTCCATTGACATCTACAGATGTTGAACGATCATTTTCCACTTACAAATGGATCTTAGATGTTAAAAGAAATAGCTTAAAAATCGAAAATATTGAAAAAATTATAGTTATTTATTTTAATTGTATAGAGACAGAAAATCAAAATGTAGAAATTGTAACCGATGAGGATTAAAAATAATTGTTTTTAATAAAACTGTAATAATGATTATTTGTATTCACAATAAACAATTTTGTTTGCTTACATATGGTTTTTTATTTTATTACTCTATTTACCAAATTTTTGGAAACTCCGGTACATTCCGGAAGAAATGCATGTCCATGTTATGATATCATGACGCAAGTATCTAAAATCAATATACCTACTCCGACCACTGGTAATCACGGACGATGACTACGGCAAGTGGCGGTTCTAGCGGCCAACTATTTTTTGTCATAGCGTCTTAGTTTTTTTTGTAACAAATTCACGAAAAGAGGTGTGTAAAGTAATAAATTAGAACTAATTCCTGGCAAAGTTTCATCAAATATTATGAGGTGGCCGCGCGGTTGAAACGGACATGTTCAACTTATATGCCGGGAACTAGTATAAAATAGAATAAGTTATTTATACAACTGAATATTCAAATTATGCTTTTAGTTTATTAATAGGTACTACCTATGTTTTTTATATACAGTATTACTCGGTGGACAATGATGTTGCTTAAATACTAAGTACTTATTAGTTTTTATTTTTCAATGTTTTAGTATGGTATATTATGTAGTTGTTTTTTGTTTCAAATAAATAAATAAAAAATATGTCTAAGAAATAGTGATCTTTTTGCTCAAAACTTAAGAATCACAATGGAGTAGTAGTTAGCGTGCTCGATTTGTGATTACATAGGCTTATCAACTTTCGTAAGAGCTAGTTATAGGCTAGGTGAGGAAAAAATTTAATTATCCGAGCTCTTTTGTAAAGTAGCTTAACCTCGCGGCTTCGCTCGAGTAGTTTTTTAATTTCTGACTCTTTACCCGTTTTTCTAGGCCCGATATCAGAAGAAATTATAGTCTCGTCATCTTACTCCTATGTCTTTGTGGGAGTCGTCGCATCTACGGGCGCCGCGCGCATACTGTCGAGGAACCGACTTATATTTATAAGGTCCGCTCGAGAGGTCCGATGTTGCCGTCTCACTCGCACACCGCCGCAGGAGCTACGAGCCGCACCGTCGCACGTCACTGTCCGCCTATAAATACGTGTGTTTTCTGGTGAATAAATCATTTAGTGATGTGCCAACTCGGAAAAAACAAAACTCGATTTAAGCCGAGTTAAAATTCACGTAACTCGGGTTGGACTCGAGTAACGTAATTCGAGTTGACTAGATGGAAGAGTTAATGTTTTTTTTTTAATTTTTACCAATTTATTCCTTCACCTTCGCATTAATAGTAAAAAAAAAGTTAGAACAAACCACTGATCTTTATTATTTCTTCTACGGTAATACTAGGATGGTTATTTTTAATGTGGTTTAATAATATGGTCGTATTTCCATTATATTTGAAAGAATCTGAACACTGTTTACACGGTAATACATACCGAACCAAAGATTTCTTTAGGACCCGGCATTTTTCAAAAACAGAATTTAAAACACGAAAAACTAGAACAATAACCGATTTGCAGTTAACTTTAAAGTTAACCTCAAATCTACGTAAATGTGACACTTGTTTGTTATGAATGAATATAATCTCAAATGATCGGCAAACTTCGCTCCATGTCGGTTTTATTCGGTTTTCAAACTCGAGTCAGAGAGAATTCAACTCGAGTTGGTTCGAGTTAAGCCCAACTCGAGTTAACTCGAGTTAGTTACTCGAGTCGACCATCACTAAAATCATTCTGAATCCTGACCTCGAGTTTCACTCATCTCCGAATCTCCGCAAGGAACTACCACTACGGAAAGGCTCCATATCTTGTATATGCAATTTGTGAACGAGGCTGACAGAGCATATACAAGTCTAATAATTAATAAAATTATTGAAAATATAAATAATACAACTAATATAATAAAACGATTTAAATGTAACTCAGAACTCATATATCTTTTTCTATAATAAATTTATAATCACTGTACCAGTCTAAAGACGTTTACTGTAAGGGACGGAAGCTTACCCTAAAAGAGGGTTGGAAATCGCAATAGCCGACACAACACGACATGTAGACTTTAAACAAATTTCTTAGCGCGTTTTAGAAAAAAGTAATTACCTAACAACAAGTTTTTAAACATCCCATTTCCTTCACTTTTCCCAGCGAAGAGCTATAGGTCTCGTAATGGCTGTTCGACGTTATCTATTCTGTTAATCTGATAACTATAGCTCTTGGTCTTTCATATAACTAAATAAATATTACTTTAAAATTTTAGTAAACTCTGCTCTTTAGTTTTTGCGTGAAAGAGTACCTAACTAAAATTCAATCAGCCCTCCTGGTTCACATATTTTCTTCACAATAATATTAGTGGGTAGAGAATAGGTAAATAATAAATATACTAAATTATAATAATAAATATTAATTTTGTTATAAATAGCATAAACATTTTTTGATATTTTTTACAATTACACGAAAATATTTTTGTTGTTTTTCGATTTTTTTTTCATGGGATACATCCCGGACCACCCCGGGCAACGGCATTACGCACCAAATCGGCCCGTAGGTAGTGACGGCTAATGATCCCAGCGGCGCGAAAAGTCCCCCGTGCCAGTTGGCGACTGGATGGGAGGACCCAGTGGCCATTTTGGCCCGAACACCCCGTTCGGGCGTCCCCGCAGTCTCCAGAGTCCAGGTGAGTTGCGTCGCTGTGATTCTTCGATGTTGGAGATCACAGTTCACAATAAGCAGGGCCGTAGAGTCTTACTAAGTCTAGACGTGAATAAGGCCAGTAGTCCTGACGGCATACCAGCAAGAGTATTGAAGTACTGTGCGCCTGAGTTGTCTCCTGCGCTTACACGCTTGTATCGCCTCTCTCTCAAGACAAAAACCCTACCAAAATGCTGGAAGCTTGCCAATGTGCAACCAGTACCCAAAAAGGGTCGCCATCACTTCCATACTTTGTAAGGTTATGGAAAAAGTGCTGAACACGAAGTTGCTCACATAGCTAGAATACAATGATCTTCTCAGTGAACGTCAATATGGGTTTCGCCGAGGACGTTTAACTGGAGATCTTCTTGTTTATGTGATGCACTGCTGGGGCAAGGCCTTCAAGATGCAGGGCGAACCATTTGCTGTGTCACTTGACATCTCGAAGGCTTTTGACAGGGTCTGGTACGCAAGTCTGCTGCGCAAGCTTCTTGCGTATGGTATCTTCGCTGATAATACCATACGCAGGACGCAGTAACGATGGATCAAACAATATTTATCGATGGCTTCTCCTCTGACTCAGTGGCTATTGATGCCGAACTTCCTCAGGGGTCTGTTCTCTCTTCGACGTATTACATGTTGCACATCAATGACCTACTGATACCGGGAATTGTTGGGTATGTAGATGACAGTATTGTCGTAGAGATACATGTCTAACGCAAAAGCAAGCGGTAACGATCTGACGTTGATGAGGAGACCATAGGTGAGCGAACGAACCATAGGTTAACCCACGTTTCCCAGTGGGTTGACAGTAATCTAGTTCATTTTAATGAAGTTCCGTTGTGACATCGCAACTAAGACTGGTTCCTCGTGGTGTTCCACAACGTTTCATTCTCGGACCACTCTTATTCATTATTTTTAGTGATCGGATCTACCTGCGGTTATGTTGATGACTGAATCACACTGTTATGCTGACGATATGCAATTATATAGATCGGCAAACCCTAACCAAATATCTGGTTCTCTACGTAAAGTAAGTGACGATCTAAGTTCTCTAGGTAATTGGTCATCTAATAACTTCCTTGTTTTGAATCCGTCTAAAACTAAATTTATGGTCATAGGCACAAAACACAATTAGAAAAAAATAATAGGTGTATTTCTAAGCTACAGGTTTTGGGTTCTTATATTGAATATGTGGAAGAACCTAAAAACCTAGGAATAACATTTGACAATAAACTACGTTTTGAAGGTCATGTGTTGAGATTGGTCAGAATCTGCTTTTAAAGATTGAATATCCTTTATAGAATACGTAAATATCTCTCAGCAAAATCACGCACCGTTTTGTGTGAGTTACTAGTATTATTTGTGCTTTGGTGTATGGTCCTCGTTTGCTCTCTAAAACCCTAAAGATGTTACAGCGTATACAAAATGCCTGTGGTCATTTCTATTTTGATATCCGTCCTCGTACCCACGTGTCACCTTTTCTTAATAGTGCATCAATGTTCAATATGGAAACATGCAGACGATTACATCTAGCTGTCCTAATGTTTGCACCACAAACGGTACATACAGCACTTGATGAAGTCTCTGATAAAACTTGAGCAACTTTTTCATCAATCTTTGTTAAATACATGGTACATATTTGAACTGCTTCTCCATATGTAACCTATTCTTAATTTTTTTAGTTGTTACTTTTACTAGGAAATTTGATTTTAATAAATTGGGTGTACAAAATCATTATTATTAAACATAAAAAAACACTTAAATATAAAAAAAAACATAATTATATTCATATATTCAATATTCATAATTATTATTATTATTATCTCTGACTTTTGGACCTTACAGGGTTACCATTTTTATTATTCGTGTGTAAAATCCGAACAATATAAATAAAAGAATTTCCTAAATTTTGTTGTTTTAATGCTAAATTTTCTTTTTTGCTTATTAAAAATAAATGTATAGTAAAAAAATGTATTTCATTCAAAAGTGTATATATTCAAGAGACTAAGACAAAAAAATAATTAAAATATCTTAAAACCCAGAGAAGTTACAGATTTATGACACGAAATAGGCTAATTCCACCCATAGTGCGACGGGCGCGCTAATGAAGTAGACGACAATAACAAAATAATTTATTTCAATAAAATTACAGCGTTACGACAACGTACTAATAATTCGATTAATCTAACTTAAAAACTAGTATTTATACAAAATAATAGCTTATTCTACATTAAATTATTGAAAGCAGCTGCAGTTGCTGATGCTGACAAACGAAATAGGTTTGACTGACTCTACAATGGATTACCTGGGGTTAGCAACCTTAACTACTTCCTCCCCTAAAGATTCCTCTTTCTAAGGGCAGCACAGGTGCTCTCTATATAATTTCTATATAATTGGACGCTGTTAAGCATTCGTGTGTTAACCCACCGAAAATCGGGTTTTGAGTTATGAATGCAGTTTTATTCTTTAGATCATAAGGTTAAAAAAAATCGCAGAATATTCTAGAGCACAAAAATCCTTATTGCTTATTTTCTAAATTAAGAGTTGTATTTAGCGTTTATGTCATAAGTGCCTTACATTATTAATGCCAAAATCTAATGAGACCACAACAAAAAGCAATAATGTGTTATACTGCAGTTAACATAAAAATGCGTCTATGTCGGATTGTGGGTTTAAACATAAATGCAAAATTGGGAGAGCGCGGGTAGCTGAGGGCGGTAAGGATTGCGCGGACTTGTTGACCACACCAACACAAGATTTTTATTAATTTTTGACATAAATCTAATTAGATGTGTTTAGAAATTCATTAAATTCTTATTATAATGACGAAACGATGTAGTGGAAAGAAAAGTTTTGAGCATTTCAGCTCTAAATTCAACGAAAAACAGTTTCGGCTGATCTCACCTGAAAACATGTTAATTTCTTAGTGTTTTTTTTAAAGTAGGCAATTTCAATTCGTAAGTGCTTGGATACTTTCATTTAAAACCATTTTATGCAGCTACGGCAAAGATAAAAAGAGGGTTATAATTTTAGAAGTGTAGATATTTACATTAAATATTTAAAATTTCTCCATTTCTTTTCTTCATTATACCTAATATATTCATCATCATCATCATCATCATTATCAGCCGTACGACGCCCACTGCTGGACATAGGCCTCCCCCAAGGATCTCCACAACGATCGGTCCTGTGCTGCCCGCATCCAGCGTTTTCCCGCGACCTTGACCAGATCGTCGGTCCACCTCGTAGCGGGCCTACCCACTGAGCGTCGTCCGGCACGCGGTCGCCATTCGAGAACCTTTCCGCCCCAACGGCCATCAGTTCTCCTTGCTATGTGTCCTGCCCATTGCCACTTCAGCTTCGTAATTCTTTGAGCTATGTCGGCGGTTTTTGTTCTCCTACGGATCTCCTCATTTCTGATTCGATCGCGTAGGGAAACACCACGCATAGCTCTCTCCATTGCCCGCTGGGCGACCTTGAGCCTTCTTACAAGACCCATAGTGAACGACCACGTTTCACTGCCATAAGTCATCACTGGCAACACACACTGGTTAAAGACTTTCGTCTTAAGGCACTGAGGTATTTTGGACGCGAAAATGTATCGCAGCTTCCCGAACGCTGCCCACCCGAGTTGGATTCGACGAGAGATCTCTTTCTCGAAGTTGGACTTACCTAACTGTATTGTATGCCCTAGGTAAACATAGTGGTCAACAACTTCGAGTGTAACGTTCCCAACATTTACTGGAGCGGGTGTAACATGGGCGTTGGACATAATTTTCGTCTTGTCCATGTTCATCTTAAGACCCACTCGTTGGGATGCGTTACTGAGATCTTCAAGCATGGTGCTCAGGTCTTCCAAGGTCTCAGCCATTAGGACCACATCATCGGCAAACCGAAGATGCGTCAGGTACTCGCCGTTGATGTTGATGCCAAATCCATTCCAGTCCAGAAGCTTAAAAATATCCTCCAACGCAGCAGTGAACAGTTTCGGAGAGATAACGTCTCCCTGTCTCACTCCTCGCTGTAGTTGGATAGGATTAGAGCTCTGGCTCTGTACTCGGACCGACATAGTGGCGTTTTGGTACAGGCACCTTAACACTTCGATATACCTGTAGTCCACTTGGCACCTCTGGAGAGACTGCAGCACCGCCCAAGTCTCGATCGAATCAAAGGCCTTCTCATAGTCCACAAACGCCAAGCAAAGTGGCCGATTATACTCTTCGGTCTTCTGTATAACCTGCCGCAGCGTATGAATGTGGTCTATGGTGCTAAAGCCTTTTCGGAAACCGGCTTGTTCGGGAGGTTGTAAGTCGTCAAACCTGCGAGCAAGACGATTCGTAAAGACCCTCGAAAACAGCTTGTAGACATGGCTCAGAAGCGAGATGGATCTGTAGTTCTTCAGTAGGGTTTTATCGCCCTTTTTGTAGAACAAAATCACCTCGCTTCTGCTCCATGCCTTCGGCGTTTTGCCCTGGACGATGACAGAATTGAAGAGCTTCTGGAGGACTTTAAGTACCGGCGTGCCGCCCGCTCTCAGAAGCTCTGTTGTAATTCCGTCATCTCCCGCCGCCTTGTTGTTCTTTAGCTGTTTGAGGGCCATTCTAATCTCGTACAGGCTGACGTCCGGGATATCTTCGGTATAGTGTCGGGTAAACTTGGCTCTAGGATCTCGAGCTCTGCTTTGGCCTGGTGTGATACTGGAATACAGCTGCCAATAGAAACTCTCAATCTCTCTCATGATTTCAGGAGTCGATGAAATGATATTGCCCTTCTCAGTTTTCAGCCTCGTCAGTTTACTTTGCCCAATAGACAGATCTCTAGCGAACACTTTGGAGCCTTTGTTCCGCTCTATGGCGCCTTTGTTCCGCTCTATGGCCTCTTTGATACGCTCGTTATTAAATTGGCGAAGGTCGCTCGTCAGCGACTTCGAGATCTGTCTATTAAGCTGTCTATAACGTAGGGCATCAGCTGAGTCTTGCAGTCTCATTTCATGTCTCTTATCCATGAGTTCGAGTGTATGTGCGGAGAGTTTCTTCAATTTGGGACGGTGGGTTTTGAAGTATTTCGACCCTACGGACAGCATCCACCACCAGGTCGTTCAGATCGTCCACATCTATGCTGTTTTCAAGGGTCTCGAAGCGGTTCTGGAGCTCGAGCTGAAAGCGTTCGGGGTTTTGAATCTGGGTTGGCACTGGTCGGAGCGTAGAGTTATCAGTCGCGATCTTTCAAGCTTCACGTTGATATTCAATGTGCCTCTTACCAGTCGGTGATCGCTCCCTGTCTTAACAGCGTTGATCACAGAGACGTCATTGAATATTTGCTTCCTCGTTGACATGATAAAATCGATCTCATTTTTGACCTTGCCGTCGGGACTTATCCAGGTCCATTTGCGAGAGATTGGCTTTCTGAAGAAGGAGTTCATTATATAGAGGTTCTCCCTCTCCATAAAGTCCGCCAGCATCTGGCCTCTGTCGTTCCGTTCTCCAAATCCAAATTGCCCCACTCTCGATTCGTCACCGCAGCGCTTCCCCAACTTTGCATTGAAGTCCCCCATCACAACCGTGTAGTGGGATTTGTGACTATGTATGGCCCTAGAAATCTCCTCATACATAGCCTCCACTTCGTCATCGTCGTGTTTCGAGGTTGGGGCGTATACTTGGATGACCGTCAACGAATATCGTGATGATATTCTGAGTACCAAGTATGCTACTCTGCTGGAAACACTACCTATGGATAGCACGTTGTTGACGAGCCGTTACCGTAGCCGCTACCGTAGCTAGGAATGGTTTGGCTGCCGGGGACTAGGGGCCGTTTCTTGTTGTGCCTATTCATTTGAGGGGTTTTGCCATAATCGCCACGCTTGGCAGGCGGGTTGGCGATCGCAGTATGACCCGTACGCATAAAGAGATGCTGCTGCCCATCTCCTTAGGTGAGGTTTCCCTTAGTCGGCTCTTACGACACCCACAGGATGAGAGGGGAGTAGTGCTATGCTAGGCCGGCACTACACGGCTACCTCATATATTATACTTATATAATGAAGAAAAGAAATGGAAGTTTTTTTATTCTTATTTAAGTAGAACGTAATGTTCTTAGAAGTTTAAAGTTATAAAAGTAAGCAATAGAGCAAGAGAATAAGACTCACAGTTACTAATTATAATAGATTTGTACCATCTGATGGATACAAAAAAAATGTAATTATATTGATTTTATTTAATATAATTGAAATAATAATAAAAATTAAGTTAAATTTTTATTTTTAATTTTTGAATAATTTAAATAATATAAGTATTTACTTATTGGATTTCTCATTTTAAGCAGAACTTGTAATGTAAATCAAAGCATATTAAAGCAATAAAACTTTAAATAAATAAGTGCATTAAAATTTTAATATGTTAGGAGTTTATTTTATTACATTTTCGAAAAATGAGTACACTTATTCATTTTAAAAGAACAAATCAGAATTTTGCATTAATGTGTTAAGGCACATAACACATGAATGCTAAATATAATAAGCCCTTCAGCAATTTAAGCATCAACCATTTTTAAGCTCTTTTTATTTAAAAATGAATTTATTATAATATAAACATTTATTTTATTAATCTATGCATTTCAACAAAAAAAATGATGCCGCATAACAATATTTTTTTGCTTAACATAAGCGGAAAAAGAAGATTGTTCTCAAAAAAATTTTACAGCTGATTACTCAAAACTATCTCGGTGTGGGTTAACACACGAATGCTTAACAGCGTCTATATATATAAAACAAAAATGAAAACGGCCAAATTAAAATTGTTAGTAATAGAAAAGCACTTATGGTCCATACACTTAAGTTTTTTGTTATTATTATGTTTGCACTATCATACTTGCAAGCACGTACTAAGTCAAACTAGCACAATAACAGCAAGAGGTTACTTCTCGTCGACAGACCGAAGTATAAGGGCTCAATTGACAGCAAGGCAAACCTTTTATAACATCAAATGGGGGGGGGGGGGGAAACAATTACTTTGACAAATAGCTAATCTTACACGTAATCGTTTAGTGACTTTCAAACACCGTGATTTAATAATTGTATATTAATAATTTCGTTTTGATAAAAATAATTACTGAACAATTGCTAGCATGGCTTACATACTGTAGGTTCATGTACTTTAAGTTGTTCATCATTTCATTAATGTCTCTTAGGTTCACTTTCTTCAAGTTGATGCGTTTCCGACTCCTTTCTGGCTGTTAGTTCAGTGCTGGAAGCTGGGTCTGTAGCAGGCTGATGTTTAAGTCTGACGCGTTTGTGAGAGGTGTTGTAGTGTATCGCCAATCTGTAATTCACAATACTTTGTTCTTGTTAAAATGAAGGTCGCTTGCAGTGCATGTCTTCTTTACTCGTTCTGACATTTTTCGGTTACAATAGTGTTGTCCTCCAAATAGAGCATCCACTGGTTCTTGGTGATGGCTTGGATTTTCTCCTTCTCCATTGTGACCTCGTGTTGTATACAAGTGCTGTAGTTGTTTTTCAGCAGCGTGAGTTGTTCGATACAGAGTTCCCCGGCAAAGTGTGCGATGTCGTCATCTTCACATGTCGTCATTCTCTATTTCCTGGCAGGGTTGCACTGGCGTGTATTTCATTGTTTTCACTATAAGGAAGGGATATTGTGGAATAATGATTTATTTGATTTTAGGGTTTAAAAGGGTTTTATTTGAGAAAGGGTTGTAAATCGGAGTTGGCATTACTTTATAGTAAATATATGTGTTATTTTCTATCAATGGTATTTCCAAAATAAATACTTATTTGTGTTGGTTCATGTATGTTCTCATTTGTTATGTTTTGATTCATGTTTTCAATATTTACTTTATACATCGAGCACATATCCCAATAGAGTGGTAATATTGGGCTGTCCGCCTCCACAACTGATAAGTGATTTTGCACTTATAAATATTAACGCGAGCTCCCACTAAAACAGTACAAAACCAGTATTGGATCTGTGCGTACGTGTCTGCTTATTTCGTAATTTAATTTCAATTAAATAGTTACATAATGGCGTGCTGTTCTATTCGGTGGTGTGAAAAACTTGAAAAAAACTGCAGAACTTCAAATTATAAAACCGACGGAATAACCTTCCATTGGTAAGTTATAGTTAAAAATTACTTTTTATAAAAATATGTCAGGGCTCAAGTTAAACTGGACAATCAAAGTGAAATGGTTGACACACGTGTTCAGGTGTCTATGCGTCCTGCTTCCACATAACACAATTTCCCATTACGCCATCTCTTTCTAGTCTACGCTCTCATCACTAGTGCTGCATTCAAAAGATCAAGGGGTGAATCGATAAATGACATTATTGTAGCTTATTACATATTTTATTCAAACATAAAAGTAATTTTGAAATTGTAAAATTTGCATTAATAATCTAATTGATAGTGTTCTGCATTATCGATTATATAAATCTTGATCGATTATACCGATATATTAGGTATCTAGTGTAGTTGAAATAAACGGTTGAACGGATTTAATACTTTTTCAATAAATAGGTTTGTAACAAAGAAATTGTTTTTTTTTATTAGTTTTCTTAGCAATAGAAAGACATGATGAGAAACAAGCAGTAAACCAATTAATGGTTAATTGATTATTTCATCTTTACTTTTAATACAACTAAATAAATGTAATTTGATAATTGGTTTGGTTCTTGTTGAGGTGCAAGTCAGCGGTTAATACCTTCTTATTTGATCACTAGCAGCATTTATAAGCATTTATTTCCATAAGAGAACACGTTTGTATTATTCACTATTGCTATAATTACTGATGCATTGGCTATCGATATCGATAAACCTTAGATACTTGGGCACTACCACATCTCTAGAGTGTTAGTTGACCTTAGGATAGCCAATCGGAGCGCAGTGTGAAAAGCGGCGAATTAGCGGAATTGTTTTCAAACAAAGTAATTGTCATTTCTGCTCTATTGGGGTATGTGCTCGATGACTTTATATAAAAGATTTGTGTGTTTTCTATTTCCAGTAGTATATTAAATAACTCAGTTGAGTTAATAATGAATTTATGTAGCGTATGAAGTTAACTAAAAGCGATTGCAGTTTCTACTTCGTAAATAATCTGAAAAAGGGTTCGAAAATAATTTAAAACTTGATACATACTATTAATTAATCGAAGTGAGCTGAAGATAATAGTTTTATTATTAATTATCGTTTCTTAAAATTTACGTGTTTTACATGCAAGCTTATATCGCTTGTAACATCAACTGGTTTTTCTAATGCTACTTTCATTAACGACATTTTATTTTTCATGCAATTTTCTTTGTTTTGAAGATTGTTTATTTTCTTATTGTATCTCAGGCATTTTCCTGGTACAGATTTCCAGAAAAGCTTTGATTAATGAACCTAGTGGGTTAAACAAACCTGAGTTAGCCTATTTTATGTTAAGGAAATATTATAGATTATAGATTATATTATAGATTATACTTGAATCGTTAAACTAAATAACTCCCTTCGCGATTCACTATTCTTTTAAGCTAATGTCTTAATTATACTCCAGTGATCAATCTTCATCATTGCTGTTCCAATCCGAATCGGCGCTATTACGGGATTCGGGTCTAGATTTTGAATATTTAGACCGTGTGTCCCATTGGTGAGAGCTAACACCAGCACGAGCCACCTGTGGAGGGCGTTTAATATTTTTAATTGCTACCTTCGTTTTTTAGCTTTTAGTTCTACGGGTATTATGTTTTTACTACATTCTCCTTTAACTTTTGCTTCTTCAAAACGCGGCAAATCTTTTGCTTCTAGTTCTGGTGTTTTTCATAAATACTTTATCGCCAATTTTAATTTTTGGTGGTTCCTCACCATCTTTTTTAACCCTTACTACTCTTGTATCTGTCTCTAATTTTTGTATCTGTCTTTAATGTCCATACAAAACCTTTATTCTTTTCCTATGATCCTGTATAATTTTTTGTAAAATATTCTTTTCTTTATCTGTGTCAAATAATTACCGGAATCCGTATGACCGAATGCTACTTCGAATGGTGTGAAGTTAAGTTAGTTGTACTATGTATTGTGTTATTATATGCCATTATGGCGTACGTCATCACACAACAGGTATCTAAATAACTAATTTCACACTTTGCTATATGATATATCTCAATAACCGTCGATGAAATCTCTCAACTGTTGTCATTGAGCTAGGATTGGAGTATCTATGTGGAGCTCTATTTTATAAAGATTTAATAGTTCTTTCAGGAGCTCCTTATTAAATTCTGCTCTCGAGTCAGTATTTATTTTATGAGGAACTCCATACATACTAAAATACTTAATTACTGCTCTAACTACTTCTAGTGTACTTCTATTCGGTATAAATATGGCTTGGGTTAACTTACTAAAAGCTTCAATAAATAACAGGACTATGAAAACCTCCTGGAATGGTGCATCTTGTGTTTGTGTCAACTGAAAATGAGGTTTAATAGGTTTTCTTTCGTATTTAGCGTTTTCGCTTTTTTACATTTCTCACAGCCATTTATAATAATAGGAATGATAGTTTCTTTCATAATATTCTGCCAATAATTTGGTTTAAGTTTCACAAATGTTTCGTTTATACCTCGATGACACATTTTACCGTCGTGGTATTTACGTATAAGCTCTACTTGGTCAGTTTCTGAATCTGTCAAATTTATTAGGTGTTCTGTACATTCGACTAAATTAACCGCGCCTTTCTTATATAGTTGTGTTACTACTCTAGAAAAAATAGGTTTAAATGAAGGAAAATATTTATTTTTAAAATCTATATATTCTTTAAAGGAAATCCTTTAAGTGATATTTTCTTTATTTAGAAGCATGTAAACCTTTATAATTTTCTGCTTTTTATTTGAAATATTTTTTACAGTAAATTTATCCATAAACCTTTTAAACAGGCCCGGATTTGGACGTGTGGAGGCCCTGGGGCAACAGACGGCCCTAATTATATTCGAATAAAAAGTCAAAATCGTTTATTGCGAATATGAGCAAAAGTTCTTCTATATTCTACAAAAAAGAATTGGCAAAACTTGTAATCGAAAATAACCCGTCGAAATTTCTATTTTTTTTATCTCTGTTGTGGGGGCTACTCTCTTGTGGAGGCCCTAGGGCAGTAGCCCCGCCTATCCTCCCCCAAATTCGGCTCTGCATTTGAACACTATTATTTGCTTTGGTTTTGTATCAATGGCTTCATTTAATATAGGTATCCCTTCGTGTTTCCTATTGGATATTGAATGGGCCCTAGCTCCATATCAGATATCGGAATCAGAAATTTCGATCGTTTCTGTTTTAAGAAAGTATTCTAACTCTTTAACTACGTCTTTTAACTTTCCTACATCTACATCTGGATTGGCTAATATTAAGTCTAAATCGTCATCGATCGCATTAATTCTAATTCTAGATAATGCATCAACGTTAGTGTTTTGAGGTCCCTTTTTATAGCGAATCTCAAAATTATATTCCTCCAACAAGGCAAGCAATAGGTCTTGTATTAAAAAAAACTACTAAGAAAAGCTTACTCAAAAAAAATATAATTTTTTAAAGCCGTTCAGTCGTTAAATCATAAAAAAGGGATAAAATTATAACTCAAAAACTACAAAAAATCGCGGAACATACATAGGGGTTAAATCTAACTATCGATTTAACCCCTATGTATGTTCCTAGATTTTTTGTAGTTTTTGAGTTATAATTTTTTCCCTATTTTTTATGATTTAATACTCAGTTATCTTATCACCCAGCACCGGCTTGACACCTTAAAAGAAAAACCCTGTAAAAAACTGTTACAACATTTTGTTCTATCGTCAAGTTTTTAGTGAGATGTTAAGAATTTTATAAGTAATTATTTAATTCCTAGGCCTAAAATATTGGATTTTTGAATAATTATTTTGATAATAAAATACAGCCTATGGCCATTTTCAATACAGGTGATAGAATTTTTAAAATCGAATGAGTAGTAAATTTCGAGTTTATAAGTTTAAAATCATTTATAATATTATAAAATTAGTATAAATAAACACTTAAGGTACAGTTAACACAATTTCAAGAAGTGAGTGCTGGTTTAAATTAACATTGTTTCTACGTAATAAATTTCACAGCGAATCTATTGGATATAGAAAATACATTTTTGGTCTATAAAAATTGTCTGTCACGAGGTCATAAATCCTCGGCGGCTAGGTTATGTATGACATCATACACTTTACCGCATATATTAAAACATCAAACAGATAAATAAGAGAAGCTATAAGAGCCTTGCAACAACGTCATCAGTTTGAGATTTGCATTTTACGAGTGCATCGCAGATCGCAGAGGTCACATGGGTTTCAAAGCCACTTTTGTTCGCCGGATACTGCGACATCGGCGTTATTTCGTAACAACCGCTCGTTGCTCACTAATGTTGTAGGCACCTAACAAATAGTCGCCAGCACACAAAGTTGGTACCTCGATATACCCTCGTAATTATTCCTCGCATAATTTATCTCCCGAGAGAGCGACCCAGCCGCATAGTTATACGATCTTGCGAAACATAAATCGGCATCATTATGGCCCATGTGTCTGCAATTCATTCTAGATGATCGTTTGCGAGTGTTTACAATCAAATTTCAAGGCTTTATTTGTCGGGAACTAGGTTTACGGTGCCCATTGTTAACGGTGCGAAGATGAACCGCATGAAATAATTATTTGGTATATAAATTAAATATTTCAAAACATTATTATGACATATTGAAGGTTGCAAAGAAAATATCGTTTTAAGACGACACAGCGTTTTTATTTAGGAGATAACAACCAATTTTTTGACGCCGACTGAAGCACTACTGCTGCTGCATATAAGTGAAGAAGTCAAAATAACGAGCTTGAGCGAATGCTTAAACGAGTATCTGACTGAATCGCGCCCGTGCTTGGTTTCGTAACAAACTGCAACGCGTACATGCAAAACGAGCAGAAAAATCGCCGTCATTGCACAGGATCTACTAGGAATAGTGGTAAGGAGTAATGTAAATGTGGATGTACTAAACTCTTATGTGATCCATTCTACCATCAACCAGGCCATGGTGCAACAGGCACTAATTATCAAGTCCCAACAATAACTGATGCGCTGAAAAAAATAAAAAATATTGTAATGCTGCGTGTAGCTATAGCTATATATAGCTACGTGGTTTCTTACTAATACTCTAGTTTTGAAGCCTTCAAAGTCAACATTTAAGGATTGTCATAGGAAACCAGCCTTGCATTGAAAGTTATAGGTTCTCTAATGTCGAATATATCGTTAAAGGAAGCTAGAATCTAGCTAGATATCTATATTCTTTGATGATTAATTGCATTTTAATGATAATGTTCTAAGCTGAAGGAGAAATACTTTTTACAAAATAAAAGTCCTTACTACAAAATTCGCAATCTTTTTCATTGAAAATCAATCACACATTAAATGAAAAACTGATACTCTCAGTTACGGATATGTAGTTGATGTAGAAACAGTTTTGTTGAGTATCATCCGAAAAGTAATAAAGCTAGTGCAGGATTTTGTTTTTATATTCCTCCTCGTTCTCGCGTCGCATCTAGCATTTATGGATGAAGATTATTCTAAAGCAACCATCTACCATTGGCATAACAAATTCAAGCGCGGTCGTGTATATGTTAACGGAAATGTATGCAATCCGTCATTGTATACAATTCCTGGGAAATGTAATTCCTAAAATCGCACGGAAATGTGTGAAATAAATTATATTAACACATTTCCTAGGAAATCTATATATTTCTTAATAGCAATCGGAAATGTAAAACATTTTAGATATCGATGGGTACGCGGGGACAGCGGGACGAGGGGAGGGTATTGCTTTAGGTTAGGTTAGCTTAGGTGAGGTTATAAGAATAATATAAGTTGATTTTGTGATACGTTAAAAGTTAAAAGATAGTTGATTTTTGAAGCATTATTTAGGAGGATAATATGAACATATTATATTTTACGGTATGACTGTTACCCGATTGTCTCAATGAGTGCTATAATAAAAATTATTATTCTCATTTTAACAACGTGTTTTATTACAGAAAGCATTTATTTTATAAATTTCCTAATACGATATTGGAATTGTATATTTTCCTAGGATATCTATACATTAAATAGTTTTTCAAACAATATTTTATACATTTCCTAAATAATATCGGAATTGTACACATTTCCTCGGATTTGTATACAATTCCTTGATTTCATATATTTCCGGCAACATATATAAAGAAAGAAGTGGTCTTCTATCGACAGTGTTACCTATAAAAGAATACTTGCAGTGAAATTTTCAATTTAACATAATAGATGAATTTTCTACAAAGAGATTCAGAATTTAGGAAAAGATTAGATCGGGAAGCGTTCTAAAAATTCCACCTCAGTGGGGAGGATGGTTTCGAAATCGGTTTCGTATAACATCACCGAAGCTCAAAAGCAGGCTCGTGTGAAATAGTGGTTTGAAAAGGCTCGTCTCGGCGCGTTTACGACAGATTTGAATCCTGGATTTATCAATACGATCCAGTGTCTCTTGATCAGCAGACGATAGTCCGGCAGTTTAAAAATCCGAGCCAACGGCTCCTAAATTGAAGCGAGCGAGGAGGATATCTAGTGTTGATTTCATTACAAAATCAAAGCGGCGTCACCTTCGAATATTAAACTAGGAAATGCCTGTCAGAAGTTTTCTTTCGAATGATTAACCAGCAACCGAAAACCGGAACCCGAGAGTTACTGCTTCAACCACGCGCCTGCGCACTCAGCATTCAAAACGAGCGACTTTTGAAAACCACATAGGACCTTAGTTCACCTTTCTGGCGCCGTGTGACTTTTTCTTCCCTAAAATAGAAGAGATACATTGGGTGTCTGCAGTGAACTGAAAAAAAAGTTTCGAAAAGTTTGTTGGACTGGTTGGTGGAGAATTCTTTGAAAAGATTTAATAAAAATATTTTATCTATATGCCTGATTAATCATAATCAGATTCAGAAAACTCTCTAAGTGTCCTACGTATCCTCAACTGCTTTTTTATTTAAATAACTTCCCGTATATCATTTATAAAACAAATTGAAACGGGGTCGCATTATACTTATATGATTTATGTGACCTTATATCGTGAAAAATTATTTTGCTACATAATAAATAATATCTAGTCATATACCCAATGGAAATAAATGTGATCAACATCATGGTCAATAGTTCATATAAGTAGTCGTGATTAATAATCTTATTTCTAAATTACTGTGGTGTGCCCTCCGCAGGCGTCGGCGCGGCGGACGAATTGAGTTTGTCCAGAATACCACATATTTGAATTTATTTGTTATAAAACGTATTATATAAAAAATATATTTAAGCGATAAATAAAAATCACAATCATTATATTACTTAAAATGATTTAGTGTTGGGAGATACTCATTCCATCGTGTATCCTCTTAGCTTGATTGAGATCAAGAGCGAATCCATTCAAAATAAAAAAATAATAAATAACTCATAATATCATGAGTTTCTATCAACCCTAAATCCCTCCCTCCCCTTTAAGTAATACAAGTTACTTTAGCTCATATTTAAAAACAGCCTACGCGAGAAACTAGCGTCGTTTCCTTAATTTATTAATAAACAAAGCATTTACAGTGTCCTTATCAAGTCTGATCATTTCTGTATAACCAAACTTTTCCATGATAAACAATTCGGCTTTAGAAGAGGTAGATGCAGAATGGATGCTGGAATTGTATTTTTGATGTCTGAGAGGGAAAGCAGGATGCAATTGGTATATTTTGTGATATTTCGAAGGCATTTGATTGTATCAGCAACGCGATATTATTACAGAAACTGGAATATCATGGTCTCTCAAACTGTCAAACTTCAGATTGCAAAAAAAGAAGGTTAATTTTTTGGGTAGGACATTCCATATTATGAGGAGGTGCCACGCTATGATATTGAATGCCTTTCAAAAAATTAAAAAGCTGTTAAAAAAATTAACTTATGAGCAAAGGCTTTTACAGAATTGACGGTTATTATTATACGGTAAAAGACAAAAAATGCGTGGAGTTAATGACGACTGGCTTGAACGAACGGTCTCGGATTCGAGCTCGGAAGGGGCACGTTTGTACAATGTATAGCGTTTGTACCTGAATAATATATTTCTGTTACTTATCTGCATTTGTTTAGGGGAAGGAAGGGCAGAAAGGATCCGTTAAGAAAAAAAATAACAAACTTTATTAAAATAAGATAAAAGGTAAAATAAGATAAATAAGTCACATTAACATAAAATCAAACTTTGGTTAAGAATCCTTAAAATAAAAAAAACAGAAAAGTCAACTTATATGTCAAATGTCAAATTATTTTTATATCTATTTTACCTTCTCTATCGAGTCTTCAGAGAGAAGGAGGGAGGGGCATAATATTCATAAAAGCCATGATTGTGTGGGATCAGCAAAGTTTTACAATCGCTCGTTGGTCTCTTACATGATGAACAAAGATTATTATCAGCCATAGCAAAAAAATCGGACCGCTTCGCCTCCGATTCGGCAACCGTTTCGAATTCCGTTTAGTAAACGTGGCTGGAATGTTTGTTTTTTGAAGATAATAATAATAAGGTAAACGTCCCAAATTTCGGCATGTTAACGCTCTTACAACCTTAAGATTTTTTAAATTAATTACTAAACATGATATCTGTTTCAAAGCTGTGTAATATTATTTGGTATTTTGGTATTCAATGTATGAATTACATATGTAGTTGTAGTTTGATTTCTTATTATATTAATTTACTTGTGAACCTCTTTTTTGAAGCCTAATTCGTGGTATAATGTGGCTCTGCTTCTAAGTTCGTGAGCTCGTGGCTTCTGTTTCGGGATAAAGTTTTTTACAGTGAGTTATGATAATTTATTAGTAAAAACATTAATATTTAATAGGTTTAATAATGAAGAACAAGATAGTTAGATAGTAGACAGTCCTTTAACTAATTTACCAACAAAATTAAATAACTGCTCCTTTGTAAAGAGAAACCCAATCTCTGCCATGTTGTGAATCCATTTGAGTATTAATTCTTCTTCCTGCTACATGAGAACTGTCACATGTCACTGTACACGCCTAGAAGAATTTGGATCTATATTTTTGGAATTTCCTTTAAAAATGTGAATTCGGGTCACTTTTAATCTTATATTATAAGAATTGTATTGAATTAAACACATACCGAATTTAGCTCATAAGAAACTTAATTAAATACATTATTTGTTTTGTAATATACATTAAAATTTTCTTAATTATTATACAAATACATAAGCAACAAAAATGTATTTAGAATATCCCTGGTTCAGTAGTATCACGAACTAGGGGACACGAAAAATAAATAGCCGCTATTCCGTAAGTCGATTTAACGCAATTTTAAAGGAATTCTACGCTTGCATATGACTTTTTTCTAAGTCAAATCGATTGTCAAGAACAAGAACATAAGAATTCAAATAAAAAGTATATTCGTGAAAACTTTAACAATAAATATTGGATGCTTAGATAAATAATTAATATGAATTGGTCTAATTATGATCAACATGCATAAATCTTAGGGGGTCATTATTTATCCCCGACATTTTAGCGATACCAGCTAAGGGTTAAATTTTGATCAATCTTCATAATTACGGCCTGACTAAATGTTGGCATCACTATGGCCTAGGTAAGATCCAACGGATTACTTATGAGGTTAAGTAAAATGATATACTCCCAGAGGGTATCCCGACGTACTCAGTCGTTCCCACTATTTGTTACAACGGCATGGGTGCCTTTTGAGTGTTCTAATATTTATTGTCCTAAGTCAATAGTCCTAACATGATATTCCTTATATGTCCCCGTATTTGTTAATCTTTAGCTATAAATGTCTTTAGTTCTATTGTTGATGATCTTAACACTTGATAATCCTATTTTGTTAGTCTTATCATTTGCTTAATCATTCTATTAATATGAGTTTAATCAAAACTTTTTTATTTTTTAAGTTGAAACATTAAAAGATATGGCGCACGCAACTGCCGAAATATTGGATTTACACACCCCTGTAGATACCTATATCAGCTGAATTCAAATATTATTAAGTTACGAAGAGATGACAGAATTAAATTATTACATCTACGCCGGCCTCTACTAAACACTACACCGTCCAAATGTTATTATGCACAGTAATTATCGAATCTCGTTGCGACCTCCAGAAGGTTTTTGGGTCCTGTGTGATGAAGAGGCGCGGTGTATTTAGCTCCTCTCCTCTCGTACATATTGGAAGTGAAAGTGAATGAATGCCGGAGGCTTAATTAGAGAGGAGGACTTCGGCTGCGCTAGTCCCTCCGACACCGCCGCGTCGCCCGCTCGCGTCCGCGTCCACAGCTGCACGAGCACGCCGCCCGAACATCGTAAACGCATCACCACCCGCCGCCACCTATACTAGCAGAGGTACATGCTATGAACCTCGTTAAATCATATTCAAGTGAACCCTATGTTAAGATGTAAAAATTGTGAGTGCTGTTAATTAGGTGAAAAAGTCTGGAATTATCAGGACGAATATATAATTTTATTAATAAATATACTCGGTGCTACCAAAGTTGGCTATTATTAAAGTTATTCAGAAAATAATCTTAACAAAATATTTATTATGTTTTGTTTATTCATAAACTAATTCCACGAGTTTAATATTTTTAATAATCAGATTTAGAAGTCAACTTTTTCATATTTTCTAGATCCTAATTATATTTTAAAACCTCGATTGAGCTAAACCTTTATTAATAGTATTCAAATAACTCGTTGTTTATTCCATGTGTACTTTCTTATAACTTTCCCCTAAATCGACTATTTAGAGAAAACAAAACTAACTTTTTATAATCAAGTATTGCAAGTGTTTGCCTGTGTACCTACTAATTCAAGTCAGTCAGTAGCGCCAATTATAAAAGCCTACATAAAGAGGGAGCGTACACGACAGCACTATCACGGCCAACCAATATTCAAAACAATATTGGCAAAATTATGTCCCAAATCTGAAATTTCTCACACTTAAGCACAGCTTTTCACGCAAACATTTAAACTCGTAGCAATGGGGTCAGAAAGGCGTGTTTTGCTTTCACAAATACAACGAAATAAATTCATCTCACGTATCGATTGTCCTCGGCCATTCGAGGTCTGCATAAATAAAAGAAAGCGAAGTCATAATACGAACTTGTCGGGTAACGCGTAACCACTTTCGTCGTAGCTGTATGACAAGTGTGACCGCGTAATGCGTCCGCGGTGAACCCACTTCTTAGTAATAATCAAATATTTTTTCGCCATATCCAGATTTTGCTAAAAAATACCGGTGCTCTAAAGATTTTGCTAAAAAACTTGCTTTGAGATAATTTATCTAAGCAATTGAAAATAAACCTTTGTGTTGAAATGTTTTATTTATATACTACTATTACGTATTTTTATGTTTGTGGAAATAACGTTGACATGAAATTAAATCAGTGTGTATACGAGGCACATAACATCAGCAAGTAAAAATATTACAAGAACAACCTAATAGAAGTATCTAAGGCCACATATTCATTTGGGCACTGACTTTTGCATTATAAAAAATAAATAACTAGGTTACGTTAGACAATCCAATGTCTCTTCAATTTTGACATAGGCACTTTTTTGTATGTTTAAGCAACATGTAAATTTTGCATTTCGAATTTTTCCATCGTCGTTCTAATGATACGAAATTATAAACAAAAACTGGCCATTTCAAGTCGTATTTTGTTATATAGATAAAAATATAATTCTGTTAACAATGCAATATTGCAATGCACTGGAAAAGTTGCTTATTAAACGAAATCTCAGAAGAAAACAATAAGTAAAAATATATTTAACAGACAAAATTTTCATTAAAACGCTCAAAAAAAGAAAAGAATTAACTGCGTATAAATCAAAATAGTCAAGAATAAATCAAAAATTTAGTGTAACCCATACTAAGAAATAATGATAAATAGTCGCATTGCATATCTAGGTATAGTAATTATAAAAAGTTGTATAATTAATTAATTTCTCTTTTATAAATCTTCAATTAGGGATGAACCTACCTCGCAACGAAACGTGTGTAATCGCGTTGGAATTGAAAAATAATTTCTTTACTGAAAATAATTTCGAAAAAAATAATTGAAAAAGTTCTCCTCTGGTGAATGTTGAAGGTCAGACGTTCGTAAGCGTGATTAGTATTAATACTGTAAATATCTATCATGACGTCGTTGGCCTTATTATCAAAATGTTTAACTCTAAAAATTTATACAAAAAATATTTGCATATTACTATGAATGAATTATAAAATGAATAATTAGTTTTTCCTTTCTAAGTCTACTCGAAAGGTACACGCAGTCTGATAAATTAGGCTGACGATGTTTATATTTTAGGAATGTGTACATATTTATCATACTTTTGACAGTGGCCCTTCTACTGGACAGCCATTTTAAATCCTTTTATTAAATGGGCTTAGATATGTTGTGGATTTACAAAATGCTTCTTCTTTTATGAAGATTTTAAAGATTCTATTTTATCTATTTGTGTCGCTAGTGTAAATTTTTTCACCTGTATCCAATCAATTCATATGGCGTATCAATTCATATGACCACTAATGGGACACAGGCCTAATCTAATAGGGCCGTAGAGTAAATATCTACGGTATTTCCATCCATAGACAGAAATAAAGCCCACCACGCCCACTCGCCCGGCCAATGCAAATGAAACATCAATTTTATTCAAAATTATATAAATGGCAAAACTTATATCCAAGTTAATTAATATAACTGGTTTTTTCCACAGATGAGCCGGCATGTTGGCCTGGTGACGGCCGCTTTAATGGCCATGTTGTGCCTAGCAGAAGCTCAGCGCCGCCTGGCCTTGCCTGACCCTAGAAGTTGCGCAAATAGTACGTACCTCACCTATACATATTCGAACCATCTCGAACCTTCGAATCATCTTCACGAGATAATAAACATCTCAAGTTCGTGAGGCAAATGCTTCATTGAAGAATACCGATTTGAGATTGCAGTTAGTTTACTGATGTACATAGCAATGCCTATGTGAGTAAAACTCATACTCAGAATAAGGTTTTTGTAACCTTAAAAGGCCCTTAATACCTTGTGTGTAAAGTGACCTAATAGTTGTGTTCTACATATAAACAAGTCTTAGAAATGTAGCATCTTTACCCCTATCTTTTATTACATTGATTTGTGGCATTGATTATTAAGAAGGTATCATATTTAATAAGCGTATCTCACCATTTGTGCTGTGGGAAATGGCTCAGCTTTCGCAATATTGTGCCCGCATGAAAGGTGCGGCACCACCATCCGCCACCACTGCTGTAGCCGCAATTTAGGTGCGTACGCGATGACATAGCGCCACAATAGCGATCAATATACCTACATTCAGTCCAAGAGCGCTCTTAGCTCACATAATACAAACAAAGATCCTTTATGTCAATTGTAAAATACCTGCAGCCTCCAAAATAATGTTATACAATAGAATAATCATTCGCTAGCGTTTCTTAACAACTAAAACATGAATAGGTACTTACTTTAAATATTCACCACACAAATTTCACGCAGTAGTTTCCATTAAAACAGACTATTTTGAATATTAGTTACAGAAAAGAAGTAGACATAATGAAACATTGAAACAGAAGATATTCTTTGGGCACAACTTTCTCCTTAGTGTCGAGATGTTACAAGTTACGTTACGGTGCACCTCTCACGAACCCGCCTATTTACTTTCTTCAAGGTAGGGTACACGAACACAAACTGAAGGAGCTGATTATGTAATTAAATCCACAGCACTCTCAATTCGACAAATAAATACTTAGATCTTTCTACACCGAACCGCGCACGAAGATACCTATTATGTAGAGTCGCATTTAATTGTTTTACGGAAGAATTAGCAATTGCTTCCGGTACTCATGCGTTTACATTCCACGACGTAATATTTTTTGGCAGATATGTGCGAATTACTGTGTAATCGTATAGGAGGAGATTAGTTAGAGAGGTTCGGAATGGACACTTTCTAATTACGAAATTGACGCTTCATTGAATGACCTGACGACCGGCTTGTTATGATTGCATACAATTTCACGGGCCATAATACCTTCTCTTAAAGCGAGAGCTTTATTACGTCGTTATTGAACTATTATCTGACTAGACATTTATTGAATTAATATCGCGTTCCAGTAAATACTTACACATTAATGTCGCAATGAAGATTGAATGGAATAACTCAAATATTCGAGTACGTACAATACATAATTAAATACCTACCTACTGTTACAATTCCATATTCATTCAATAACTAATCTATTTGCCTATTTCTTAGAAATTGCATTCGTATGTGCACGAGTATTATGTGAAAATCAATTAATCAAAACAACAATGTATGAAATACAGGTACCTACCTATTTTATATAGTGTGAAAAAAGCTCAAAATTTATTTTTATTAATTCCATTAAGTAGGTACTTATTGTTCGTTAAAATGACTTTTTACAGATAAGTAGGTACATATACCGAAAATGCATTTCTTTTTATATTTCTATTAGTTATAATCGGATCCAAATATTATATATTGTAAACTATAGGATACCTATCATATAACCTTTAGCATTTTGAGTAGATAGTTGTGGTTTTTGACTGTACTACTTAGGTACTTAATTTTTGTTAATAATTCTAAAACAAAAGTTTATTAATTTTCTTTTCTCAGCCTGAGAGTAATGATGTGTAAAAGATATCGGTGTTAGTTGTGCAAAACATTAATTATACACCATTTCGAAATATCCTAAGACTAGGTCTGTCGACAGAACACTAGACAGGTTACACATTTCAATGCAGCCTTTTGTATAAAGAACTTACTTAGGTACCTTACTGATTTTCTGGGTCCGGGACATCATATCGAATTACGAAACTCGTGAGATCAAAATACGTTACATTGATCGTTCATCACATGACATCGAAAGTTTAGTGGCTGCATGACTTATGTAAAATAACTATTGAATAAGAAAATGAAAGCGCCTATGATTACCATTACTAAAATTTAGTAACAGTTATGTTCTGTCCCGAATTCATTGATTCTAGGTTTTCTATACTTTTACCTGATAACGGGACAGCAAGATCGGATTACGTATTTAATTTAATAAATTATGATAAATACGTACTTAAACGATTTCTAAATATAAATGGAGAGTCAGTAAATTTACCTCTAGATATGGAAAGAGATTAGGCAGCTGACCAAACATATATCAACTTACAACATTTTACGATTTTTAATAGCGGTCGCTCGTTGTCGGGCTATTTGCAGCATTTTGGCGCAAGTAAGGTCATTACTATAAAACTGGCTACGTTTTCGCAGCACCTTATAATTGTACAATAAAACACGCTTACCTAAAAGTGCTGTTCGATTGTGATTTTTCTTGTAGTTATCTTGTCCCAATAGGAAATACGATCTCTATTTTGTGATTATTTCTGATGAAATAAGTATAAATAATACTAGCAAGTGATAAATAAAAAACAGGTATTTTTAATGCCAAAACCCGATTTTGAAATCTTTACCTAAGTTATCAGTTTTTTATTGTACCAATGTTATTTGTTTTGTTTATTCGGAATAGAATATAGTACGTGCTTAATCATTATTTTAAAAAATATACCTGTTATCGATTAAGTTATATTTTACGCACAGTAATATAAAAAGAAGGATATTTTTTCAAATAATAACGAAAGCTAACCAGTGTTTAGGTTTGAACATTAAATTTAATACGCGTATTATGATTCCTTACTATTAATGGTGCATTCGATTATTTTTTTAAAGTCGAGGGTTGGTCTGTACAGGGGTCCGCCACTCGACATACAGGGATGCACGTGGAGTGTTGCACTCTTACTTCTTCAGCTGGGAACACGCGCCAACACGCAACTTAGAGGTGGATTGGCTCGACGCTAGGAACATTTGTCGTCGACACTGCATGGACGCTGTTTCACTCGAAACTCCGCAGGTAGGTCATCATTTTATCTATTCGTTAAGACACATCTTAACTTCCTTAGGAATAAATTTGATTGATTCGTGATTAGGAACCTGATCAATTGCATGAAACATCTGTATTGCTTATGTTTTGACCTAAGTATTCGCCTACGTTTTATATAATTTGTAAGTCTGAAAAAGCTTGCAAAACATACAACCTTGCGGGTCTTCATTACCTGATGATGGTCCAACGATAAAATTTATTTACCCACGTACAATCTCCTCTCATCACGTTCCAGGGTCATTCGTGATTCGCTCACTTTCCAAATTAGCACGATAACCTGAGGCAAAAACTTATTTTACAGTTTCGTAACATTTAATTTACTTCTATCTGAATGTAGAGGATAGTATGTAATTCGTAGATACTTAGGTCAAAGGTAAATTATATTTTGAGTTCTTGACACGTTATTGTAAGACGAATATTATTTCTATTATATGGGTATGTCTTTCATGTCACGGAAGTCTAACAAAAGGAATAGCTATAAATTACTAATTATTATACAACTGCAGAGAACCCCGGAAAAATAACAATGTATCTACATACAGCAGATAATATCAGTTCACACTTTTTTAAGATACCGATTCAAATGTTTGTTATTGAGTGAGCTATTCTTCGAATTGCCCGTGCCTCCTACATACGCGACATAGACGTAACTCGATTGTAACCTTTCATAATAAAAAACTTGCAAAATGTGTTATTGTATTCATATCACGTCTAAATATGCCGGTTAGAGTCATGCGGAATATACACATTTTCTCTAAATGTTTCCTGTCACGGTTGTCGGCGTCAACGAACTTTACAATACGTTGCCTTTGCCATTCGACTGCAGCAGAAAGACTCAGCTGTACCAACATCCGGAATCATGTGACGACCGATGCAAATAGCGTATCCACAATATTGTAAAATAAGCTATTATGAAAAACATACATATGCATTATGGGCGATTAGATTGATCCGATTTGTAGAGCGTTAAAGACGTCGTCGCGTGAAAGGGGTGCAATGGCCGAACGCGTCACGTTCACGACGAACGATGAGGCGCTGAGGCCGGGCAAGTGGCACACGGCACACATTCTTGCTGCAGCCGTGTTGCCCACTTCTCGTGCCGGACACACTCAACTATCTTCTATTTCCTGGCTTGCCTTAAGTATAAGTACATATACGCACCTATGTACGGTGCCACCTACATACTTTAGATTACAAAGTGTTCTGTGATCAAAGTGAAAACGTCTTGTTTTCACCCAATATAAAGTAAGTAAAGGCTGAATTTTACTTAGTTTCCAAATAACGATGAATCTTGATAATATAATGGACGGACACTCTAATGAAAAAAGTAAGATGAACAGTGATATATTAAACCCAAGATAAACTGTTGAATAAATAGGTGTGCAGTTCCGATTTTGAATGTAAAGACCATCAAAAGACATAAATTAATCAATTGGGGATTTTAGTAATTTCAGGGAGGTTAATGGACTGGTTAGCTCCTATGAGGAAAGTGCAATGGTAGAATTTTATAAAATATTCAATATCTCAAGTTAACGCGTCAATAGAAGCATAAACAAAACCAGAAATCCCTTATTGTTACCTGTTTGATAGGAATGATAACAACGGAAAAATCCGTTCTACGGTAAATATGTTAAGGCAACAATAAATAGAACTAACCGGAATCGGAGGAAAATATTCCGCTAGCTAGAATAGAATGCAAAATGTGTTTTACAAATTCACTATTTTAGGCTTATCGCTCTCTGTATCTCAAATAAAAGAGTACCTACTTGCCTGGATAGCGAGATGTGGGTTCAATCTCGCGCTGACTCCTGGGACAAATTTATTTTTTTGTAAGTAGTAATAATTTATTTAGATGTAAATAAATGTTACTTTTAGTTTCATGACTATAGTCAAATAAGTAACAAAATCACATGAAACGGTACTGTTACTTCTTTAAATACATTGACATGAAACCTTAGGTGTTATTATTTGAAGCATAAAAATCGATTATTTTTAGTTTATGTTTTTTTTGTATATAAGTATATTTATTCAATAAATCACGTTGAACGCCTTCCCCGACACTAAAACACAACCGTGACATCTAAACGAATACTTGTCCAAACAGTATTGTGTGAAATATAATGCATTAATTTATTTCCCCGTGACAGGTTGAAAATAAAAAACACAACTTTTAGTCACATTTTATCAATTTGTAATTATCCTTAACAAAAAACTATAAGTCGTCGCGCACTTTTGTTTAGAACTCTACGTCTCTATATAAAGAACCTTTATCTTACTTTTAACTCAGCGTTATTAAAAATATAGATCACTCGCCAATTTTTTCGTCGACTTTAGTTATGAAATAGGTTACCATGAAAAGCTTATTTATTTTTTATTGTACTGAGTGTATCTTAGGATAATATTTAGCCTATGTGCATTCTGTGGGTCCATTTGAAATATTGGCAAAAGAATTTTTAAAATTGGATGAGTAGTTATTTTGAGAGTAGGTACCTCCTAGTTCAAAACATAGGCTTAGGATTAACAACCACATAATGTATCTTCTGTAATTTTAAGACGAAACAGGGCTTCCTAACACGGTTAGTATTATACCGAAACTAAAACCTATGAAATGAAAGTCAGTTGCTATGTAGCAGAGTCAAAAGATACTGAAAAAAGGTGTTTTTTTACCGTAAAACATTGCAAATGCAATATTCATTTTATATTTTCGAAATAACTTAATAAAATATTTGAACCTAAATGTCTAAACTTTTCAGAAGCTCTGCTTGATATAAATTCGAATTGGTTTTAAATCTCAATGCATTTATATATAAAATTTTCTACGCCGAATAAATGTTTACGTTTAGCCCGGGATATTACTGTTTTCCATGCTACGTAAATATTTGTGGACTTTTCGACGTTCCAATATGTAACACGAACTATGATTTACAGGAAAATGAATTCATAAAGCAAAGAATAGCTCGCGGCAACGTCCGTTTCATCTGGACGTCTGGACGTAAGTGCAATTTCGCGGGTTGCGATCGTCCTGACCTGCAGCCTCCCAACGTGAACGGCTGGTTCTGGTCAGGCTCGGGCGCCAAGATTGGCCCCACCACCCAGCGCAACACCGGCGACTGGTCCTACACTGGTGGATATGGACAACCTCAGCCTGATAACAGAGAAGCAGCACAGGTATGATTGCGTCATTTATTTAAATATATATATACATACATTTAAATATTGTGCGGGCAACAGCACATCAACCTACAGCAAATTAATAAATATATAAGTTGATATTGTATTAAATGTTTGATACTATACGTTCAAAATTAATTGAGACTATACTTAGTAGTGATGTGCCGAGTCGTTGTTTTTTAGGATCGAGTCGACTCGAGTCAGTTTGTACGGTATTCGAATCATGACTCGATTCCGCGATTCGAGTCCAGTACTCGAGTTCTATGTTTGGTATTCGAATCTTGACTCGAGTCCTGGACTCGAGTCTAGAACCTCAGTCTGGGAATCCGAGTCCAGAACTCGAGTCTGTTACCGATTTAAGTACAAAAGGAAAAATTAGAAAGAAGTAAACTTCAAACAGTATCTAGGTTTAGCATAATAACACTACGAACATTTTAATGAAAAATATTTTTAAACATTAAACATAACAAATAAACATAGAAAACTAAGGAGATATCTAGGAACCAGAAAATTTCTGTTAATGAGATCAAGTTCTATTTGTTTTATTAATGTACTTATATTTTAGGTGTCACTTCATTGCTTAAGTAAACAGAAATCGAGTACGAGCGAGTCGAGCTAACTCGAATACTAGACTCGAGTCAGTTGGACTCGCATAATAGTTTCGAGACAGCGAGTACAAGATCGATTCTTCCTGACTCGAGTACCGGAATCGAGTCCGGCGTACTCGAATCAAAATAAATTGGTATTCGAATTGGCGAGTCCAAAGCAGGAATCGAGTCTGACTCGAGTCAAGCCATACTCGGCACATCGCTAATACTTAGGTTTATGAATTAGAAAATTATCTACCTGTTATCTGATGTTGGCATTATTGCAGCATGTTATGGTAACTGTATCTTAAAAAATGTTAAAAGCGTTTATCATTGGCTATCTTAAAAAATATCAAAATTTGTAATTGATCTGAAATGCCAAATGCCGTATTTAAAATAGATAAATTAATAGAATAAAATAGATAAAGTATAAAATCGATGTCAAGACAACTTTCCAGCTGATATCCTATTGATAAAAAGAAGATAGGCATTGTGATACCAATACCGACCTTCGCTTACCAGGCTGACTTTGAAAAGAAAGTGAAACGTCACGGCATGTTTACATCGATTCGTTTTACTAAAAAGTTTGCGTCATTACCAAACTTGAAAGTGTTCATGGAAATCTTCGTTCGTCGTGGTTCGTTTATAAACAGAAATCGGCTTTCACAACTGGTCGTTCACAAAGGCAGGCATGTAGTTGATGGGTACCAGCAGAAAAAACAGAGTACCATAAAAACGTGCCTTTTTAGATGTCCTTTTTTTCGATTCTTGGACGACATCTTATATGTTACTTTTATTAGGTCTGTTAAGTCTGATTAACTTTATCAATACAGCAAAATTTGATTTATAACAGTTATATTTTTCTTTCTGTTCATACAACGTTTAATCTTTCTTAAAAGCTACCCAAAATAAAATAAAAAAGTCGGATTTAGTAATTTCGGACATCTGTACTAAATCGAAAGCTATTGAATACCAACTTTACTTATAAAAAAATATAACTAGGTACCTGAGTATATATCTATGCAATGAGTGTGTATATATTGCACTTGGTAGCTTTACCTATGCATATACGGCTTATAGCCTTATAAATCCAGTAAATCCATCCTTATAAACGCCTTAAACTCCTTGCCTTGCCAGACTTAAAACAGCTGTCACATGTTTCGCAGCCACGGTCACAAAACCCTAGGCAAACTAGAGTTTGCTAACTAACAAACTAGGTAAATATGCCTGCTAGGTATGTATATCTAGCACGAACAATTTAGATTTGGTATTATTTAACGGAGATAAAACTAATTTTGAAATATAGTAATTTACATCTTAAACGTATATGTTGTGTGTGTATATAAATATAGATTGTATGCATGCGTATGCACCGTATTCTAGAGTCAAAAAATATAAATGCCGCAATTGAGGATTTCTTATTTCCTGCGGTACAAAAAAACACTGATATGCGATACGACACCTCAACTTAAAGTAAATTTGAGCCCGAAAATCCGATCTTTAGAATACTTAAAATGCGTTTTTGTTTATTTCACAGGGCAATGATGAGTCTTGCTTGTCTATCCTCAACAACTTCTACAACGACGGCATCAAATGGCACGACGTAGCCTGCCACCACGTAAAGCCCTTCGTCTGCGAGGACAGCGACGAACTTCTCAACTTTGTCCGTTCACGCAACCCTGCCCTTCGTCTATGAGTTCGCCGATATCACGTCAACTTATCTCGCCTTCTATTTTAGATGGCTGACATTGTACAAAATTAAGTGACTATCATTATTTAAGTTATTTATTAATTTAACAAAATACCATCTCATCGCTCCTACAGTACCCTAATTTCGGTGCTAATATAATGGTTTCCTCGAGAATCAAATATTTAATGCGACAGCTAGACCATACGTTATGTCTACAAAGCTGAATATAATTTTGTTTTAATATTAAATATACTAGCTGTCGCCATTTAAGGTCAGTCATCTTCTCTTAGGTACCTTGTATTCTCAACTGAATTATGTTATTATCTTGTAAAAAGTCTTGTTTTGCACAAAGTAGGATTAACTCATAAGTTTTAGAAAAAAATAAATAATAATACAAATTCTTTTTTTATTTCAATTTATTGTTTCCTACTTAACTGAAACTTATAAAACAAAAGAACCACAATAAATTACAGAAAAGATTTTTCCTGTTACACAAACATACAACTTATTATTACATTAACTATTTTTTTGGTAGAGCGTCCATTCTTGGTAATCGTACATGCATTATTTTAAATAGTTATATGTGAAAAGTCACATAATACGTCATTTAGAGCAGAATTGTCCTATTCAGTTTTTACTTAATCATCAAAGATTAAAAATAAAGATTATTTTATCTACACAGAAAAAAATTACAACATTTTTTTAAGACAAAGATTCGAATACATAAAAATAATTGATTTCCACTTTCATTATTATAGGATTTAATTGAAAATATTATGATATTATACAACAAGACAAAATTAAGCGTATTTAGCCTACACATTGCCAATTAAAATAGCAACATATGTAATTAGAAAGGAAAATAGGAAACTTGATTACTAATTTATTCAATTTAAATCGAGATTATAAAAATGAAATGTTTATGAATTAATTCAATAAAATTACATACATTAATTGTTAACACAACTTAACCTACATAATTCAACTAAAAAAAATTGTTGCGCCTTCCTATCCTGTACTAAAAAATCAAAGTAAATATTCCATAGACCACAGTGTTAGTGTAAATAAAGAAGAATGTACCCCGTTTCTAAAGGTACATATATTTAAATCCTTTTTTGCAAGATTCATGTCTTATTGATAGGACAGACCCAATTACTAAAACAATTGTTACATAGGTATGTTTCGTCATTATAATAATACAATAATAACACCATAGAAAAATAAACAAAGCTGCATTTTATATGTCAATATTTAACATTTTATAGAGTAAAAAATAATTATAACATACAAATAAAACTGAATTATAGAGGCAGTTCATTGCTTTGTCGATTTTTTAAAATACACTTTTACTTTCTAAAGAAAATATTAGCATTATTAATACACAGTATTTTTACGATGTCTAAAATACATATCAGCTTTATAAATTTAATAAAATTTCACACTTTATTTTGCATAATAATAAATAAATACAAGCAAGAATTTAATAGGATTAAAAAAATAACGATGCTGGCTAAATAAAAAATAGAAAACATCAAATACGTGTCAAAAAAAATATTAATCTTAGTTATCTACTATTGAAATACTAACTGGACTACAACAAATTTAATATTAAGGTGCTTACAAAATATTTAAATGTGATAAAGTCAATAACAGATCATTTTTGTTAAGGCATCATATTACAGGAATCTGACACAAAACGATTATATATTCAGTAACAAATATTATACTTAAATATTGAAACAGTAAGTAGTAACTAGGAAAAACATATATCAAACCAGTAATAACATTCATGAATGAGCAAGTTTAACATCTAACTTTTGTATTAAACAGCATTAACACTTGTTCCATTATTTGCTCGGCGAAATTATGGGGTTATGAGAATTTTGAATATAACAGGGAATGTCCAACTAGATAAACAGCTGGCATTTTTAAATGGATGGAAATTGGAGAATGGTATACGATTTCTACTAATTAAACGTCATCAAGATAGCACACCATTTTTTATTACCATGCATGATTGTAGCTATTATCTTTAAATATATATATGTTTTATTGTTCAAGGTATTATACGTTAGTAATGAATACTGTCGATTCTTTTATGATGTTGTAACGTATCTGTGAATGGCATAAGATTACATTAGTCGTGGCTCATGTGCCCCGCAGACTATTTTAATCTAGATAGTGATAGACGCGTCAAACTTCGTGGCGATCAAGATTAAAAGTGTAAAAATCAAGTTGCGAATGTATTTGGAGCGCAATCATGAAATCTGACTCGACAGTCACGATGAACATCGACAGTTTGCTCGCCTTATTGGACAGGGAGTTTTAATTGTAAAATCATATTTTATATTAAAATTTTGTATTATTTATATAGCTATGTCACTATTGGATCACTACATTCTTTATGAGTGCACTCAACAGTAGAATAAGTCACTAGACTAATAGTCACAAGCTTAATAATATTAGTGTCATGTTACAGAATCTGCCACAACATTACTATAAGTGGCGTTTTTAATCCTTCAGAGGAATTTAAACGTCAAATATAGTCGCTATTGTTAAATAGAATCCAAACCGAAATATGTAGATCGGAAGGTACCACAACCCCCATGGCAGTGCCGGATTTACCATAGAAGCTGAAGCTTCGGGCGGAAAAATTGGCTCAAAAAATTACCCAAAAAGTTGTAAAAATTAAATAATTCCCTAAAAAAAGGAATTAACGTCATTATGAACAGTGCATCTTATTTTAGAGGTCAGTAGGGGCGGCAAAAATTTTATAGCTTTGGGGCGTCAAATGTGTAAATTCAGCACTACCCCATGATATAACGGTACCACAGACCCGAGACACTATAAAAAAAAATTATCTGGATGTGTGGCAAACTCGTAACGAGTTTGCTATTTATGCGGTCTCACATAATTTCGCCGATCGCTCGCCCGCAGAGTAAACGTTAAGCGTTTTCCTTAGTTTTTAATGATTTCAAAGAAGAATGAGAGCTCGTTCACGCTCTTCTCTATTCGCCCGCGGCCTCTTGCAAATTTATGCAGTACTTTACTATGATTCTCTAGAACTTCTCGGTGGGAACGTTATACGTCACACTCACGCAGACACCTAACAGCCAATGTGAGTTACTCACTAACTCGCCCACTCCACCACGCCCACTGCCGTGCTGGCACCCTCGAGTCGTATGGGAACACCACGTGTGACTGTTCATTATTAGGTTGGCAATTAGATAACGAAGTATTTATTTAATTATAGGCGGCTTTATTTTAAGTAACCGAATTAGTGAAGCTTTATTTAACCCAAAATGTATGATGACGAGCGCATTCAAGTGATTAAATCAGTAATTAAATTCTTATAAAGTGAGTTTTAGACGAAGTAAGACCTAAAAAGATAATAGAAACTTAACGAAATAAAAACAATGCAAATTTATACAAAAAAATACTTAACTGATGCCTCTCACTTCCACCGAAAAATCCAATATTAGAATAATTCGTACCTGTCCGAACATATCAAGTGTTCAGCCATGCTCACAAAATTAACGGAAAAAATTTAATTCAAATATTTACTTTACCACTAAATTTTAACTTATAACTGAAGTCATAGTTTACAGACTTTAAGCGTTTCAATTGTGTTAATTACTTGACTACTTAATACGTGTAAACAAGTAATTATGGCGCGAGGCAGGCAACGTCGGCGAGAATAGTGGAGAGCAGCGGCTTGTCCCTGAGCGCGGCGGCCAGCTCTTCCTCGTCCCAGCACAGGCGCAGACGTCGCGAGCGCGCGCCTGCCCCTGCTCCCCCCACCACGCGCACCGCGCCACTCGCCTCCAACAGCGCGCATGCGCCCGACATCTCGCTCAAGTCCAGCGGCACGATGTTGCGCGCGGCCGCAACTCTGCAATGGTCAAACGAACCTCTATCATCGTCAGACTATTAAAGTGCCGGAATTTATATAGATGAATACAGGGAGGGTTTTGCAATTTGCGCTCAATAGGCGGGATAGATATTGCATTAAAAGACTATATTGAAGGGTATTAACTAAAATGCAGTCTGGACCAACGGCTTAAAGTGCCTCACGAAACAGGAGCGTTAGATAGTAAGTTTTTGGTTATCCATCCAACCATCCGATAACCAACCTGAATAAAAGTTGCATAACCCCCGCCATCGTAGGCAAAATACCCTAATCATCAAGCACTTTTTGACCGCCTACCTACAACGTAGGTATTAATATTTCCCCACATACAAAAGTTTAAGCGAGTTGTGGGGTTTAAATTTTATAATAAATCTACACTCGCGAGTAACCAAATCGACTAAAGCGCTACCTCTACATTCAAACTATGTTATAAATAAAAGTATACAACATTTTAACGAAAATAATATGTCATTTGAAAGCTTGAAACCTAAGCTTTAAAAAAACATCAACATTATTAAATAAAACAAGTACCAACATGTTCATCAATTAGGGCGTATGGGATAAATTACTCACTACGCTACCTGCGAGTCGTGCTACCCTCTACCCCTATAAAAACCCCCGTGACCCTTCAACCCTCCCTCTCAGTGCCGACCGACCCCCTTTTGGGAGCCGGTCGATTTTTCTATGCGCTCTCTCACCTAGGTGAGTAGCGCTTGCGCCTCCCCTCTCTAGAGGGGTGGTCGCCTCAGACGAAGGCTTATGACCTTTCCCGGGTGCAAGCCAATCGCAGGTGGTGTTTAGTCAGTACGAGTCTGACATAACTCTCGGGCCAGCTCGAAGTATCCATGGAGGATTCACCACCTCCCTCCCCCGTGTCCGGAGGGTGTATTTTGCATAAACAAAAATCAACCCTTACCAGTCGCTTATCAACAGTTGACCGATACACATGTCCGCAACCTGCATTCATTGTTTTCAAGAAACCATGGATACCACACCTTAAAAAGCCGCTCAAGTCCTTGCCTTATTGCAACAAGGACTCAGTCAGCGAGTAGTCGCTTCCCAGCTTCACTTGAGTCAGTCTGCTGTATCCCGAGTATACAGACGATATCAAGAGACTGGAGCATTTACTCGGAGACCAACAACCAGCCGCCACCGTTGTACTTCTGAACGAGACGACCGTTTCATTGTCTCAACCTCCCTGCAAAATCGCCACCTTACGGGTGTCTACGTGCAGGGCGAGCTGAGACGTGTTCGAGGTGTAGCTGTCAGTGAGTGGACAGTAAGAAGACGTCTGAAGGAAGCCAACCTGACTCCAAAAAGGCCTGCAACGGGCCCCAAATTGACTGCAGGCCACCGGCAAGCTCGGCTACAGTCTGCTCAAGAGCATCTCAACTGGAGGGTCGGGCAATGGCGGTCGGTCCTGTTCACTGACGAGTGCAGGATGTGTCTGCATGGCAGTGCTAGGAGAGGACGGGTCTACCGGCGTCCGGGGGAGCGATTTTCCCAATGCTGTTTCGCAGAAACCGTTGCCTATGGTGGCGGTTCTTGCATGATGTGGGCTGGTATCTCGTTGAAGGGGAAAACCGAGCTCGTTTTCGTGCCTGGAGGAGGCCGAGGAGGAGGACTGGCAGCTGATGGGTACTTCACAAATATTCTCCTGGAACTCCTAAATAGGTTGGCGAAGACTTCATCCTAATGCACGAAAATGCTCGATGCCACACAACTCGCGTTACGCAGCAGTTCCTTCGAGAAGTCGATTTGCGCACAATGGACTGGCCTGCGCTCAGTCCAAACCTAAATACCATCGAGCATTTATGGGTCGAGCTCAAACGAAGGATACGAGCAAGAAATCCAGCCCCTTCGAGCCTAGAAGAATTGAAGGCAGCTTTGTTAGAAGAGTGGGAAGGTATTCCTCAAGACACCGTCAAAAAATTAATAGGGTCGATGAAGAACCGACTACGAGCTGTAATTAGGGGGGGGGGGGGGGGCAATACCAAATAGTAAACCAATAAAAAAAAGTATACATGGATATTAATAATGATAATGTCTCATAAAAGCTGAAGTTTCAAGCTTTCAAAAATTCTTTCAATTAAAATGTTGTATACTTTTCGGTATTCAGTCCATTTTTATTAGTATCCCTATGTTAGTAGCATGTTTTCTTATCTTTAAAAAATTGTCCATGAAATATTATACACACTGTTATTGTGTTGGCGTTTCAAACATTTTTCACCTTTCAATACTAGTTAACCGCTAGTTGGTATTCCTAGTGCACCTTTTTGACACCACTTCCAGTTGTGCGGGCTCCGATAAGAGTGGGAAGCCAATCCCACAATTAATTTAATACAAATACAAATTTTATACAACACGAACATGGACATAATAGGTAGTGTTGAACCTATTATATCCATGTTCGTTTTGTATAAAATCCATCTCACACACATGCGGGACGGCCGAGAAATCGAAATCCCTGCTCGAGCATACCACGTATTTCGGTGTACCGGCGATGGAATACTAGCATGGTATCTTATAACTGGGTAGTTTACTCTCACCTTCGAAATAACCAAATCTAATTTATTATTTATTTTAAATGAAGCTCACCTTTTATAAACGTCATGAAGTTTCCCCATGACAATATCCCTATTCTTTCCTTTGGTCAGCATCAACATGAAGCTACACAGAATGAGTTTCTGCTGCATGGGAAACCCTTCCTCAACGTCGTTTTCCATCTTCCGCGAACCACCGTAGATATCATTGAGAACTTCTAACACCTGCTTCAATTCTACTGTAACTTGAGAATCCTTCATCATAGTATCGACCGATTGATTCTCATGAAACTTATTCCGCCTAGCTAATTCTATGACCCTTCTGCCAATATCTAGAGCTCTTCTCATATCACCAGATACAGCAGCGATTTTAGCTAAAAATAAAATTAGCAAAAATACAATACTGTTTATATGTAAAAAAGCAAGAAACAGAATTTGTTAAAGCAGTTTGACTGAAAATTAGTGGCTTGCTCAGATGTTTTCTAAAGAATAGACAAAAAATAATCAGCTAAACCTAATTTACCAGTCGAATTCATAAAGACAAACGTCCTAGCAGTTCTCAAAAATTAAACATTTGTATTTTGTTTATTATATACTGAAACTGCTACTTGCTAGTAGTAAGAAGTCAGGTGGACAATATTTACCTGCTAACATTTGTAAAGCCACGGGTGAAAACACGTTATTTTTATCTTCGTTTGCCAACACCGTCGTAAATATGTTTACGATCTGTTCCTTGGTGTAAGGTGCAAAATGCAGCGTTTGCGGCCGCAGAGGACATCGCGCTTGTAGCCGTGGCAAAGTACGTTCTGTCAAGTCCAATGCATTCGCTATGCCAATCAGAACTATGCCGGAATTCGGAATGGCGGGCCATTCGAATATTGTGTACAATACAGATTGACGTTTGCTGTCCAATTGGTCGATCTCATCTAAAACTAAGAGGCTGTAAAAATATGTAGTGTTATTTTTAATTATGATTATATGGCAAAGCAGTAAAATTTTGTTTAGACAACATTATGCATTACTGCCTTTGTCTACAGTTGGGGCGCAGGGCTTTTCTATAGGTAAAAACACTGTACCAAGAATGGGTCTTAACCCTCCCCTAGGACCCATTAAAGATTTGTGGGCGCTAACTATTGCATAAGCAAACTGCCTTCAGTTGAACAAAGGAGCTCGAAAAAATAAATTTTTGGTCACCCGTTTGTGCCCAAAGCACTTGGAATAGGCACCATCCAAACCCTGGGAGAGGTGGTGAATCCTGCATGGACATCTCGCGTTATGTCAGACTCTCACTGAGTAAACATCACTTATAAAGTGCCTAGACCTGGGAAGGCTATATAAGCTAAATAAGAAGCGCCCTGGGGGTCCGGGGCGACGCAAAGGACGAGTAGCTTATGGGTTTGTAGTTTTACAGGTAAACGTTCTTAGGAGATCGTCCTGAACGTTTAGATATTTTTTAAACAGCGTTTTGATACCAATAGATTATTATTAGTTAGTATGTGTCTACCTATGTATCTTATTGATATTAAAGTACTAGAAATTTTAATCACATAAATCTTTTTCATTACATTTTGCTTTAACACTTAAATTATACAGTTTTCGAAAAAGATTTGTTTATGCTAATTCATACTGTTTTACATAATAATCATCAAATCAAAACAAGGATCAATAAGAAAAAGTTCTAGAATATGTTAGACAGTAAAAGAAATTTAAAAAAGTGTAGATAACTATTTTACTCTTTGGTTGAAGTACCTACTTTAATAGCAGTTACCTTAGCTATGGTTCTTTATAATTACTTATTGATTAAAAATAGGAAAAGTTGAAATCAGTCTTCTAAAAATGTCTCCTGTAAAAACATCCTACTTTTATAACGCTATTTTCAAAATTTATCCCACAATATTTTGCTGTAGGTATATTTAGTTTTACTTGACTGAGATGGATACCTTGATTGAGATCACAAATTTACTACAACCTAAAATCAACTAGAGTATCTGACTTTTGTTTAAATATTTCATTCTTAGTAGTAGCCCGCAGCCAGTTTTCCAGTATTAAAAGTATATCTACACTAATATTATAAAGAGGAAAGATTTGTATTTTTGTATGTTTGCAATGTATAAACTCAAAAACTACTAAGCCGATTTCAAAAATTCTTTCACCATTGGAAAACTATATTCACGCTGAGTAATATAGGCTATATTTAATGCTAGAAAAATGTAAAGAATTTTGTCCACCCGTGCGAAGCCGGGTAGGGCCGCTAGTGACATAATATGGGCAGAATATAAAAATGTCACTAACATCATTTTATGCTTCTTCCTCAAATGTGTTTCGAGTGCACTAAGACAAGCTTTTTCTGTAGTCCCCGATGTATCTAATTGTAATTCTTTGCAAATTCTGTTGTAAATAGTCCTTGCAGATTTCATCATTGTGCAGTTTACGTACACTTGTTTATATCCTTTAACGACCTGAAAATTGAATGAAAATATTAGATTCTAAATATTTGAGAGTAAACTAAATTTTTAAACTTGATACATGTATAATTATCTCACCTTTGGTAATTTTAGTATATACGATAAACTCGCAGTTTTGCCGGTACCTGGTTGACCTGATATGTATAATGACGCAGATTGTTCGTGGTTTAGCTGCTCGTCAAGGAATTTTTCTAAAAAATCTATTTCTTTTTCTCTACTTGATAGTGGTCTTGTAGACTCACTGAAAATGATAAGTCATTTTATGCGTTGTATATAAGAATATATTTTTATCCCAGACAAGGAGATAATAGATCTGAGTCCATCGACTTAGCGTTATGAATCAAAGCGTGAAAACGTAGCGTTTTAAAGCTATACCGTGTGCAATTTGTGTACATTTCGTTATTGAAACCCAGAAAGGCTCTTTTCGCTTACTTGTCATAACTTCGGTAATTATTGGAGCTGATCATAGTAATGTTGAAAAAGAAAACTGTTTTACTCATGAAAAACTTGAAAGAAAATATAATAAGAATGAAATTGACAAAACACTTTTTTTAACTAAAATAGGTGTATAACGCGTTTGACGTTGTTATCTTAATAAATAAAACAAACTGATTATAACAAACTTCTAAAGATTTTTTTTTCATGAAATGTTCTTAGGGAGTTATTTTTATGACGTATTCGATTTTAATCCTTTTTTCTACGTTTTAAGTCTCAAGCGCGCTATGACGCTAAACCGAAAGGATAACAAGATGCCTCTTTCAATCATATTCCTCATTCCACAAGATGAAGGAAAAAAAATATTAGCATTTTTTTAGAGGATTTTTTTAATTTGGTTAAGTACAAAACAGTTGTTACTCTTTAATATGCGGTAATAAGGATGCTTAATTAGTTTATTATATAAATTATTAAATTATCAAATTTTATTTTATTAACAAATCAAAAAAGTATTCTTCAATAAGCAACAGTGCTATATTATAAGTTAAAATTCTATACAGAAATAAGGGCTAATAAGAATTTCATATTATCCACAAAGCTGACATTCAGATATTTATTAGCATTTCTCTTTTTCAGGGCTAATATTGTCATTGTTCATTCATCAACAAAGAAGGTGAAGTAACACTTTTCTCATAGCGATGAAACTCTGGCGTTGAAACAACTACCCATCTAACTATTTTCGCTGCGTATTGAAATCTTTAGTAATGTAACATAAGCTTATAATAACCAAATTAAGTTGCACGTAATATGCGACTATAATTAATCTGCTTACCTGAATCCCAAAACAGTGGCTTCTTCATTCAAATTTAAATAGTCGTTTTCATCTTTAACAACAATTCTATCATTTTTGGAGATTTTAGTAACTATACAGCTTTCTGAAATCAACATCATCTTTAGTAACAATTGTAAAATTTGTAGAGTCTCAGTGCTAGACAGCTTTTGTGGTGGGGCCTTAGGGCTACGTGCTAGGAATCCCGCTTCGAGAGCTAACAACGCACAGTGTTTTACAAACCCCGATTTTGTCTCATGGCCTTTTTATTGTTAAAATCGTTAGTTTATATCATTCTAAACACTACAGTGAAAATCCGGCATCGATACGACCTTTAGTTTCGACAAAAAAAATGCAAAGTTTACCATATCCGGGTCCGGGAAATCACAATATAAATAAAAAATAAAATTAACGATTATTAAAAAAATATATTAAACGTATTGTTAACACTCATAACAACAAACATTCGGCCCATTTTTGGTATATATATACACATAGATAAGTAATATCCATAGAAATATATATAAATATCCATAAATCAGGTACATACAAAATGTACAAAAAAATATAAATCATACCCTTTGAATCATGTGTTTTGATATGTCGCTTTTGGGGAATGTTGCTTATTATTTCTTCATTTTCACAATTCGATTTGTTTCTTTTATTTGCTAATGTTATTTTCTTGCGCGATTTAAATGGTATTGTTGATTGTGGTACCGACATCTGTAAAACAAACAAAATAATATAAATAAACAGTTAACCTATGTTAAAACTGGGCTATAGGTAATAGGTATCAAGTAGAGGTAGGTACCTGATAGGGGGCATGGCAACAAGTAGAAACTGTATAAGCAAGCAAATTTAAGCTAAGTTCAATCATTATCAATTTCATTAGCCAACCATAACTTGTTCATTAAATCTAAGAACACAAATTTGTTGTTCGTGTGTTTGTCTGTCCGCTCTTTTTCCCGCTCTTTTTCCATTGTATACGCGTTACCGGGTCAGCTAGTTTTATATAAAAACTCAAAACTATTTATTACTGAACTAAGCACACTAACTTATTAGCAAGAATATATATTTTCAAATAACACCGACTGTGCATATAGGTGCGCACATCCATAAAGTCAATAACTAATCCACATAATTTGTACCATAGGCAAGATTTTTCGCAGAATAACAAGCCATTAAAGTATACGGTGTCGCATGGGTAGCGGAAGGCGAACATCTCATTTCATTCCCTTATCCCAATTTAATCTTATGTATTAAAAATATTTATCAAGTTCTGAACATTATTTTATGTGAAACTACATTACTAAAAGAAAGCATGGCTTATTTTTACACACTTATATGTGTTTCTTTAATACTAATAGCATAAAACTGTTAATTCTTAAGATTTTCCTCCAGTCCCACCGGCCTCACTATAGAAGATGTCACAGGTTGTGACATAGCTTAATGTGAGTCTAAGTTGTTTTTTACCCCTTTCGTGTTTAACTGGCATAATCTCACAATAACATAAATACATATAATTTTGACTATTATTTAACTTTTTAACCGCCAGACTACATATCAGTTGTCGAGCCCGGCTGAAGAATAAATGCCTACAACGAAGAGGGATGAGTACTTAACTTTTTCAAGGTCGATACTTCGTTACAATAATTATATATGTAGTTGAGAACGTGGTTAACTAACAACTATTATGTTTAGTAATTAATATCAATAACAATTACTTTGCTCATAATTGGGGGTACCAAGTTTACTCGCGGCCGTGGGATTAAACCCTCGATGTCCCACACGTGGTGCTAAATTGGTAAACCCCTTTCAGGTGGCTTCGGACGCAGTGTTACCAGCCACCAGACTAAGACAACATTGCCAAACTGTCCCAACCGGTTGTGTTCCAGTGGTGAAATCTGTTTATGTGTGGTGAAATGTGGCTTACATTGGAGGACGGGTCAGAACAGTTGTGCTGGTAGCAACGGCCGGTATTTTGCGATGGGTAAGGGCAATGCATCGGATATCCAAATTCGGAGAGCAGCGGGATCCGAGGCACGGTTCTTCCGCTGGCCGACCGCAGATAATTGGGGCCCAAGTAGTGAGCTAGGTACTCACGAAAGGCTATCCCGCCATCTCGCGAAAAATCCTAAGAGTCACCATCGTGCAGGTTGGCGCCCGGACGAGGACCCGATGGACAACTTTGGGGGCGCTCGGTCGTCCCCGCGGTCTCCGGTTTGGCTATCCCGTGGTGTGGATATACATTTCGAAGAGTGTGCAGCAGAATTGCACAACCTTGTTCCGCAGTCCCCATTTTTCCATCGGACAACCTGACTTACAAATAGGCGCCACCATTATATGGTTGATATACCAAAGAGTAGCACTAAGCATTTTAGTTCCAATTTTGTGATGCGTACAGCTAAGGAATGCTGAATCTGTGTATTCTGACAAATACAATTTAGGGGTGTTCAAGTCACAAGTGAATATAGATACCTTCTGGGTAAGCGCGTCAAATCCTAGATTGCATCGTCGCTTACCATCAGACGAGTGATCAAGCTCCTGCCTATTTAGTATAAAACAAAAATTGTCCAGAGGTAAACTTCGACACTTTTATTCCTAACATAACAGTAGGACGCACAAATTCATGAGTCCTCTGAACGTAGGTACAAGTATGAAAACGGAGTTCAAAATATTTGCACGTGCTCTAGATACAGTTATGTTAATAAGTTCTATAATGCGTATTCATTTATATGTATTTTTGTTTACTGTTGGTTATAAGAGTTAACAACAAAAAGTAACCAAAAATATATTTTATAAAATAACAATAACAGTTTGCCTCATACTTCAAGACCGTAACGAGGAACTGACTGAACATAAGCCTACTACGCTTTTCTTTTTCGATCGATGTCTTTGCTAGTATGAATAAAGCATAATAAACTCTATAACCTTTATTACACACATTTTTCAGTCCAATAATTGGTCAATCTCTAATCCTAAGAATTTTACATTGTTTGCATTTGCAATTTTTTCTCTTAGTAATTTATATCTCAGTTATTAATAGAAGAAAATCATCCTACGTATCGACGAGCGAAGACTGCGCTGCAACCAATCAGAATCACCGTTCCAGAGTGGTCGTGTACGCGATTTCACCGCGCGGCGCGATCACGCCATAAAGTTGCGAATTCCCTACCAAAGACATCTCAACCGTACTACATATAAATTAAAAAAAACGATGTAATAAAAAATACCTCTACATCAATATAATAAACTCTTCGTCTGACATAAATTCTTCATTTTCATCGCTTTCTAGTATTACTATTATTTCTTCAGCAGTCGTCATGATATATTTCAATACATACACGAACGTAAAACTAAACGTATAAGTACAACACCGATGGAAAATTCTGGAAGTCGGCACTCGATTATGACGTATGAAGTGTTCATCTAAAGTCGGATAAATCCGACCGTGTCGCAGGGCGTACTAACAATATAAGTTCCGAAATATGTAGGCTAAGTATGGGAATCATCAAAGCATTCGCTGATATTTACAAGTAAATTTGCCTAATTTGAAAGGAATTAAATGAAATACACAAAAATATCTGTAACGAACTGTTTAATTGACAATTGTTTTCCGGTTAATTTGTCAGTATACATGGAAATATTTTAATTTACGTTTATTTCTATATCGGTAAATCTGGGCACATGCCCCATCCCTAATGTCGGATTTTGCCGACACGGGCGTTGTACATTGTATACATGTAGTTATATATTAGTAATTCATTTAACTTCGCACATCATTTTTAAGACTTCCAATTAAGAGACTCAAGAGTATTTAATTGTAAAATATTTACCGAAACATTTTTTTTATAAAATAGAGCGTAATTAAATAAATAAAACAGCTTAAATGAGACGGGGTATTCGGTCGTAAATATACGACCCTGGCGAAATTGACTCGAAAATATGTGTCGGATTAATCCAACGGAAGTGCGTTAAACTTACGCAACTTTAAATCTAAAAAATAAGAGTCAAATTAAATACTTAGCAATTTATTTTTAACAATACCATTTTATTTTAATAAAAGCACGTGTCAAAATACATCTTCAAATTTATCAATTTCACTTCCGTATGCAACCGAAAAATTTCAAGCAAAACTTACAACCTATGTCAAAACTTACGTGTAATCTTGTAATGCAACGATGTACTTAACAATTTTGCACTGTTCAGACAGTATATGACTTAACTTTCTACATCATTAATTTCATGCCACATAGTATCTATAAGCAATACAATTTAAATAAATAACAAATTAAAATAATGAAAGGTACACCAGAACAACTCACAAAAGGAAATTTTCTCAACATTTAGTATTAAACTTAACCATTATATTTAGACACCTGGAGAGTACAAAAATTCGTACCAACCCCCATTTAAAAGCTTTTCATATATTTATACTGATGTGACTATGAAAGATAATTTATATTTTTAAACAAATTAGCCCAAATTTTGAAAATAGCAATCAGAGATCTAGCTAATAAGCCAAATCTCCGTCTCTATCTGTATAATTCAGTAATCACTTGTCGGATACAAGTCAGACAAGTTCATTTAAATGTAATGGAACATTTGAATAAACATACATTGCTTGAAGTACTATCATGTTTTGCGATCTTAATAGCTACGCTTCGCTTCTAGAAATTACAATAGCGTGGCTGCTATTGGAACATAAAACCATTAAATGTGAATTGTTACAAGGAATATTTTAGTTTCAATAACTTGACATTTTGTGCATTTTATGAATTAAAATTGAAATTGGAGATTAAAAATTACATTCTGCAAATATATACCTAAGTAAAATAGAAAATACATGATAAAATAGCACTCGATTTCATACTGTCTTGACATTTGATATATTTTGGTAATTGATATAAACAAAAACTATAAAAACAGCTAAATTCTTTACATTATGCAATAATTGATCTTGACTAACATAATTTTTAAAATTAACAAATTATTTTATACACACCATGTTATAGCTACATTAATATAACTTAAGAACTACATTTTTAAAACATTTCACTGTTGTTTGTCTTTTCCATTATAATCGTTTTGACTTTGATGCGCCATGTTCGACATTGATTTAATAAGATCAAACTGTCTCTGAACTTTAAGCCAAGCATTAACTTCCATCTGCCTTAACAAATGATGAGGTGAAGATATAAGTTGTGGTCTTGCAAGATAATCTGCAGTAGTGTTTAAGGAAGGGTTAAGTGGCATTGGTGGTCGTATATTGCTCACCTTAACTGCAGGCACTAGAGGTTTGATTGGTTTCAGACCAGACTTAGATGGTCCAGGTGAAATTTTTGAAGATTCGTTTTTTGAAGTATTCAAATTTGCTATTTGGCTACTTACGATTGAATTAGGTTGACCAGCATTTTGTTCCAAAGTTGTAATTGCATGTTTATCTTCAGCAATAACCAATTTAGGAGAGCAACTGGGCGAACGTGTTTGGGATCTTGGTGATGGTTGGGGTGCACTAGGCGAATTATGCACTGGCATTTGATAGTTTGGAGAAGACATAGTTGGCCCGGAGTGACTTGATTTAATTGAATTATTTTTAGAGGTTTCTTGTCTAGAAGGATTAGAATGTGAAGAATATGTTTTGTCATGTTTTACTTGATTAATGCTATTTCCAGAAGGTACTCTTATAGGGCTCACTCCAGAAGTTAGCGGTCTATTAGTTAAACCAGAAAATGTATTACTTTGAGACATAGGCATAGACATACTTTTCGATGGTAAATTTTGTTGTTTTGCCAAATTAGCTATTGATTGCATTGTTTCTAAAGCTTTGTCAAAAGTTTGTTGTGTTCCCACTTGGCTTTGTATATTATGCGGTGTAGATAAATCCAAAGCAGAACCAGTTTTAACTTCTGATATTGGAGTGCCACTAGGATTGGATTTATTTCCAGCACTAGCAGACTTACCTAACACATTGAATACTTTAGGAGCTGGTACCAGCTTAGGAACTTGTGTTTTAGCTTTTGGTAGTTTTGGTTTCTTTTCTGTTTGCAAGGATTGTAGCTGTTGCTCAAATGTTTGCTGAAATGTAATAGGTGCTGAAAAATTACCACTTACTGCTTGTTTCCCCAATTTAGTGTCAGAAATGGGTTTTAAATTGGGAATCGGGCCTTTTGCTGAGACCTCTGATGACTTATTTACATTCTTAGACTGGGAAGTATTAGCTTCAGATTTATTAGGAGTATTTATTTTCACCTCAGAGTTATTTTCTATTTTATTAGCTTTTTTGGGATCTGTGTCAGGTAATTTTAATATTTCAATATAATTATGAACGGGTGGGCTAGGGACTTTATGAGCAGGATTATTGGTAACACTAGATAATGTTTTATTAAGTATACTTTTTTTTTGATCTACACTAACAGCTTCATTGGGATTGCGAGCATCTAGCTTCTGATCTGTCAATGTGATTGATAACGAAGATGGTATATTAATATTACATGAATCAAATATGGACTTCAATGGATCTCCAGAGCCTTGTCCATTGTTTGAATTGCTTAAAGATGTTTTAACTTGAGACAAAATTTTACTTCTATCTATGGTGGGATCACTATTGTTGGCCAACAAATCCATTCTTACTTTGTTAGGTGGGTGTCCTTTATTTTGTGGAGATTGTGTCCCTAAAGTGCTTGGCTTTAAGTCAGGAATTTTTTTTGTTAATACTTTTTGGACATCAGGTTGTTTCGAATGTGCCGATGGAGTATCTAACTTTGGTATTTGCAATTTCAGCGGAGACACAGTTTTCTGAGCAGGTTGGTTATGTGGTGACACATCTGTTGCTGGTTTTCGTTTAGGTGAAGAAGTGTTATGTTGAGATACTGGTACAGCTCGTTTCACACTAGGGCTGTCAGGATTCTGATCGCTAGCCAGTTGATGTAGCTGAGACTGTGCTTTAGTTTCCTTCACAGGCAATGTTGATGTAGGCATTGCAGTGGCAGCTTGAGGTTGTGACTGTTTGGTTGTACTTTCAATTTCTTTCACCTTAGATGAAATGTCTGACGTTTTAACATTTTTAGAAGGGGACTCACCAATAGAACTTAATCCACTGACAGGTAAACTAGGTAATTTCGTTTTCTCCAATTCAATTTTTAGTTTTTTTAATTCAGGTGAATTAGATGAAGTTTCATGCTTTCTTTTCAAAGAGTCCTCAACTTTTGAAGTTAATGCTGGTGGTTTTGGAATATTTTCTGCTGATACTATTTCTGCATTTATTTTTACTGGCAAACCTTTTGCAGTCATATTATTTTTGGCAGTAAGTTCGAAGGAGTTTAAAAACTGAGATTTCTCTACATCTTCATCATTTTTTTTATGTAATGATGTATTACTTTTACTTGATGGTACCTTCTCTTTTATGTTGGTGTCTTTATTTTGTATATTCTTATCATTTTTCTTTGTCATATCACTACTTTTTTGAGAATTGTCATCGGGCATTGGACTTTCTGCCCCGGATGAACCTTCTGAGACTTGATCGTTAAGATTAGGTGCTGGGCTATTAGTATCTTCTGTTGAAGCTGGGCTTGGCTTTCTATCATGAAAATCTGATTTTTTTCTATTTATATCAAAAAACCTATTTCTAATAGCAATATAGTCTTTAATTTGATAGAAAAAACGCATTGGTTCATTTCTTTTCCAATTGTATATGTATGCAATATCCATTAAAGTATAATAATCAGGCAATGGTACTCTTTTGTACAATATATCAATGGCATATTGTGTGCTGTCAATATCAAACTTCATACTAAGGAATTTCTTGAGATGGCTTATATTTACAACTGCCGGGCACTGTAGATATCTTCTAGTACCAGCTGGGGTAGGTTGAGGTTCATTACTATCTGACGATTTACTGGATATACTATCTGAATCTGTAATGTCAGCATACTCTAATGAAAACGAAATAACATCTTCAGGGCTAAAAATAATCCTTTCTGTATCTTCACCCCTCTGTTCAGGTGTGGCAGAAGCTGCTGGTCCAGGTCTAGAAGCATAAAATTGCTGACGTCTCTCCATTTCCTTTTGAAATAACCCAGGCACAAGTTTGTATACAATGTCCTGTAGGGCCTTATCTAACTTGATATTAGGTTTTGCTGAATTTATCATCATCTCACATACAGGGCAATAACTTTTGACTTGCAAATGTTTTATAATACAGCTTCGACAAAATGAATGTAAGCATTCTACAATAGTGGTGGCGTCAATATAATAGCCCCGACACAATGGACAAGTTATATGTTCATTTACTTCTCCCAGCAATGTTCTTTGAGGCACTACTGCTATACTGCTTTGAGCAGTCATTTTCACGAACTTTTTCTCGGGTAATTTATTAGACGTAACCATTTTTATTACATTACAATATGCAACAGCGTCACAAAATAATATGAACAGATGTAAAGTCTCCGAACAACACTCACAAAACTCGTTCTTTAAAAGCACAGTAAAATTTTATGGCATTTACTAAAATTCACAGCTTTTAATTAGCAATAGTATATAGAATAAAAAAAGAAATAATCATAATTCGCTGTTCTCGATCTCTTCTCTCCTCGCCATTTTTCGGGCCGACTAAAAATACCTACTTAGCTTTATGTTGGTAACACTGTATAAACACAATAATACATGAACCTAATCTTTTCATCAACTTAGCATTAATAACTACCTATAACGATTCATGCAAATATTCGAATTACTGAGGCAAAATATTTTCTGAATACTTACATTTTTAAGGTTCTTGGAACACTGCTCAATGAAATACGACTGTTTTTAATATAACCTTTTCTTTGATACAATACACATAGGTACTCTCAGTTCTGGCGCGAATATTGACAGATTGTAAGATGTTCTGTTGTTGTTAGGGACTCAAACGGTAAGGCAATGGCTACAAAGCCCATACAGCCTCATTATTAGTAAAGTCTATTCTTAATTTGATGATGAATTGATGATGTATAATTATTAGAGCTGACTTATGCATGATGGATGATCAATGTATGAAAGCTGAATAATAAAATAACCCCTTTCCTTAGATGTCAGTAAAGGCGTGATTTTACTGAAACAACCGACGACTTCTTCAGAGTGCGAGACAACAGACTTCAGAGAGAACTTCAGAGAGAGAGATAAGACTTCAGAGTGTCAAAAGACAACTTCTCTTGTTTTGCTGTTGTGATTCACTTACCAAAATTTTGCATGTTTATGAATACTTGGTAGTTGATAATTATACATCGTTATAGCGCGGGATTTCTCGGAGCGACAAGGGTTGACACGTTTAAATAATCTTTATTTATTTAATCTTTATAACAAGTTTATGTATAATACTTTTTATATTTATTTTCAATGCTGCCAATGTTATTTATTTTACTAATGTTATTTATTTTTCTCTTCATTATGTCTATGTATATACCCAATAAGGTGTAATCAAATTATATTTTATATTAGAAATAAAAACACAACACAACTTCAGGATATAAGTCAACATGTCATTATAAAATTAATACAAAATAAATCTGCACTCAATGTCTATTGAACGGAGCATTACCTTAAAGTTCAAAATACAATTAAAATTAAATAAATTGAATTGCACAATTATATCTGTACAAAACTTGTTTAATCTAAAATAATAATAAAAAATAAATGATAAATAAAATAAAAACACAATTGACATGTAAATACCGTTAAATTAATGAATTAATCATTTTAGTATAAAAACCTCTTTTCTTCTATTTTTAGTAAAATTATCAAAATCTTTTCAATGCTGCTTTTCTTTTAATTCTCCTTTTTTTTATTTAGCATGGGTTCGCTCTTGATTCCAATCAAGCCCGGGGGCCAAGACAAAATCCAAGATGGAACGGGCTAACCCTGAAGGTGCCTATTGACCTAGGCCTTGAAACCGGCCGGGTTATAAGTACTCTAAAAGACACGCAGGGAGGGAGCGGAACTCCTTTGATATGCGCATCATGAAAGATGTTGAGACGCGCTTGGTACGACAGGTAGGAAAAGTAACCAAGAAAGAGTGGTAACCCGCAGTGCATTTGGAGGTCTGATGGAAAAAGGGAGATGGCGGGATGAGTACATGCAGTTCTTGAGCTCACTCTCCAAAGTACATTCTGTAGAAGACTAACAGACAGGCAATTTTACGGCCGTAAGCTAAGGTGTGAAGTTTGCTCTTCACCAATTTGCTGTCACTAATCAGCCTCTTAGCTTTGCGCTGAATCGAGTCCAGTGCAGCAAGTTGGTATTTTGCTCAACCGTCCAAAAGGTGGCTGCAATATACATAACATCTTTCTTATAAAGTCTTATCTGGGACGCTCGATTGCCCAAATATTTTATAACTTAACGTGCCCCGTAGTTCGCGTCGAGAAGTACTTTGTAGTTTGACGTTGTGTTACCAATTGTTATTAGAACCATTTCGTCTACCATGCAATTAAACAATTCAATATTTTGTCGAATGACTGTGACAGTGTAAGAAGTCGTCAACTAATTTACAAATCTTTGAAGACAAAAGGTTTATTTCAAACTACCGAAAAACTTTGTAGTACTAAAGATCATCTAAAAACCCCATAGATATTTTTGAACCTCAATTTAAAGCCAAACTGGCCTAATCAAATCTGTCCATAAGTGTAGGCATTAGGAAAATGTTTACACTTATTGGCCATTTTCTATCTACCAACTTAGTCTAAGATCCTTGAGCGCTTAACACTTTAGAGACTTCTCTTAGACTTTAACAACCTTCTATCATTCTCCCAGTAGATACGATTTTCGAGGCGGACTCCATCATAACCACTCTTGATAATAGAAGGAACGCATTGATTATATATTATTTTCCTAAACCTATCGAGGGCCTTCAATAACGTCACAATCCTACTCCCTGATCGAATTGGAAAGGGTTACTGATAATGCCACCCTGTTTCTCAGTAGGGATACCGGATAAATTACCTTTGACCAGCGGTGATTTGATCTGATCAAAGGACGGTTGAAAGGAACAATAACACCTCTAAACAAAATGGATGGCATTCCCGATTAGAGTAGATCAAATTCCAGCACTAATATCTAACTAAAAAGTTGTGGTTCTCGCCAGGTGTCGCCCCCATGCGGGTTGCCATGTTGGTTGCTGACAAGAACATAAACAATATCTTGCTTTATTATTGTAGCAAAAAATTACTTTTAAACCTTAAATTCATATTTTTCTTGCAGAAGAAGTTCGCAGGTAAATCTACGTTTTTGGGAACCTGAGACACGTTGCAAATGGATCATTTGCCTTGTTTTATACCATTTGTCGCTAATTACTATACCTTGGATTGGCATGGCATTGGCGCAGGCTTAACATTATTTCCTTAAGATTGCTGCAACGGGGCTTGCTTATCACCATCCTACAGCTGCGATATACCAGAGAATGGGTTATACTTACTGTTAGGCAGACTTTCTCACGAAAAATTATATAAACAAACTTTTCTGAAATATAATACGATCCTGAAAAATCAAAAGGGAGGCGGCGTACTTCTAAGGTTTGCTTTCAATTTAACAACTTTTTTCTATCAGCTTTCTGAATTCTTTCATCTATAATAAACTCGATTCTACCCTGAGAATCTATCTGCTACCTAAATTTACCAGTAGATCCCAAATATATAACAGTTATGACAACACTAAAAATCTTATCGCTCCTCCACAGTTGATTCCTGTTTCAGACCTTCCGCCTTACGCCTCGTAGTAAAAAAGGTGATCAAATAAACTTCCATTTACAACACAAGACAGCCACATATAAATTACACACTCGCACGGTATCATATTCACTTTTACGTCTTTTCTCGCACTCTCAATGAGTCCACGATGACGTGTCAGTAAAAGCCCAGTCCTTCACCGTAACCTAGGGGATGGGATTATTTCATTATTCATTCATCTTCCATTGGTATCTATCATCCATAGATGAGCTTTCATCATCGCTCATTAGTATTTCATGGAGATGTTTCCAATTTAATGCTATATAATTGATAATAGAAATTTAAGTAATATCAATAAAAAATGTGAAAGTGCGTCTGACGCCACATCACCTATACTCTATCCATTTCGATCTGAGACAAAAGGTAAACAAAGAATTTGTGGTTCTCAAACTTTTTTATCTAATTTTGGGATAAAAATATGGTATATTTAAGGGTGTTAATTTTTTATAATAAAATAGGAAGAGGGGTACTTAAGTGTATATAAACACAAGCTATCATTGCTATTATCCAAATGATACTACTAATTTGAATTGAAATAAAACAATTAATTCAAAAGTAATTCAAATTATTATAATAGGTTAGTTATAATAGGCCCGCAATATTCCCATTATCTCGGCAGTCTTGTTCACGACATCATTTTTGTAAGGATATGAATCTTTGGACCAGCTTTCTTCTACTAACTTAAATATGTTGTCCAGAAGTAAAAGTGCAAGCGCTGCTTGGTCCAGGCTCACTCATTTTCATTGACAAAAACGATTTAATAACAAAAACTCAACAATTACAATATATTACAACGTAACACAACAATAAAACTTAACAAACACGACAATTATAACAAATTTTAACAAGAAACAACGAAATAATCAAGGAGAAAACGCACTCGCACCAATAGTTGAGAGAATAAAAAAGGCGGATATAATCCGGCTAAGCCCGAAAGTCACTTAGTTCTACGTTATAGTGTGTGATGGTTGTTCATCTTCATTTAGAAGTATTATAAATGCGTAAAAGTTTGAGAACACTATTCATTTTAGGTCTTTTTAATAGCAAATATATAATAATCTAAACTTACGTTAAAAAATATATCTAACATCGATGTAAAAATACTGAAAATTATTGAAGGTGACAAGTAATTCTTAGTTATCTTAATTTAAAAAGTTTGAATAATAAAACATTGAATAGTCGTTTGTTTTTGATCAAACCTTTCGGCAATGAAGAAAATTGACATCTTGAAGAACCTTTTTTATGGTTTGTTTACGTTTTGCCTCAGGTCGAAATGGATAGAGTATAGACGACGCGACGATTTTTATTAAAATGATTAAATAATTTACGCATTTCAATCGATTTTCATAATCTATGCGCCGAATGAAAAAACTCGAAGAATTGCTTTAATTTTTTTGTTTGAGAGCATAACGTTGTCGTGTACCTACTTTTTAAGTAATTTATTTTAATACTAGTCCACTGACCAAGGAATCACTACGTTTTAAGAGACGGCACTTCCCTATGAGCTACTAAACTGAATTTTGCACGTTGTTTCTACCTCAGAACAATAACTAAAGCTATAGAAGGAGCGCTAAAATAAAAACTGTATAACAGCTCTCGTATTCACTTAAAGTAATCTAACATACATGGGTAAGAGCACAATAGACAACAATTGTAAGGTTTTATTTTCACGTCATTGTCACAAACTCTCAAAGTACAAATGGTTGTAATTTATACTACCAAATTAAAAGTACGTCTTTGATGAACGTTGTTTCTGAAGTAAGACCAAATTCAATGCAGTCGTATTACAGTGGCCGTACAGCTTTGTGAGCGGCTAGCGTGAAATTATATTATTTTACAAGGAAGTTCGTGATAAAATAACAGGAAAGTGTGCATATAGACGCTTCAGACATCTAAGAGTCCGCGTGCAGGATGGCTTGTGTTGTTTCAGACTGCAAGTCTCATACATCACGAAAAGAAAATACGGATAAGGTGTTATCATTTCATCGGTGAGTTTTGTTTCTAAATTCTCATATTTTGACAATATAACAACGGTATATTCATAAAATTGTAGTCAATTAATATTACAAACAGATTTCTCCATGAGTTTTGGTTTAAATTATCTTATTTTCATGCCTTCTGTTTTGTATATGATAGTATGATAGTGATGTGTTTTTTGTTATCGATGTCAACATTTTTGGTTTTTACTTTTTGCTTTAGATTTCCTAAAGATGAAACTATTAAAAATGATATGATGATGGATACACCGTATATCAAGGATCAATTGGACATCGAAAACGCACAGTCACATTTGTTCGAAACATTTTAGACTACAGTCATTGAGCCACAAAAAAACAGTAAATTTCGGTGGCTGAAAGCAAATGCTATACCCACATTACATTTACAGAACATGAAATTGCTCCTTTTTTATTCCAAACATTATCTTAGTCTTGCTTTGTCATATAATTTTTTCGATCCTACCAATAAATATTCAGATTTTTAAGTAACATTTTGGCACCGTGTATTCCAAATAATAATGATAGCTTATTTACAATAATATTTTTGTGTTTCAGAAACCACTATCGGATTCAGAAGGAATTATGAACCACCAAGTGAACGCCCCAAATCTATGAACATAGTTTTTTTTTTATTTTTTTTTTCTCCTTATTTTAAGGAACTTTTATTTTTTTTAAAACATGCCAGTTCCACCGAGCCTTATAAACTACTTGCCAAACTATGTTATTTAGCTAACTTAACCTATACTTAGAGGCTAAAGTATAGAGCATCATAGCTGAACTCGAGCAAGGTTTAGCTAGGATGCTCTGTAATATGCCGACATCAACGGTGTTCTGTTTTAAAACATTAAATAATGCCCCTCGTTCACTTCGCAATTTTTTACATTCTAACAAAATGTGCTGAATGTCATCTTTAGTGCCACATACATCACAATTTGGAGATTCTGTTTTTTTCATTAAAAAAGCAAACTTTTTAGAAGGGAAATGACCTGAACGCAGTCGGTGGGCTAGCACAATAAAAGATCTTTTAAGTTTGCTGTAACTAAACCAGGGAACACGCTATGACCATAGTTGAAACAAATACTGATTCCGATATCTCTGAACTGATATCTAATTTACAGAAAATTGTAGCAGATTATAAAATCCAAATTGGAATATTAAAAAAGAGTAAGAAAGTTGGCGTCAGTGTATCGTTTCTGAAGAAGCATACTTTGAAGGTGATAAAATAAATTAAGAGGAATAATAAACATTTTGTATATCATTGATCTTTTCCCAGTACTTTCTAGACAGATTAGTATATAAAAATAATAAGTAAATATGTATAAAATAATAGTTGGTTAATTAAATTTAAATAATCAACTAATTTTCTTTTAAAATTTTTCTTCTTTTTTAATGTATACCTATAAAAAATATAATGTTGAATGCAGTGTTCACCAATGTACTGCTAGAGGTCTAACTTAAAATAGAAACATGTAGGCTAATATGATATACCTATACAAGATGCAATTTTTTAACTGTACCTACCTGGTTTCTCTAGATACTGAAGACAGCAAATCTAATAAATAAATTGGTTCTGGTCCAAAATTCTACCCATGAATACTGCATTATAAAATGTTCATATTGCAGATTCTACACGTGTTTATTATGACATATTACCGTCCGTTCTAGTATCATTGATATACCAATAGCATAAAAAAAAGTTTAAATGTTTTTATTTTTATCGATAGCCATATTTATGCCGTACATCACTGACGTAAGGGAAACTAGTGACAACCTTATAAATTACGAAACAAAATCTGTATACTTATTTCTTTCTTACACATTTACAACTGTGTAAGTCAAAATAGTACGAACTAACGTATTGTGTTGTTATTTTAGCACGGCTTCTATAGCTTTAATTATTGTTCTGAGGTTTCTACAAACTTGAGAATGACAGTCAGAGGTACCAACATTAAAGTGTCAATGTCAAGGCAATAGAGATGTACCACTACATAATCGATATCGATAAACAATAAGTAGTACCTAGTTGGGTCATTGCTGTATTTTTTTAATTTTACCAGGAAAATAAGTACAAGGTTTATTGAAAATACAGTAATTTTATTAACAAGTTGATAGACGAATACATATTTGAACATAGGAAAAGTAGTTTAATAGCTCCTGATCTGCAACCCCCATATGAGTTGAAAAACTTGTGTGTAAATTCCAATAAATCAATTCTTTACAACATTGTGATGAAACTCAGGTCCATAATAATTGTCCAGCTCGTGGCAAAAGTCAGTTGACAACTGAAACAGAAAGTGATTACAATAAATATGGTACAACAATTATTGGTATGTAGACCAAGTCCTCATTGCCTGTATATTTATCCCATTTTCGACATCTAAAATAAAAAAAGTCGATAACTTGAGAAAGCACTATATTGTTTATATGAAACTATGATAATGCTATTTCTGCTAAATATCACTTAGTAACACTATAATTTACATATTTAATTTAATTTACTGTTAATACCACTATAATTTACACTGTTTTTACTCAAATTTACTTAAAACGACTAGCAAATATTCAATAAAATTACCCGTTTTGTTCAAGCGGAAATCTAGCCAAAAATATGTTTTTACTCAACCTTCTCACTCTCCGGACACCACAAATTTCACACCTTCGCAAAGATTTGCCACCCATGTCTGTATAAGCAGTTTTCATTAAATTCAATAAAATGCACCAAATAATTGAACGTAACCTCGCGAAAAGTTTAATGGCGTCATTCATGCGACACATACTGGCCAACATGACGTGACGTATAATGATAGTAATTTTCAATGTTGGTACAAAGTACGCTCATAATTCCATACATTGTGTTTTTTATATGAAGTGTCGCTAGTCAAATGTAAAATAGAAGGACATTTGTGACATTATTTTGAAGTTATACTTTTTTAGGCGCGTTAATAAAAAGATGATGAGAGTGAAATTTTAAGATATGACACAAAATTATCATGTTGAAATTGGCCGCAATAGCGACATAGTGTGATACAAAATTATCATGTTGAACTTGACCGCAAAAGCGACATAGTGTGACACAAAGTTATCATGTTGAAGTTGGCCGCAAAAGCGACATAGATTAAACCAGCAGGATAAATTTGGCCGCTAATTATGAATGTGTGTGTGTGATTTTAAATGGTACATATATGTTTAACAATAATTTATATAAATTATAATAATAATTTTATATTAAAAGTGGTTTTTATTTTATAAACATTTTAAAGTGCGTTTATTGATTTGAGGTTAACTGTCGACATGTATTATTTTCATTTGTCTATAATATAAATTATTATTTTTTTACATTACTATTGATTCAACAGTTTATTTTAATGGTTTTTGATATATTACTTGATTCTGTATACAGATATATAGAAAATCTGTTAATCTTTTGATGCTTCTTACTGATCACTATATTATTTATTATCTTTCTTTCGCACACGGGAGGAAATTTTTAGTTATCTTTGTTTAGTAACGATAAAGAAGTAAAGATAAATAAGTAACTTCTTACGAGCGTGTATAAGTACATACAACGGTTTTTTTTATTTCTTTTATATTTTAGTTTTTGAGACAATAAGGTTGTCATTTTGTTGGGGTGCTCATTTCATTTTTATTATAATAAAACGTTTAATGTTACTGAGAATTTGTATCTATAATTATACATATTTTGGTTCATTATTTGCTTGCATTGTTTTTCATCATTTGCTTTGATTTTTAGTTTTGAATTTGTTATTTTTTTAGTCATATTATTTTTAATCTGATTAATTGTTAATATGAATCTCTTAGGTTTATTATTAGAATATGAAAAGCATGTAGGATTTTAAATAATAGAAAAATATTTTTATTAAATCGATTTTTTCCATTAATATCACATCCCTAACGCGGCTCGTATTTACGGAACTATACCACCATGTACATACCAACCCATAGCGCGAAACTCACAAATTCACTGTCGCGAGATCATACGCGCCGTTCGTGTCATGTTTATTTTGTTAAATGATGTATGACTGATATAAAAAATACACCTTAAAAAATATTGTATTTCCCTACATGTAAAGATATAATACACGACAGATCAAATTAGCTTTAATTACTGTTCTGAGGATAAAATCCCAAATATACTTTTTTTTTGAGTACCCAGTGATATAAGTAAAATTAAATGAGGCGTACCGTAATCTTTAGAGAGTACCTGGTTCGTCCCATCACTTATTTAAGTAGTGGCAGGTATCTTACATCTTTGATCTCCGTTCTACCACATAATAACGGCGGGCGATAGAGAAGTGTAAAGTAACCCTGACAATATATAACAATACAAATTGATTAAAAAAGCTTTTTATTTATAATTCACTGTCATAAGTGAAACCATGTAGTTGATGTCACAAACTTTAAAGTACATAATAATTATTTAAAAAGTTTAACGCCTTTACGTCTGATTTTCAGTAATTTTAAAGCAAACTATCACATTGCCATTTTACAAAGTTTTCTTCCATTAAAGTGAAAAAAAAAATCTTACACAATTGAAATATCTATATTTTAGTTTCTTTACATTAAATATAGTATTAACAACACCATGACATTGCTCCGTTAAGAAAAGAAATTAGTGAAGACTTGGCAGCAGCGTTACCAGAATGTCACATTAAAAAAAATTACGTTACTTTTGGCCATCTCATGTTACTTCAATGTTACACGACTCAATATGTTACTTTTACGTTACTTTTTAGTTCTTAATAAAAAGCCGACCAAGTACAAGTCAGACACGCACATAGGGGGTTCACAGAGGGCATAGAGAATTCCGTATAAACTTTTAAATAGGTAAATTATAAAAGTACCGAACATTGCTCTAACGAAATGATCATAGGATTGAGGGACAAACTAAACATTGCCATTGGAAAACTGTTGTCTCCATCAACATAGGTTAGTTGACCAGCTGCAAATAACTTTGTTATCGTAAAATAGATATTTGTTAAGTAAGGCTGGAAAGAGTTTTGGCCAATACCGTCTTTACCATAAGGGCACACGGGGCCCGTGCCCAGGGCCTCTATTCTCAGGGGGGCCCCGAAGGACCTACAATTTCTCTCACACATTTATTCTCAAAACATTTTTGTCGGACACATTACTTTTTTTCGCAAATTAGTAACCTTATAAGAAGGTATTTACGTGGCATATACACAGATACTGTGGGCATATACTACGCTATTATATCGATGACTGCGGCTATTCCTACTGTACAAATTAATAATATTTCTGAACGCATCCTACCTAATTTACTAAGAACACCATCTAGCGATCACTCACGCAATCACTCCGATTCCAAAGTCAAGCTGCACCGTCTAAACAAGGCCTATCATAAATGTCGACATTGTCTATGGTCGGGGGAATCCCCGAACGATGTATTAAACTTTCAGTCTGTTATGAGTGAGTGGAGTTATTTTGTTTCATTTAATATTTAAAATTGAGTAAGATAAACAAAAGTTTCGATTTGTTCGTTTGTCGTTCGTTTAAACATTATTTTATTATGTCGAAAAGAACATATTTAAGTGGTTCACAAAAAAGAAAAAAAAATATAGCTCAAAAAGAAATAACGGAAAAACTTCCAAAACTCACTTCATTTTTTACGGTGGAAGAAACAAATAAGCCGAGAGATTATTCATTCTCATCACCGCAAGACAAAAGTACCTCTGAATGTTACCAGGAAAAAGAGGTTACGTGTGACGAAAATGACAATCACACGTCAGATGCTAAACCATCGACTTCAACTTACTGTGAATTAATAACTGCAAGCTTAGAGAATGTATCTGTGTCTCCTGACCCGGGTACTTACTGTGACGACATTTTACCGGAAAAAGTCCGTGATATTTGGATTCGAAAAGGGCCAGAGTTTTTCCATAATATAAACAGTGACTTCTCCGAAACTTCTACTAGTTTTCCAGATTCAAATGGTAGAACAAAAACAAGATGCTTGACAAAAAATATTTTTATTCGTAAATTGACGAATGGTGAGTCTTTAGAAAGAAAATGGCTTCTTTATTCACCAGCAAAGAAATCTGTATACTGTTATTGCTGCCGTCTATTTAATACCACTACTGGTGCTGGACATAATTTAAGTTCTCCTAATGGATATAAAGATTGGAAGCATATAAGTAACTTATTGATAGAGCATGAGAACAGTTTACAGCACAGGGAATTTATGATGAATTATGTTGCAAGAATGAAAACTACTGGACGAATTGATACTGAGTTGCTGTACCAATATAATAGAGAAATTAACTATTGGAAGAATGTACTTAAGAGGATTGTTGCAGTAGTGAAATTTTTGGCTTCAAGAGGTCTTGCTTTTCGTGGTGATAATGAGACATTAAGATCGCAAAATAATGGGAATTATTTGGGATGCTTAGAACTGATAAGTGAGTTTGATCCTTTTCTTGCTGATCACATACAAAACTGCGGAAATCGTGGAAAAGGAAGTACCTACATCATATTTATCGGCAAATATTTGTAATGAATTTATTAATTTAATGGGACAGCAAGTTTTGAAAACCATTGTCAATGAACTTAAAACAGCAAAGTACTACTCTATTAGCGTAGATTCTACACCAGATCTGTCCCACGTTGACCAACTGACTTTCATAGTTAGATACGTAAAAGACGGACAGCCTATTGAGAGATTTTTGCAATTTTTGCCTATGGATGAACATAATGCGCAATATATAGCAGATACCATTTTAAACTTTTTTGAAAGACTTGATATTTCTATAAAAGATTGTCGCGGGCAGAGCTACGACAATGCGTCAAATATGTCTGGAAAGTACTCTGGTGTTCAGTCAAGAATAAAAGAAGTTTGCGAATTTGCGATTTACGTTCCATGTGCGGCACATTCGCTAAATTTAGTGGGTGTTCAGGCTGTTGAGTGTGTTACTGAAGCAGTAACATTCTTTCAATTTGTACAAAAATTGTTTAATTTTTTTTCGGCTTCGACAAAACGATGGAAAATTTTGACAGAACATTTAGGTGCAAATAGTGTCTTGAAGTCTCTTTCGGAAACTAGATGGTCTGCACGTGCTAATGCTATTAATGCTTTGCAAAATGGTTATTTAAATATTTCTGAAGCATTGTGTTCAATCGCAAGTGACATTAATCAACCAGGAGACACTAGAAAGGAAGCCCAAAGCCTAGCAAAAAAAATGGAAAAATTTGAGACTGCTCTTCTAACTGAAATATGGAATGATCTTTTGGGAATTATGAATAAAACAAATCTAAGTTTACAGAATAGCACTATGACCATGGACGTTGTAACGAAACTTTACGAATCTCTGATCAGTTATGCCAATACCGCACGCGATAATTTTGATCAGTACGAAACGGCTGCTAAAGAAAAAAATCCATATGCTGACTACAAAGACACATTTGAAAGAAAACGATTTCGCAGCACACGCATCACTTTTTTTGAAGGATCATCAGAGACGGCACAGTTGAGAGGCAAAGAAAAGTTTCGTGTAGATACTTTCATTCCCATAATTGACACATTTATTACTCATTTAAAAAAACGTTCTGCAGCATACCAAGAAATTGATAGTCGATTTGGTTTTCTTTGTCAGTTAACAATAATAGAATCTGATGAGTTGACCAAAAAATGCAAAGAATTTGCAAAATTTTATCATGAAGACATAAATGCAGATGAGTTCAAAACAGAATGTTTTCATTTAAGTCAATATTTAAAAAACATAGCAAAGCGATCGGCGGATTTAAATATCTCAACCTTACATAACTTAATAAAAGCAGATAAATTGGAAGAAACTTTTCCAAACGTAGAAATTGCTACAAGAATATTCCTTTGCTTGATGGTTACTAATTGCAGTGGAGAGCGGTCATTTTCGCAGCTTAAGAGAATAAAAAATGAATTGCGAACAACAATGTTACAAGAACGACTAAGTAATTTGTCAATTATGTGCATTGAAAGTGATATCCTTCAAAACATTGACTTTAATGATATAATAGAAGATTTTGCTCAACAGAAATCCCGAAAGAAACCATTATCGTAATCAGAACCAAAAAACAGCAGCATTCGAATATCATTAATGACGTATTTATAACATCATACTGTATTTGATTTTCTATAATAAATGATTAAACTTATTTTTAAAATGTTAGTATAATTAGCGTTTTTTACTTTCCAAAAGGGCCTCTAATTCTGGTATGCCCAAGGGCCCCAGCTTAGTGTAAGACGGCGGTGGTTTTGGCCATGAGTTACCTCTATGGAAATCTATCTATCTATTGGATTCTAGGATTTTAGTTAAAAGATAGAATCCTAAGCGCAGCCAGGGTTTCAAAAAGTGTTGCCGATCGATAGTGGACTATCAATAATTAATCGATATTCTAGCAGGACTATCGATCGTAGTATCGATGCTATTAATAATATTGATATTATCGTTATCTCTAAACGTGTCAATACTATTGAAGGAGTGCAATACTATCGATAGTATTGTTGCCCGTAAATAGCTAACTATTGATAGTATCGATACTATATATGTTCTTGGTAACAATACTATCGATAGTATGGACACTATCGATTGTTTTGAACTATCAATTATAATATCTCAACCACAATACATTTAAAATTCTTATGCTTAACAAATATTATATTGAATATTATTATTAAATGTTATTTATTATTGTTGTTTTTATGACTTAAGAAACTAAAAAAAAGAAAAATTAATATAATAAAACCAAAACGGAGTATTATAGTAATAATTTAAATAAGAATAAAATGTAACTTATACATACTATAATGACGTTTCGGAACGTATCATGTGTGTTTTTAATTTTAAAACACTTTTCAACGCTAGCGGATAAAACGCAGTTTTCCATGCAGAAATTGAATGGCAAACCAACCTTTTCGGAGCGTGTGAGGTGAAAAAGTTTTTTCTGTAATGCAACTACAAAGTTACTGTTTTTCAGATTTTTTCTTTTACTTTTGCATGAAGCACAGACATAACTTCATGCCAAAGGGGTTTGAAGATTTTTGTGTGGATGGTGGCCCTAAACGTCGGCCGCCATTTTGATTTTTCTTCAAAATCGCGGTGCACAACGAAAGTTATATTTTTAGATGGAGGACACTTATACAAACAATAAAAGGTTTTATAACATGATATCCTAAAGCGTCACGTTTCGGAGTTATGCACCAAAATATAAGTATAGGTAATATAACAAATCATTATAATTAAACACATTTATATCTGATTGCCATACTGAATTGTATTAAAAAGTTATTAAGGAAGAAAATCTATTATTAGTATTAAAATATTTGTTTTCTTTCTTTGTCTGATTCAGATTAAAAGTAAAAACTTAAACAACATGGAACAACAACAAAATAAATAACTAAATTCGTTGTAACAACTGTCATTTTTATCTTTGAATAACTCAGAAACCTGACACTTTATGATGTTATGTTACATAACATGTTATGCTTGTATAAGTGTCCCCTATCCAAATATATGACATTTATTGTGCACCGCCATTTTGAAAGGAAAATCAAAACGGCGGCTGATGTGAGGGCCAAAACCTTCAAACCCCTTTCATGATTCTATAACAACGGAAAATACAAGTTTTGATTCTCTTGAGAGTATTCGCTATGTTCAAAGTGGGTGGTGGGGTCAAATCGATCGATCGCAGCGTGCAATGTGGCAAAAATGTGAAATAACTCTGGACGCAATATTTTAATAGAATTGCATACTAACCTTATTAAGTAGGTATGCATTTTTAAGTAAAAACGATAAAATTCGTGATATGGTACGTGTCGTGTTATACAGTGTAGAAACAATGGGAAAAACAGTACATGCCATTTTTATTCGTTTCCAACATCATAATACAATTTCAATAATGTATATAGGTATGTATAATGTAGGCATGTTTTTTAGGGAGTTTGTGTGACGTCTGTGACGTTTGTCTAATAAGAGCTTTGTCCGTTGGTTCTCTCTCTCAAAGGTCTCTCAATTGGTGTTCTAATACAATATTTTCCCTTTTTGCACAGTTTGAGGTTGAAAGTTTATATCATATTTATACATATATATCATATTATATCATATTCATACATATAACATACATTTTTTAGTTGTGTGAAGTACAAGTGAGAAAATCACTTATTATAATATGCACAAACTTTTTAGATATTTTCATTTAATTTCGCTGAAAAACAATCGTTATCAAACCATCCGGTTGCCATAATTAAACAGATCTCAAGTCCACAATAATTGCGGTCACTAGGGGCGCTGTCATCGCGCACACAACGAATAGAAATATACGTTTTTGCGGCATAAATAGCCGTATCTTTTTTACGTGAACGTAGTAACTTAGAATTTAGATTTTTTTCACAGCTTCAAGGAACTGCAGACCTAAGTATATGGTTTTAATTTAAACTCGACACCTCCACGCGTTCCCGAGATAAAGGGTCGTTCGTCCGTCGGTTTGTCAAACAGACAGACAGACGGACGAACGAACAACTACTCATTTTTTCATTTGAGATACGGAACCCTAAATAAATATTCAAATATTAATTTATAAGATTATTAATAGATTCGTGATTTTTCGAGTTTACTTCTTAAGAATTTATTTTCACTTATGGCGCCTATATAAAAAAATATAGGCGCGTTATAAAAAAATATAGACAGCGTTACATTTTTGGTGCTCAACTAATCGTGCGTAGCTTTCACTTTTATTCTAAAGTTTTGTTTTGTTTTTTAAATATACCAGAAAACTTTTTAAGTTTTCATTTATTCATTCAAATTACATTAAATATTACTAGTTCATACATTAAAGTTTTAACAAACTAGTCCTTAGCCTAGTAAAAGCATAAAAGGATATTACGTAAAACTAAAACTTGTCTTACGTTAGCTAACAGCGTTTGCGTTTTTCAGTAGCCAAACTATCTCGTCAACCGCGGTAGTGATAACCAAAACTGAAAACGGTTTTTAATAACGTTATGGAAACTTCAAAACCGCTTCGTAATGGTCATCTCTAGTGCAAGCCATAAAGAAGGAAAAAAAAACTAAACAAAGAAAAAATAAATATAGGTTATTTTTCTGTGAAGAAATTGATTTTAGAAAGATAATGGCACTTTTTCGTAATGTTCGACATTTGACCAACAAAATACTTATCGCAGATATCAGACCCTGTATGCGACTATATTCTGAGAAAAATGATGGTTCAGCAGAAGACAAACCTATTGATCCTTCAAAAGACAGAACAAAAGTTATACCAGTTGAAACCAGCATGAGATACATGCAAAGTGCAGCTTATAAACAAACGTATGGTGAAAATCCAATATGGGTATTATACCGTCGGAATCACAAAGGGGGTTATGCACCTAAAAAAACGAGAAAATCATGTGTCAGGAACGGAGTAATATCAACTGGCAATCCTTGTCCAATATGTCGTGATGAGTATCTCGTGTTAGATCATAGAAACACTAATCTTTTGAAACAGTTTGTTTCGGAGTACACTGGACAGGTTAGTTTCAAAGAATTCTTAAACCCCTAACTAGACACGTATTCTGATATTAATAGCTGAGAACCGCCGTTGGGTGTCTGGTGCACTTCCTCTCCTTCACACTAGAATGTAACTCCCATAGACCACAACACGAGCAGCATTTTTTCTGAATTATGATCTTTCACTGCATTCTTCAATCTGCCTGCCACTTACAGAGATTTACGAAACACCTTCCCATATCTTGGGGGAAGTTTTAATGTAATAAGCATCCTCTTATTACATTATGATGTATCCCTCTATCATGATATTTAAGGTGTTACACATTTTAAAATAATAATATTTCTTACAATTACACCAATTAGCCTTGCTTGAAGTAAACACTGCAAGGCTTGTGCTATGGATACTAGGGTAATAGATAGATATATATTTGTTATAGATGGATATTAGAGACCAAGATTATTATGAGACAGGATTACTACTGTTTGTACTACAAGAACAGTCACAATAACTTCTATTGAAATACTACACTATAAAACTGTATATATAATGTAAAAGATGTGAAAAAGACCATGCTTCCAAGGCCTTAGGAGGCATGGTCATTTTTTACATGCAGATTTATATCTTATAGAAATATGGCATTGTGAATGCAAAAAATTAAATCAAATACAAACTTAAATAAGTTATAGTCAAGAGACCATTGTATAGCAGTAAATGAGTTTATTGTGACTAGATACTGTATGGCAATGGGTCAATAGTCGCTTGTTTGCAGATTTAATAATTCATATTTTATTATAAAGGAGATGTGTTATTAAATCTGCATTGTGATGGGGAAAAATCTTTTTCAAACTTATATCATGTCTTATTCAAAAGCTAGTAATGAAGTTAGTTTGAATATATTTTGTTTTTCAGAGTTCTGTAATTGTATTTTCATATTGTAATTTTATTATTATATTCTTTTTTTTAGATAATGGATGCCTTTAAAACAGGACTTTGTCGAAAGAAACACAAGGAACTGCTTGTTGCTATTGAACGAGCATGGGACCAAGGCTACCTAACATATGATGTTCCATTCAGGAAGTATGATTATTCATTGTACAATAAAAACACTGAGTCTCTTTAATATGTGTATATTTCAATTCATCTGTATAATTAGATGATATAGATATAGAAAATTTTTGTTGTTTCTTTTACATAAGTTATAATATTCTGCCCAAATAAGACAGCACATAAAACAAATTATTTTAAATTATGATGAGTATGGATCTTAAAATAAGGCATAATTTTTATAAAAAATTTAAACATTTTTATTTTAGTCACCAAAGATGTTCTATAGCTCTGACTAAAAATATTTAAATAGAAATAACTCAAACATGCTACTTTCTAATGAGACAAGTTCAAATATTTATATTTATTTCAACTTAAAAGTAATTTCCTGCAGTTATCTGATAATGTTGTGATAATAGATGAGTGCATTATGCCAACAGGAATGTAGCTTATAGAAAGAATTATGTTAAAACAATATGCCAAAAATAATAAGTACAACTTATTGATTTGGAATTAAACCGGGAAGACTATTCCTGTTGGAGTAACTGTCTGTAGTAAGTTAAAATTTAAAGGAATGATCAGAGAGAAAAGGAAGTTCACTGGTTTTCATTTTATATTAATGGGTATACATACGCCAAATATAAAGTGCGACACAAGAGATACACACACCAGCACAATTAGCGGAACATCTACTGGGGTAACATTTTTGCAATATTCTAGATCACGGTAACTGCTGAATATCCTGCGAGTTTGTCACATAATAAGATTTGCTAAAATATGTAAGCAAGGATACAAGCATTTTTCGAAAACAAAAAAAAGTAACCTTGCTCCTAAATTATCAAACTTAGAAGCTCACCAAAAACTATTCACTTCTTCTTGATACTTTTAACAATTATAAAAAGTTCGAAGATCGCGCATTTAAACGCTTTTTTCAGAAATACCATGTCAGAGCTATACTGACGATGGTATTACTTTGACAACAAGTTGAACAGAAATGCGAGAAATCTATTTAAGCCAGGATAAAATATAATTCTTGTAGCTACTGAAATATATACACTGAAAATTGCAACTTCAAATGTCTGGTATAAAAAAATAACTCCTAAAACACCAGCAACATACTGGTTTACCAATCAGATTGAATAACCACAAAAAGGTGATGGGTTCAAAATATATTGATAAACTTCTTTAATGTGTTGGCGTGCCATGATAAGCAGATTTTGTCTGTACGGATGTGTTGCGACTATAGTTAAGTGCATCATAATTATTTAAATACTTATTTCTATTAATAAAATAAAAGTGTTTATATAGAGAACTACTTTAATTTAGAATTTGGATGCAACAGATTGTCATATTCAACGCCAGAAGATGAAAATGTAAAGTGTATTTACTGAAATACTGAGTCATTTTTTTTACATCTTAGTTTAAATAATTTTTTTAATATTATTACGATGTCAGTTTCGATTTGTCGTGGTGTTATTTAAAAACACGTGTATGTACGATTTTCAAATTTTTATGATTATTAAGAGTATTTACAAGAACGGTATACCGTTTTCGGTGAGCTTATTCTTATTCATAAGTTAGGAGGTACATTTTTATGCATTTTCGAAAACTGTTGGATTACTTTACTTACATAGTTTAGCAAATCTTATTATTTATATTTACTAAAAAACCTTTCTCAGGAGTCATAGCGAGACTACGTGTGATTTAAATTTATAATATTTTAACAGGCGATTGTATTATTACATTTGTACTTGCATACTAATGAAACATATCATGTCAGACATCGGTCTAAATCAAAAGCAACTTATAGCAGCTATGTATTTGCCTTATGATTGCACATTCAGCTGTTTACGTGATCTGAGATCCTGTAATCACGGCACCTGTAAAGAGGTCAAAACGTCAGGATTATAAATAAAAAACAAAAAATAAATAAAAAAAAAACTCCATCAGTAATTTATTGTGCTAGCTTTATTACAAAACGACAAATCATGCCAAATTTTTATTTGTCGTAAATGTAAATCCTTCTCTACAATTCCTGCTGGCGTAAAGTTCTTTACCACTTCCTATCATGTATGAACTAAAATTCATCATATATTTTCTTATGGCACATAATTATAGGACTTAATTAATTTATTGATCTGCAAAAAATGAACCAAATGTCTATTTCAATCAGTCATACAAATGATCGTTTAGAATAATGCAGTACTTATCTCAAACTACAAAGGCAGCAGTCATATGAAAGTTTCAAAAAATAACACCTAGTAAAAAGAAAATTAGTATATCATCCATCAATCATTACTGATTTAATGAAATACGACAGCATCTTACGCATACAAATAACATATTTCGTAATCGCCTCTTTTATTTGATAAAATTAATATTACAATAAAAAAAGATGGCCCTGTATTATGCTTTTAATTTAAATCAGATTTTATGAATAAATAAAACGGTATTTTTAGCATTTCTATTCTGTACTCATACCTAAAATCAGAAATGTCAATTTTTATCCTGTTCATGTTGTGAATAGTTCTCGGGGTTCGAGCCTGTTCATTCAAAGTATTCTTGCTAATTTCACTAACGTCTATTGGATGAGACGTATGGTTCTTGCTATCACAGACTATCGCTACATCATTGTCACTCCCCGATATGCAGTATTTCCAATAGTTTCGATAGCGAATTGAGTTTGTATAAACTCGTACCTAGGTTGATACCTCTGATGAGGACCGTGTGTAAATTTTCCATGCAAACGTTAATGTCGGGTTTGAATTAAAATTTTAAATTAAGACTAGTTTTATGATGTTGAGATATATCGTAAAAAGGTTAACTCAAACGCGATACTAACGTTTACATGTTTAAACCTTCACTCAAACCTCAGACCTACTGTACGCCTTCGAGCATAGGAATATTCATGTCACACGCCGCGCCACACATACAAAGTTACGGTTTAAGTCTCAGATAGTGTGCTCATTTGATGAAGAGCTTTCTATTGTGCGACTACGTTGGCTTTGAAAAATTTCAAAAACCCCACCAAAACAAAGTTACTGAGGATAGAAATGTACGATGTCTTCGCTGCATATGTGGATTAGATGCTAGGAATTCGTTTTTCATATTCACATTTTAAACAATGGGCTGCTCTAGGTTCTCATAAGTTGCTATAAAATTACAGAAAAGATTTAACTTTTGGAAAATTTATATTTTATTGCTATTATTTTGAAAAATTTAACCTGCGTGCGCCGCTTCACCGCCGACAAATTTAAATGGGACATTAAAACTCTTGTTTATATCCTACTTAACCTATTCCTATTATTTTTTTCAAAATTTCTTTCATATCATGTGAGTTAAGTCTTCCAATATTTTAATTAAGTAGTTACGTTCCGAACTACTAAATTGATAAAGTAATAAATAATTTACTTGTTTCAATTTAGTAGGATTAAACATAAAAAATAAGAAAAAGCCAAAAATATTAGATAAAAGTGGTAATTTAGGTATTATAATAAAAATACTGTTTGTAAATTAAAAGTATAAAACAGGACCATATCTGTTATTTATTATTTTTATTTTAGTATATTCAATGTTTTCAAAAGTTTTATTTTTTCAGTTATTCAAAACAGAAATTTAAATTTCCATAATAATTGTTACTTTTGTAGTAGATTGATCAGTTTTTTTGTAGTAAGGCATTTGGATTGCAGTAATACCTCTACATACAGGTTTCAATAAAATAAGGTATGTTCATTTTATTTCGTTTACAATTCCCTGGACTTATTTTTTACGTTTACCTCCAACCTATATGTCCCATATTAATATGTCCAGTCTACACTATGTGTACAGCTACGTAGTTGCACGTTGGTCTACGTCAATCACAGTCAGTTACGTCGAATAATCTATTCCTTTCTTTTTGGATTATCTGTTTTTATTTTGATATTTGCTCACAAAATATCAAATGTAAAATCTCAATTCAATCTTAATAGAGCTCCAATGTGTTGGGCTTTAGCTGAAAATGGGTTTAACGAATTTGGTAGGATAGGTTTATGTGCTTTTGACAGTAAGCACATAGGTACAACATATTGTACAGAACTCTACTTGTAGACTATATGCTGTATAAATTTGATGAGATATAGATGACATATTCAAGAGAAGTTTTCAATTAATTTTGATCTGCTTCTTTGGAGAAGTAATTCCCTGATAAGTGCTGATTTTTCTCTTTCCAAAACTGATATTCGTTTATTTTTCCTGTTGACTTCCTGAAACATAAAGTTTAATTCAACTGATTTTTTTAGGCCCCTGTTTTTTTTCTCTATGTAGTAAAATTAAAGTGTTTATATTTTTCATGTTTAATAATGTTTTAATATATTGAGGGTATGTTAAATAATTTTTTGATACATAAATTGTCTATTAAAACAACCGTTTTTTTGTGTATTTTTCTGTAAAAAATTTACAAGTTCGATCTCAATTGTTGTTAATATTACGTGAAATTTGGGCTGGTCTTTCATAAAGCACAGCATGCATAATCAAATCGAGTCCAGAGTAACAAAATCTGCATTGAGTATAAGCTACTTAATAATACATTTTGTAGTACTGATTTCGTAAGATTCATGGGATCGCTTTAAGTTAATACTTAAAGCATAATTGCCAGATAATTTTTTGTGTTATTATATTAAATTAAAGTAATTCTTACCTCTGCCAGCATTCGGTTCTAAGATTTCAGGACAGCAGAATTGGGATTAGGGTTAGCAACAAGGGTGGTTGTAGGCAATGCCAGGTTCATATGGAGAGACAGCTGACCATGGCGCCATCCTGCGGCTAGTGCGCCTAACTGGCGATTAAGTTCGAGCACTCGTGCTCGCAACAGTTCTAGCCGTTCCTGAAATACCATGTCAGAGCTAAACTGACGAAGGCATTACTTTGGCAGCAAGTAGAACAGAAATGCGAGAAATCAATTTAAGCCAAGATAAAATATAATTCTTGTAGCTTCTTCTTCTTCAGCCTTTCGCCACCCAATGCTGCGTGTAGGCATTCTGCATTGCCCGCCATTCTTCCCTGTTTTGGGCCTTTCTCTGCCAGAATTTTCCGGCAGCCTTGACCAGATCGTCGGTCCACCTCATCGACTGTCTACCCACACTCCGACGACCAGTTCTTGGCCTTCACTCGAGCAACCTCCTCCACCATCTTTGATCCGTTCTACGCCCTACTATTGTATTCTTGTAGCTACTGAAATATATATACTGAAAATTGCAACTTATAATGTCTCGTATTAAAGTAGATATAAAAAAATAACTACTAAAACACCAGCAACATACTGGTTAACCAATCAGATTGAATAACCACAAAAAATGTAGGGTTCAAACATAGTGATAAACTTCTTTAACGTGTTGCCGTGTCATAACAAGCAGATTTTGTCTGTACAGATGTGTTGCGAATGTAGTTAATTGCGTCATAATTATTTAAATACTTATTTCTATTAATAAAATAAAAGAGTATATAAAGAGACCTACTTTAATTTCGAATTTAGATGCAACAGATTGCCATATACAACGCAAGTTAAAAAAATACTTTAATACGATACAGAAGATGAAAATGTAAAGTGTATTTCAGTAGTCAATTATTTTATCTGAGTTTAAATAAATTTTTAATATTATTACGATGTAAGTTTCGATTTGACGTGGTGTTATTTAAAAACACGTGTATGTACGATCTTCAAAATTTTTATGATTGTTAAGAATATCTAAAAGAATGGTATACCGTTTTCAGTAAGCCTATTCTCATAAGTTAGAAGGTAAATTTTTATGTATTTTCGAAAACTGTTTACTTTACTGACATATTTTCGCAAAGCTTATTATTTATATTTACTAAATAACCTTTTTCAGGAGTCATAGCGAGACTACGTGTGATTTGAAGTTATAACATTTAACAGGCGATTGTATTATTACATTTGTACTTGCATACTAATGAAACATATCATGTCAGAAATTTGTCCAAATGAAAAGCAACTTATAGCAGCTATGTATTTGCTTTATGATTGCACATTCAGCAGTTTACGAGATCTGAGATCCTGTAATCACGGCACCGGTAAAGAGGTCGAAACGTCTGGATTATAAATAAAAAACATAAAATAAATAAAAACATACTGCATCAGAAATTTATTGTTCTAGCTTTATTACAAAACGACAAATCATGCCAAATTTTTATTTGTCGTACATTTACAGCAGAAAGCGCACTAAATCCTTCTCTACGCTACTTTCCTGCTGGCGTAAAGTTCCTATCATGTATGAACTAAAATTCAGCATATATTTTCTTATGGCACATAATTATAGGACATTGCATTCATTGCTTAATAAAATACATTTAATTTATTGATCTGTAAATAATATGAACCAAATGTCTATTTCAGTCAGTCATACAAATTATCGTTTAGAAAAATGAAGTACTTATCTGAAACTACAACGGCAGCAGTCATATGAAAGTTTAAAAAGTTTAAAATAAAAAAAAAATACCAAAAAAGAAAATTAGTGCTATATATCATCAATCATAACTGATTTAATTAAATACTACAGCGTCTTCCTCCGCGCTGTTTATATGAATATAAACAACATATTTCGTAACCGCATGTTTTATTTGATAAAATTAATATTACAATAAAACAAAGATGGCCCTGTATTACGCTTTTAATTTGAATCAGATTTTATGAATAAATAAAATGGTATTTTTAGCATTTCTATTCTATACTCATACCTAAAATCAGAAATGTCAGTTTTTATCCTGTTCATGTTGTGAATAGTTCTCGGGGTGCGAGCCTGTACATTCAAAGTATTCGTGCTAATATCACTAACGTCTATGGGATGAGACGTATGGTTGTTGCTATCACAGACTATCGCTACATCATTGTCACTCGATATGAAGTATTTCCAATAGTTTCGATAGCAAATTGAGGTTGTATAAACTCGTACCTATCAGAGGACCGTGTGTAAATTTTCCATGCAAACGTTATTGTCGGGTTTGAATTAAAATTTTAAATTAAGACTAGTTTTACGATGTTATAGCGATAGTAACGTTTACATGTTTAAACCTTCACTCAAACCTCAGACCCACTATACGCCTTCGAGCATAGGAATATTCATGTCACACGCCGCGCCACACATACAAAGTTACGGTTTAAGTCTCAGATAGTGTGCTCATTTGATAAAGAGCTTTCTATTGTGCGACTAGTTTGGCTTTGAAAAATTTCAAAAACCCCATCAAAACCAAGTTACTGAGGATTGAAATTTACGATGTCTTCGCTGCATATGTGGATTAGATGCTAGGCATGCGTTTTTCATATTTCCAATAATTCACATTTATAAATAATGGGCTGCTCTAGGTTCTCATAAGTTGCTATAGAATTACAGAAACGATTTAACTTTTGGCAAATTTATATTTTATTGCCATTATTTTGTTAAAATTAACCTCCGAGTGCCGCTTCACCGCCGACAACTGTAAATGGGACATTAAAACTCTTGTTTATATCCTACTTAACCTATTCCTATTATTTTTTAAAATTTCTTTCATGTCATGTGAGTTAAGCCTTCCATTATTTTGATTAAGTAGTTACGTTCCGAACTACTAAATTGATAAAGTAATTTAATAAATAATTTATTTGTTTCAATTTAGTAGGATTAAACATAAAAAATAAGAAAAAGCCAAAAATATTAGATAAAAGTGGTAATTTAGGTATTATAATAAAAATACTGTTTGTAAATTAAAAGTATAAAACAGGACCATATCTGTTATTTATTATTTTTATTTTAGTATATTCAATGTTTTCAAAAGTTTTATTTTTTCAGTTATTCAAAACAGAAATTTAAATTTCCATAATAATTGTTACTTTTGTAGTAGATTGATCAGTTTTTTTGTAGTAAGGCATTTGGATTGCAGTAATACCTCTACATACAGGTTTCAATAAAATAAGGTATGTTCATTTTATTTCGTTTACAATTCCCTGGACTTATTTTTTACGTTTACCTCCAACCTATATGTCCCATATTAATATGTCCAGTCTACACTATGTGTACAGCTACGTAGTTGCACGTTGGTCTACGTCAATCACAGTCAGTTACGTCGAATAATCTATTCCTTTCTTTTTGGATTATCTGTTTTTATTTTGATATTTGCTCACAAAATATCAAATGTAAAATCTCAATTCAATCTTAATAGAGCTCCAATGTGTTGGGCTTTAGCTGAAAATGGGTTTAACGAATTTGGTAGGATAGGTTTATGTGCTTTTGACAGTAAGCACATAGGTACAACATATTGTACAGAACTCTACTTGTAGACTATATGCTGTATAAATTTGATGAGATATAGATGACATATTCAAGAGAAGTTTTCAATTAATTTTGATCTGCTTCTTTGGAGAAGTAATTCCCTGATAAGTGCTGATTTTTCTCTTTCCAAAACTGATATTCGTTCATTTTTCCTGTTGACTTCCTGAAACATAAAGTTTAATTCAACTGATTTTTTTAGGCCCCTGTTTTTTTTCTCTATGTAGTAAAATTAAAGTGTTTATATTTTTCATGTTTAATAATGTTTTAATATATTGAGGGTATGTTAAATAATGTTTTGATACATAAATTGTCTATTAAAACAACCGTTTTTTTTGTGTATTTTTCTGTAAAAAATTTACAAGTTCGATCTCAATTGTTGTTAATATTACGTGAAATTTGGGTTGGTCTTTCATAAAGCACAGCATGCATAATCAAATCGAGTCCAGAGTAACAAAATCTGCATTGAGTATAAGCTACTTAATAATACATTTTGTAGTACTGATTTCGTAAGATTCATGGGATCGCTTTAAGTTAATACTTAAAGCATAATTGCCAGATAATTTTTTGTGTTATTATATTAAATTAAAGTAATTCTTACCTCTGCCAGCATTCGGTTCTGAGATTTCAGGACAGCAGAATTGGGATTAGGGTTAGCAACAAGGGTGGTTGTAGGCAATGCCAGGTTCATATGGAGAGACAGCTGACCATGGCGCCATCCTGCGGCTAGTGCGCCTAACTGGCGATTAAGTTCGAGCACTCGTGCTCGCAACAGTTCTAGCCGTTCCTGATGTGCTTCACTCCATGGTTCCTGTGTAGAAAAATTCATAAGTACTTATATTTTTTTGCTGCTTACTATGATAAGTCATCAGCATATCAACAGCGAGTTATCCCCTTAAAACCCGCGAGCATTATATAATGCTCTATAGCGCGCAGTCTGATTTAATCCTTATTACGGCTTTGGTAATGGTTCTTTTTGATTGAATGATACTTTTCCCCCGAAAGAGAGAGAAATAACGCATTTAACACAAAGCTGGGCTTCAAGGGGTTAAATGATTTCCCGTACCTCTTTTACATTCCTTTTCAAAACGTATAGATCTGTGTTTTGTAATTATAAATGCATAATTTGTATAGGCACGGTGCCTGAAAAAGCCTATCAAGACAGCGTGATACGGTATCTCGATATTTTTTTAAATATTGCACTTTGTAAAACGAAGCAGAAACAATTGATATTTCATCTAGTAAATATAAACTATCAAAAACATAAATTTCGCACTAAAAACAATATTTTACATTTACTTTAGACGAAAAAGCTTCACACTACGAATATATTTGTGCAAGTTAAAAATCGTTAAAGGAGTTTGAAATCGATAATACCGACAAACTTTCAAATTACAACTATTATTTAGAATCTAGCTATTCTATGAAACAAAGGGAGTTCTAGAACATAGCATCCGACATGTTATGTTAAATTAATTGCTTGAAGTTTTAAATATGAGAACAAATCTCATTCTGCCTGAGGATGCACGAAAATTTCTTGATACAAATAAAGAAAAACTCACTGTTAGTCAGCTCCAGGGCATTATCAGCACAATAGTCTAATCAAATGTTTGAATAATATTTTTGAAAGTGTTTTCTGTCCACCAGAATATAGGGTTCACCTACATATATGCTCATATTTAATATTTTGAAATGTGATTGCACAGAACTTAATACGTCTAAAAATATGCTATAGTGTAAGCTTGTCAGCGTAATGTTAGACACAAATTTATATTTTGTGCCATAACTTAAATCTTAATAAGTAGGATAAATAAAATGAAGGAAAATTTCTTTAGTTTTTCATTTATTAATCATTCAATCAATAACGCAGTTGAGTTCATCAACACAGCAAGCACGGCTAATATGAATAGTTATAATGGAGAGAAGAGATATCAGTCTCGGTTTATGAAATACTTAGTTTTGGCACCTTATGATGACCATAATAGGGACTACAAATTACTAATCATAACTATTTAAATATATTCAGTAAAAGCAACTTAGCAGTGCTGTAACTCTGGAAAAACCCTTTATTTTACCCAAAATTAACCCTTAATAATATGTGAAGTTTTCAATCCACGCAGTTTTAACTGCTTAGGGGAAGGGAGGGCAAGATGAGCAGGCTAAACGAATCACTCTAATATTTTTTCTATTCGCTCGACACATGATCTCTAGAGCGAAATGACGCGGGACGGAGTGCGGGCGCACACACCACTCCGCCCCTAACCGTAAGTGAGGGTGTAAACGCGTCGGTGTATTTGGTTTTGGCTTTCTACGCAGAAACCATTTTTATCCAGGATCATTATGAAAAAAACAGAGTGTAAAGTTTCGGAGATTGCTTGTAACTACTCTTGCACGGTATGCAGAGACGCATGTTCATCCTCTATCCGAATAGGGTAGACCGGGGTCAATAGTACCATATTTGAAACATTGGTTGATAGCAACAAATCTACTGAAATATATTTTATTCTGCATTGATATTTTACTACCTAAACTCTTAAGCTACAAATATATGTATTTAAATAAAACCTACGGTATCGAAAAGTGGATGAAAACTACATCTGAACAGAATGGTGTCGTGTGTAACAATTGACCCCTGCTTTGGGTTAATTGTACCAATAATATGTTTGGTAATAAAACTCTGTAATATGTGTTATTAATAATGTCTTTATTAATGGTTGGTAATTTTACGTTATAATAAAGATACGATAACAGTTTTTACTCCTAGGAATAAAAATACTTAAAAGTAATCAGTCGAGAAAGACAACACGTCTCCTTCATAAATAAAAACAACTAATCTTTTCCAATAACAAAAAAAGTAAACTCTTACATAATAAACTATTCATAGGAATCAAACATTACATAATTGTTTAACTAACAATCATTCAAATCACAAAAATCAAAAACTATTCATTTGTATGGGGGTACAATTGACCCCCGGTACAATTGACCCTGGCAGGCGGTGCTTAATAATATAATATTTATATTTTAATTATTAATCAGATTCGCAGTTATGGCAAATATAATTGGCTTCTTGTGCCGTACATTCTTCGTGTGCCCACATTCCGCAAATTGTGCATTGAACCCAAACTTCGTTTGGACAGCTGGCACTAAAGGGTTCCATACACAAAATGCAATACCATTCTTCCGATTCCTTAGAGGTCATAGGGCCATAATCTTTCGGTGTTCTATTTTTTTCTTTAGTTTTTCGTTTAGTTCTTTTTCCTTTTCCTTTGCCTTTTTTACAATCTTTCAAGAGAATAATTTCAACCTGCTTGGCTCCCTTCTTTTTATCAGCTTCTTACGCTTCATTTTGTAAAATATTCTTTTCTGGTGTGAATTGACCGCCCACTTTCATTTTCTTGGAATGCCTGTTCATAAAGGAACAAGTCCTTGGAGCCTCTATCAGTTAACTTCGCTCTTCGTCGTGGCATCTGAAACAAAAAGTCCAAATAAGTATGTGCTTAAAATCATTCATCATAATTCATTTCAACTCATTTTAATTAAGTATATTTTATAACTAATATAACATCGGGGTTCATTCTACCACGGGGTTAATTGTACCGCTACAATTGTCCCCACCGTTCGTGGTACAATTGTTCCAAATGGACAGTTTAAATATTAACCAACAAATCACGGTATTTTATTAATTAATATATCAATAATTCGTCACTGTTACAAAGTTTGAAGTGTTATTAAACTAATAAAAGCAATAATTTAATAAGATACCTAGTTTAATCGCAATTATAGACTAAAACATTTTACGAGAATACTCACTGTGACTGACCGAAAACAATTAATCCCCCGTGGATGCGTCCGTCTCAGCTCTGGCGCGCTGCCGACTGATGAGCGGGAGGAGGCACATGAAGCGCGTGAACGGACGCTATATACACATTCAAACGTCGTTTGTATTAGGAAAAATTGGCAATGGTACTATTGCCCCGTGGTACTTTTGTACCCGGTCTACCCTACTGCATTCAATACTACGATTGCAAGAACTGGACAAATGAAGCATGTTCTTCATACCTTGGGAGGGGCACATACTTCTGCAATGACAATTAAGAATAATAATGTTCCTCATTGCGATGAATCCTCTTGAACGATACTCTGAACAATTTTACCCGATAAGGTAGGACAACATGAATTTAACTTAAGATTATATTTTTTTACCCTACGTAAATAGTACACCAAAAATAGAAATAAATTAATTCACTACTCTGACAAGTTTTCATAGAATTCATATTGTTTCAATTTATATAAAAATCCATTTGCTGCGTGTTAATCTTACTTTTTACTATAAGATACTTTTGGATTAACGAAATTCCATTATAAAAAAACTATTGGCGTAATTTGCATTTCAACGGACCATTATAGTATCTTAAAAATGTAAATAGACTTATAAGGTAGGCACTTTTTCGGACTTATTAACGCTAATAATTAATTCCCTTATAGTCCTAGTCCAATTAAATTAAAAAGCCGTATTTTGCTCGTTGGTTTCTTTCTTTGGCCGATTCAAGGTAGAAAATGTTATTTTCTATACTTGGGTTAGAGTGTTATTGTACAAAAAAATGTATTGTTATAATGTAATGTATTTTATCTGGTTCTATTTAATAATAACATATCAAAGTTTACTTTATCAGATTCCATCTGGGCACGTGGTTTTAAAGCATAGTCCTATCCATCGAACTATTGGGGGTATTAAGACCTGATTTATGAATGGTAAATGAACAATAATATAACCCATTAGCTTCACTAGCCAACACTCGTACATGTTCTCGAATACCTAATGGTTAATAATACACCACTATTACATAGAAATATCCGCAAAACATAAATTTTAAAAAGAATATGGAAATTATTAAAGTGGCGCTTCCATTTGACGCTGACTGTATTATACATACTTACTACTTATTTTATAGCTTTGAGTAGTACTCAAAACTAAATTATTGAAGATTTGAAATTGGTTGTTTTTTTTTAAATAAGATAAAATTTAGATTAATATCTTAAGTGACTCTTATATGTGTTGTGTAGTTTATTTACAAAAAAGCATATTTTATATATTTACAGCTCAACAACAATAAAGGGAAACGCCAAAAATATACAGGTAGCTTAGTCGTCTATGCAACTAAAAATACTAAATACTATATATGGAGCGTTAAACGTAAAAATATTTAAAAATGTGTTAAAGCAGTGTTGTGGGTTCGATTCCACAACGACGAGGGTTTTTATTTTCAATATGTCTTTTTAATTATTTAACAAAGTAATGTAGTTATCAATCTATTCTATAATACATAAAAGAAGTTAGAATTACCACATACGCGCCCATACGTCCAGCATACCGCATCTTTTCTTGTACCTCAGCCAACTTTCTTAAGTACCATTCCCGTGCTTCTTCCACTGCAGTCAAACCTTGCAATAAAACGTCTTTTTCTTGTTCAATTTGTTTCATTCGCTTCAGTAGATTATAGTCAACTCCATTATGCAGAGTATGCCTACGAGGTTCTCGACGGCGGGATGTACGTCTTAAATTAGATTGTGTTTCATTGGATGACCGGCCGTCCCCTAATCCTCTACTTTGTTCTTCTATAGTTCTAGTCAAGTCGGCAAAATCAATTTTAGTATCACTTATTTCTTCGCTGTCAAATATAGCTTCCTCTTCCGTTTTATACGTTGATCTCGAGGTTTCTTTTCGTTCGGTCACAGCTTTTTCTAATCTTGGCGGTTTTGGTGGGCCATAAATTTTGTGCGGCTCAGAATTAGTAACAGTTGTTGTTGCACCCCTATGTGTTAAATCGGGAATTGTTTGCTCTTTTCTCGTAATTAATTGTGGCATACTAATAGTTCTGTGTTGGGATGGGTTTCCTGATGTTTTAAGTATATTCCATGTTGTTTCTAAGTTTTGTGGACTAGTGACATCTAATAATGGAGCCGAAGGAGGCCGTTGCATTTGATTCAATGCTGGCGTGTGTTTTCCTGGGTTTTCCGAATTGTTATTAATTATTTCTGCGGTACTAGAAGTGCTTTCCACCTGATTACGCAAAAGGCATATTTTGAGGCCCGTACAAAAACGGTCAAAAGTAAGCAGTCCATCATGAGAAGCAACTTTCTGGAGGCTCTCTATTACTCCTCGTGGGAGGCCTTTTGTACGATCATCACGCCATCGATTTTCAATATCCGTCAGTTTCACGTAACCGGTGTGTTTATCGTCCATAATATCAAACAAAGTTCGCATAGCTGAGACAAACTGTTTCGGCAATGACTCCATAGTTCGTGATGACACTTGGTTCATATTGATATTGAAATCACTACACAGTAAACTACACTAATTATATACTTAATATTATAAACACTGTAAACAAGCAAGTAACAATTTACATTTTTTTTTAAATTGTCATGTATAATTTACTCAACTCCGTATATTTCATTTAAACAATTCACCTTAACACTTTTTACATTATTTGCTTTGTGACAAACGCACCATACGAGAGCAAAAATCTGACCGTTTGTAGAAATGAACGGTATGTGTGGTGGGCGACCTGACGGGCTAGTGGGAGGGAATTTGCGAGAGATAATAGCCTCTTAGTGCGAGCGGGAGAACCGGTCAAACGGCATTTCGGGCTTCGGACAGGTAGACTGCATCGTGCGACCGTTTAATCTCGACAGCTTCTACGTGTTTTTATTGTTATGTCACGTTTATAATCATTGTCTATTCATACATTAACTTCATTAATAAAATAAAGAATAATTTAATAAAACTAAAAATATACTGGAATACTTTGGCATATAATAAAATATAAGTGGCAAAATGCAATGATCCTCTTCTCCATTGCATTTTTTGTGTATCTGTTACGGGGCTATATATTTTGAGAATTTATTAAGCGCTATTGTGATTTCTCTTGTATATCGTACGGAAACTTTACAAAAACATATTAATAAGAAGATTCACTATAAATGGTTCAAATAAAATATACCGAACTCACCTTTTTGATTAATATAGCTTTCTGATAGTAAAATTTAAATTAACATTGATTCAGTTCAGTATTATCAGAATTTATCCATTACAAACAAACAAAGAAATAGATACATAGTTATTTCAGTGGATATTTATGCTAAGTATAGATTTAAATGATTTTTTTTATTAATTATTCAGAAAAAATGGCTTTTATATCGGCTCTAAAGAAAATAATAAAAAAATATTTCTTACACACAGTAATTGGCCCAGCAGCTGTGCACTGTAAGGCGTGTTATGGAGACTAAGGTAACGAATAGACATATATGATACATAATATAGTAATATTCATAGAAATATATATAAACACCGATGACTCAGATACAAATTCTAATATTCATTATACAAATATCTGCTCGTTCCTGGGATTCGAACCCAGGAAAGGAAAGAAAGCGATCCTAGCTCGCTACCGTTTCACCAAACGGTTCCCGACACAAATGATTGTACTATCTTTATTACAAAGCTTCCAAATTCTGATGATTTGAATTTTTTTTATGGAAATTATTTTAATAGTGTGTGAAATTATTTCAAATGTGTGTATATATTTAAATAATCTTAATCATTTTAATCTATTGAAATATATTCTTCCAGGCTTTTCTTTATGGAACAAAGTTTAATAATTTATAAAATATGTCATATTGTTTTTATTCACAAAATCTTTATCATTTTAATTTATTAAAATATATTCTTAAAGGCACTTTTTTATTTTAGATTAAATTATTCAAAGATAGCTTGCTGCACGAAATAGGTTTGTATCTAATAAGAATGAATCAAATATTATAGTTAGGGCACCTATTTTGGTTAAGGGGTTTATAATGATAATATAGAGATAACAAAAATCAATTTCTTTATTAAAATGATTACAGATTAATAATATCTTGAAAAAATAATTTTCGTAATATTTGATATTTATTTACGTGACAATGAACACGAATCAGAAAGTGTGACGGCACGCCGTGCGAATCACTATTCCTGCTATACTTATATTGACTTTTTCATAGAACATGACAGGTGGTTCATGAAATTTTCATGTTAAATACAGTTATTCAATCAGGATTCAGCAACAGCCGACAGTGATGATTTGCCCAAAAGTGTAGCATGACAGCCTGTCGCAGTTATGTTTAGCAATTTTTTTTCGCCAAACAGTGACTTTTGTTCATCTGGACTTTGGAATGTTGAACGTCTTTGTAAGTTCATGTAATATCCGTATGTAACCCCATTAAATGTGGAAAAATAAGATCGTTATATTTAGTATCAATGTGGATTCAGTCTGATTAATATTTTAGTTTTTAGTTCGTTTTATTATAGTGCGGCCTGACTAATGAAATCCTGACAGGTCGCGATCAAACAGACTACATAACTTTGAAGTGCTTTTGAATTTAAGATTCAAAAAATAAATTGTTTATTTGCCAAACTAACGTATAATAAACCTTTAAAATATATCATTAGGTCAATTTAAAATCTTATGTTTTCCGCTTGATTTCATGTTAAATAAATAAGAAAACAATATTATTTTAAACCATAATACGCCGTTACTAAATAGATAGGATATACTTATAGGATAGATACAAGTCCCAAGGGTGGGGAGCTCTAACTTCGTCCTCTCAGTTCATAGGAGAACGGGAGGCGCTCGTGAAGCAGGTGTTGCGGCTGCGAGAGTCCTCCGGGAAGCCCTTGGGGACTCGGGGAGCCGGCATTGCACGGTCTTGCCCGTCTGGAGGCATGCCCAAACGCACCGGGCATCCCCAATAATTTTGACCGACTTTGACCGAGATATCAGAATTGATGCTATCATTGTTAATAATATCATTATACATTTAGGTGAAGTTGGTGACGAAGACAGCACCTCCTCAAGAGAATCGTATTATAGAAAATCGAAATATTTCTAAACATTATTATCGAATTTTATATTCTTTATTACTTTAGTGACATTCAGAAATTAGAATCCAGATAAACAATGAGGTGAAACTAAGGCAACGTTTTATTGGGTCAGTTAAAAAGTTAATATTAGTGTTAATTAATTCCCACCACTCGTCATGACCAACTGACAGACATCAGGATCGCATTATTTCATTGTATGCACTATAACAATAACGAGTAATAATAAAAGCTTGTTCCTACAACAGTTTTTTATATTTATTCCTGTTTCTAATTTCAATTAGATCTCATTAGGTAAACAAGCCTAATAAACTTATAAAAAAATATTTCACCTCTTTAGTAATTAAAACGGTAATTACCACATAAATAAAAAAATAGGTATGGAGCCCACAGAACAGTAAAAAAGAGTAGAAGTCGCAAGTGGGCGGTACCCGCGTAACCTCAAGTACTTTACGTACACTTAGACGTGTACGTTACTCCGTGCACTTAGACCTTCCGCTTACTCAGCCGGGATTGTAAACTCTACGCGAAACAATATAGTAAAAAATAGAAAAATGCCATACTGTGCAGTTTAAGAGTCTATAAAATGATAGTCAAATGATTGATTTATTGAAAGGAGACATAACGTATCATCATTAATGTATAGTTTCTGTTATTTTCATTAAAATTGTCATCTGCTTATATTGAATTCTTGGAAAAGAAAAAACCTTAAATCGACTTTATTTTGTAACGTTTTAACCTTAGTTTTATTTTTTAGTGGTTTTTTTTTTCACTATATCTTAAAAACCAGTTGTGTACGTAGATAGGTTTCAAAGCATGATTTAACATAGCAAAATGTTGTATTTATTGCAGTGTAGAAAGGAAAGAGTTTTCTACTATGTACAGTTATATATTTACAATTACGGAGCATGTACAATATTTACAATAAAATTTATTTTCACAATTAATAGTAGAGCGTCGGAGGAAAAATCAGCATGACGTAGCCGTCATCATGTCAAGAGCGGTCATAAACAATTTTAGTATAAAACCTTTGTGGCAGTCGCTACATCACTCCCCCTCCGAACACGCAGGTAGCTTTACAAGAAACGCGCGGGAAAGCGAACTCTGCGTCCAGACTTAGTCTGTTTAGTTGCATTACCGACATCTTTGTTACTGTCACTACTCACAGGTTCAGGAATATCCCGACTGTCAATACTATTGCGGTCAGTTTCTCCCAGCAAGTAGGCTGGCTTAAGACGATCGATCGAGACATTAATTTGTTTCCCCCCGACATCTAATCTGTAGTATTTGGAATGCCGTTCCAATATTTTGTATGGACCAGCATAAGGGGGTTCAAGTGGTCGTCGTACGTAGTCCAACCGCATGAAGACGTGAGATGTAGTAGCGAGGTCTCGTGGTAGGTAGAACGGACCTTTTCTGTGCCAGGCTGTCGGTTTCGGAGCCAGCTTCGACATCTGCAGACGAAGTCGCGCTGCGAAATCAGTGATGTCATCCGTGGTATCATGTTCTGCTGGTGCTAAAAACTGCCCAGGTAGACGAAGGGGCTCGCCATATACCAATTCTGCAGCCGATGACTGGATGTCGTCCTTCCATGCACTGCGTATACCCAGCAGTACCAAGGGAAGAGCTTCTGTCCATTGCGTAGTATTCTGACACATAATAGCGGACTTTAGTTGGCGGTGTAATCGCTCGATGATGCCGTTCGACATGGGGTGGTAGGCTGTGGTGCTGAAGTGATGTGCGCCCACCAGCGACGTCAACACCTTGAAAAGGCGCGACTCGAACTGGCGACCTCTATCCGTGGTGATCTTGAGCGGACAGCCAAAACGAGCTATCCAGCCCGAAACCAAAGCGGCTGCGCAGGTCTCCGCGGTGATATCGCGAAGTGGAACTGCTTCAGGCCATCTTGTGAATCTGTCGATGATCGTCAGACAATACCTGTAATCACAAGAAGGAGGTAAAGGTCCTACGAGGTCGAGATGGATATGAGAGAATCTCGACGATGGATTTGAAAAGGATGATAAAGGAGCGTGAGTATGACGGGTTACTTTTGAACGTTGACATTTCAAACACTGCTTTGCCCACTCTCTACAGTTTTTGCGTATCCCTGGCCATACGAATCTCTGTGTCACCAGTCGCACTGTAGCAGTTCGTCCCGGGTGACACAAATTATGAATGCTGTTGAATACCTGACGTCTGAATTGTGAAGTGACATACGGTCGAGGTGTAGCAGTAGAAACATCACAGAGTAATTCTTGCTTAGAATCAGGTAGCATGACATTTTTCAATTTGAGTGCTGTCCCTTTTTGAATCAAATCCAATAATTCCGAATCGACTTTCTGCGTTTGAGCTAAAGCTTCGTAATCAATTGCTACTGTGACCTCTTCTACTCGAGATAATGTGTCTGCTACCACGTTTGTTTTTCCCGGTATGTATCTTATATCTGTAGTGAATTGCGATATAAAGTCGAGATATCTGTATTGCCGTGGTGAACAATTCTCTTGGTTTGTGTTGAAAGCGTAGCTAATTGGCTTATGGTCTGTGTTAGGGATGTTGCGGATGTGATTTTTTTCACATCCGCGGATGCGGATGCGGATTTTAGGAGGCTCACATCCGCGGAAGCGGATGCGGATGCGGAACTGTACAAAAAACTTAAGTGTAGGTTTGGTAGGTTAAAAAGTAGTAATATTTATCCTTTCTTTATCTATACATATAAATAAAATTGGAGTGTCGATTTGTAATATTGAAATAACCGTTTTTTACTACATGCATATGAATATATATACGGTACATACACCAAAATAACATGTTTTACAATTTTTGTCTGTCTGTTTGTTCGGGCTAAACTCTAAAATAGCTGGACCGGTTTTGACGGGACTTTTATTGGCAGGTAGCTGATGTAATAAGGAAGTAAGTTAGGCTACTTTTATTAAACAAAATAAAATAGAAAAATAAAGTAATATTGCCATGTCCAAGTACTGTCCAGTACCGCCCGCAACTCACGCACATGCCACCACTGTGCCGTCACGTCGGGCGCCTCCCACCACTTCTCCCACCAATGAAACAATATCACAAAGGCTGCCTATTGCGCAGGTTCAGAACGCGCGAGCGGGCTATTGCTGATTTTTAATAAAAACAAATTATAATAACTGAGCCACGGCAACGTGTGGCCGGGTCAGCTAGTTTAATAATAAAGTAATGAGTGAATTACTATTATTGATTAATTGTTTTAGTAATGAAATTAAAATATTGGAGCATTATATTTAATGAAAAGTAGAATGGCCGCCTTTTCGGACTCCAGTCTGTTTCGCAAGGGTTCGTGTATTAATCCTGCGCTACTAAAAAACTGTTCACTTGGAACACTGGCTGGTGGCGCTGATAAGAATTTGCGTGCTTTTAAGGTAACAGTTTGAACTCACTTTAATTAACACTCCAACATTTAAGCGGACTCTTTTTTATTTTATTTTTTTTTATTACGAAAAGTAAGTAACTCCTCCTTGTGAATTGTGTCAGGGCTGACAATTTCTGGTGTTTCCTGACTCTCCTCAACATCACTTTATGAATCGAGCATCATGGTAAGATTACTAATTAAACAGGACTGACGTCCTGTAACCTGAGGACCTGTAACCTAGTCGTTCCGTTCTGTTTCCATGAAATCTGTCATTCTCATTTTCTTCGCTCTTTCGGTACTTAGAGATATTGTTCGAGAAGCCACGATGTCTTTCGTGTTTCTGATAATCTTCCATATACTTAGGTAACACGGAAAATGTTTAGAAAAATAAAAACGGCTTAATGAAGGTAGTTGCCAATACTTTTATTGTTTTTCGAAGTAATCTCCGTTCCTCTCTACACATCGTCGTATTCGAGGGAACCACTGAGAAAAGCAGTGGGCCCATTCGTCCTAAGGGGTCTCTTCTTTAGCATTTTCGTACGCTTTCACCGCCTCTTCAGGGCTCGTTAAACGAATAACTCGAATTTTATGTTTAGTTCTTGGGAATAAATAAAATTCGCAGGGTGCCAGGTCAGGACTGTATGGTGGATGACTCATTATCTCGACACCTGCCATAGTCAAATATTCAACAGTCCGTTCTGCAGAGTGCGCTGAAGCATTGTCGTGGTGAAGGAGGATCCTGCTTCGAGGGCGCTGCTGTCGATTTTTTTCTAAAACAACAGGCAAACAGCGATTGACATACAAGTCTGCAGTAACTGTCCTTCCATCTTCTAACACAACTGTCGCGAAATGACCCTTCCGACCAAAGAATGAGGCAATCATCTTTTTTCCTTGACTTCTACCTTTCTTTACCTTAGTTGGCCGATCCTCGAAAGGAAACACCCACTGAGCTGATTGTCTTTTGGTTTTGGGTTCATAGCAATATATCCAGCTTTCATCACCTGTTACGATGTCAAATACAGCATTTGAGTCACCGCCGTTGAACTTATCTAACATTTGCCGACACCAGTCCATGCGAAGGTGTTTCTGGCCGTCGGTTAAAGTATGGGGAATCCATATGCTACAAAGCTTCTTGTCGCCTAAATGTTCGTGTAATATTTTTTGAACTTGACTCATACCAATGCCTAGGCTTGCCCGTATCTGCTGATAGGTCACTCTCTTATCATCCTCTATCATGCGTCGCACAGTACTGATGTTATCTTCAGTAGTCGCTGTTAAAGGACGTCCTTCACGCGGATCATCATTGAGATTGATACGTCCACGCTTAAACTCGTTAAACCTTCATTAAAAAATGCTATTACGAAAGTCATAATAAATTATTGAACGAAAGTTTTCTCGCGTTAGGTTAATTTTCACTTGTAACAAGAGTGTTAGATTTGCCGCCAATTCACAAAAACAAATGACAAATGAATGCAATACACTACATTAGATTACCAAAGAGTTTTAAAATTGAAATTCAAAAAAAGTTTTCATTAGCAATGTTTCTAACTGGTCAGTTCTAAACATTTTCAGTGGTACCCCGTATCATCTTCAATCTTTTACTCGGTTGACACGTGCCACTCGCCGGCCCCTCCCCTTTCTTTCATGTCGCATCCGCATCAGCTCCGCATCGATTTATGCGGATGCGGATGCAGATGCGGATGTCTAAATCGATGCGGAAGTTCTGCATATGCGGATGCGGATGCGAATATTCGCAACATCCCTGGTCTGTGTACACGACGAAACACCTAGCTTCTATCATGTGACGAAAATACCTTATCGCTTCGTAAATTGCCAACAGCTCTCGGTCATAGGGGCTGTATTTTTGCTGCGATGGTTTCAGCTTGCGAGAATAAAAAGCTAAAGGTTGCCAGTGACCGTTATTTCGCTGTTGTAGTACAGCTCCAATTCCGGTGTCTGATGCGTCTGTCGTGATTGCTAATTCAGCTGAAGGATCCGGATGAGACAGTAATGTAGCCTGAGAAAGCGATTTTTTGCAATCCTTGAACGCTTGCAGCTGTTCTGGTGTAAAATTGATGGGGCTTGATCCTTTGGTCTTAGGTCCGGCTAGCAACTGATTCAGAGGGGCTTGAATTTGGGCTGCTTTAGGAGTGAATCGACGATAAAAATTTAACATGCCTAAAAACCTTCTAAGTTCTTACACAGTTTTTGGCGTTGTGAACTCTTGGATGGCCTGAATTTTGGTGTCCAATGGTCGCGTTCCCTCTGCTGATACGCGATATCCAAGAAAAGTTACCTCTGGTTTGCCTAGTACACACTTCGACGTGTTAATCAAAATACCATAGTCTCTCAGGCGACTGAAAAGCTGTCGCAGGTGATCTTTATGTTGAGCTTCTGACATCGAAAACACCAGAATGTCATCGACATATCCGTAACAAAAATCTAGGTCCCTTAACACCTCATCTATGAAGCGCTGGAACGTCTGTGCAGCATTACGAAGACCAAACGTCATGAATGGGAACTCAAAGAGACCAAACGGAGTTGTGATTGCAGTTTTGGCTATATCAGGCGGGTAGACAGCAATTTGGTTGTAAGCCTTTACTAAATCAATTGTAGAGAAGATGGAACATCCTGACAGCTGATGCGAAAAATCTTGAATGTGGCGGATTGGATACCTATCCGGTATAGTGCGTGCGTTGAGTGCCCTATAGTCGCCACAGGGACGCCATCCGTCATCCTTCTTCCTGACCAAATGAAGAGCTGAAGACCATGGGCTATCAGACCGTCGCGCTGTTCCACAGGCCAACATATCGTCAAACTCCTTCTTAGCAATTTTTAAGCGCTCTGGATCTAGACGTCTGGGTTTGCATGCTAACGGTGGCCCTGGCGTCGTTCTGATGTGATGCACAGTGTTATGTTTAGGTTTACTAGGCGTACCTGCTGGGCGAGTCACTTCTAAAAACTCACGCAATATTGCGTGGTACTCAGATTCACCAGAGACGGCTTTCACGGATGAAATGTTTACGCTGGGTTCTCGTTGCACAGCCGCGACAGACATTTTCGTAGTACCGTCAATAAGGCGCTTTTGTCTGCAATCAACCAATAAATTATAAAAACTCAAAAAATCCATTCCGATTATGGGCTTCGACACGTCGGCAACAGTAAAATTCCATTCAAAATTTCGTCTTAGCCCTAAATTCAGTTGTAATCTGATTGGTCCATAAGTACTGATTATGGTGTTGTTTGCTGCAGTCAACTGATACTTTGATTTAGTGCAAGGCGCCTTTGTATGTGACCGGGGAAATACACATAAATCAGATCCAGTATCTACCAAAAACGTCATTTTAGAAGAACGGTCAGTTATGAAAAGGCGGCCTGAAGGTGGGAGGCAGTCGTTGGCCGCTATTTCCGGCTGCCTGGAGAGTTTTCCGACATACGAGTATAATTGCAAGGCTGGATACATTTTTTTGCTCGAGCACCATGTGTGAAATGATACCAACAATGAGGGTGGTCGACAGGTGGTTGGCGCGGACGTGACTGACTGCGTTGAGATTTGTAACCTCTATTTGACCTTCCCCGCGAACGCGATCTAGGGCGTCGGTCTAGCTTGCTTGTTAATGTAGCTACTTGGCTGGTCAATTCACTTATCTGCTTAGCCATTAGCTGGAACTCTGCTAGTGAAGGACCTCCCGCAGACGTGCTGGCCACTTGCGGGGGCGAAGGCGCGATCTCATGCACCTTATCTGCTAAGTCTGCTAATTTATCAACAGGCAAGTCATTCTGTGAAGCAACAATGGTTTGAATGTTTGACCACAAGGTTTTCAAAAATTCGTCAGGAACTGAAGGTCCAGCTAGGTCCTGCAAACGCCTTAAAAATTGCGAAGGCTTCCTATCTCCTAGGTCTTCATGCATTAGTAAGCGTTTCACCTTTTTTTCTTGTGAAGCTGACAGGCGCTTGATAAGCTCTGACTTCAGTTTTTCATATTTACCGGTCTCAGGAGGGTTTCTAATTATGTCTTTTACTTCTACAGCGTACGCATGATCTAATTGAGCAGTCACGTAATAGAATTTTGTCGCGTCGCTTGTAATTTTAGAAAGGATAAAATTACCTTCGCATTGCGCGAACCATAATGCCGGTTCTTCTGGCCAAAACGGGGGTAATTTCACTGCAACTCTGCACAAATCCCCTGATTTTGCGTCATGAGTAGGTACTTCATGTCCGTTATCTTCCATCTTGTTCAAAAGTCGGAGAGTCACCAGATGTAGAAAGGAAAGAGTTTTCTACTATGTACAGTTATATATTTACAATTACGGAGCATGTACAATATTTACAATAAAATTTATTTTCACAATTAATAGTAGAGCGTCGGAGGAAAAATCAGCATGACGTAGCCGTCATCATGTCAAGAGCGGTCATAAACAATTTTAGTACAAAACCTTTGTGGCAGTCGCTACAGCAGTTTTTCTAAAGACCCATCCTCAAAAGTGGCTTGATTTACTTCTTTCTGGTACAAGGTCTCCAGCGTAGCACTTAATAAAGCCTTGGCGTAGCTCTGAGGTTCAATACACGCATTGTCAACGCTCATATTGAATAAATACATTTTATCTTTATCTTAAATTATTATCTTTGTTATTTTCACTAACTTAAAAAACATGCAAGCGTGTTGGCAAGTAAAACAAAGCAGCGTAAGTTGACTTTCCTGCTATCAAAAAGTCTACAGGGAGGTTTCAGTAAAACAGCACACCTTTACTCTAAGTAGAGAAAGGAAAATTTCACAGTCCATTAATCATTCATTGATCACCTATAATCTCAGCTATAATTCATAAATCGGCTCTCATCATTAAATGAAGAATAAAAATAAATGAACTGCTGAATGGGCTTTGTGCCCTTTACCTGCCCTAATAGGAAAACTTAATAAAGAAAGAAACAAAAAAGAGATACTGACATGTGACAAAATGACATTAACAACAGTCAATGTCATTTATTTTCCATTCCATTTTCTTCCACCCATTTTTTTATATAGTGGAATGTGTATGTGTTTGAAACACTTAGGAAGCAAACGCTCCAAAAAACCATATTAATTTATGACTACAATGAGTAACACTAAGGAACATAACGAAACGTCGGATTCTATAGATTTAAATGGCAGTGTAGTCCAAGAGAATCCACGAGTAGGTTGGGTAAAATTCGATGATGAGTCCCAAACTGGGAAAAATAGTAAGCCTTTGGGTGAACCCAATAATTTGTCAACAAGTGTAAAGTCGGACAACGTGGCTTCTACTTCAAGCGATCCTCTGCCTGCGGTTTTAAAAACTGAAACAGTTCATGTTAATCTGGAACGCGGAGACAGGCTCTCTGAAGCAACTACACAAGCTGTCGAATTTGTCAACGTTCGTCATGGATTTAGTAAGTTATACTACTTTTCGTTTTGAAAAAAGTAAGTAATAAAATAAAGGCACTAAACAACCGCACATCAACCTACCACAAATTGAAAATTTTCCCAATTTATATTGAACTTTGAAAACGGAATAAAGAAATTTGACAGTTTTGTATATGATAAATTATTATAATAGATAAATACTAGAAAATATTGACTCGGGTCACAAGTGAATTCTCAGGCGGGAAACGAACCCACAACCTTTGGAAATCCGGTCCAATGCTCTCCCAGTTGAGTCGATATTTTCTAGTATTTTCTTTTATAATATTTTATCTTATAAGATCGCATTGAAAATGCATAAAATATATAAAAATTATAAAAAAAAAGTTTTGTATATGTTGATGTGCTGATAATTGGACATTAATTCGACTATTTATTGACTCACTATATCCAGGTAATGGAGATATAATTGTAACAGTATTGCCAGTAAATACTAAGTGGCCATGGGTTACTCCAGCAAGTTTTCGCCCAGAATTGGTTCCTGAAGAGTTAATGGCACAAGGGCTTACAGTAAGTTCTCAAAAATTTAAGTAATATGATTGATATATTACTAAAGCAATTGATTTTTGAGCATTATAATTTTTTTAATTTCAGTTAACTGTTGAGGAATATGTTCATGCAATGGAGTTACTTGTGAATGATGGGCGTTTTACTCTATATAATATTTGCTATAAAAGAGTGCTGGTCTGTTGGATTACCTTGGCTTTCCTAGTGCTTTTGGCACTTTTGTTTTCAGGGTTGACAGGCCTAACATTATTTTCCCTTGGTGTCATGTGGTTGATACTGAATGCAGCTGCCATATTTCTTTGTATGTGGATAAAACTTAAACTTTCAAAAGGTTTAGAGCAGTGTTTAGGAAGTGTCAATAAGTTGCTCAATAAGCATAAACTTGTACTTACTTTAGATGACAGAGGAAAAATATCTTGTCACAAAGTAAATCTTTGTTTTTTATATTTCGATTCTGGACCTTGCATTGCTCATATTCAACAGTTTATTGACACAGAAGAGGGTCGAACCATAATGGAAGGTTGGGAACAGAGATTAGATGTGCCAGCAAACGATATTGTCATCCAAGGTTCACAGTCTACAAGATTGTCCCGAAAACAGGTACGTGTGTAAAAAAAGAAGAGTAATTATTTATTATAATTATGCCACCTCATTAAGTGTTAAAAATAATATCTGGTATTAATTTCATGCAAAATCCCGTTTTTTAAAATATAAGTTTTTAAAAACACATTTTACAGCAGATAAGCTTTGAGCTTAAAAGCAACAGAGCATTTAAAATTTGTTACTGAAAGCAGAAAAGCATCAAAAAATTTTTTTTCTAAACCCTATAAGCAAGATATTGGTGGTACACAATTATGTTTTTCTAATAAATTGAATTTTTATGGTCTGCATCTTAAAAAAAAGTATTTGTAGTTTGCCATATCCTTAACATTCTCATGCTCAGGTGCTATTAATTTTTAATCCAGCATGTAGTACATACATTTAAATTTGTGAGGTGCTTGTGGTGGCAAGTGATAACCCGTTAAGTGTCAGGTTAAGGTTGCTATTCATCTTTCAATGAATAATGACTAAATTTGTAATCTAGTTAAACTTTGACTGGATATTATTATTATATCTTAGTTACCGAACTAACCGCATTATCTATAATTTAGACATGCTTCCTAATGACAACATACTAGCTGCAATTTAATAAATTTAAGTACAGTATTTCTATTGTTTATTGTTTTGAGAATAAAGTAATAACATAGTTTGAACAATCAAATGCTTTAAATTGATAAACTGTAGTACTGTACCAATACAATATATTTTTTTATTATTGAAGGATTGTAAAGTTTTTAGAGTGTTTATCACCAAAAGCTAGTAGTCCAGTCATTTTAGGTTTTATCTGCGGAAAAATCACTAGTGAGCTGAATTTTTGTATATACCTTTATTACGGCGTCGTAATGAAGATACGAAAAATCAACATTGAAATCGTGCCGGCTAAAAAGTTATAAAGGTCAAAAGGTCACGAAAATCAGTTTTTCGTAAATATCTCACGACTTTGGTCATTATAAAAATTGTTCATCGTAAAACTATCCACAAAAAATGACTCTTGCATTTTGTCTGTAAAATTAACCGTTTTGGAGTAATGGTCGCGTGATATTTGCGAAAAACTGATATTCGTTACCTTTTAACATTTATAACTCTTTTAAACGGCACGATATCAATGTCGATTTTTCAGATCTTCATTACAACGCCGTAATAAAAGTGTATACAAAAATTCAGCCTCACTAGGAATTTTTCCGCAGATTGGGCTTTAAAATGCCTAAAATGACTGGACTATAATAACTATTGCATTAGATTAGTCTGATTCCTCATATTACTAACAATTATATTCAAATATTATTTACAATATTAACTAGCTTTATTATATTTATTACTTTATAGAGTTTAAGAAATTACTGATCGTAGTAATAAAATAAGGTTACAAATAAACAAGAATGTTATTTTATCTTTTATCACTAATAAATGTGTGCATATTTATATGCATGCATCGGAAAATAGATCCCAATGATTAATAATAAAATCTTTATTTCTTCTCCCACACATACATTATACTTTGTCCAATGTAGGATGATACTTTTGACAGGTGTCACTTCATTATTGCTACGTACTAAGGTTGCGTTTGTTTCCTTATGTTTGGCTTGACATTGCAATAGCAACTTTATACCCTCTTTATAGATGTCAACTGTCAAAAGTATCATCCTACATTGGACAAAGTATAGATGTAGACATTTAAGCAACTTAGTCTAAGACACATTTGTAGCTGGATTAGTCTATGTGAGAAACTGACCCCAATGCTGACAGATAAAGCACCATCGAGTTTCGAACCAGCATCGATTGCAGCTAAAAAGCTGGGCGTTCTAAATAAGGTCAAGCGATATCGCAATGACACGCAAGGACAGTTTTTAACTATCTATAAAGCTCAAGTCAGATCGTGCATAGCTGCAGAGCTGAGAGGCTCATTAGTGACAGCAAATTGGTGGACTGGTGAAATTGGTGGATTACACAGAAACTATATAATGCAGATAGACGAATGATGCCTCAAAAGAAAAGTCTTAATTTCTTCAATTTGTTACAAAAATAAAAAACGTGAAAACGTAAATAAACAAAAAGTTATGCAATATTTAGTTTTCAGGTTATGAGTAGGTAGGTATGTCACCATAAATATCAAATTAATAGAGGCTAATGTGTATGGATAATTAGTTACTAATTTGTTACAGCGAATAAACGTAAAAAAATACTAGAAAGTGGGTTCAATAATTTGTTAGAGTCGATTTTAGTTGGCCGCTCGGACGGCAATATGCCTAAAATACAAATGTCCGTTTCAACCGCGCGGCCACCTCATAATATTTGATGAAACTTTGCCAGGAATTAGTGCTAATTTGTTACTTTACACACCTCTTTTCGTGAATTTGTTACAAAAAAAACTAAGACGCTATCACAAAAAATAGGTGGCCGCTAGAACCGCCACTTGCCGTAGTCATCGTCCGTGATTACACAGAAACTATATAATGCAGATAGACGAATGATGCATCAAAAGAAAGGTCTTAATTTGTTCAATTTGTTACAAAAATAAAAAACGTGAAAACGTACATAAACAAAAAGTTATGCAATATTTAGTTTTCAGGTTATGAGTAGGTAGGTATGTCACCATAAATATCAAATTAATAGAGGCTAATGTGTATGGATAATTAGTTACTAATTTGTTACAGCGAATAAACGTAAAAAAATACTAGAAAGTGGGTTCAATAATTTGTTAGAGTCGATTTTAGTTGGCCGCTCGGACGGCAATATGCCTAAAATACAATGGCATTTATCTCGTTATTAAAAGTAGGTTTAAGCTTAGTTAGAGTACTAGTCGACGGGTAACGTAACCTAGTTTAGATAAATATGGCGAATATAACTGCAGCATTCATATTTTAGAAAATATTTGCAAAAAACGGTAATATGAAACCGTATGAGAGTAGGGTGACTATGATTATTGGAATTTTCGATATTCATATCTTATTTTTTTAGGGAGAGTGCTTATATAAATACATTTTAAGTTAAGCCATACTTTATATTACCATTTTTGATATTTGCTTTAAAATATGTTTATAGTATTTCTGTTAATAATGTTAGTGTGAGTGGAGTAAGAAATTAAGCTATTATCTATCTATCCTATGTATACAATGTGTCCCGTCACCAGTGTCGGAGCCTTTAATGATGTGAAATATTTGGCATTTTTGGCTCTGACGGCCGCCATTTTGTTTTCTTGATAACCAAGACCTGGGCTCTCAAAATAATTCGACCACCACTACCCATGTAAATAATCAGCATTAAAAAGGTGTCATTTGATAGCTCAACATGTAGACAACAGTTACACAGCCATCATGTCTCAATTGTCATGGAATAAAAAATAGAAAAAAATAATGAAAGAAAAACAAATATGTATATGCAACCAACGTTTAAATAACGCGGGCGTTTACGGCCGGCTGGTATTGAAGGAGAAATATTACGATTAGTTGCATCCAAAGGAATAGAACTCCACACACAATCACATAGAGCGCGTGGGGGCACGGGCCATTTGCGGCGCAACGGCATCGGCTTGGATCGCATGGCTACTGTAAAATTTTCTTTTATTAAGGCACCAATATGTTAACAAGAACATATAATTGGACGTATTTACATGGTAAAGATCCAACCCACAACTTTACTTAAATTGACGTAAGTATGACAAAATGGCCTTAATGTCATATACTTACACGTCACGAAAACAGCTGTCGCAATAAAGTAATAACTTTATTCACGTCATCATAAAATTGTAAAAATCAAACTTACCGTAGTCAATTTGGATCCCTCTGCAATACACTTTTTGGTGGTGACTTCTATATTAACAAATCATATAAGTGGGCACAACTCATAGCTAAGCACTTTTAGACACTTCTGGATTTACTGATAATTGTAACTTAGTAGTATGAAAATCACGGGAATTAAATACGTACGAGCACACACTTCAAAATCCAGCACAATAATGACAGACAATATTCACAACGGACAATAATCGCTTTTTAAACCCCTTCCGACAAATATTTTTAACAATAATTTGGAAACAAAATAGATCCTTTTTCGGGAATCGTGGCCATCATAAAACACCTGCGGAATGTCAATGAAACGAAAATCTTATCAGTAAATACTTTAAAGAATTAAGAACAATAGACATCAATATGGCTGCAAAACTGCATATTCCTTCAAACAGAGTACAACATTAAAAACATGCCTTTGTACTAATATATTCATAGTCACCCTACTCTCATACGGTTTCATATTACGGTTTTTTGCAAATATTTTCTAAAATATGAATGCTGCAGTTATATTCGCCATATTTATCTAAACTAGGTTACGTTACCCGTCGACTAGTACTCTAACTAAGCTTAAACCTACTTTTAATAACGAGATAAATGCCATTGTATTTTAGGCATATTGCCGTCCGAGCGGCCAACTAAAATCGACTCTAACAAATTATTGAACCCACTTTCTAGTATTTTTTTACGTTTATTCGCTGTAACAAATTAGTAACTAATTATCCATAGGTACACATTAGCCTCTATTAATTTGATATTTATGGTGACATACCTACCTACTCATAACCTGAAAACTAAATATTGCATAACTTTTTGTTTATGTACGTTTTCACGTTTTTTATTTTTGTAACAAATTGAACAAATTAAGACCTTTCTTTTGATGCATCATTCGTCTATCTGCATTATATAGTTTCTGTGTAATCACGGACGATGACTACGGCAAGTGGCGGTTCTAGCGGCCACCTATTTTTTGTGATAGCGTCTTAGTTTTTTTTGTAACAAATTCACGAAAAGAGGTGTGTAAAGTAACAAATTAGCACTAATTCCTGGCAAAGTTTCATCAAATATTATGAGGTGGCCGCGCGGTTGAAACGGACATAAATACAATGGCATTTATCTCGTTATTAAAAGTAGGTTTAAGCTTAGTTAGAGTACTAGTCGACGGGTAACGTAACCTAGTTTAGATAAATATGGCGAATATAACTGCAGCATTCATATTTTAGAAAATATTTGCAAAAAACCGTAATATGAAACCGTATGAGAGTAGGGTGACTATGATTATTGGAATGTTCGATATTCATATCTTATTTTTTTAGGGAGAGTGCTTATACATAAATACATTTTAAGTTAAGGCATACTTTATATTACCATTTTTGATATTTGCTTTAAAATATGCTTATAGTATTCCTGGTAATAATGTTAGTGTGAGTGGAGTAAGAAATTAAGCTATTATCTATCTATCCTATGTATACAATGTGTCCCGTCACCAGTGTCGGAGCCTTTAATGGTGTGAAATATGGCATTTTTTGCTCTTACGGCCGCCGTTTTGTTTTCTTGATAACCAAGACCTGGGCTCTCAAAATAATTCGACCACCACTACCCATGTAAATGTCCTATCAACATTAAAAAGGTGTCATTTAATAGCTCAACATGTAGACAACAGTTACACAGATACCATCATGTTTCAATTGTCATGGAATAAAAAATAGAATAAAATAATGAAAGAAAAACAAATATGTATATGCAAGCAAAAATTATCATTTAGCCAAGTCTTAGTTAAGCAAATAAGGTCGTAATTGGACAATGCTACTTGAGAAAAAAAATCTAAATCTAATATTTAATCTAATCTAATCTAATATTTCCATTTGCCCGATTGTTGGTTCAAACTCGTATTAGATATTTCTTATACAAATAGATATTTTGTCATCATTCCATATATACATAACTTGCTTGCTTTTTAATCTAACGACTAAATAAGTCTCACACATTTGCTTTAAGTTGACCTATGCACACAATGGGCAAGTGTTTCTTCAGTTACATCAGAGGCAAAATAATATTGATTGCATGCATGTAATTAAAGTTCGGAACACCCTACGGCAGAAATTGAATAACCGCTACACCTCTACATTATACAATTGTAAGATGAGAGAACCTTTAGCTTCTGCTATACTTATAGCAGAATTTTTATATGTATTCTTTTAGGTACTCTCAATATTTTTTCTATAACATCTAATTCAGTAGAGAAACATTGGTGTGAGTAGCTTTAGTGGGTAAGAGGCATATGAATGTGCAGGGTATGGCAGAGCAAGTGTACCTCCGGTACCTGCAGCGGTGGGGCAAAGACTACTTGCGACGTCGACTCGACTGGACGCTAGACGAAGACGGTGGTAATCCAGCAAATCCGCGTCACTTGACCCCGGCGCTCTGCCCTTGTCAGTACATTGAGGAGATATTGCGGAACAAAGAGCCGAAAGATACCCGCGCGTGTTGCCCTCTCTGCAACCACTGGCTTAGGCGTCGAGGCTTGGATTGACCAAAGTTCTTATCGTTTGGCAAGTCACTGTATTCAATTTTAGTCTAATGTTGATTTAATAATTGTTATGATTAATTCACATCGACCCGAGCGTAGTGTCTAACGCATAACGGTTACGAGTAATAGACTTGATAGATACGCATCCTTTCCGCGCAGGTATATTGTGATATTATCTTACCTGTTATGCGCTGAACACTCTGCGTACAGGTGATGTGTGTGGGTCCTTTATATAACGAAAATTATTATTTCCACAGGAACGTGCTGCACTTCTATATTTACGATACATCGGTAGATGGGGAGCGTATGTCGTAAAAAATAGATTGAATCTTAGCAGCATGGTTCCGGGTCGACACGGCGAGAAGTACGTTTGCGCGTGCCAATTCATAGAGGACCATCTCAAAACAAAACCGCCAGCAGGTATTGCTAAGTATTTTCAACTCCATAATCAAAATCAATGGATGTTTTGATTAATTGGATAGCTTAACTTATTAAAAGACAGTATCTACTAGGGTAAATTTTATTACATAACAATCTTAAATTGGCAATAATGTTTATGTTATAAAAATGTGATTTTATATTATTCCGTCCGTTAATATCATAAAATGTATCTCTAAGTTTTTAGCTGCCCTACGTATTTTTTAATATTATTTATATATTTACTTACTAAAAAGCTACGTCAATCAAACATATTTTGTCAATATCATCTAAGCTTCTTTTTGATCTATTACGGAGGATACTCTTACCATCAGATTATACTTCCATTCTTATAATTTATTTAACTGATATAATTTTTTATCAAAGAAGCGTCATTTTGAGTAGGACTATCAAAATCGAATGGCATATATATTTTATCTGCGCCCATGCAGTTGGTATTTTCTATGATAATGCATAGAAACTATTGTTGGTAAAAAATATATTTCTTTAACTGCTAATCTAAGGACTTATTATCTTTATGCAATGTTCAAAACTAGTATTTTTTATTTACTGATACTTATACATAATTACCAATAGTTATAAATTATTCACAAAGACCATTGAGTATTTTAATATAGACTGGGGATCTACTTTCTAGTGAGCGTGCACACTAAAAGTATATTTTGAAAATGTTGCTATAATCTTTGTCCAATGTATTTACAGGAAATAACTTTTATGTATTATTTTGTTTGCGCTTAACGTGTTAAACATATAACATATAATATTTATACTTGACATTTTCAATACTGATGAAAAGTAGTCAGGTGCTGCCTCAATTTTAAAGATGTTTCTGTAGTTGACCAAATTATTTAACATGCATGGATATAGTTATAAGAAGAATTTTTTAATTGTATACCATTATAAATCGCCAGTACCTACGTATAACTATTTACTTGTTTGTGTTCTCTGAATAATAGCTCTTATTCCGTCCAAGTTTACATCTAGAATAGACAACTTGAGAGATCAGCCATTAGATTATTATTTTCTTAGATTAAACGTAAATTACCATTCCGATACTAATTATTTATACTTAATATTATTTTGCTATTTATTATTATTACTTATACACGACACTAATCTAAAGATATACATAATTAAACACAATACTTAGTATTCTACATACATTCACATACATACATTCTGTTTACTTCTTAATAATGTATAAAAAACATTTTTGTTTTCAATTGAGTCTCATATTACCTACTACTTTCGCACTACGTTCTTAAAACAATTTATCTTCACGTTATTCGTTTTAAATATATATCAGTAATATACATAAAAATATTTAAATAATATGTACTTAATAATAATATTATTCTGAAGGCTTCTATGTTAAAGCTGATAAATGCCATAATTAAAAAATAAAATTTTGTATATAAAGATTTGATTAATCAATAAATTCACCATATTATATACTTTAGTCGACTGAACGATAAATTAAGTTTTTATTTTATAGTTAAAAATTTTTCTTTAGCCTTTTACATAAAAATGTTGCAGATTAAATTATTATAATTGCTTTTATTGACTTTTTCGATGAAATGTATAATTTTCGTAAATTCTTTTTGTAATTACGACTCGAATTTTTATATTAAACTATTTTGGTTGTATAGGCGTAATTATCTTAAATGTTAATTATATTATTAAGGTATCGTTTGTATCTGCCGCATTACAAAAAGCTTAACAGTATTAGCTATCACCATAAAACAAAATGTACTTTTTTAAATTGATTTTACGAAAACTCCAAGGGATGATTTCTGCACTTTTGCTGTTTTGGGTGTAGGACTGTAGGTACTGTGTCACATTAAGTATCTCGTACATTTTGTAGACTTCGACCGCTCCCAACGCTCACAACCGCACATTGTAAAGTACTTAATACAAGATTAATTGAAATAGTGCAAAACCTCAGGGACACCCAGTATAGTACCTATAGTATATACTTCTTTATTTTCATTAAGTAAATGTCAATATTATTGTGATTGTCGATTGCGAATAAAATTCATTAATATATTTTAGTAAATATATGTAAGAAATATTTTAAACCAACAAAGTAAAAACTGTGAATTACAAAACGGACAAAATGTAGTTTTCGCAATAACGCTTAGACACGAGATGGATGGGGATCATACGCAGAGATGATAACAACTGGTTGAAAGTAAAACATGACTAAGCTATCACAAAATTTGCATGCATTTTTATATACATTGAAATAGTCACAATAAAAATTATTAAGAAATTAGACACATGTGGAAATTTAAGAAGTTTGAGAAATTTGAAATCTTAATTTGAACATATTGGAATAATCTTCCCAAATACAAATATATTTATATATATAGAATGGAGATTAAAAAAATGACGATAATGTAATATCAGTGCTACTCTTAGTAAGTGACAGTCAAACAGTGGCGGTACCTTCATATAACTTTCATAAGTCCAGCTCGCCCTAACAATATCATTACTGGTCAATCGTAATAAATAATATCACAATAATAATTAGGAATATAACTTTTTTAATAGCTTTAAAAAACACAATAAAAAACCATAACCAAAACTTTAAACGGTGTAACTTACTCTGCATTTCCACTCTTTCGCACACTTTGTCTTGCAACCGAGCTTCGCAATTTGTGTATATCAGCGCTCTTCTAACAGCAACAGAAGTAATTTTCTCTTATATTAATATTACAAATTCTATGAAAAATTTTCAATCACACATCATCTTAAGTGAGAGCCGGATCGCGAATTTGTTTTGGAGATTTTTTTTCCATAAATTGGTATTTTTGTGTTACTGTTGATCGGTGAAGGAGAAAATAATTATTTGAACTTTTACGGAATTAAAGCTATCACAATATCGCACAAAACTTCATCAAATTAGAATAAGTGTAGTTGCCTATTTCGCATTAAATGGCAATTTTAAACGGCAGTGTGTGTAATTCGTTGTATTGTTAGTTGATCCCATTCAATTCAATACTGTCAGTGTTGCATTTTGTTTCTTGATCAAGACGAACGTTTGGACTACCACACAGTGGTTACCAAATCCAATTGAAATAATCTAATATGAGCTTTAAATTAGATCAAAACAGCCAAAAGCATAAGTAAGTTTTATTTCTTTCCTTATTTTTTATAAGCAATAATATTTCTGTAAATATTTTATCTCGCCAGGTATCTATGATGGGCCATCTTGCTACTTCTTTGAACAGTAAACAAATTTATCACAACTGCGGTTTTTATCTTAGATTACTGTGTTGATATTATTCGTCACTAGAACAAAATTGTCCTTTTAGAGATCACGATGAATCAAAATGTTTAAGAGATGGCAACTCTATAGAACTCTTGTTTTTACTAGCTAACCATTACAGACTTTACTTAAAAAAAGAACATTTGCAACACTTAAATGGGGGCAAAACTGGACCTAGTTATTTAAAAAATAAGATTGAAGATAATATTATTGGTTTCGTAGCCGACATTGTTCGATCTTGTATATAATTTTAACTTATATATAACTCGCCAAGCAGCAAAATAGCAAAATTTTTGCTGCTACGGTCTTACTGTAATCAAAAAAACTGGGCACAAAAAGCCACTACACGCACATAATCATCACTGTTGATTGTATAATCTTTACGTTGTCGGAGTTTATATAAGATTAAACACTAACGCCAGAAAGTAAAAAGAAAAGATATAATTCGAATTGACAACACAATTTACATCCAAGAAAAGCCTTTAAGTAACACAGTAAGAAAATTAACAGGTAGGTAAGTGAGACCAAATTGGGTCTTGACTCCTAAAGAAGCTTCACTTATAGACAGCGTGAGAACGTTTTTCTGACAGATCCTAAGGAGTGGACGTAGGAGGTCACAAATTATAATAGGTACATATTTGATGAATATTCTTTATTCACAAAAATAAAAACTAAGCGCTTTTAATTATTTTTAAAAATTAAATCTTTACAATAGATTTAACTAGTTAGTTGCAAATAAGGCGTACCTAAATATGTAGCCACTATAATACCAATCACTAAAAGTCAATTTAATTACGAAATAGTTAACGAAAACAACATTAATAGGCTTAAGTGCATTTCGCAAAATTAATCTGTGTTCTCTTTAGACTCACATTGTCGGCTAACAATTCTAAGCGGAGAAAACGTCGTAAACGCAATGTTTAAGGCTGCTCGTACACTACCAGACTCCTCTAAAACACGATCACTCAGTCGTATTTGAAAAAATTTACATAGCAACTGTACATCGCCTTGGACTAGAGTAAATTGCACGCGTTGTTTCGGTGCAACACAGCCCCTAACTGAATAAGTCTGCAAACTAAACTACGTACAGTACGCGCTGAAAGACATCCATTTTAAATATTCAGCAATCAGGTGCTCACTGTTCGCCTAATGAAGACGAAGCCTTAAAAGGTATCACTTATTTAATTAAACATAAGAGTACAGTCCAACTGAGTTATCATATCAATGAGAAATGAAATTTAATATATTTTGTTAAATAATTGTGCTCTTGTCGTTCTTCGTAAATTAATTCCTTTACCGATATTTCTGTTCAAATTAAATACAAATTCCTGATTTAGTATCAGATTTTCCTTTTTTGTGGTGATTGCGATTTCTTTCAAATGCCAACATACATACTTGTGGTAGAAAATCCCCCGTACTCCGTAACAGCAATTTATTATGACAAAAGTTATACCTATTATGTTAAATATTATTATAAATGTTCTTCCTTCCTGTGTATGCTATTTTATTGAGAAACAGAAAAAAACAATATTAGATTTATATGAGTTTACCTTTGTGTGGTTAGCGCGAGTAATTTAAGGCGTATCAATAATTAATTCACTTTATGAGATTAAGTTTTAAGCATACTAAGTATGTTTAAAGATTCTCTCATAGTTTATATTATTTTAATTAGGTACTAATTTTATTCGATTAAGGCTTCTAGAAATGTCGCAGTTTGCATTATTAGGTTACACCTTGTAGTAAATATATGTGTAATGTATGACATATGTTGGTTACGTATTACTATTGGGATTAATCTTTCTATGGAGAGTTCGTCGTCAGGCAAAACAGCATTTCCTCAGTTCATCGTTCCATGGAGAATTGGTCATCAAGCAAAACAGCATTTTCCCAGTTATTTGCTAAGAAATAAACCGTTTTATGATATTACGTAAAGTATTTGCTTTGTTGTAAGATTATACTGGGGATCAAAATGACAAATTTATAGTATACAGTTTATTATTATTTTTAGTAATATATAATAATATCTTAGAAAACGTAACGTAAAACATTTATATGTAGTGGTAACTCATTAAGCGTTTTTGTAATGCGGCGATAGTTTTCTTTTATCTCTATCTGTTCGTATATTCACAGTATGTACCGCCAATAGTTGACTAATGATGTAACAGTACCACAAAAATAATTTCCTATTCACACATTTGAACTGCCAGTATTAATAAAACGGAAGATATTTTAGCAAAATGAAATAACTTTTATTGTTTATCTTAACTTTGTTAGCATAGACGAAGTGTCAAATATTACTTTAAAAGATGGCATACCCGATGTCAGGTACCTAACAGCAGTTATACTGGTCATATCAGTCTGGCGATCGAAATATATCTTACCATATAGTTTTCGAATCCAGATCAAAAGCAGCCATATCAAAATAATACTGTGTTAGTATTAAATATGTAAACCTAGGTCTATTTAATTAATAAAGACAAATTCTGGTTTATTTTAAACGTACTATTAGCTAGTCAACTGTGTAAACCGAGTTTTTGTATATAGGTAGGTACCTACTTTGAAGTTATTTTTCTGGTTGTTTTATAATTATTGGGGAAAAATAAATTGTTAAAATAAACCAAAGCTCAAATATCACTTAGATTAACAGACCCTTACGTACATATATACTTACAATGTAGATGGACTAAAAATTGTATATTTATTAAGCATGTAAGATAGAAAACATATATTTTTGCATTAGATAGTTTATATAATATGTAACTTAATAATCGATTATATTACATAAAAAGATGGTATATGTAAGCATATTTTAATCATTTTGCAGGCTCTCCGCAGATTCAGGAATAAAGCAAAGCTGAGACATTGCAAAAGTACAATAGGTTATTTTCACAAAAATAAACAGAATTAAAACATCGCTGTTTACGTTTCATGTTGCATTCAGTGCGAATGGTTCCAATCTTGGATAGTGAACTACCAACTTAAACTTGAGTCAGGTTATTTTAAAGCTCAGCTTTTACTACCTAAAACCCCATAAACAAGTCTATACGAAGCCACGTTAATAATATTCATATCTTTAGTTAATTATCTACTATTGCGCATCAGATTCCTCAGGCACAGCCAGTTTTCTCTCTGTTCGATATTGACTATGGATTTCTCATATTCCTCATTTATACAATTCAAGGTCAAGCCTAATTAGTAGGTACACAAGAATATACCTACATCTATCTAATCGCTCATATAGTCACTAAAACCATCAACGATTGCACCTTCTTTCACTTGTTTCCCTCTAAGTTTCCCTTCCCTTCCTTTTCCATCTTATTTATGTTCTATAAGATTAGAAGAAGTTGATGTAAAAATGTTTTGCCGAATTCCGAATGTGCTGAGAGCCGAGTAAGCGTAAGTGGACAGGAGCGTCTTCAAATAATAAGTCACAAACAGTGATAATTATCACCAGTTAATATGTAAAATCGATGGCGTTCTTTATTTTAAGCATGATACACCGGTGTTGTCAAAAATTTTAATACGTTGGCTGTTCCAAATCAGTGTCTGTACCTCCTTACCTAATGCTGCGTTTACATTATTCGGTTTGAGCATATTCGAGTAAATGCAGCCTGTTTTCGGCTATCGGCAAGTAATAAAGTTCGATTACAGAGGTGCTACAGATGCCGCACACACACATACCAGAATATTATGGAAACGCGCCATTAGTCACTTCAGAGGTGTATAGATATATTTTTATACAAGTATACATTATAATATTGTGATTAGGTACTTATATTCTAAACATTCCGTCCTATTTAATCAAGTACTTATTGTGTCGTAATAAACCTTCTGGAACCATCAGTTCACTTGCCTATACGGTCCACAACTCTGTCCAGTTGCGTTTTATACTTTTCTGTTGTTTTAAGTATTTGAACTCTGAATGAAATCAGAAATCAACAAATAATCAAATTATGAAAATAAATAAAATACAAGCAACGCATCATTACTATTACCGGTAATTATTCTTTACTGTCGCCGTGTCATAAACACTAAGAGCTTATTTTTATTTCATGTAGATGCTTTCCGAAATGTATTTATCACAGAATTTATATTGAAATGTATGTATTGAGGAAACTTTAAAAAAGTAAACTATTTTTTTGTGTAGATGGACGTGCTGTTGACTGGACGTAGCAATTTTTCACTTTAGAATGAATTATTCAAAAAACATATTTCCAACTTGAATGAGTTTTCATGGCTGAGAAGACGAAATTATCAACTTATTTAAATAATCAAATAGGAAAGAGGACTGATGGTTCTATGGACGTAATAGTTTCGTACATATTTATTTTATGATATTTGTTGAAAATAAATGATATTGGTTTTATAATACTGTTCTTTATTATTTAAGCATATAATTGCTAAATCTTTATATCTAAATATATTTTTCTAGAAAAAAAGCTTGTTCGAGCAGTCAGGCGGGATTCGTAACACAACCTTTCGCTATCCAGGCGAGTGCGTTTCTAATGTTGTAGGTAACAGTTTTCTAAAAATGAAGAGATGGCGATGGTATTTAGCGTAAGAAACACTTGGAAAAATTTGACGGGTTTATTGTCTCAGTAGCTCAATCAAAAGAGCACTTGCCCGGATAACGAGGTTGTGGGTTCGATTCTCAGTCAAGCGGGAAAACAAACTGATTTTTTTCTATAAAAAAAGACTTTATTTAGAAACCCTGACTAGGTAGGATTCATCGCTTCAAAAATTCGACTGCTGAAGTAGTATTAATTTAAATAAATCTTAAATCTTACGGAATAATATCACCATTACTGTTTAAACTTCATCATTCACGTCGATTTCGAGGGTCCAGCTGGCGTATCCTGTATGCACAGACATGTCATCAACAAAAGGTCTTAATTTAAAATCAAATATTTTTTTAAATATATTTATTAAATCAAAACCTGCATAAAAATAGGATTTAATTTGACATATTGTGGAAAGCAATAGGACTTAATGTCCGGGCTACACTTATAGAATAATGCAGAATTATCTCAATTAACGCATTTATCACAAGTGTAGCCCGTCATAACAAAAATTAGCTAATTAATATCACAGACTATTTTTATGAATGCTATTTCATTAGTTAATAATTAGAAACACTCCCTGTATCATAAGTGTAATTCAATTAATACTTAATTAAATTAAAATGTCATCATTATAGAAAAAAAGAAATAAAAAATAAAATCGCTTGATATTAAGAGAGCTTTTGTAAGTAATCGGCAGCTCGAAAAATTCTAGTCTTTTATTTAAAACACATAAACAGTGTATCGAAATAATTACAAATGCTGCAAAAAGTACCTCAAAACAAGAAGATGCTTCCACATTCCCAAATGGGATATAATTACTTTAATTTGACAATCTTTTGAGCTGTAGTACAGGGTCGGCGCGTGCTAGGCTTTTGGCCGTGGGTGCGCATGAGGCCGGTTACTGGCTTCACGCGTACCCTTCGTCAAATACAGGAACATTTCTTGAGCCTGACACGCTCCGCATCGCAACCTGTCTACGGCTTGGGGTTCCGGTCTGCGCTCCTCATAAATGTCCCTGTGGCAGTGATGTCGACAAGCTAGGACATCACGGACTGTCATGCCAAAAAAGTGCAGGCCGCTTCTCGAGACATGCCGCACTTAACGATATCATACGCCGGTCCCTTGCCACCGTCAACGTGCCAAGTCTACTTTAGCCGACTGGAATTGCAAGAGACGATGGTAAGAGACCGGACGGTATGAGTTTGATTCCATGGAAGATGGGCCGGGTGCTGGTATGGGATGCAACATGTTCAGACACGCTGGCCCCTTCCCATCTACATGGAACCAACAACAGAGCTGGTGCGGCATGTGAAGCGGCTGAAAAAGCTAAAGCATGCAAATACAGGGGTCTAGGCTCCGAATATGATTTTGTCCCATTCGGTGTCGAGACCCTTGGTCCGTGGGGTCCTAGCGCAATTTCGCTTTTTAAGGAAATATCAAAAAGGTTAGTCGTCATCACAGGAGACCGAAGAGCTGGCAGCTACCTCGGACAAAGAATTAGTTTAGCTATTCAGAGGGGGAACGCTGCCAGTATCTTTGGAACCTTGCCTAAAGGGACTCCTTTTAGTAATATATTTTAGATATAATATTATATTTTTTAAGGTTTTTAGTTTTTAGATTTAGACTGAGTAATTTTAACTTAATTATTTCTGTATTATAGTTGTTATGTACATAGTATAATTAGTGTTAAATATAATTATTCATTTAAGAATGGGTACAATTACGTATTACAAAAATTACTTAAGAGAAAAGCGATGTAAATAACAAACATTTTACTATCAGTGTTGTACGAGCATGGTAATACTACAAAAAAGAGTAGACTGCTAAATCGCAACTTTCTTATCGTCGGATATTCCTGCTTAGGTATTAGATAATATACGCCTACAGATATGAGAATAGTCCAATCATTAGGTTCTGTCTGCCTCAGCCAAATATCGTTCACTGCTGGACAAAGGCGTCTCTCAAGGATCTGCACAATGACCGGTCCTACGTTGCCCACATTCTGGTGCTACCTACGACTTTCACCATATCGTCGATCCACCAAGTGGGAGGCCTGCCTACTCTTCGTCTTCCGGTCCGCCCATTCTGCCCCAATAGCCATCAGTTCTTCGAGTTTTATGGCCTGCCAACTGCCACTTAAGTTTGGCATTTGCGGGCTATGTTTGTTACTTTGGTTCTTCTACGGATTTACTCATTTCTGATTCGATCACGTAGGGAAACTCCGTGCATAGCACGCTCCATCGCCCTTTGGGTGATCTTGAGCCTTCTTATCAAGCCCATAGTAAGGGACCACAGCTCCGTTCCATACGTTATCACTGGCAACACACACTGGTCAAAAATTTGTCTTAAGACATTGCGTTATTTTGGACGAGAAGATGTGGCGAAGTTTCCCGAGCGCTGCCCAGCCGAGTTGGATTCGACGATTGACCTTTTTCTCGAAGTTTAACCTACCTAATTGGACTGTTTGTCACAAATAATCGTCAACAACTTCCGAGTGTAAAGTCTTCAACCTTCAGAGGAGTGGAACAACACGGACACTTGACAAAATTTTCTTCTTGTCAATGTTCATTTTGAGACCCACTCGTTGAGAGGTTCTACTAAGGCCATCGAGCATTCCAAGGTCAACGATGCCATGACCACAATTCATCAGCGAATTGACGGTGGGTGATGTACTCGCCGTTGATATTAATGCAGAGTCCGCTCCAGTCCAGAAGCTTGAAAACATCTTCCAGGGCGGCGGTGAACAGTTTCGGAGATATGACGTCTCCCTGGCTCACACCTAGCTGAAACCAGATAGGTTTCGTGTTCTGATTCTGGAGGCGGACCGACATGGTGGCGTTTTCGTACAAGCACTTCGATATATCGACAGTCAATATGGCACCGTTGAAGAGTCGGTGCCATATTGACTGTGCACAGCCCAGTAGGCCTAGACAAAACGCATTCTTATAGTTTCCATTATATTACTACAATCGCAGTCGCCCTACCGTTTTCTATCAACAAAAGCTAGACGAGTTGTTTTTATTGTCAAAAACGTCTATCGTGATAGTAGAAAGAAATATAAATAGTGTATTGTTTCTGGCATATTCGAGCTTAAGTTCCCTTGCCTTTTGTTGTTAATATGGAGAATTAATAAAACAATTACTACTTCATCTTCATCATAATGTTTTGAGTTATGAGCGGAACGCGAGCGTGTTTAAGGTATTCATGTTTTTGTGTGGAGAAATAAACATTCGGTTTAAAGTAAGTGAGAGGGCGAATTCTAATATTTAGTATAATTGCACAACATTAAATAAATGTGACGTTGGCATACATTGAAAAATATTAGTTATTTTGTATTATACAGTTTGTGTGATATTAATAAGTTATAAATTATGTTATTAAATTATGAATTACTTTTAGGGTGACGTCTAGACAAAGGGCGAGTCCACAGCAGTATGCTACTCATAGAATTTATGGAAAGTTAACATTCTGCGTGTAAAATTGAGAAAGTATTTGCTATCGGAATATAAAAATTATAAAATACTCAAGACACAGCTTTGTTTAATCGAAAAGGTTCTAAAATAAAATAAATAAAGCATCTGGCATATCACAATTTTTTTCATTTAATCTACGATATATGACTCTTCTCCTTCGTCTAAGCCAAATTTGTTCATTATACGCTGCCCACAAAATAATTAGCGAATTCATTTCACTAATTATTTATATAAAACACGAACTAATTATTACTAATCAGATCAATTATAACTTTCTGTTGGTTGTGAGAAATCGTTTAGTTAACGTAAGTAGAATAGATCCGTTTTTATTTACTACATCAAAAACAGCAAAACAATCTACTGTCAAGATAGAAAACGTTGCGTGTAGAATAGCTAAACCTAGTAAAAACATCTTGGCTACGGCTTTTTTGTTAGCTTGATGTAGTCACGTGACACGCCCAGTGCAAGTGTCAGTCCCATACATTTTGTTTTCTAGTATAGAAAATGCCAATAGGAAGTGACTTCGTCTAGGCCTTCAGGTCTCGATCGAATCAAATTATAGTCCACAAACGCCAGGCAAAGTGCCTGATTATACTCCTCAGTCTTCTGTATAGTCTGCCGCCGCGTATGTATGTGGTCTATGGTACCATAAACTTTTCGGAAACCAACTTGTTCAGAGGCCCTAGTGTAAGTTTACGCATTCGATACTCGTTATCGAGCGCGTTACAGATTTCTATGAAGATTCGTAATTTCGGATGGTTACCGCTAGGGGCGCTTATACAAAATCCATAGTAATATTTTACGCAAACGATATCGAGTATCGAAGCGTAAACTTACACTAGGGCCCTAGTGTTCATAAGGCTTGTTCGTCAAACCTGCGAGCGAGACGATTCGTAATGACTTTCTAAAACAGCTTGTAGACATGGCTTAGAAGTGAGATAAGTCTATAATTCTTCAACAAGGTTTTATCGTCTTTTTTTAAGGAGAGTACCACCACCATGTAGACAGGTGGATAGCAAAACCAGAATATAATTAATTAAAGACAAATAGTCTTTGTATTCCATTTTTGTTATATTATAAAGTGTGGTTTAAAACTGTCGGTAATAATATAAAATGCTTAAAATATATTAACGGTTTTAGTGTATAGGAGATAGTAGTAATGGAATTTATTGCTATTTTTTTTTAAATTCGCATCAGTAGTCAGCGCGTTCATGTTTATTTCGCATGATAGCAAAATTGATATGACGCGAACGCAGACGACTTGGCGCGATCGACGCATAACATAGATTGATTAAATGATTACTAATGGATAGAATGTTTGCAATGGTAAATGGTACTGCAACGCACGCTTTAATTACGAAATTAAAACAATTATTTTCAATATTTGGTATTCCGAACTTACTAGTCTCTGACAATGATGTTAAAATTAACGCGTCTAGATTTGATACTGCCAAAAGAAAATGAACCAACATATTCACATTCATCTGATAAAGTTATTAAGATTCAAAATAGACATTTTAAGGTCGGAGATATAGTATGGGTCCGCTGGTACAGTGCACGAAAAGGGAAATGGTCACAAGGAAAGATTACAAATAAGATAGGTAATAGAATGTATAAAGTATATGTATTTGATCAAAACGACGAATGTATTAGACACGTCGATCAATTAATGAAACGTTATGAATGTAAGGATGATGGGGATGGGTCAAGCACGATCGCGCGGTCACATCCACCCCCCCCCCGCCGATGCCATTATGCTCAACCGATGTGTCGGCCTCACCGCCATCGCCTGAAGTACCACCCTTAGAAAGTGATAATGTCAACACTGGGCAAGTTGAGGAAGGGTGGAATGACTGTGATGATGGTGCGGAGGAAGTACTGGCGGAGACACAGCCAACGGCAGGAATTTGTGTCGAAAGTGAGATTGCTCAACCTCAGCCGTCTGCTGCGCCCACACGCACTATGCGCCGTGCTAGATTAAACGTAGATTTTAAAAAATATTTTTAGATGTTTAATTATTTCTGTTGTATTTGTCGTCAGGATTCAAAATAGTGATGGAGGGAAATGATATGTTTCCTTAACCTGTGGTGCGAGCGCTGCGACGCCGCGGTGATAACGGTTTTGCATCAGTAATAAACCGGTCGTACTTGCACTCGGACGTTTTATTTGCCTTAATATCTATCACTTTAGCAATTATTATTTTACGAATGCTATTCCAACAGTGGTGGGAACGAACAAGCAGCCAGTTGTTAGCTAAAAATATAAGTGCCACTACGTGTCGAATTCGATAAAATCGTTTAGAGACGCAGCGTCCTTGGTGACAATTTCGGATGGCATAAGATTAAAATATATAAAAATCCAAGGTTTTAATATACAAGGGTCTCTCAATGCCTACTCACACTCGCCTTAAAATTACCCGTAAAGTTAACTACCAGTGTTAACGTTACAAATACTGATTATGGGGGGGTTACAAAAAATATTTCTTTATCGAAATTTAATACTTGTTTGTACAGACCCTTGGACTCGTAGGTTTTTGCCTGATAATAATTTTAGTAATAAGTGTATCAATAAATCTCTCGTCTCGGCATTTCTCCGAATTACTCATAATATAAAGTATAATTAACACAAACTATTTAACTGACATCACTTTACTCAATAAATTTAAATGTAAAAAAATACAAATATGATGTGGTTACAGATGTTTTACTTTACGATATAAGGGGGAGTCATAGATACTTATAGCTCTGATGCGTGCTAATGCACGCGCCTGCTAAAATTAGGGCACGTGTATCTGCATGTGTGTTCATACATGTGCATGAGTGTACTATCACACATACAAAAATTATTTGTATCGTGGTTATATCTACAATCAAATAAGAACTTAAAATAACCCGTTGTCGTTTAAAGATAAAACATCTGTATCTTATCTGATGGAAGAGAGATCAAAAAATTGTGGATAGATTTTTCTACGCAGAAAATTATTTTTAAATATGTTTAAGACCGGATTGGCCAAAAAATACAATATCTGATTCAATCAGTTGTTCGAGATTTTTTAGGAAATCCCTTTGAAATGTCTCCTGCTGGAAAGAGACCCCGAAAAGATGTATGCTGTTCTTTTACCTGTGTTTCCTTTATATTATTGGGAGTAATTTCTCTATTTCTTTTTAAACCTTTGTCAACATCGTCTTTCAAATCGATGGAAGAAGCCAATGACTCTAAAGAAGTGACTGTGGAGTGCTCTTGTATTTTGTTGCGAATGGAAAGATCAAGATAAGGTTTAGCTGTAGTCGCTTCTTGAGGCTCTATTTGAACAGAAGTGTTGCTCTCTGTAGCTGGAAGATCTTCTAAAGCAGCCAAGCGCATTATTTCACGTTGCGACTCGCGTGCCTCCACAAGAAATATGCTTTCCTGTCATAGTTATATTTATCCAAATTAGAATACATACATTCTCAAAGCTAAATTAAAATTAATTCAAATTGCATTTATCCCCAATACAATATCACAAAAACCCAGTAAATATGATAAAATTTTACAGTACCTTTACTTCTTTGGTCGTGTACTGGTCAAGTTTATCATATATCACAGCATGGAGACCCATTTCCTTGAGCCTTTTAATTGTATTTTTGTCGTTATTATCGTCTCCCCAGCAGAAAATAACAAGACCAGCGTCTGTAGCAAGTTTCACCTGGAAATCATTATTTTGGTAGATTTACTATCAATGTTAATAACTCAAGTGGATAGCTGAAGCCTCCAAGTATATGTTCTGTGGTTGAAGTCAACTATTTAAAGGGGCCTATATTTAACTTTTAATAAACGTTAAGTTTGTATAATAAACTAACATATAGCCGTGGTTGTAAAAAAACATTTTTTTAAGATGTGAACAATATGGGTTGTTTTAAATATTTATATAGCTTTAATATTGTTGGATAACATTAAATAATTGTACAAGATATGCAATTTTGCAATATGCATTTTTGTTCGCGTAAAAACACAAGACGAAACTTTTATCTTATTCTCTAAATAAAATAAAAAAACAAGAATAAAAAACTAATAACAGCAAAGCCTCGTTTCGTTGTTTTGTCCACACTTATCAGCATTCTGCCCTAGGTATTGCTTGTAGAAAAATACACTTAACTTTGATCGAATTTATGAACGACATATATGTATGTACAGTGCAGTGTATATGTACAGTGTTTAATATTGGTTTTTTACACTTTATTGGTCCATAACTGATTAAAAAATTTGTTTTGAGTTATAATTACATTTAATAATACTAGACACATATCTTACAAGTAGTTTAAACAAAAAAATAATAATCTTTAGGTAATTAAAAAATATTAGCAGGTATTATGAAAATGGCAATGAGATATTGCTAATATTTTGTCACATTTCCTTTAGCCTGAATGAGTGCTTCGATCCGCCTTGGCATGCTTTCTATGCACTGTTTGGCACTTTCCTTTATTTTAGGGTTGTGGTGCCACACATTTATAAATTTTTCGATCAGTTTTACCTTGGTGGTTATCATTTCCTTGGCAATTTCCGCCTTGGTAATTTCCCATAAGTTTTCTATGGGGTTCATGTCTGGAGAATTGCCAGGCCAAGGTAAAACTGGTATAATGTGGTCTGCTAAAAATTTCGTTATACTCCTTGCTTTATGGCATGGTGCTGAGTCATGCATGAACATGAATTCCTCCCCCTCTGGGAACCATTCCCGGAGTTGCGGCAACAAGCGAGTTTCTAGGACCTGCTTGTATTGGTCTTGTCTCATGGTTCCCTGGACAATGTAGAGACGCCCAACACCTTTAGCACATATGACAGACCATACCATAATTTTAACAGGGTGTTTAACGCGTTCCACAATGCAGTCAGGGTGAAATTTCTCGCCTGGGCGACGTCTGACAAAGTTGCTTTTGTCGGCTAGAATCTCAAATGTTGATTCGTCTGAGAAACACACCTGAAAAAAAAGTATTTATAACTTTTATGAAATTTTTTTTAGATAATATACCATAACATTAATATAAAATATAAATTGACATTAAAACTGACCTTGCTCCAGTCTTCAACACTCATCAGACGGTGTTCACGAGCCCAAGCAAGTCGTTTCTTCTTCATCGCCTCTGTCAGTCGCGGTTTTTTAGCTTGACGATGACCGGTCAGGCCTTCCTCTGCCAACCTTCGCTGTACAGTTCTCTTAGAAACTTGTATTCCAGACTCCTGTACCATATGGGTTAACAATCCAGCACTTTTCTTCCTGTTTTGCAAACAGATATCCCGGATTTTCCTATCGGACCGTGGTGTTGTAATCCGTTTTCTTCCGCATTTGCCTTTTCTTTTGGGCGAAAGTGGCTGATCTTTATCCAGATTTATTTTTATTTTATTTACTACAGACTTAGAAACACCAGCCAGTTCTGCTATTTTCCTCTGAGAATGACTTGTGTGCAAAAGAAGGGTTTTAACCTCAGACTTTTTTCTTGGAGACAAATCTACCCCTCGACTCATAGTGAAAGCTGTGAAAATAAAAAATAAATTATTTTCGTCCTAAAATCAGCCCCAAAATACTTTAGATTTAATAACAATAAAGTAATACTTACTTGCAGTCAATAATTATTTCACAAAATCACAAAATAACTTTTTAAAATAATTAGTTTCGTATTTCACTTTTACACGTGTGAAGGACTGTGCGTCTCTCCCGATATTAAAATATTTTTACAAAATAAACAAATCCCATAACACTTGAAATTTACTTTCAAGTTGGTGCTGTGAACTTAAAAATACATTCCAGGACCACTTACACCACTTGAAATAGCAGTCAAACGCGCCTGAAGAAAAAATATGATAAAAAATATGACTGTCCCTATTAATTTGGCAACCCACTGTATATAGTTCGACCCAGATGCGAGTAAAAAATTTACCTGAGTAGGATCTCGAAGTAAATCTTCAGTATGCACAACTATTCCCAAGATATCAGTACTCACAGCACTTTGCACTGCTGCTGGAATAGACAAGCATCTAGGATCACGATATGACTGATACTTCTTGGTTATTCCCTAAAAGAATAAGTTTAAAAATGTTTTATAATATAAAAATATCAACGTAGTAAAATCGTCGCTCTGCGGTGTTGTAAACCGCAGAGAGACGATTTTGGTGATTGAGGCTTGAGCCCGATCAGTGGGGACATGACAAATATAGATGTTATAGAAGCATGCAATCAATACTATTACATTGAATACCAAAATTATACATACACGTAAAGCTGGGCATTGACGGTCAGTTTTTCGCGTCAGTTGAACTGACGTCCATCCAAAATTTGATCGTAAGTGTCGAATCATAACTCCAGAGTTTAAACTGACGACGCGCCACGAAATTTTCCGTGTAACCCATAATCCAACCCGGTTCGTCTCGCCAAACAGCCCGTGAGTGTGTGATCGTTATTCAAATGGCGTCAGTTCGCTCGTAGCGCCTGCGGTGATTGAGCCTGTTGGTATTCTCTGGTATCCTCTGGATGTACCCCCACGACAGAATTTATTGAAAAATATAATAAATTCAAGAATGTTTGTGGAAAGTAACGGGCAAACTTTATAAAAGTAAACAAAATCTATAAAAAGCTATAGAAAAATTGCTTCCTGTTTCGGAAAAAAATTACAGTACCGCAGTTGAAATTTTTAATTCTTCGTAACACATTCCCGATGCTAAGAAATGAAGAGTGGTAGTCAAACTCTCATGAGGGCTAATAGGTTCTCTCATATTAGTATCCTGTTTAGCAATATATGGAGTTACCTGTTTTAAAACCTTCAAATATGTCGTTTAGTCCATCCTTGAATAGTTTCTTCAGTCATTTGGTTCTAGCGATAACTCATTTAACAAATTGACATGAGTGAATTAATTCCTATTTTTTAAGCCTTTCTTGCATTCATTGCTTTCTTTCTTGTTTTTTGTTGAGTATAACAATAAACAAACAGTAGCCGCAGTAAGAATTAATGTTTCTTCGGAATCGGAATTCAATTTTTTTTTTTCACACAAATAGTTAGTATTCCTCCCAACAGGTCGGCAGATCAAAAACTGAAGAACCGGAGCGACGCCAGTGAGTGGGGAAATCTAGTTGGTGTAAACCATTTGGAGTGACGCCACAATGTTACGTCTAGACTGACGCGAAAAACTGACCGTCAATGATAATGAATGATGATAATGCTTAAGATATAATGATACATAGGTACCTACCTAAAGATAATTTGAAGAATGAAATTAAACTTATTTTTATTATTGTGTCACATTAGGCGCCAATTGCATGTTTTTGTAAGTACGAATTCTGAACTCTCTCTCTTGTTCTCAAGAGAGAGAGTTCAGAACTCGTACTCTCTCTCTTGAGAACTAGTCTGCGTGTTAAAATTGAAAATGCTATAAGTACACAATTTGTTTTTTGTATCCGTAAATAAGATATAATAGGAAACCGGAATCTTAATACCACTTTTCGTGCTCTCATTTTATGTTATGGACTTTTTAAGTGCTATTGCTTTTTGGGACGAAAGTCCTGTCTGTAGCCATATGTCTGAAACTGATTTTACTGATGACCAGGTATATTAACCCCTCAAAACCCGAGAGCATTATATCATGAGCGCGACAACGATACCTAAAATCCGCGAGCATTATATAATGCTCTATAGCGCGACAGAGAGAGAAATAACACATTTAACACAAAGCTGAGCTTCAAGGGGTTAATAATATAATAATAGATAGACTTTAAACTTCATAAATATAATGAATATAATCAGAATGGGATTCTGATTTAATACAAAAAAAATCCCAATAAAAATAAAAAATTGATTTAGGAAAAAATAAAATTTAAATAATAATGATAAAACCAATTGGGGTATTATTACAAAAACGGGTAAAGAAACTACGGTTTATCTTAAACCCTTCGATTCAAAACATTAATATCAGTGGTGCAAAGTCATCAAGGTCTCAGGCTGATGTGATCTGCCATCCTATGACGAGAAACCTACCTACTTTACTTATTTTTAGGAGAATATGAAATTGGCGTTTTGTCCTATTCCCAATTCAATAAATCCATTTAGCTGTTACATTTGAGTTACGAAAACAGTAATTTATTTGTTTTTTTCTGATTAGTTTCTTCTTTGGCGCCGCTCATATCGCACAATAAAAAACATTAAATATCGTTATATTTACGAGTTCGAGTTCTACCGTGGCACCAGTGCTGGTGCTGCAGTAACAAATCTAAGGAAGATGTATATGGCAGTTAGCGATGTGCCGAGTACGGCTTGACTCGAGTCAGACTCGATTCCTGCTTTGGACTCGCCATTTCGAATACCAATTTATTTTGATTCGAGTACGCCGGACTCGATTCCGGTACTCGAGTCAGGAAGAATCGATCTTGTACTCGCTGTCTCGAAACTATTATGCGAGTCCAACTGACTCGAGTCTAGTATTCGAGTTAGCTCGACTCGCTCGTACTCGATTTCTGTTTACTAAAGCAATGAAGTGACACCTAAAATATAAGTTCATTAATAAAACAAATATTACTTGATCTCATTAACAGAAATTTTCTGGTTCCTAGATATCTCCTTAGTTTTCTATGTTTATTTGTTATGTTTAATGTTTTAAAATGTTTTTCATTAAAATGTTCGTAGTGTTATTATGCTAAACCTAGATAGTGTTTGAAGTTTACTTCTTTCTAATTTTTCCTTTTGTACTTAGATCGGTAACAGACTCGAGTTCCGGACTCGAATTCCCAGACTGAGGTTCTAGACTCGAGTCCTGGACTCGAGTCAAGATTCGAATACCAAACATAGAACTCGAGTACTGGACTCGAATCGCGGAATCGAGTCATGATTCGAATACCGTACAAACTGACTCGAGTCGACTCGATCCTAAAAAACAACGACTCGGCACATCACTAATGGCAGTAGTGTCGCAAAAGAAAACACCGAACGGTTATGGTTCAAACGTTTTCGTTCTGGGAATTTCGACCTTCAGAACAAGCTCCGGTCGGCCGGAGACCAAAGTGGATAATGAAGAATTAAAGGCTATTGTGGAAGCGGATCTATCGCAAACGACTACAGAGTTAGCTACAGGCTTCGGTGTGAGTGATAAAACTGTTTTAATCTACGTGAAGCAAATCGGGAAAGTAAAAAAATTGAATCAATCCAACCAGCAAACACGCGTCGACTGTTGTTACATTGCTCGACTGACACAATATTGATGAGATTTTTAATCGGATCATTACAAGTATAAGCTATGCTAGCAATTGTCAAAACGAAATTATGAATACGAGTACAATTATTTAATGAGTATCAGGGTGTTTGAAAGTCACAAAACGATAACGTGTAATTGGCCAATTGCGGTGGTTGGTCGTGTGCTGTGATTGGTTTCTCCTCCACCATTTGATATTAGAAAATGTTTGTCTTGCTGTCAATTGGGGCATTATACTTCGGTTTGTCGACGAGAAATAACCTCTTGCTGTTATTCTGCTAGTTTGATTTAACACGTTCGCTGCGGCACCAATTTTTGCATACTTTCCGTTCCTGCGGCACGAGGTATATATTTTTTCTCTTTCCTACACTGGACTAAACCGAAGCTATAGATCTTGTACGATAATCAGAAGCGCTCGTCGCAATGGCTGAACCCTGGAGAACCAGCTAAATCATGCCCCAAGCGAGAATTGACTCAGAAAAAATTACTTGTGAGTGTTTGGTGGACTATTGCCGGTGTCGTTCACTACAGCTTTCTAAAATCTGGCCAAACGATTACAGTAGATATATACTATAGATAACTAACTGCTAACAACCGGGTCAATCGCTTTAGACAATCACACAACAGACGGCCGCTAAACTAGAGGAGCTGCAATTGGAAAGTATGCGACATCCACCTTACTACCTTGTCCGACAGATCACCTTTTTTCCGGAATTAAGATAACTTCTTACAAGGATAAAAATTTAACTCCGATGTGGCAGTCCAAACCGCCTTCAGAGTTTATTGATTCTCGCCCCTATGGTTTTTTTAGTAAAGGAATCAAATAACTGCCTATGAGATGGCAAAAGTACATCGATGACAATGGTGCATACTTTGATTATTGAAATATACATATATTGACAACTGCGTCGAAAGTTTTGAATATCGTTAATATAAACCATACGAACAATATTCAAGATTTCAACAGTCTTGTTATGGTCGTCGACCGGAGCCATTGATGGGTGTGAAAGAATTTAAAGAGATAGCACATTTATTCGTTACTGATTGTTTCCGTCAATATGAAACCTTAAAAGGTTCAATCGACGTACGTGTTGAAATCGAATCGAAACAGATCAAGAGGTATCTGATCAGATCGCAGCTTATTGCCTTATTTTGAAAGATTTCATATTTGAATATAAGCCACTGAGTAACATCGTAAAAACTATAATGACTAACGATACTATCATAGTGGATGGAGCAAGGTTTTGAAAGTGAAAAAAAATGAATTTATATTAAAAGAATTAGTTATAGGTACAAAAGAGCACAATCAAATATTTGACTAAAACCACCATGCCCATTCTCTACTCTGACTCGGGAAGAAAAGAAACGTGTCAAGTAGATGGAAAGAAATAGAGGATACCGTTAGAGTGAGGATCAAATTGATTACAGAGAATTTGAAAGACTTATCAAGCCCTACTGTGATAAGCGGAACATCATAGTGAAAGGTAGAGAAACAGTTTCATTAGGAGCGAGTATTATGTGGACATGAAAACGTTTTGATATAAGTCATAAAGGTATACCTAATTTAGAAACTTTAAGTGAATATATGTCTGAAGACATATCTACATATAATTGTTTTAACCACACGAAATATTGTGCATTAAGAAATGTAATACGTATTAGAAAATGCATTACATATAAAAAGGAATATATCATTGTATTAACTATTAATAAATAACTGGTCTAATTTATTAAATCTTTAATTTTTTAAATTCCTTAAGAGTGTCCTTTAAAGGAAAAATAAAACACAATTATAGACAAATCTACAAATTGATTTATTAAATAACTAAAAATACAAATAATCTTTTACAAAACTTAAAAAGTAAATGTATCTCTGAGGGTGTATACGTAGCATAGAAATACTATGGATAATACCTACTTGGGAAGTTTAATTGAAGGAAAAGAATGCTGATTAGTAGCTTTAAAAACTATAGCTATTACCACACAACTTTTTAGAAATGTTATTCATAATACTCTGTCTGATTCATTAAAGGATCAATATGCTCAGTCACCACATATTGCGCACTTAATAATGGATCAGTGCTCTTCGACTCCAGAGCTAATATTTCTATTTTTATTAATCGCCGAGCATTAGTGGGAGCACTTTTTATTACAAAAGATTTTTGCTGTAAAAAGCTTTTTTGTGCGCTCTCTCTTCTTTTGATGTTTTTCACCACCTCATTATACAACGGGGAATCGCAGCGTGGTTCCCCAATATACCAATTTGGGAAAACCCTGAAGTATGTCTTGCACATTTTAGTCGAAACAAGGTGGTGGTGATAGTGAGTTGCGTGGACGCCGTTCTGTCTGAAGTTCTCTTGTTGGGTATCCTGAAATAACACACATTACTACGAAATTATTAATAATTTATTAAATTATTTTAATTAAAAAAATCAAATCTGCTGACAAGATTATCAGGCGGGAAGCGAACCCGCAAATTACTTGTAAGCCGAGTCGATTTATTCAAGTATTTTTCTATTAAAATAATTTATCATACAGGGTGTCCCAGAAGCCCACGTCAAGCCGAAAGCGGTCGATAGACTAACTCATATAAGTTATCAGAAAAATATGAAAAACATCTCAGTCGTATATGGAAAATATCTAGTATTTAAAAAAAAATATAAAATTTACACCCTGTGACGGTTTTTTTCACTCCTGTTGCTACAAATCTTGACTTTTCTAAAATTTTCTTTTGTTTTGTATCCTGAATAATGGTTCTGTATACTCTAATCTAAAATTTAAAACCAGCTGCTTCAGATTAGAAGAATATGCCATTTTTATCTAAATTAAATATTCAAATTAATTTTGTGCATAGCTTTAACAAGCTATACTGAAAAGAAAATGTTAATATGCAGGTTTTGCAAATGACTGCAAAAGTTGGCGCATTTAATAAGGATTCCAAATGGTATGATACTTGCTAGACAATTTCTTCAATTTTGGACATTTAAAAAAAAAAAACAGGCAGTTTTAAAAAAAATTTTTTTACGTACTTAAAAATTATTCTAGTGTACCCATGGTTTGCTTTAAGGCCGTAACTTTAACATTCTAGTTTGAGTGAGACCGGAAGAGACATTTTACGAAGTGTGAGAGAGACAGATGCAAGAGCACACACAATACACATCAGTACGTTTCGCTTACTGCGCATCTTTCTGTATTCGTTCGTGTTGGTTTCGTATTTACCACTTTCTGCTTCGTTTATTGGACTTGATTGCTTGTGATTTGGATTCGGACTGTTTAGTTTCTCTACCGACGACCTTTTCTTTGTTCCGGACTATCGTTGATCGTGTAATTGTGTAGTGTTTTTTATTTTATTTATTTGTTTGTTCCTTAAACAATTACAATTGTATTGGAAACTGATATACATTACTTAAAATTAATTTTAATTTAATAGTGATATAATAACCTTGGCAATAGTAATAAAATTATAAACAATGTAATGTCAAAAAATTTAATAAATTAATGTCAAATTATCTTAAAATTAAGTCTATAACATTACTAAAATATCATTTATGTAATAATTATTCATTATTTAAATATAGCCAATAAATTCTTTAATATCATAGAAGCATTTTTCTTAGTGCCACCATGTCTGCGTAAACGACACAAGAATATGCCAACATGTATCTAATTTATGGAGAATATAGATGCAATTCCAACGCTACAGCTAGACTTTATCGTGAGAGGTACCCAAATGCAGCTCGTTTTCCGGATCATCGAGTCTTTACAAATGTGCACCGATTAATCTTCTCAAGGGCCGACTCCCGAACCAAGTACATGGTGAAGGAAGATATCGTTCCCCTTACGAGGACGATGTACTAGACATTGTCAATAAACAAGGTGTAAATTTATCGATTTTTTTTAATACTAGACTTTTAAATATATGACTTAGATTTTTTATATTTTTCTGCTAACTTATATGAGTTAGTCTATCACCCGTTTTCGGTTTGACGTCGGCTTCTGGAACACCCTGTATAAGATATAATTGAAAAAAAACAAAATTATATTAAATGATAATTCGTTGATAAAATTACTCTACAAATCTTATGTTGTGCACAATCCTAATATATATAAATAAATTAATCAGCTTACCATATTGATAACTCTGAACTAGCACAGCCTTTACTTAATTGACAGAAATTAGTAGATATTTTAGGAGTATCATTCTTTTTTTGCGCCCCGGGCAACTTGGGCACCCTCCGGAACCGGGGGAGGGAGGTGGTGAATCCATCATGGATACATCGGGCGGCCGAGAGGATATGTCAGACTCGTACTGACTAAACACCACCTCGTAAGTGCCATAGCCTAGGAAGGCTGTAGAGACTATTGGAGCGACCGCCTCGGGAGAACCCGCGGCGGCGCATTTGCAAGCCATTCTTATAAAAATTGTTTTATTTTAACAAGAGTAAAAAGCTGTTATTTAGCCATTTTACACGACGATATTTTAATTTTTATAATATTTTAATAAGATTAATTTTATATTTTTGTGAAGAATTTTATGTTCTAGACGCCCTGTACACACTTTGCTATATACTCCAAACCAATAAATAATTAAGAATCCAATCAAAATACAGTTACATGAAGTTTGAAAACAATCACTTAACTTCAAAGTGTAGACGATTTCTCTCTAAACAGTCTTGCACGTTTACGAACATTTGTCTTTAATTTTATTCTTCTTTTTTCACTTCGTCAAATGCACGGATTATTTTTATTTTTAAGTACTTGAGGTTTTGGGTCTCCTTCACAATAATCCGGCGTTTAATTTCGCCTTCGATTTCAATTGCAAGTTTGAAGCGGAAGAAGGCATTTCGTTAGGTAGTTACTTATGCGACCTAAATGCGGCAGCGCAAGGTAACGCATAATCTTGTGACTGATTTCCTTAAGCAACTCCGCGCGCACCAAGCGCTGCGGGTTGGGGTGCCGTTTCATTCAAAACATTTCGGGCGATATTTGACCTGTAGGTACATTTCACCAGTAACTAGCTGTTGTAATAATTCGCTCGGGTAAAATATTTTTTTGCGAAAATTTTACCTACCTGTTTTTTCTTTTGAAAATGAAGTGTCTGAATGATACCTTATGCCAAGAAAAAATTTGGATGGTGTTTATAAAATAACGCTGTATATATGTAAATTAAACGGCGGGTTTATGTGAAGGAGGACCAAAGCCTCGAAAACTTCAAAATAATCCGTTTTCGCAAGTGGCGAAATTAAAAAAGAAGGAATAAAATTAAAGATAATGTTCGTAAACGCGCAAGATTATTAAGAAAGAAATCGTCTACACTTTGAAGTACAGTGATTCTTTTTAAACTTCATGTAAGTGTATTTTGATTTGATTTTTAATTAATTATTGGGTTGGAGTATAGCAAAGTGTGTGCAGGGCGACTAAAACTTGTAATCTTTTTCACAAAAATATAAGTTTCTATTAATTATACATTTCTTTATCCTATCGCGTAAAATGGACATAAAGAAATAGATTTTTACTCGTGTTACTTTTTTCCTCCGGCTTCGGGTTTAGCGGTAAATGAGCGGTAATAATCCCGTAAATAACTTATTTTACGGGATTTTTACCATGTACCTTGTTATTGAGTTTCCGATATTTCGGCACTATTCCAAGTGCCATGATCACGATCATCAACAGTAGCATGCCGAATAAAGGAACACATAAAAGCAATCAAGAACAACGATAAGCAGAAATCGGCCATCGCGGAACATTTGATTGATTCTGGTCCTAACCGCTGGATTGAGTTTCATAACCCACAGATTATTTCGACAGAACGCTACTACATACCAAGATTGGTCAGGAAAGCAATTGAAATAACAAAACATGAAAATTTCAATCGTGAGGACGGTTTTAAATTGTCGAACCAATGTCTGGAATCCTGTGGTTCGTATGTGTAAAAACCGAAAAAGTGTCGTGTCGCGATCCGATACTGTAAGTGTTGTGTGTCGAGAACAATTTCAAGTGAATAGTGAGAATGTGAACAGTGGTACGGGTACCGAACGCAATAAGACTTCGTCGGAGGGTAGACCGATATTTCTGCCAATAACAGCCTACCCGCAATTACTTAGTCGCTCCGTGATCATGGCACTTGCAACAGTGCCGAAATATCGGAAACTCAATAACAAGGTACATGGTAAAAATTACTTATATTTTTACTTCACTTATATTACTATTATGTTAGTGACCATGAAAGTTTAAAACAATAAATTGAGTGGTAATAGTTTTGTAGCACAACATAATTTTGATGAAAAATATGAAATGGGTAAAGCCTGAACTTATTGATGATCTAAGATAAAATAGTAAAAAATAATCAATTTTTACTCTTGTAATTTATTTCCTCCAGCTTCGGGTTTAGCAGTAAATGAGCGGTAATAGTGTTTAGTACTTAGAATCATTTTCATGAAAAATATGAAATGTGTAAACTTTGAATTTATTGATGCAGTTGCATAAAGTCGTTAAAATAAATGGTTTTTACACATATTATTTGTTTCCTCCGTCTTTAATTTTGAAAAAAATTTCAAATATTGAAATCGTATCGTTGAATTTATTTCCGAATTGGCTATGACTTTCCTATATTGTTTTAGTTTCTGGGGTTAAAAACACCCTTTGCTATAATCCAACCAATTATTGTACACAACTTGATTCAAAATTTTTAAATGCGCCTTATTGCAAAAGATATGGTATATATATATTTTTTAATCTTTTATCAAAACTATTATCGATTAATATCGTTCTAATCAAAGAACAAAACAACTCATACCTTCTGCAATTTGACGGTCCTTAGCCCGTAATAATATGAAGGAAAGGTTTGCGGCTCATGAAATGATTTTCATAAGTATCGATGAAATACTTGGTCGTGTAATCATCTGCTACAACACCGTTAGTAGCGTGATTGTGACAAAAAACGTAGTTTTATTTCGGATAACTTTGTAGAGCCTTAACTTAATATTTTTGTACTGGATGATATTAAGAAAAAATACTTGTTTCGTTATTTTCTTCAAAGAATATAATATATAAATTTGAATGGTATTTTTAAAATTTCCACATATATATATATGTCACTCAGACACACACACGTGTGTGTGTATGTGTCTCCCAACACCCTAGTCTCTACCTATTCATAAAACAAGCCTTACAGGTCTTACTCTGAGCGAGGTTAATTGGTGTTAATGTATTAAATATTATAATAAATAAAAACTAGGTACTCACCACAGTTAAAAACATAACTGGATATTTATTTTGCTTGTTTCGTACCATAGTACATATATCAGGATTGAAGCACGAGAACACGATTCGCCGCTGACCCGCATTTTTTAACACTACTTCCAATACCTACAAGATTATTAAATGTAATATTTTAAAAATATCGTTTAGTTTCATATGAATGATAAAAGCCCTATCAGGAATTGTATTTCACAAATAACGAAAACAATATTTTAATACCTTATCAACATAAGCGTTCATATCAAACGGATTGTTCAATTCGAAAGTACCGTCATCCAATTCCATTGTCCATTTCAGTTCAACATTGAAACCGACATGCAAATCTATATTTTTAAGAACATCTTCTAATGTGGGAAATGGCTGATGTTCCTCCAAGTCTTCATCATAAAAGAGTATTTCATGATTTCTTCCTTCCACTAAGTGATATACCTGCAAAGATTCGGAAATAACGACGGATTTAATTTAATAACATGTTTCCAGGTGGAAGTCTTAAATAAACAGGGTGCGATAAAAAAACTTGGACAAAGTTTTACACGGCCTGACTATAAGACGTTGTACTGTAACCATTGTTTTTTTTTTTATAAGATTTTCCGTGTTTTTCATTATTGATGTGTGCAGTTTGAAGTTTAACCTCATTATTTTTTATTTGTTTTTAGAATGCCAAACAAGTTCCAGCACGAAAAAACTGCAATTTTGGAGTTGTTTCGTACTGGAAAACGTCAATATGAAATTGTTCGTCTGCTCAAAGTTCACCTCACAGACAGACGTGGGACATATTAAGTTTTAATTAAGTTTTTTTTGTTTATTTAAAGTTTTCGGTTAATCATAATTGTCTTATTTTATTTTCTTTTAGTTTTTTTTTTATTATTTATTTACTGTCTTTGTATTGTATGTTAAAGTTCTGTGTTAGTACCAAATAAAAAAGTGGTTTTTTTTTTTTTTAATTGTGGCTTTTTCCGTTTTTCACAGAAATTTCGCCAGTGTCCTGTAGTGAGAGATACAAAAAAAGTGTTTATGTTTATGAAGAGAACAAGCGGGTACGACTGCAAAGATGTCGCGAGCTCAAGCGTCGGGCCGCAGTCGAGATGAGAGCATGGTATAAATTTTTTGTTGCGAATAATATTTAATTTATTTACGTCAAAGTGTCTCTGAGTCTCTGACGAAATGTCATTACTTTAGTTTTGTCAAGGTTAATTTTAAGATTATTATAATTCAGCCATTGTATTGTTGATGTCAAAGTATATTTTATGTCAAGTTCTAAATAAGTCAAATTAATATCACGAAATAAAATAGTACTATCATCTGCAAAAAGGGTCACGTGATTATTAGTTACAGAGGGCATGTCATTGATATATATCAGAAACAGTAAAGGGCCTAAAATACTCCCCTGTGGTACACCAGACTTAACTATTTTATATCTCGACTGATAATATGTAAGTAGCTAACAAATTATGAATGTTACCCCTTATTCCATAATATTCCAGTTTTTTTTAAAGAATATTCCAATCAACGTGATCAAAACCTTGCCCATGTCCATAAAAACGGCTCAAAGTCCATGGGCTCAAGATGATCAAGTTTGTAACTTACTTAATATACGAAGGGAGGTCAAAAAGTTCGCGGAATGGATGGGAAGAAGGTTGAAATTAAACACCAAATTATTTTTCTTTTTCAATGTATTCCCCCTTAACCCCAATACATTTCTCAGATAGTTCAAATAATTTGTTAATACCATCGTAAAAAAATGATTTGTCCTTAGCGTCAAAAAAGTCAGAATTGCCGACTTCACCTATTCATCGTCGTCAAATTTCTAACCACGCAGCTCTTTTTTAATTTTTGGAAATAAATAATAATCACTGGGGGCCAGGTCTGGACTATAAGAAGGGTGGCGGAGTTGTTCGAAGCCGCATCGGTGAATAGCAGTAGTCGCAACATGACTCGTGTGCACTGTCATGCAAGAGGATCACGCCTTTGGTCAACTTTTCTCTTCTTTTTTCGTTAATGGCCTTTAACTGTTCTAACATTGAAGCGTAGTACTGTCCCGTTATATTAACGCGGTGTTCTTTATAGTCTATCAGTAAAATACCTTCTGTATCCAAAAATATAGTCACCATGATCTTTCCAGCCGATTGTAAGACTCGGTACTCATTGGGCGGCGGGGTGCCTTTTTTATGCTACTGCATTGACTCTTGCTTCGACTTGGGTTGATAGTGCTGAAGCAAGGTTCCATCTCCAGTAACAATCAGGGCCACAGAGCTCCAAAAACTGACGAGAACATTCGACACGTTGTTATTTTTGAAGGGCAGAAAGTATTTTCGGATCCCACCATGCGCTGATCTTTGTCATCCCATGATGATGGTGTAGGATGTTCAAAATGATAGTATTGGATACTCCAACCATTGCTACTAACTGCTCCTTCTTCAGACGGTTATCTTCCAATACAATTTTTTCTACTTTCTCAATGATTTCGGGTGTGGTGGCCTCAATTGGCCGTCCAGAACGTGTGTCGTCTTCAATTGAGTCTCTTCCTTGCTTGAAAAGGCCATGCAGCTTATAAACCATGGTTTTACCAAGGCAGAGTCCCCGTAAACCGCTTACATTACTCGAAAAAATGTCTGAGCGGATTTTCCCTGTTTGGTCAGGAATTTAATAACGACGCGATATTCAATTTTCTCCATACTTGTCGATTTCTTCCCGATTAATTGTTTACAAGTAACTCAAAGGTTAATGACCCGATTAGGTTCGAATTTGAAATATATGTTATGGGCCAAGTGAGAAATGCGGGCAGTATGAATAATGCCCGAGCCAAGTGATTAATTACAATCTAAACTCACCTATTTATCACATTGCCCGGGCATTATGAAGATGGCAACATGATGATCGGGCAATGTGATTAATAGGTAAATTTTTACGTGGTGCGCTGCGGTGCGGGGCCGGTAACAAACACGTGACGCGCGCTTACCAAACAGAGACCGAAACGGGGCAACGCGTGACCTTGCAATAGCCGCACGATGCCACTTCGGCTCATTGTTTTGATTTGATTTAGGTTAGGTTAGGTTAGATTAGGTTATGTCCGGTGCAACGCGGTCGCCTTCTTACAAGGATCCCGGGTCGCTACTAATCGGAAGAGAGGGCACACCGAGGGAGTTTTAGTGGGTATGCCTCAAAGCACCCACCGGGCCTGACTGGGTGGATGCACGGAGGTGAGCCCCACATAACTCCGTAGCCGCTCAGCTACGGAGTATGCATAAGGCCGCATTTCTCCCTCGACAAAAAAAAGAGGTTAGGTTACTAAACTTTAAAACATGGTTTTATTATTACTCTACCCGATAATTGATTTCATTACTTGTAATGCTCGGTCTATCTAACTAAGTATTCTTTTGAAAGTATTAAACATGCTTTACATCGCTCTGCCCAATAGGCACTGGGCATCATACATAATGCCCGGGCAATGTGATAAATAGGTGAGTTTAGATTGTAATTGATCACTTGGCCCGGGCATTATTCATACTGCCCGCATTAATTACTTGGCCCATAACATATATACTAATGGTGACATGCTCAATGGTGAAACACCCCATCCCCTCGATTCCGCGAACTTTTCGGCCTCCCCCTTGTATTAACGATAAATATTTTATTGTTTTGTTAAATTTTTCAAATATTTGATTGATGTTGATTTAATTTCGGAACTGCTGATTTAATTTAATCTGTTTGAGATGTAAAATTGCTAAATATGTGATGTCACAAGATGTAGGGGGGGTCTCACAAATGAAACCAACTCTGAAAAGGATGGGAGATGGGTCAGAGTCACGAAATTAGTTAGACATATTTTATAGATGACCCCTTATTAGTAATTATGTACAACATAAATCAAAGTGGTGTTATTTGAAATATGTTCATAAAAAATTGTTATGATTTTTTATACAAATTATAGATTCCGCTTTATCTTTTTATTTTATTTAATATCATTTAATACCTTTAGTTTTTGAAGGTGCTCCAAAGTTAAATCCTTCACAGGTAGTTCTAACATTTCAGTAAACTCAACTTCCTTCTTTCTTTTCATTGACATACATACATAATAATCATGGTAAATTACTGGTATCATATCTTTACTCAGTTGAACATCAAATTCTAGCAAGTCTGCACCACTTGCAGCTGCCTTCTTAAGAGAAGCTATTGTATTTTCACGAATAGCATTTCCTCTGAAAATGATTACAGGTTATAATAGAGCAAACTGCATTTTTATATCAAAACTATAACCAAAGAAAATGATATGTACAATAAATTAATGTCTGTCAATAAATCAAAGGCTACAAAATCATAATATTTGTAATAGAAAATATAAGTAGTGTACTCACTCTTTGGTCTGAAAGCTTGCACCCAGCCCACGGTGGCCTACTTCCAGACCTGTCCACGAAGGGTCCCAATACTTTGTATAGGAAACCTGTAAATCACAGAGCTTTTCCTCCATAGGGCGAATAATTAAATATTCAAATGTTATAGTGCCTAGTGGTCTATGCTTCACATTACATGTCACGGGCAGTTCTATGCTACCTTCTGAGGCCTTAAACATGTTCGGCAATACATATGTGTAGCCTATATGGCAAGGTGGATCTTCAGATGATGCACGAGAACTGTATGAGTAAAAATCAATGAGATATGCCAGGGCTTTAGGATCCAGAGTGAATATATTAACAAGCATCACATCATTAGGTTTGTACTCCCTTCCAAATTGTTCTTGAGGGTGTGGCTGACATACTGAGGGACAGTTGTCCAATGTTGATACCTCAACAAATACCCCTAATGGTACTTCAGCGTCCACTGAATCACTATTCAAAGATGATTCTTCAACATGTGGCTCAGAACCAAAAGATAATTTCACAGGAGTAACTTTAATATTCATCAATCTCTCAGATAGACTACTTTTAAGTTTATATGGATTGTTTGTAAACTTAAATTGAACTATTGTCTGAACAGTTAGCCAACCATGTTCTATTCTTTGTTTTCCATCAAACTCTCCAAATATATCAACGGAAGGATGAAGCATGTTTTCTGTTATGACACGAGGATGTAAATGAGTTTCCCAAGAGCGGACAATTACTTGCTTTGTATCTTCAATTAAAATACAAATTGCATAGCGATAATAAATGTCACAAGTATTCGGAATGACTATATGTTTAGTCCAAACATCAGTATTTGGTTCAGATTCCATGAGAACAACTTTAGTATAATCCCATTCTCCTAATTCTAGTGTACTGCCTGTAATAACCACTTTTTCTTTAGGTGCCAAATTGCGCACACTTACTGTAAATACCCATTCTTGTGAAGTGATTTCATTAACAGGCGGTGGTTCCTTCAGTGACATTTTTTTAGATGGTTTTATTCTTGATTTTTTTCGATCTTCTAAAAAAAACCAACGTTGCATATTTTAAATGTTATATATAAGTGATAATCTCATAAAACATGATGAATGAATTTCAAGCTTTGCAGTAAATAAGTAATATATTGTAAACGAAATACGAATCTTCAAAATCCAAATCTATGATGCTTTGAGTTGCATTATTGTTGCAATAAAAAAATAAGTACGAAAATAGCATGACAATGAATGACAATCATGTTCATTATGATTGAAGAGGTCATATTGTATGTCGTTCACAGATGTGACCATTAATTTATTAGACATTATTATTATTAAGAAAAAAATATTGAAAACATTGTTTGTTTAAATGAAAAGTGATTTCCTGTGACAACTGTTTGTTGCTTTTAATATATAATTAAAATATTTACTTCAATTAACTTCACTTAGCACCATTAAACATTGGCATTACCCACTCTGTACTCAATGTTGCCAATGCCCACCCAGATTTTAAAAAGTCATAGGCCCGATTAGAAAATTACGTACAAAGATGTAAAGATGTAAAGTAGAAAAAATATTGCTATATAGAAAGTTCATAGATCTAGATACTTTTTTTTTGAGTGAAATGAGTAGGTTAGTTTAGGTAAAACGAAATAAAACTAATGTTTGTTATATATTTTATTTAGGTAACTTATTAATTGTTATCCGAGAAATTAAATTTATACATAACGGATTATAAGATCCCACATTGTTTTTAGAAAGAGTGACAATTAATTACGTCACTAATTCCATCACTAGGCTCGCTCATTGCAAACAATCAAATAACTAGGCAATGCAGTCGCTAAGCATTAAGCTACGCTAGCACCATATATTGGAGCGGAGCGTAATACCTAAAAAAAAAAATTGTTTCGATGGGTATTTTTGCGAATTTCAAAATTCGGGCCCCGGTACAATCTGGTCCTAAACCTGTTGATTCGATTCCACACAAATAATCTTAAAATCGGTGTAGAACTCGGGAAGTTATGGCGTAACAGACATTGCGCCATTGAAGCTGATCCATGGGAGCTTTGCTCGCTTCGCTCACTCCGCTCCAATCAAAGAGTCGTCATACATACAACACGTCCCGTCTTTATCACAAAACGTCATAAGAAAACATTAATGAAAAATTGCATACTTTTATGAATTATTATCACTGTATTATCATTATTTTGTATATTACAAAGATGGAGTTAACAACATTTAGTTCTTGTAATAAATAATGGAAACCACAATAACTTTTGACAAAAAACAGTTGACAAAAAGTTCATGTCAAATTCTTAAAATGCAATAATTAACTACCTTTTTTCCGCAATTGTTGTGGCAATAAACAATCTAAACCACAATAACTTTTCACTTCACTTTATAAACAGTTCACGTGTAAGTTTTGTGCTTCCACTGTCTCCCTTCTACTCGGATGCATCGGCCGATGAAGTGGAAGAGAGATAGATGCGTCACAAGCCGAACGCCTAGGCCGAACGTGCCTATCTAGCTCTCAGCTCAGGCGGAACGTGACACTTTATCCTGCATGCAGCCAGCGTTAGTCGATTTATGACATGTTATCACGTTAAAAAGTTGTTTTATACAAACTAATATGAGAGGCTATGACAAAATTAAACAGAGCATATTCCATTTAGAAAAAAAGGTCGACACTGTGTTGCACTGTGTCAACTTTTTGTGTGTGTGTGTGTGTGTGTGTGCCAACTAAGTTGACATTAGGTTTTTGCTATAGTATAGTCGACACAGTGTCGACAATTTTGTCTAAATGGAAAACGTTCATAAACAATTGTTGAGAAACACAAAACAAGAATTAAAATCGAAGTTGCAGTTTAAATATTTCTGGTTCGAGAGAGGATTGGTTCGAGCTCGCAAGTATGACAGCGAAAAGGTCTACATAATAATAAATATAAAGGATCGACAATCTATCGTTGATCACAAATCATCATTACATAATAGTGATTTAAATAGGTAAACTGTACTACTATGTATCTACCTACTTTAAAATTACTATTAGGAATTTATTACTTGAGGTTATAAATAAATAAACAAACTGCCTTAACATTATTGATTTTTTATATAAATTACCTACCTGTAACCCTAATATCTATTGTGCATACACATTAACATAAGGTTAAAGCAATGTGTAAATGCCTTTAGTAAATGTAGACATATTTGTATTAAAAAAGGGGTAAATTACTGACTAATCTGACAATGTTAGCTGTTTGTTTGACCTACATAGTACCAAATGTTCCCTCATTTAAGATTATCTCGTAGGAGTGGAGGCATAATACAAACAAACTTACATGAACGTGTCGGTCATTTAATAAGGTTAGGACAGAATCGGCATCTATAGCAAAACGCAAGATTAAAAATAACAATTATACGACACCGTTTTTTTATAAGTGACGGCTGGCTAGCTATCATCCTGGTACTCCTCACTCCCCCATGTTCTACAGAAGCGGGGCAAACCCATCATCCTCATCAAAAAATATTACGGTAACCATGGCTGGGACACGATCGCGCACGCTCGTCCGATACAATAAAATAAAGTGCGTCAGAGTTCTTCGCGGAGTACCAGAAGGATGGCTTTGCAGCCGTTATTCACAAAAAAAATTTGTCCCTGATCGGAAGAACACAGAACAGTTTACATAACATCTCAAAGACTATCGCCGATGGGTTCACTTTGTCTGTGGTGTCTTGTGTGGACTCAGAGTAAACAGGACTGGAGTAGCCTTTGCCTAACATTACCCCTCTGCCAAATGCACAAGCGTCGGAATCCTGTGCGTTATATAAAACTAGTTGAGCCGCCATTTTAAAACCACAATAATCAGAACGTCTTACCGTGCAGAGCTCCCACGAAAATGCCTGCCTGTGCTGTTTTCTACTGTAAAAAAAATTCGAAAATATCTAGTATGCAAAAAGATGGTGTCACCTTTCATTTGTAAGCATAATTTTTAGGTTTTGATTATTATTTAATTCATAATTTCATGTTTTAGCAGACTACAATTTCAAATTTCGCGCTCAAAGTTCGTTTGATGACGTCACGGCTGCACTCCCCACGAGACTACCTAGGGTTGACCATTATCGCATTTCAATTAATTAAGACAAAAATTAGAAAAAGTTTGTTGGTAATAAATAACTGTAATTTTGTATTAATTAATTACCAATTATAATTTCGTTTTAACAATGTACGTTGCGTGTTTATTTTTAGTTTAGTATTAAGTACATACCTACACTTTTGCGGCTGCTTGAAGCCTATTCTTTGCCACACAACATGGAAATATAAAATAATAAATAAAATAATTAATTAAAATAATAATCAAACTATTTGTCCTTTTATTCATGCTGGGCGGCGCTCATAAACATTAAGAGTACTAATGCTGTATATACTTCCAGTGTCCCTGACTTCATAAAAAAGACACGGTTAAAAGGGTACCATCGTCTAACCAGCACACCCGATCATTTCCGAGAAACCAAAATTTTTTTTCGAGCCACAGGACAAATTGTTTTTATTTTGTAATCAGCAACCCTTATTAATTTGTACAATATTAATTTGCACAATAGTGATGTCAACTTCATCGATATTGTGATTTTACGAGTGAGTAATGAATGAATGAATGCAAGTATCATACTTAAATTGGAAATATGTATTTTTAATTTAAATCTGTATGTCGCAGGGAAATTGTATAATTCCGCAGTTTACATTCGGCGTCATCAGTTTAAAAAACACATACCCTTTTCTTAGTTCTTTTTCTTAACGATAATAAAACACAGCTTAGATAAATTACAGTTTGTTTCAGTAATTATTACCAGGTATTAATGATGATTTCAAATAAGAATAAGGTATGTGATTTTAAACTGATGACGCCGTATGTAAAGTGCGGAATTATACTATTTACCTGCGATATTATACATACGAGAATAAAACTGTAAAGATATAGAATAAAACAGGTCAAGTCCACCTTAAACCAAATGGCTAGTAATGAGAGTAGAGGAAGCGAAATCACTAATTTTTGATCATTTTGTCTGTCTGTATGTATGTTTGAGCACGCATCACCCAAAAACTACGCGACGGATTTTGATGACATTTTAGTATGGTAATAGCTAAATGTCATCGTCAACATTTAAGTTAAGTTTTTTATTAATATTGTAGCATTTATAGCTCCTTTTAAAAACCGGCTTGTCCAACTGCAATACTTCAAGATACTAGGAGTAAGGTATGTGGTACCAAAAGTCATTTGTACATAAATGAAAGCTATTGGAAGATAGTATTGCAGTATTAAAATTAGAAATGATCGGTATGTGTAGTTCAGGCAAATATACTCTGCCCCTAGGCGGTATACTAATTGTTGGTATTTATACTTTAAGCTTTGATATGCCCGGAAACATCTAATTTTTCATATTCAGTTTTCCTAAAGAATACAGCATACGAAAAAAATGGATTCATGCTTGTAATAGGTAATAGGGCATCTTGGGCATCTTCAAGAACAAGTACTATATGTTCCATACATATTGAGCCGTCTCAGTTTCAAAAATTATCTAACAATAGAAGAAGATTAGTTGCCCATGCTGTGCCAACGTTATTCTTGAATGATCCTCTTAGTTTATTATATAACTAGTTATGCTTCAAATAGATATTAACATGTAATATTATAACAGTTTTAGTTTATTACATTTAAATGTATTAATTTTAGGTTAAAAAATAAGTTGAAAAGGAAATACCTGCAAAAAGTGATGTAAGCAAATCGCAAAAAAATACAAATAATCAATCGGTCAAAGTAAAAATCTGAGAAATATAACTATATTCACTATCGCTTTGTTAAAAATAATGTTTCAGAGTTCCTCCTTTCCATTATGGGTATACGCAAAAGGGTCCACAGTGAATTCTATATATATAATAACACCTATTGTAAATATCTTTTAAATGCAATAAACTATCAAGTTTCAATTTGTATTTGTAGGAATACTAACGCAAAGTTAATAAATTCATTCATTGAACGAAACTGATTTATCGATATCGATATTCTCGTGCTATGTCATGTCACTTCTCACACAATGACATTCGTGTGTTTGAATAGAACGTTAACACACTATTTTAAGCACGTGTGCGTGTATTTTAAATATGTTTGTCGTATTATGCATGTGTGCGTTTGTAAACACGCAAAGAGTTTTTGTTCCTGTGTGCTGGCATTGAATGTAGTAGTAACCTCACCCCCCGCAAAAAATGGCAGAAAAATATGTACGAGATATTGACTAATGGCTACTCCAGTCCTGTTTACTCTGAGTGTGTGGAGGATGATCACGGAAAACAAAGGTCGTTTCCTAGATCGCCCTTGGCGCAGAGTAGTGTATTTTTTACATTTAAAGTGTTTTGTTTTTATTGAAACGAACTTACCATAAGCCTTATTTACATAATACGGATGCTTTAGTTGGCTCATGAGATAAATTATGACTAGGCCATAGATATGTTGGTCCTTTCTTTAATGCTGAATAGTGTATCCGTCTTGTAAACTTGATTTTTCCACCAGGGTAATGACCTCGGTGAGGCGTCCCGTACCATCCTTTTTTCAGATCCGGGGGATTCCACAAATAATATTATGTAATAAAGTAGGGTGTTTTGTTAAGTAATAATAGTTATATAATATACAAATAGGTAATCTGCATATTGATGAAGAGTAGTAAGTTGTCTTAGGATGAAAACACATGCTTATGGAGAACATTAATATTATTGTCCCCGGTAAATAAGTTGAACATGATTTTGAAATCACGTGACATGCGCAGTAGTGAACAATGTGCCTAAACTTGCTACTGTGCATGTCGCATGATTTCAAAATCATGTTCAACTTATTTGCCGGACACTATACTTACTTGTAATTTTTTTTTGGTGTCGACGCACCGGTACTTGCAACTACATGCACAACTGTCATCCTAATTGAATATCTGACTAAGGAACTTCAAGATACAGAGCAAATCTCTTCAAAATCCAATACGATATACGTAGCTATAAAAGTTTTTATATGATTATGATTAAACCAAATGAATAAAGTAGGTGCATACTGATCTTAAATCACGAAGAAACACAAAGATTCACCTTATGGAAAACCAGAATACTATAAACTTCCTGGCAGCACCCAAGAAAATATTGTTATTCCATATCTTATTTCGTACATTTTACAGGTATTTGACATTAATTGGAAATTTGTACAATGTAATGTAAGTTTGTACGTAAGTATGTAGTACTTAGGTATGTTTTTGTACGTACGTACATGTTCTAATTTATAGGTAGGTAGTCTGTTTTAATCCGATAAAATAAATACCTAAACAATCTTAGTAGTTTTCTCATCAATATTAATTAGGTCTGCAATACATGCTGCTGTTTGCAAATATTGAGCGAAGCATTGTGATTACTCCGCCATGGTATGTCCGATTACAAAACATTTTTTTGCACATTAGTCACGACCACGATGTGAGTTTTGGCGCCAAATTTCATCAATGTAGTGTCAGCAGTTTGGCTGTGATCGGCTTTTGAGTTTTTCTTTTGGTGATTATTCCTCCATGGTAAAGTCTATATTTTTTTTACATAGCCTATGTCCGTCAGGTTATAATTATGTATGTTCATGCCAAAATTCGTGCGAATCGGTTGAACCGTTAATTAGCAGGAGGTAGACAAGCGAAATTTATGAGTTGCCTAAAAGAGAGCTTCACTCTTTCAGAGCTTCGCTCAATAATTTTTAAAATAACTACATATTTATAAAATTTACTTAAAAGTTCCACATGTATAACCAATCGTTATAAATACTATCTAAACTTATTTAACTATTCCTGCACATTAAAAATTCAAAAACAAAAATTTCCGTTTGATTCATTCACCGCAGGAAGTGAGTGACCGATTCTCGACGAGGATAGGTAGATACTTACTGAGCCCGTAATGCGAGTTTACGCACTTCAACAATTATCATATGTAGTTAAGCGTTAGTAAAATAGCAAGCTATCTATTTTATCATATCATTATGATTAGTAGCCATGTGGGTAGTTAGATATTTTCGCGCGGTGCTTTCAGATACTGTTTGTGTCCTTAAGAAAATTTACTTCTTACTTAATTATATATAGATCATCTAATAGAGATTGTTACAAGTTTTTGATCCAAAAGCATTTTTTTTTATTTACTTTACAGACGACAGTTATCGAAAAATATAGCGTAGGAGCGCGATACGAATTAAGTGCTATGATGTCAAATAAATGGTGTGATCGGATGCCTATTTACAAGGATGCGTCGAAATCATCTGAAGACGGAAACGTTGGAGCAGCGGCGTGGATTCTTAGGTATAATGTTATTTTTAACTTTAAATGCTCATCACATTCATCAGTTTTTTCCGGTAAAGCTATTGCCATTTTGAAAACTCTTAAGTTTGTTCATTCGCACAACCTCGACAAAGTATTAATATTTTTGGATTCGAGGAGCTGTCTACAAGAAATATTTTAAGTAACCTGTTCCGTTGTAAATGCAAATTCCAGTACATATTGAAAATTAAAATTATATTCTTTGAGTGCCAACAACAGGTATTACGCATTATGCTGTGCTGATGATATGAAACCGCAGACGCATGCGTTAAGCAGGCCAATCGCAATCTCATGGTAACATGATGATTTAAGCACTGGAAAAGAAGTTCGACCACTAAAGGCTGTCATTATACTAGCATCTAACTGATAACCCCCCAGATACTGTGGTTCTTCAAAACTCGCTGTTTCAATAAGAGTGTAACCTCCACTATCTGCAGACAGATTAAGAACACGTATGCACTCGTTTTTCTAGCTAAAATTAGAATGAAGATCAATTCCCTACGTGAGGATGGGCTTGACGAGAGTACTACAGATCATATATTTTTAACTGCCCCAAATATTCCCCTTCTTTGTACACCCAGTAGGGTGTACAAAGAAGTGGGGAGTACCCCACGTCCCTACAAATTATAAAGCATCCTACCGTTGCTATACTCAGATTTTGTGAATGTCCTGTGTGCGTATATTGATACTAACAAGATTAAATTATAGTCTAATTGTGCACAAATACAACGCTTTTCAAATTTTTTCAGGTACCTCAACAGACCCCATTTTATCAAACTCGAGTTGACTACCGGACAAGCATAAGCAATACTTCAATCACTCCACAAAACTAGACATTGTCTTTAGGTATTACTTATTAGTATGACAGGTATTACTAATTCGAATAAGTACTTATGATTTTTCCGAAATTACCTGGAATATAGGTTGTATTTTATATAATGGCACTGGTACTGGAGGTCTGTCAGTACCGGGAATTTCGTGAAAATTCAGAACCGGAAATCCCAGGAGCATGATCTAAAGATAACGACTTGCGAACCTTACCATGACACGTAGTAGTGGCGGCTGTAGTAGTCCCTATGGGAACTGGTTTTTATGAATTTATCATAGGTATAAGTTATAGGGTATTACATCTACCACAGAGAATAGTTTGGTAAGGACCGAAGGATAGAACAGAAGAAAAAAATATTGTTGCTTTCTTTTCGATAATTCGTTCTTTTATTGAGAATTTGGTTTATCATTCGATAGTTTGATAAGCCTGACCTATGGCTATGTTGCTACATCGCTCTTCATTAAAGGTTGATGTTGAAAAAATTTCAACGACGCACTAAATCTGTTACTATTGTTATTTTTTTCTAAGGTGACTTGGTAGATAATCGACTTTGAGTAATATATTACACAATATTTTTTGACTTATGCTTAAATAAACAACCAAATAATATTATAATAACCCAACTCTGTTTATTCATATATCCATATAAACAGTTAACTTTTTGTAATATGTACATTTTATAAAATTATTTATTTACAATCAGTCTTTGAGTATCTAACTCTAAAACTTAAACTTCATGACTACATGTATCATTATTTTACAAGATAGTATTATGTAACAAAAAAGATCTAAGTCAGCGTCGAACAAGATTAGAACATATACATTTAAATCCATAGCATTAAATTATACTAGATCGATATCACATTAAACTTATTTTTTACAACTGGTCTTGATTCGCGCTGTCTATATCTCCTCACTTAGTAAGTTTTTATAAGACCTAATTAGTATGGATTATTTGCACCGATATGTAAAAAGGAACAATTATCGCCATGCCGACACGAACCTCTCCTTTTAAAATATATACAAACAGCTTTGCGACCACCACGCGTATGACCTCCTTTTCCACGAAGTGATTCTCCGTCCCAGTTACCGCCACTTTTCCCTCTCCAATGACCACCTGCTCCACGACCGCCGCGCATTGCTCCGCGGTAATTGGTTGGACCAGGAAAGCCTTCGGGAACTGGTCCCTGAGGTCCTGGCATGTTGAAATCCATGGGAAACATATTTTGTTGCATATTAAAACCTTCTGGTGGAACTGGAAACATAGGGTTAGGACCAGCAAACATATCTGGAGCCATCATCATATTTTCAGATGGCATCATCATACCTGGGGGAACGTTGCCAGGAGGTATAACACCTGGAGTTATTTGCGCTGGGTTCATCGGGGCTGGCATACCATTTCCCATAAGGTGAGGGGGAACTCCGTTTGGCCAATCTGGTGGGACCATATTAGGCCCTTGAAATCCGGGAACTCCAGGAAACTGTGGATTTGGAAACCCATTCGGAAATGGCGCGATATTAGGTGGAAATATAGCTGGTATACTTATATTATTAGATACAGGTGGCGCGTTCCCTTTTGGTTCAGGCCAAGGCATATTCCGAAAATCGCTAATATTATCTTGATTACCCGTAATGTCATCTAACGGTATGATAGTGGGTTCAGAGTATACATGCGTTTCTGGGTCCGGTTCAAAAGGTGAATCTGGTATCATAGATTTGTGGAAATAAAGTGGTTGTAGAGTTGCTTTTTGTCTCATGGCTTGAATATCCTTCTCTTTACTATTTTTACCGTGTTCAACCTGTATTTGGCCATCTACATCTACTGGAATAAGGGGTCTCCATGTAGTTTTTTCTTCCATTATGTCATCAGTACTAAGATTTCTAGCCTTTTGGAAAGCTTCTCTTTCGTGTATTCTTTCCAAATATTTCATGTCTGTAAATGTTTTGGTAACATTGACTCTTTCCGTTTCATCGAGTTCAAAGTATTGAATCTCTTCTAACTCAGAATCTGGTTTCCACTTTATACTCTTTTTAGGTCCTTTTCTTTTATGGTAACACAAAACGCCCTTGAGACCATTTATTGTTACAGTATGAGGTTCTACAGTATCCATAGGTTCTTCAGGTTCATTCTTAGAGATATCTGCATCCGTGTTTTCTTTCCGTTCGGGACTATGTACAGTAGATTTTTCTTGACTTTCCTCTGCATCTAATGTGTCTTGGTAAAATCGTGGTGGAACGGATTTCCCCTCACTATTCGGACTAGTAATGCTCGTGGGTGTATTTGGTGGCGAACCGTCACTTGGAGCTGCTCCATCTTTTGATCCACTTGTACGTCGTTTTCTCTTCTTCGGTTCTTTTTTGTTAGTTGCCGAAGCATTAAGAGCATCCATAAACATGTCGCTCTCCAAAAGCATCATCGCTGTAACAAAAAAGTATTGAATAAATAAGCAACTTAACTAAATGGTAACTATTTATATTTGGGGTTTTATTATAAAGTTCATTAGAATTGAGACCCAAGCGAGAAAGGACAGATTAGGTCTTCCTGCCCTTACTATTTTGAAAATCTTCACACTGAAATATACAGAGTATGTATGTTATCGATAAAGGCAATTCAAAAATGTATACCTAAGCAACAGGTTCCATAAAAAAGCAGATAAATATAATAATAAAGTACCTACAAACAGTACTCGGTGTTATTGTAATAAGGTTTTGTAATTATATTAGAGTCCTGCTTGTAGCGAAAACATCGTTTTATTGGCAAGCGCTTAGCAACGAGGTAATAGAGGTGAAAAAGTTGACACACGCAGACGCATATCTTTGATAAGGTTATATTTTATAAGCTATTTTATACCCACAACTTCGTTAACGTGATTTTTTATCAATGTCCTATCTTCGTTATAAACACTACAACTGTAGTGTATGTCCTAACATAACAAACTTTCAGCGTCGTAAGAAAAACTATTTATTGAGGTAATATGTTATCTAGGTTGGTACTCCAATAAATTAATAAAATATACTGGTCTAGAAAAAAGTTTAGTTTTACGTATTTTAACTTGTATTTAGGAAGGTTTGTAGATAATTAGTTTTAGACAATGGGAAAAAAACATAAAGCTGAGCGTACTCTTCGATATACTAAATGCAGCAATAAATCTAAACAACCATGACACAAATACGACTTCCAGAAATCGAAACCTGAACAGTTGGAGCAATAAATGAGCCACACCAACCAGTTAATAGACGGAACTAATAATTACTTTGGCTTATTAAAAATCTTCTGATTTACAATCATTACTAAATGGTAGTTATGTCAGTATAGCAGTATGATAGATTTGTGTACCTAAATGGAGTTGGCTCTGTCAGGGAACTCGTCAACTTACGGACATATAAAAAAATCGTTATGCATCGTTGGTTACAGGTGAGGTATATAATAATTTAGCATGAAAAAATTTGTGGAGTTTTCAGACAAAATTCCATTTAATGATGCGTGGAAAGTTCGAACCCGAAACCCAAAAAGGTCCATGATAAAATATTAGTGCTACATGAGAAGAGTATGCGAAACTTAAATTGCATATTTAGCATCTTTTGGTGAAATCATTGGCAGTTAATCATTTTTAAAGCTTTTCTTGAGAAATTTAGAAAAAGCTACACTTTATAAAAGGAAAAAAAATATTTTACTTAATTCATTAGAATCATAACATTATATACAAATATATAAATAGGTAGTCAATATTATATTATTTTCCTTGATTAAAATAACTAATGATTTTTCTTATACATCCCACATTATAACTACTAAGATATTTACAACACGTCACTGGGAAAATAAATTAAAAAGCCTATTTAAATTATGGCAATATATTTATTTCAGCAATAATACGTATTAAACCATTTTGGAAATTCAATGACGTCTCGATCTAATTCATAACATATTCAACAACACGAATAACGAATTAAGAAAAATAACAATACACAAAACATCAGGGATGTATGGACAACAGCACGTCAACCTACAACAAACTGGCATTTTTTTATAATTGATATAGAGTTCTAGTTGTTGGAGTGCAAGTTTGAAATCAAATTGAGAAATTTGACAATTTTGTATTAGGTGATGTGGTGTTGACTGTACCTAAATAGTAGCACACGTGGCCGAAGCGAAATGAATTTAGAAGTAGCTTGTATTAAACACCTCGTATTAGTACAACATTTAGTACTTCATATAGGATAGATACATTATTTCTATTTATATTATAAAACTAGCTTAAGTTAGATCAAATAACAGATAGTTACGAAGTTTGATCAAAATCGGTTAAGTAGTTTAGGAGTCCATCGCGGACAAACAACGTGACACGTAATTTATATATATTAATATGAGATTTTATTTGGTTCTAGTAAAACACAACCGTTAATAAATTACCGCAATATTCGGTGGAGAAAGTTTAAGTCTAATTTTATCAACCTTCTAAGGGCTATTTAGAAATAGAAAAAAAATTAGCTAACGTTCCCAAAGACATATCCACGGTAAATTTTCAGTCTCAGATATAAATAGAGTTCAATATTAAATGAGAAAATTTGTCAGTATTCGGTAGGATGTGTCCGTTTGTACAGTGGGACAGACCATAAGTTAATAGATATATATTGACATTTGGTCTTACCTACCTTATCCCATTTATTAAATGTATAGTTTGGTGTCCTGTCAACCGTACCTCCATAGAATTCACTTCAACTGAATATTTGTACCAATAATTAATGGAACGAATTAAGAGGAAAAAATCTTTATACGATGTGGTCACTGCTTATAAAACTGAATTAAAATTAAAAATATATATATTTATATAGGTATAATGAATCGTTTACAATATAGGTAAGATATTTATTTGTTGCGCACCCATCGAAATCCAACTTTTAAAATTGAAGATTTTTTATATTATTTGGCACATATACCAATGGCTATCATTAAAAATACCGAAAAAGATCTCCCTGTGTCCGCTTCTTTTTTTAACTGATAAATACAATATATACCTATTTATTACTGCTTGTTGAAAGAACTAAAACCAAATGAAGGTTAAATTAAATCCGTTTTATAGAGTTGGATTTCGTCCGTTTTATAAGTCGCCACCTGTAGGTTTACTTTTCCTCAGTAGGATCTCTACTGTTTTAAAATTTAAGTCGATAAGTAAAATCTGATGGAAAAGTAAACGTTTTATCATATGATTAAGGAGCACTCGCCCTGATAAAGAGGCTGTGGGTTTTCGAAGGGGCTTTAATATGTTGATTTTTTTTAAAGAATTTTTTAAATCTGTTTTATAGTCAATCACTTTCTTTTCATATCACATTTTTCCCTTCATAGAGAAATTAAGCTAGGGCAGCCCATCACTTTAGGAAAATATTACAAACAGAAATATTTAAGTGTGGCGATGTATCAAACAATAAAAATACCCTATGTATTATATACCTTCTACGTGAAATTTATATGACCGACACAATCGTAGGCCATGTAAATAAAACGTAAAATTACGCGTAAGCTAATGACAGTGGTAATGATTTAAAGTAACGCCCAGAACTACCATTCTACAATTGAGATTTAATGACGGACTTACGATTTTAAACGAAAATACAAATTCAGTGATTTATATCAAGTACAGTTGAAGTCAATACTATAGAATACCTGCTATTGTTAAATCCGGTTGGGACAAAGAAGAAAAGGTATTTCACGAAACCCTCTTTTTCTCATCTCAAATAAGTTTTCTCTTGAGTACCATTGATAAAGAAGATAGAACTGAGAAAAAATGGTAAGAAATCAAAGAATTAAAAGGTTTTGTTTTGCCTGTCCTTTGTATGTAGCTAGTGGCAGTGGTGTATTGGAAGGGGAACCCTTGCCTTTTTTCAAAACCGGAATGCGTTCCAGTACTTTGAAAATTATAATTTAAATTGAAGAATTTAAAAAAACATTTAAAAACATATGTTAACTAACAGAGTATTTATTTTTGTATAGTAAGAATAAGAAAAAATAAAAATTAACATGGAAAAAATATTTTGCTGAAAATAGGACTTTTTTTGCCCCCACTATGCGTTCCCTTACTTCTTATTTTACCAATACATCACTGGCTAGTGGGTTAGATAATTTCATTCTACAGTTACACTTATAGCCACTGCAGGTTTAAAGTTTTAAGCAAAAATAGTTGGTATCAGTGGGTAGGTTTTTAAGCAAAAATAACAACTTCCAGGGAGTTGATATCATCCATATAGTAATCTCGTGGTTTGATTCGATAGTGATGGGCTGTAATAAGCTATTCGAAAATAAAGTTTTGCGGATAATTGACGCCCAAATTTTTAAAAAATTTGGAGAGTGAAAGATTTCTTAAAAATCAAAATGCCTAGCTTCATTAATTACCCATATTATAAAAGGTGCTTGTGTCCATTAGGGCAAGTCTTTCGGCTAAAATAACGATGGATTTGTAAAAGGAATCCTCGTTTAGTAACAAAGCAGCGATTTTTAAATCAAAATTAGTTTGTTTTTAAATTGTACATAAGAATGAGGCACATAATGAATTTGTTAATAATGGCATTTTATTTGACTCTTTAATACTTTATCAGTTTTGCACATAATGATTGTTGTACCCGAGATCATAACAATTATAAACTAGAGACTAAGCTAATTGGCTTGGCTAATTATAATGTAAACCTACTAGCCGAACTGTTCATTTCGTCTTGAAAGAATATATATTAAAAAAAACTAAGATATGCTGAAAGGGCTACATAAAAAAGGAACGGGAAGTTTATTAAATTAACTTTTTTAATACTTGCTGAGGGCAATATTAACGGGTCATTCAAATTAGCAAAATAACTAATTGCAACAACATATTGGTACAAATTTCAAAGTCATTTTCACTGTGAGTTGTATACTTCTAATATTATACATTTTTGATCCCGTGTTTGTGAAACAACTTGTATCGCATTTATGTATACCTATACTAAATGTAACTTCCTTTTGATTCCGTTGCGATTCAGATAAGTAGGTAGGTAGTTATTGTTATACAACATGTCAGTATTGAAGTGCAAAATAAATTGCTTTTGTTTAACAAATTCACGTAGTATTTTTTATACCTTGTACTAACAAAAAAAGTTCGTTTTCTACTACAACGTTCTTTAAAAAAGCTACCATAATTAACAAATACAAATCCGCGATGTTATGCATATCCATTGTTTAGCAATACTAGATATATTTTCATTCATTTCCAGTACATATCTTACTGGAAACAGATTTATAGTACCAACGTACCCATACACAAGTAAAACCCACTGAATATAAAAATTTATCGATTTATTGGGTAGGCCCAGTTCTTTTAGCTTCTCAATACCAATGGCTTCCAACTTTTTAACACAATTTTAATATAATTTCAAACGGTACAGATTCCACAATTTTTGCTAAGTAACCAGCAGTTGCTTTGTTAGTGAGAACTTCCGTAAAAAATTGGTATGCACTCTACCAATTTTTATGGAAGTTCTCACTAAACGCCCAATATTTAGCAGGAAAAAAAATAATTAGCACCACATTAGGGAAGTTCAAGAACTCGCATTGCATCTATTAGTCTTTTCTGTTAGGATATACTATACACAAGCTATTTCTCACTATAGGTAAGTAATGTAAATCGATAAATAAATATAGTCTCTGTGACAGCGATCATATTATATACATTTTATACTTTAGTAGGTTACTATGGCTAGCGTATTTATCCGTATAAAAATATTTCCCGCAGCTCGGTAGTTGTTCTATTTGATAGAACTAAACATTATTTTCAGACTACCGGGCAATTGCTGTCGTGTTGAAATATTAGATTTCTATTGTGCTTTTTATATACAAGTACCTAATCTAAAGCTGATGTTACCAAATTTTATTAAAAAAATATTTTATATAACGTTACACGTTAGGTCTTCAAAGATTTAAGTACCTTTGTACTAGAATAACATTTTAAGGCGGCCTAACCAGTGTTGTGTGAAATATGAGAAGCCTTGACTAGTCTGGTGACTTTGACCACTCATAAATCTATAAAAAACCTGTTGTTCAAGCCAAAAACAGTACAAAGAAAAAAAAATGAAGAAAAATGAAAAAATGATAATTCAAGAAAAAAACCTATTCGAAAGTACCATTTATTTTTATAATATAAAAAACCCTTTGTTATTTAAAATTGACGTAATAAAACATAACTTATGCTAACAATAATCAAAAATATATAAATATTATTGATGATTATGTCATTATAATTGATGTGTATATTTCTATTATATTTAAAATAACTGAGCCTAATTAAGCTATGTCATTTGTAACCGATTGTGATTGTTATTAAATACGCTCATTATTTATTACATGATTTATGTGAATGTTTACATTAATCAAATGACGTTTTTTGTATTATATTATATAAAAAAATAATATTTTTGAATCGGATTTTTATATAATTTTTTTTTCTTTTAACCGTTGTGTTTGGCTTGAACAATAGATTTTTTATTCATTTACGGGCGGTCCCCGTCTCCGAAAGAAAAATATTAAAATTAAATAGATGCGGCAACTGGGACTGCGGCTTTGGTTCGTTGCCCAGTCGACGGAAACCTCGAAACCTCAATCTATCATTTGCACTGCAATAACATTACAACTAGCTTGCACGCCCAGAAGTAATGCCGTCTTAGTAACCTTTATCTACTCCCAGTTTTAATAAAGCTCATTTAGCCATTTTGGTCAAGCTAAGTCACAAATTACAAATATTTTTTTATCTTCTAGGTGTCATGCAATACACATATACCCATCTAATGAGTTTTTATTATAAATTGTAAAAAAAGGTAAACATAAGAGAGATGTGAAGTGTGAAAGCGCGCTCAGTAATTAGCCGTGAAAGGAAGTGTCTTTGCCGATATAATTTTATTAAGTTCCCTCGTTCAGTTTTATTAATAAAAGTATCAATCGCCTAACTAAACAAATTCAATCAAAATCTATCGGCATTTGCACAACTAAGACTTTTATGTTCCTTTCGTAATAATATAATAATGAAGTCTACAATTATGTGGTCAGCAAATAGTTATATAATATAGCATTATCTGTAATAATAATAATACCGATTTCAAAATTACAAATTGGTAGTGTCATGGGAAAGGAGAAGGGTATTTGTCGAAATATTGCTAGAAATCTTTGGAAGTCAAATTTTGAATGAACCCAATACCCTATGCATATAATAAATATATAACCACTATCATCTGTTAGAGTATGAGCGTTTATACATACTTGTTTTTCTATTGTTATCAGACTTATTGGAACATGCACTAGCATAGAAAACTTGTGATAGATCTTAGAAACAGCTGAACTATAGTAGATATATAGCTAATTTGTTATGAAAATTAATTCTGATCTTGACACAAACTTGCAATATATACTATGGAACGCATAAAAAACAATCGATTAAAACAACATTATACGTTGTTTATAATGGTTAGCCCGAGACTTATTGTCTTTCTGACCGTTAAAATTTTAACATTTCATCAATTTTGCAAATTAAGCTGCATTTCGCGGTAAGTTTTTATATTACTAAATTGTAGTTTGCTTTCCTTTATTACAGGTACCTAATCCGAATGCTTCCAATATTCGAATGTTTTAAAATTTGTTAGGTTGTCAGTTGTCCACGCTTGTCCATGCAGATGTTTTTGTTAGCCGTCCCCAGTTAGTTGGATAAAACTTAACCGACAGAAGAATTTCCCTACAAGCTAATATTTTAAGAAAATAATGTACAATTACATATGTACAATCCCAAATGTATCATGAATCGTCATAAAATCTAGATAAAAACCGAGCAAAAGAGGACCTAATATTAAAGAAAATATTAATAGTTTAAGCTAGGTTTTTTTTTATCAAATTCAGATTTAAACTTTTATATTTAAATCTGTCTCAGTATTCCTGGGGTGTCTTATAGCTTTCTAGTAGTTTGTCTTTCTATGGGCGTATTTTATCTGATCGCCTATATTAAACGAACTCACTTTTCCTTCTGTGCATTTGATGTCATGGACAACGACGACTGCCAACGCAATTATTAGCCGATGGTCTCAGTATTAATAACGTTCTAAATACGTCAAAAAAAGCAGCAACGTTTAATTTCGAAGACACGAATATAAATTACAGATTTTATAGCAGTCTTGCAGAAACAATTCTGCAAGACTTCACTATAAATATACCTAGTTATTTAGACCTAGAGGTATTGCCAAACGAATATATTTGAAAATCGAATCTAGTTAAGATGGGCCGACCAAACATACTTTTACGTTGTGGGTACACAACTCTTATAAAATTAACCGTATATAGATTTCGACTCGGATTTTAATCTCTAGGTACTTGTCATTACCGAAAATTTCTATGGCTTTATTCTACCCAAAAATAATTAAAACAAAAAAAATCACTGTTTCAATATAGGTTTAGATTAGCGATATGTTGGCGAGTAAAATTTGAATCAATAAACATTTCAGTTACATTTACGAAGTGTAGTCAAGATAAATTTGGAACAGAACTTGTATCAGTTCTTTGTAGAGTTGAATAGTTTTTGTTAAAATAAATATTGTGTAATTAAATTATTGTAAGATTGTGTAAATATCAAAGCCATTTAAGATTGTTTTAACTAGTGTTACGAATGATAAAATTATTTATTTTTCATTTGGCTGTTTTATAGGTACCTACAGATATAACGAATAAAACATCTACGAAGTGCGAGTCGGACTCGCGCACGAAGGATTCCGTACAAACTTTTAGTTCAGTAAAAAATCACGTTTCGTTGTATGGGAGCCCCCCTTCTATTTATTTTAATTTTATTATTAAAGTAAAAATACAACTGAGTACTTTGTGAATATTTCAAGTGCCTACCTGTTGCCATTATTGATATCGAGCAAAAAAGGGCAAAAAATAGCGTTTGGTGCATGGGAGCCTCCCTTAAATATTTCTTTAATTTTGTTATTTAGTTCTTACACTTCCGCGCACATTACACATCAGAATAAAACACTTTTTTACGGATTTTTGCGCATGTTTTATTTTATTTTATATTTAATCATGACGTTTCGACTCCTTTACAGGAGCCGTGATCCTGTGATCACGGCGGCCTGTTTTATTCTGATGTTTAATTTTGTTTTTAGTATTTGCTGTTAAAGCGGCAACAGAAATACAATACATACTTTGTGAAAATTTCAACTGTCTAGTTATCGCGGTTTTTGAAATACAACCTGGTGGCAGACAGATGGACGGACGGACAGACGGCGAAGTCTTAGTAACAGGGTCCCGTTTTTACCCTTTGGGTACGGAACCCTAAAAAGATTTGTCTAATTAGTTCGAACATTGCGAGGTTGTATTCCGAAACATACATCAGTATAGTGGCCAATGGTAATGATATCAAAAACAGACGCCATGCTGTTGATTTTTTCCGCCATCCATTGACCAGCGCATTGAGGTTAGAAATCAACGCCATATTTAAAAGTCTAACAATAAGAACGAGAGAAGAATCAGCCCGGCAAGATACGTCATACTTTCTGAGCAGTACAAAATGGCGACGGATTCATAACAGCATTACGACTGGCCCGTACACCGATGTATATTTCGGAATACAGCCAGAATCGGTCGAACAGTTTGGCAAATTGTCCAACCAGTTTAATTATTGTAGTACAGGTAGAACAGGACAGAATAAAGGTAAAATTGGCTATAAGTCACTGCTCATGAGAGGACATCTTTTTATACTTGTTCCCAACGCGTCACACCCTAGGGATAATTTTTTTTTTCCAAAACTGCAAGACTCAACTTTTAATACAGTTTTAATGAGAAAGAGTACTTTTCAAATTAGTCGACACATTGAGCAATTTTTGTTTAAACTGATTTAAACAAAAGTATTGGTTTTATTGAATAATATTTTGGACTGTAAACCCTAATCACAACTAGAAAAAACAAAGATGGACTAGAATTTATGATTACTGACCTACAAATCCCGTCTATTGCACAGTAATGTTTTATATAGTCCTAAAATTAGATTTTTACAGCAACTAGACCTTTACTTTCAAAAACAATGTATAACTAGTCTGGCCATAAATACCGTTACATAAAACCTTTTCTACTTTTCAACTTTTTAATTGTTTTGAATTTGGAAGGCATTTATTATTTAAAAAAGCTTCTCTCGATTTCACACATGTTTTCGTGTTAAAGAAAATAGGATTGCAGTGATCGCCTTGCACAAAATGGGTATAGAACCGTCGGTCATATTTCAGACACTTCAAAAGCTTGGTAACAGCCGTATGTTCGTATATCGTACTATCAACAGATACAACAACACTTTCTCTGTCGAACCATAAAAGACAGGGGCGGCCGCATGCTGTTAGAATTACAAAGGCTGTTTAAGCCAGTATTCGTTGAAACCCAATTAGGAAGCAAAAAATTTTATCGCGAAAAATGAAGATTCCCGCTAGGACTCTGTTGCGTATTTTAAAACAAGACCGGAAGCTCGGTGCTTATCGTCGATATACCGGCCATGTATCAATCTTTACAATTAAAGAGAGTGGATGGTTCAAAATGCCTTATCACGATACTCAGGTGAAAGGCATAGGGATATCCTCTTTACCGATGAAAAATTTTCACGATTGAAGAACACTACAATGAGCAAAATGATAAAGTGTACGCTCACAGTTCTAAGAAAGCTGCTCAACTGGTGGGAAAGGTACAACGTGGTCATTATCCTGCGTCAGGAATGGTTTGGTGAGGCGTGTCTTATCAAGGCGTCACAGAGCTACATTTATGTGAAAAAGGAGCGAAACCTTCAGCATGAGTGTATCATGCTGAAGTTTTTAGGTGGTAAAACCTCTCAGCAATATACTTTTTAAAAATGTACCGTGTATTTTCCAGCAGGACTGCACCTGGTCACAAGCCACGAACTACCCAAGTCTGGTTTGAAACCAACGTTCCGGACTTTATAAAACCCTTTAAAATACATATTATGGTCAGTGTTAGAGGACATGGCCTGCTCTAAACGGCACGGCGACATTGAATCTCTTAAATCTCTGAAGCAAGCAGTGGCGAAATTTCCCATGGAAACTGCGTAAATCCATAGATTCGTTGCCAGATTAAGGCCTGTATAATAGCCAAAGGTAGCCATTTCGAATAGAATATTCTTTTATCTTTTGCTGAGACTAATAAATATGTACATATAGTTAAGTTTTAGTAATATTGCATTACTTCGTAAAAAAGAATGCATTTTCATTTGTAACAGAACTTATGGCCGGACTAGGTATAAAATGAGCAAAGTATAGTTTAAGGAGAAATTTGACAAAAGCCTTTTTTATTATATAAGAACCTGACATTAGAATAGAGTCCAAATTAAGTGTCGTAGGCTGGAAAGGTTTTCCAATTTTTTAGTGAGAGTCGTTGGGAAAAAGTAAAAGAAAAATATGTCCTGTGCAACATTTCACTCGTTGCAACTTTTTTCATTTTTACCGTAACAAGGAATTTGCCTATGTCCAGCAGTGGGCGTCGTACGGCTGATATGATATATGATAAGGAATTTTCATCAGCAGTTCAGAAGACCACGCGGTCAAAGAAAAAGCCGTCCATTTAGACTTTGTTATAGCTTGAATTTGTATTACAATTTCAGGTATCATCCATTTAGGCTCTGAACTCATTCGCAAACATCAGCGAAAGAGGTTCATTTCTCGAAACGACTTAAATCCCTTCAACGGTACAATTAAAGAAAGATAAAAAGCAGTTATTCTTTATGTCACTAAACAAAACTGCAAATCTAACGCCCTGAGGCTTACTCAACAAAATCGATTTTAATATATTATAATTTAGCAATACGGTTGATGTATATTTCTCCTCTGTCGTTGAAACTAAAGTTTAGTATTCAGAATTTTGCCGCCGATCTAGCTTTTTAATTGACAGCTTACTTTTTTATTAGATGTCACTGTATATCGGTAAGTTAGTGGAGAAAAGGATATTTGTTCTTTAATTTGGCTCTATTTTGAACTCCGATTACCAATGACGACGTAAGCCAATTTATTTTTTATTTATTATAAATAAATAAAATTAAATAGGCTTACACAATGATTATTTACTTCTCAGTTAGCGTGGCAACATTGCAATGGTGGTAGAGGGCAAGTTCTCAGAGCAGTCACTTTATAAAAGTGGTTGTCGTATTATTTAAATATGTTATGTCAGCCCATCTCTTAATAACAGTTAAAGCACAGTAAAGAATCAATTACAGAATGTCTGCGCATTCATGGTTTTTATTCCTTATAAAAAGAGAGTATTACTTAAAGGATCAACTCAATATTGCAACATAACATTATATCTCGCATTATATAATTAATCAATAGAAAAGCAGTTTTTTCTATTTGAGTTAGAATTTTTAATCAAACAGCTTTGATCCAAACTTTTAGCTACAACCAGAAGGTCAGAGTTATATTTAAATAATATAACATTGCCTCCATTATATAAAATATAGGATAAGTTTTCGCTTTGTTCTAAACTCCATGAGGCTATTTTAATTATAATAAGTTCATATGCACCTTTCTAATATAGCTCTAGAAGTTATTATATGTAGATAAGTTCCTAGTGCTAAAAATAAAACTCGTTAAAATTAGTGTCGATGTCATCTATACATTTAACTCCCTATGCAAAATGATATCCAGACTGACAAGTAAACTTTTTATTCCCCTTTCTCCACGTACTCATTCCACGTCGCGCCATGACTGTTTGTTGTTCTACTAATATTCACAAAAACCTAAGAACTAAATTTAACATAAAGAATAAATTAAGTAAATCATTTTGAAGGTTATATTAGTGTTATCTAATATCACTAATGTAAAGCTTCATTATGTATAGCAGCGTTCACTTTGTTTTTAACCTTATCAATCCGCGACAGTGCTGAATTTACACATTTGCCGCCCCCAAAGCTATAAAATTTTTGCCGCCCCTACTGACCTCTAAAATTAGATTCACTGTTCACAATAACGTTAATTCCTTTTTTAGGGAATAATCTGGTTTCAAGATTATTTTTACAACTTTTTGGTATATTTTTAAGCTAAGAAAAGCAAAACTTTGTTTTAACTGCACTATTACTTCTTTTTTTCTGTGCCAATTTTCTGGGCCAATTTTGCCGCCCTAAGCTTCAGCTTTTCCAGCTTCTATGGTAAATCCGGCACTGATCCGCGATCAGTGGTACGTCGAGGAATGAAATACCTTCTCGCGCCATTGGTGGAAAGCGTTCGTGACACGAGAATACGAAGGTATTTTACTAAAGTAAAGGTACCAAAAGTAGACAGTATCGACATTCTTATATTTTTCAGTGTGAAATAAGCGGTAGTTTTTCCCCCACAAGCCATGTCATAGTCTAAAAGGTTCTATTCGTGATCAACAACTCTATTCTGTTAAAGTTCGGCAAAAGATAAATGACAGTAATTATCTACATTTACATCCTAAGTTTACGTAGCTTGATTTATCGTAAATGAATTTACCTCATATAGTTGGCGGCAGACTTCAAACAAAGTGTAGCACGCTAACCATGTTCAACACCCAAATACTAACTTATAGACCGGTGTGTTATTTCGTGTCACATGACAACTCTTGGTCAGGGATTATGATGCAAATTTACTCAAAAAAATTGTGACTACAAGCGCAACATTCTATATCATAATTAAAGACGACGGCGTCTATTCCAATCCTCAAAATGTGTGACCCCATTTTGAAGGAAATGGAAAATTTCATTTCATTTGTCCCCGAAAAAAATATTGTCGCTTGTATATATGTAAATAATTGTAATGAATACAATAACAATCGTACTAGCAATATAAGAGATTTAAATTAAAAATTAAATACTATACGTACAAAAATTATGTCGAGGAATGGTATAATGTTAAACTTAATTACATTTTTGACAATCAAAATCACTTGCACAAACACGATATTTGTAACACCTTTGCTTAGGTAAGTTTTTAACATATATACTTAATTATTCCTGCTGATAATTAACTCATATCACAACTGAACGAGTGCGTGATACTCTATTCAAACAAAATTTAAGATCCAATATTTTCGGAGACAAATGAAACCGATGATTCCCACCTGTCTACTTATAAGTTTTCTGTACAGGCGACAGACATCAGTCCCTAAACTGAAAAAAAAAACGCGTGGGAACAAATGGGGGCTAGTGGATTCTTCTCTAAAATTAATTTGTAGTAGGATGTTGTTCTGGTGAATATTAGAAGATATACCTAAGTCGCAGAATAACTAACTACACTACACAATGTGAAACAAAATCTCTAAGCTTGCTATATTTTGTGCTGCCACTATATCGCAAGTTTTAGCCTCGAAATGAATTATTGCGGAATAGGAAGATAAGTATGATACTCAGATATACATATTTTAAAGATAGAATTATTATAATTTGTATGCTCGATATTAGCCTTTCACTATGAATAAATACCCTTTCATTTGTAGTCATACTGAATAAATACAATTATAAAATGCCGCCGAACAGAAGACAATAACAAAACTCGAAAGAATAGCGATATATGAAGGGTATTTTAAAATATTATATATACGCTCTAATTCGGTGGGTAACTTCAGTGTTATTTATTGTTGTTTTTATTTTACTCATGTTATTCCTTTGTGGGTAATCGTAGTAACATCTGAAGCGCCGGTAGTAGCCAACAGCTCTGCCGTGATCTTCAGGTAGCTCCACTGAAGGTGCACCAGTTTTGTCGAATACCTTTGATTTGCTTCTTTCTTTAAACAAATTTAGGTCAGTATGGAACGAAAGAGAATATTTGCATAAAATGTTCAGCATTTATTTCTAAAAAATAATTTACAAGTGATGGAAACACTTTGGAACCTGTTAAGTTATACATTTTCGACTTACCAATGACGATATTGCAACCTAAACTAAAATATACACATCTTGTCATATGCGCAGTATCAGGATAGTAGTTTTCACCTGCAAAAACAGTAAATATTAGTAAGGTGTATTGAAATAATGAAAAAGAATACTTACGCTTCGGTTTAGCGGGAATTAGTTTAATAGATCCTGGTTTGTCTGAATGTTCGACTGTTTTAGGTTTCTTTTCTGGAGGAGATTCATTATGTACTGGTGAAGACCGTTTTGGTATTGGTACAGTCGGAGGTAATACAGGAGTCACTTTCTTATTTAACAATGATGCACGGGATGGTGGAGGTTTCACTTCTTCTTCTAATCCATGTTTTCTAAATTTTGAATGAAACGTTTTTACAGTTTTCGGTTTGGGATCATCAGGTTTCCTAACTTCAATAGATATTGAAGGTTTTTCTTTCTTAACTTCAGATAGCTTGGGTATTTTGCCTAATTTATGTATTGATGGTGTCAATTTCTGATCATCAGATTTATCACTAGGTGTCTTCGGGGGATCTTTATTTTTTTCATTTTTATCTAATTTGATTTTATCTTGTTCTTTTTCTGGACCTTTTTCCTTATTTTTATCCCTATCGGATCTGTTACTGCGGTCCTCTTTGTCTTTACTAGTCGAACTTGATTTATCAAGAGATTTTCTGCTTTCACTTTTAGATTTATGGGACAAATGTCTATCTTTTTCTTTTTCCTTACTTTCTTTATTTCGACTACTACTACTAGAACTGCTACTTCTATGGTTGCTTTTATGTTTATCAGACGAAGAGGTGTGTGATTTGTTTGAATGTTTAGAACTGGATTTAGAGCTACTGCTCCCTTTGTCGCTTATTTTTTCCTTGTTTCTACTTTTGTGTTTCTCTTTAGATTTATCTGGTCCTGTCTCTACTTTTTTCTCTTCATCTTCCATTTGTGATATAATTTGCTTCCCATCTTTTAACGATATTTTTAAAACCGGCAAAGCTTCTTGGTCTTCTACTACTTCTTGATTTTCTTTGTCAGTTTCAGCTTCGTTTTTTACATTAGAATTTAAAATCGACTCAGACTTATCCACCTTCAAAACTTCATTTCCTGGTTCTGATTTGACATCTGGTTTAATTTTATCTGAAGTATAGTCTTCCGTTTTGATATTTATATCGGATTTACTCCATTCCGCATGAGCTTTAGAGATTATATCAATTATTTCACTTTCTTGAACAGGCACAACTGGTTCCCCTTTGACGGTTTTGAGCCACTGTTCAACCAGTTTCGACGCCAAGGCCTTTATAGCTACAAAGAAAAAATATAATGAAATCAAAATTGTATAATGAAAGGTTGCGGTTTTAAGAAAGTTCAGAACTTCTTAAATAGCATTCATTTAATTACTATGCACAATATGATTTTTAATCTTAATTTATTCACTACTTTAATCCAACCAACCCAACAAGTTTTAATACCTTCTTTAATAAAACCTTATATTGTCTACATATTTTCTGTGTAACTGTAGATTGAGGTCGTAAGATGTTGGACGGAAGCCATCTATTAGAAGGCGGGATTTTGCCATAATCTACACGCTAGGCATGCGAGTTGGAGATCGCAGTAAAAGACCATAACTGGTAAAAAGTTGCTACCCATTTTGCGAACTAAAGGAGAGGTATGGTGATGACATTCTTAAGTGTGAAGGGTTATTCTACTCCGACTGTACACCACACGGCATAAACTCGAATATAAATAATTCTATCGGTGTCAGGCATCTACTTCTTACACTGCCTACTTTATTCCAAAAAGCCATACGCGGACAGTTAACATCAATCTTTTTTCGGCGCTAAGCGTCTACGTATCAAATGGCCCATTTCTTATTGAAGACTAACTATTACACAATATACTTGCAGACAACGGACGGAAATAAAGACGGGAATAAAGTTTACAAAAAAGATATATTGATAAATCAATTGTAAATTTTTCTAAGTTACTTTAATTTCGATAAAAACATATAAAATTTTCTAATGAGCTATAAGAGCTAGCTTTAACATAAATATACAACTGCCAGCCAAAATTTTAAAGTCTATTTAGTCAAGAAACATTTTATTTATTCTTTGACAAAAGGCAGATTGCGCATTAAATGAGTCATTTTGGGAAGTAGGCTGAATACGATTTAGGCTATTTCTTGTTTAAAAGGGTACACGATAGATACATTGTATAAATTAATACAATTGGAAAGGTACAGCTAATGTTCGATATGATAATCACGTCTTTCGGCTTTATCACAACAGTAATATTTTCTATTAGAGTAAAAGAAAATATGAAACTTACCATAATGGTTTCCATCTTTCGACAATTCTTTTACTAATTTGGGGCAATTGTTTGTCTTCAACCTTTCTATGTCGACAGGACATAATAATAAAAGTTCTAAAAGTTCTTTAACTAAAGGCCAATTTTTAGCCACTATGCTTTCAGTTAGCCACATATGAACTAATAACCAGCCCCCTGAACCCATGAATAAACCTAATAAATCAGTTTCTGTGCATTTCAAAATTTGTATATAAATACACTTTGAAACCAATTTCTTTGAGAACTTGGTCATTAAACTGAAAAGAAAATAATAAAATTATTATTTAATTAATTTCACCCAAAATGCGCACCAAGCAATTATTTTTTAATCTTACCCAGCCAATCTTTGTACTTCGTTCCTACTTTTAATTCCCCCATTAGGCGATAAAAGTACACTGAGGCAGTTAAGTAACTGAACAGGATCAATTCGAGGCTGTAACAAAAAAAATAATTAACATTTTTTGGCTCGAATATATATTCATAAAAGTCATCACTATAGATAGAAAAACAGTAATTTAAACCAAAGACATTAGGTGTCCACAATAATATATATATATATATGGCAATATCGATTTCCCTATTTAAAAACAAGTATATACATTATTAACAATGTAAGAATGCTTCAAAGAAAACTTTACTCATTCGAAATTTTGTATGAAATGAGATCACAATATAAGTTTACAAAATGTGTACTAGAAATATTCACAAAATTGTTGGTGGTTTCAAACACCTGAGCTGAAATGAAGGTAGTGTTAACACTTCAATGAGGCAAGTGTTGTCACTTAGTTACGCAAGTGTCGACAGTTAATAAGGCAAGTTTAATCCATTACCGCGCTATTACAGTGCTAAACTTACCTTTTGGCATGATGTATACTTAGAGCCAATTTCATAAGAAATTTGTCATTTTGGGTCTGGTCAATATATTAAAATCGCATTGAGAATTCAGTGAATTGACATATTAACCGATTCGTTGCTACATACAATTACAGAAACGAAGGCTACGAGCTTAATTTACGTGAAAAATGAAGATTGTTTTATTCTGAGTTGATTTCCCTAAAACTTGATTTGAAGGAGTTATCATCGATTTAAAATTGACACGGCTTCAGTGGCTTACGCCACACTGAAAAAAAAGTGATGACACGACAGGCGTGCCATCAGCAACGAATCGGTTAAAAACGGAAACCTAGAGCAGCCTATATGTGCAAAAATAGTTTCAAAATATATTTTCAATACTCATTTGAATTTTTGTATTGATAGTTCGTTATGCACGGAGACACGGGGTCGTGTGGCAGGACAGCTAGTTGTATAGCTATAAATAATAAAATATTCAGCGATGACTTGTGCTCCTTTTTTTTTCTTCGAGATTATTTATTACCTTTTATATTGACCAAATAATAGAAACTTTATACTTTATTTGAACGTTAGGCGGTGAAAGTGGCGCTTCGCTATAATGGCGCCGGCTGATTTTTGTCATCTTACACCCAAAATTAATTAATATCTCGTATAACATGTTATGACTGTTGCACTGCTTAATAAACATAGCTTGGATCATCTTTACTTCTTAAACGAATTCATTCATATGGATTCCACTCTCACACGTAACTTCTAGTTTTATAATACTTAAAATTAATTAAAACTTTCATTTTTGAGGTTCCGCATCTACATGCGCCAAACTTCACGAAAATTCGAAGCCTCGAAATATCCGAAATATCTAAGCATTTTGAAAAAAAAAACATGACAATAATCCCGTTTTAATTTATGCTAATGTTAGTGACCATGAAAGTTAAAAACAATATATTATAATAACTAATCATGTTTTAATTGCGGGTTTCTTCAAAAGCCGCTTTAGTGTGGTGCCGTGACAAAAACACTGGAATAATGTTTACTATTACTACTGCATTAATTTTAAATTGAAGATGTATTGAGGACGTGACAAAAGCACTATATACATATTTATTTAGTATAGTATTTCATAGAAAAAAGTTTGCTAATGTCTTTTTTCAGAAATAGTTCTTAACTGATTCTTCATTGTTCTAAACCGTAATAAAATATCTACATATTTAGAAATGTCCTATGTGCATATGGTGTGCAATACAGACCAACAGCGTGAGATTTTTGACACGACTAATCATTACAAAACGTACTAGCAGAAAATCTGTTATTCTAATAATAATAACGTTAAGATTCGAAGAGATTCACGTGTTTCAGACAAAACGACATTCCTAAAATATTTGCGTAATTTTTTGAATATAAAAAAAAAGAAATTAAGAATAAGCCAGTTTTCGGTGATATTTCGAAAATTAAGAAATTCGGTTCAGTTTTAGTTTTGCATTCTTCAGCCGCACTTATATTTTTATATAAAACTATTAAAAAATACATAAGTTACGACTAACAAAACTGTCAAGATACCCAAAAGAGTACATATTTTTAAATATCGAAATAGATATTTTTTACTTAACACTTAGCAGTACACGTTACGTTTAAATTATTTTCAAAAAAATCTTACTAACACGAGTTGATTCGGCAGTTCACTCTATCTTCATTACTTGTGGGTAACCTCTTAATAAACAGAAGACAATTTTTATTATTTCGTTTACTGTGCTAGTTTCATTTTATATTTTTTATTTTATAGAAATCGAAACTACATATTATTAGGTACCAATAAATAGTGGAATAATACTATGAATTTTGCCATACTGTTTGCTCCTCTTAAAATATAATCTGTATAATGACTACTGGTGATACTTTCGAATTATATGTATTATAATAATTTTATTATACATTTTGTATTTATGATAATGATGACAAATACAAGGTTTATTTACCTACTTTGGAATGCCAATAATTCGATGTTTAATATCTCGGAATTCTTATCGACGGTAGACGTTCTTAAAAGGATATTGTTTGTATCCTAACGAAATGGGCGGCTTTTTGAAATTTTGCAAAGTCTAGTCGTGCATCTGGAAAAGGAGCTCGACGTATCTTACTAGTTTTTTGTTTTCTTATTCCAAATAGACTATTAAATAATTTATAACCTGACTATCGATAAGATGTTATTATTTTAAATTATGCAATATATCTTTAGGAACGTATTTTTTAGTTTTCATTTTTGATGTCTCCTCCCGAGATTGATGTTTAGCGTCACAGATTCTAGAGATTTTCTGCCTGTAGGGCACAATATGGACAGTCAATGAGAACGCTATGACAGCGATTTTACTAAAGGTGCGATGCATGTATGTGCTATATCAAGTAGACCGTAGACTTCAATTGTAAACAATTGAAGTCTTCAGTTGCGCGATGTTGACAGTTCGGTCAGATGAAATGTTATCGCAAGGCAGCCGCGCGCGGCAGAATAAGCCAGTTTTCGGTAATATTTCGAAAATTAAGCCAAAATTTCTATTCATATTACCAGTATATAACCATCAACTAATAAATCAATTTTGATGTGCCCCCGTTACAATCTAATTTTATATTTCGTAAAAATATGAAATCCCTACCCTATCAAAGCTTCTAGTGCAAGATTAACTAAACTTTGAGCCAGTAGTTCCAAAGATCCTTCCAATCAAATATTATTAAACTTATTAATACCTTAAATGATCACATTGTACTAAAGCATTTTAAATGACCACATATTACTAATAGCACTTTAAATGACTACATTGTACTAATAGCACTTTAAATTACCACATTGTACTAATAAAAATGTTTGTTTTGACAAAAAAAATTAACAATAATGTATGAAAAGTTGTATTTTCAACCTCTAATAACACCAAAGATTTTGATCCCACACTGTAAGCCCCATAATAGCAATTGTTCAGATGAACATATTCCAACAAAATATAGCATATATTTTCTTTGGCCAGCACTTTCAAATTTGGACCAAAAATGTATGGACAGTGGATGATATCCTTTGGAGAATTATAAGTAGGTAAATGCCCAATAAGTATTTAGGACGGCACTGTGAATGAATATGTAAATCCATACTGATCTGTAGGTACTAATAATATTTGATTGGAAGGATCTTTGGAACTACTGGCCCGAAGTTTATTTAATCTTGCACTAGAAGCTTTGATAGGGTAGGTATTCCACATTTTTACCCCTTGAAGAAATAGACATTAGATATTTTTACAGCACCTATATAAAAAGATCTTCATTTAAAAAATTTCCGTCATCACGGAGATTTTGTTTACAGGATTATGTAGGTCTCAAAAGGGAATGGGTGGTTATAGAAATATCTAACACAATATGGCGGTTTTTTGGAAATTACGATATTTGCCTAAAATGTCGTCCTTTTCCTGCCATTATTCTCGCTTTCACAACGTTTTCTCTTAATCATCAACTGCCTTAACATTTATTTTAGGAAACACTGCGAAAATAGAGTAAAAATTATTTAATTCGTTCTTTTTATTGCATTGACATAAAAAAATGAGCAGAATTTAGGCAGAATCACCTTTCATGTTTGCCTGTTAGAAGAGTTCATTAGTTTCATACGCATACCATCCATACGAACTTTTATAAAATTAAAGTAACATTGAATGCGTTAATGGAAACAGCAACTACTTTTAGCTGCATTTGTGATCGTGTCAAAATCACGATGTAAGAGACGATACCGATGCTGTATCGTGATTTAGCGAATACTGCATTAGTTGGTCAAGGCTAGTTGTGCACAGAGGAGTTAGGGATATTACTTAATCTAACTTTAAATAATAATTTTGATAATAATTAATATAACTTTGAATTAAGCACTCGAATTTTGATCAGGGCTTTCTTCATTAGTGGAATCATGACTTCAAAAAGTCAGGTGAAGAGTTCATGTTGGATAGTCAGAATTAGATTCAGTGGGACGTTTAGTGTCCGTTCTGTAGAAACCTTACATAAATCTTCAAGACCAACATTCAAATGAGTAAAGATTAGATAAAACAAATTTAAATTATTTACAACCTCATAAACTGGGATCGCTACAATATTCGGATTCTAGATTAAAACTGAAGTTCTTACTAGGTTTAGATGCAAGGAATTATTTTTTTGTTTTAAAGGAGGAGGGTAAATAAGGCGGGTTTTCGGCTCCTTTCATTTTTGACCTAAACATAAAAAAAAAAATTTGTTATCTACTATATGGACTAACAAATTGATTCCACCCCAAACGGAACCAACTAGGTATTGGCAAAAATGAAAAGCTGGTGAAAAGCAAATCATTAATTACCACATGTATAGTCAACAGCTCTAAATGTCATATTTTCCCTAAGTTCAGAACATAAATCAAATTCAAGTAGTTCAAAGTTTTTTAGGTTCAATGAACTAAGATTGTGATAAGTTATTGTTTAAACAAATCTACTATATTACCTTTAACCACCTACCCCCTATTTCAGTCCCTTAACCACCCATGTGCAGTCCCAGAGACTGCTGATAGATTATAACTTTCAATTTGGTATCTCAGGCACCAATGGAACATTTGTAATTATTTTACTCACTTGTAAACAAAACTACAAAAAGAACTCTTAAAAATCTTTACACAGAAAATAAAAAATACTGTAGGACACATATATCTTAAAATTAATTAAACAAACTATCAAGTCAAACAAGATTAAACTTAAAGCAAAATTGAAATGTCTAAATATTTATATCTTTCTGTATCATAAACATGTCCACAGATATTGCTTATTTAGTCCAAGTTATCTTGACTGTTTTTTGGGCCACCAGTGGAACATGTCTTGCAAGTTTTCATGCTACAGAAATGCTCGGAAAATTTTCCCTGCAGAATACGGCTAATAGAGTTCTAAATTGTTTTTCACATTTTGTATGTGGTCTTGATTGTAAAATTTACATATGTGTATAATCTTCACACAATGATTTTTTATAATCAAAAACTGTAATCTCTGTTGTCGGAAATAAGTGGTTAAGCGTAGTTTTAATCACAAAATTATAATTATCAATAAAGGACAATATTGTGTCTGCTACATAACTATTTATATCTAATTTGTAATAGTCAGGGTCAATGACAAATGTTATGCCTAAACGAAACTGACAACACAGTTAATCAGTCAACCTAACTACGCTTTAACACGACGAGACGACTGACGGCGCGAGCTGTAGTAGCGACAAATGAATCGATATGCGATTTTTCACCTTCTTCGCCAGCAATAGGCAGCTTTAAAACGTCAGTCACCTGTCTTGTAGGGTTTTTTTTGTGCTAAAGGCATTTATGCGCAGTAATAATTGATATAATCTTTGAATCAAGATAGAACATGCCTTTGTTGAATAAAACTTTTTTTCTATTGGTACCTTTTCTTGTTATAGGTTCTATAATAATATAGTCATAATTTCCGTGTTAATTTTTTTCTAAGCAATGGATAACATCCAATCTTTTCGTATGCACTTCTGAGATAAGATTCGTAGAATGCCCCAAAGTTTGAGGCCAAAACATGGAAATACGTACATTGAGGAGACTTGTTTTTAAACCTAACACCATTTGATTAAGTACGAGCCCAGGAATCCAAATTTAGTCAACGAGAATGACACATCCAAAAATAAATTAGTATGATCATATTTCCTATCAAATCGGTTTCAGACTTCAGTTACAACTTACTGCCTGTTCATATTCTCTTAAAGTCTGGCTAAAAAAATGTAATGTAGCTAAAATATTTACTCCATACCTAACTAAAGCAGACACGAATAGATTGGAGATTTGCTAGCATGGCGCAACAAACATGGCGGCGGATAAGTACTAGCAAAAACTTGGTTGGGATGACGTAAGATTTATCCCAAAATAAAAATGTCTTATGACGACATTTAGTATGTACCAAAAAATAATTAATGGGTGTATTTAAACCAAAGAAAATTGATATACCTAGTACAAATGAGAGGCAGGTATGGGTTACATTAAACTTAGTAGAAAAGTAAATAGATTTCTGCAACAAGGAACGGGTATATACGAATTACGAATCAACTTACCATGATTAATTAATTAATGCTTGGCTTGGCAATATTACACAGGACTGCTAATAATGGACCACGCCCTGCGCGGCCGAATCAAAATGGCGGCTCGTCATAGTTGCGTTGTAATAGAAGTTTCACGAAATTTCACTTTGTCCATAATTGTCTGGATTGATAACACTTATTGAATATATACGAATGTCATTTAAGTACAATTCACAAAAATTTCAGAAATTATAACTGCCTTAAAATTGAATATGACTGAATAATTGAATAGCCTTATATGATCTATATTGTAGAAAAAAATGTTTAAGCTTTCGTTGATAAAGCAATCGTTAATAATATTTTACTTTTTGATTAATTTCACTTAAAATTAATGTGGAATGGAGACCAGGGCCAAAGCCAGCTATGACAAACGACGTTCAATCCGAGTACACAGCTAGCAAACAGCAAGTATGGCTGCAGAATAAGAGAAATGACAGGACAGACACAGGCCGACAAGGCGCCACGTAGAAAAAGAAAGAAATCAATTGAAATCAAAAGGTTACCCACTCAAAAGGATATTACCCTAAATATGTTATATTTGAATTTAATCATAATTTGTAAACAATAATACAATGTTGAATAAAATAAAATAATATTCAAAGCACTCAAATTCAAATTATTGTATTTGCACATTAGGTAATGAATTATATTGGCGTGAAATTACAATATATGAGCGCTATATTTTTACCATCTGGGTGCGCAAAATTTATTTTCACATAAAAAAGGTTGAAACTTAATATAATAATAATCATACAATCCTTTTGAATGACAGGGTAACAAATTTTCAGTCTACATTTAATAGTATTATAAATATACCTAATAGTTAAATTCATAAAAAAAAAATATTAATACTTTATAATTTTGAAATATTATGTTTAAACAATATCATAAATATTATTTCAAAAAAAGCAGTTTACGTGGCATTTGACATTGTTTAATATTACGTCTTTTTGTTTAATTTAATGTTCGTCCTAACAAATACACACACTTCGAATAATTATGTAAATAGACAGAACTGTCAAAATTTTTAACTCTTCGAAATAGGGACAACAGCAGTTGGTGCAGAACAGTTTTTGCGCTTTAAACTCTATCTTTGTTGGACGTGTTTACCCAAAAAAAGATATTGTTAGTATCACTATAAGTGCCGAGATAATGAGTAGTATCAACTTCTTCTTTTCGTGAGTGCTGTAATTTGATATCAACTATTTTCTTATTTTCTCTTTAGTAATGTTGTTGCCTTGCGTCTAAGTTTCATACACATTACTTCTGCTTTGTCTGGTAATAAAGAAATAAAAAAAATACTATAAGTAAGTAAGTACTTATAGTAAGCTCTAACACTGCCGAAAATAAGTACTAGTTCGCTCAGTTAGTTTAAATTATTAAATGATGGTAATGTGTTACTCAAATTCACTTTCATTACTGTCATCATTCAATGTCAACTTATTGCACTTTTTGTAATTTTATTGTCATTAAACATAGATTTTTTCCCTTATAACTTTTGTATTTTCTTTCTTTTCATTAATAAAACTCTCAGGAAGTTATTACAAGAAACAATTCAACTTGTCTCAAATGTCAGACCTGACTCGAAACCGCCAGGGCCATCTCTCTATGTTCTAAGTATTACCTACAACATACAATGTAATACTTTCATAAGTATCGAACAGTATAAAGAAGTACGACTATATACATGTTTTTGTAATTTAAGCATTTGATTGCTAGATTTTTCTTCTTGTTCGGGTTCCGTCTGACGCTGAGACAAATTGTTTTTTTCCGGTAAAATTTTATTTTCATAATTATAACTGTTAATGTAATCATAATGCTAAGTTTGTGTATTTTTAATCCAATAATTAAGAACTATATTGTAGCTTAATTGGAATACGTAGTAAAGAACTAAGCAAATATGCTAATTTCTCAATTGACATGCAGTCGTTACTCAATTATTATACTACTAGCTGGTGCCCGCGACTTCGTCTGCGCAGGATTAGTATTTCGAACAATATGTTTATAAATTGTAGCCTATGTGTTATGCTGATGTATAAGCTATATTGTGGTAAAGTTTCATTCAAATCCATTCAGTAGTTTTTACGTGAAAGAGTTACAAACATCCATACATCCATACTTACAAACTTTCGCCTTTATAATAGTAGTAGGATTCTATAATAATAATTTGTTTTATTCGATAAATAAAGCGTATGTCCATGTTATCAATATCACGATTCAAGTATGAAAAATCCATCTCGTTATGCCAACATCTGCTTATAATAGTAGCTACTTAGTACTGTATAAGTTTAATTGCACTTTGTTACTGTAAATCAAGAGTAGTTATTAAGTGTATTTTTAATTCTGTACCGCAACATTTCCTTTTTCGTTGTATTATTTACCACATTTTATGGAGCTATTTTTAACTGGCAGTACTGGGCGTGTCACATGATATAGCTATGACGGCATCTTTACCGGATCTGCGCATTTTTTTACTTTTTTCCCTACGCAAAGGCTAGCAAGAATACTAAACCTGCAGAGCCTCGTCTATATAGATATTTCTTTTCTTAAGTGTTTTTTTGCGTTTTATAAAGAAGTCGGTGCAGACAACAGACTTCCAGACGGCTCTTACTTCTTATTACTCGTGTGCATATTCAGTTATGTCCTACGACCAAGTGCTGTGTGGCAATTGTGCGGACGTAAATAAAATTTTTAATCTCCTAATGAAATGCAACAGAATCCTTACCAATATTGAGGTCAATACCAAACAGAATCATGCAGACTACATTTCACTAAACTCAAAATTCTCACACTAACTTCGATATACATATTAGAAGCATGTAAATTTGTTAGAACAAAAATTTGTTCACATTGGCACCAGCTCCTGTAATTTAAAGAAATGATCGCAATAAAAAAAAGTTGTTATTACCTTTTTTAAATTCAATTTAGTAACATCGAGCTCCCGTTCTATGGTAATCTTCTTAATATATATAAATTACGTGCCACGTTGTTTGTCCGCGATGGACTCCTAAACTACTTAACCGATTTTGATCAAACTTCGTAACTATCTGTTAATTGATCTAACTTAAAAGATAGGATAGGTTATATTTTAATTTATAATAGCATAGCATAGCGTGGCTGGGTCAGCTAGTAAAAATATAAAATAACTTAATTTATTACTAGCGACCCGCCCCGGATTCGCACGGATATACAACTTTCACAGCGGATTAAAAATGGTTATTGTGGGTTATCCTTATCCCTAAGACATAGATATACACCATCGCCGAATTTTTTGTAGACCTTTTCAAGGTGTGTAATACTGTAGTATGTTTTTTTATATCGGCCAGCGTTTGCAATGTAAGCACAAAAAAGTGTTTATTTACGACATCACATTAGAAACCTCTAAAATTATCAGTGTTTCTCTACTATATTATGCATTTATTATACGTATAAACCTTTCTCTAGAATTACTCTATCTATTAAAAAAAACCGCATCAAAATCCGTTGCGTAGTTTTAAAGATCTAAGTATACATAGGGCAAAACAGACAGCAGGACAACTTTGTTTTATACTATGTAGTGAAGGAACTAAAGAATTTTCTAATATGCAGTTGTTTTTATAGCCTTAACGAATATTTTGAAAATAAATACAAATAACCTATCTGATAATAACATAGTGTACTGTAATATAGTATTAAGTTATATTACATTGCTACGTGCTACAGGAGGCCTCATGGATACTAATGTGCATTTCAACCAAATTTGTACCATTTTGAGTATTTTCACTGTGGCATGCAATAAAGAAATTTGTAATTTGAAATCCTAGTGGATACGGTGTTTTGCTTCGGTATTTTTTTCTTGCGGACCTCAGGATTGTGGGCCGCACCGAGATGGTCTACGGGCCGCCGGTTGCCGACCCCCTGATTTATACTATTGTTTTGTTCTTAAATAAAAATAAACTGCGGTATGGAACTTTGTATTTGAATTCTATTCTTGGAATCTTACTAACACTACTAAATTTGCTAATAAAATATTTATTCTCTGTTATGGTTGCTTGATGAGCGTAAATCTTTTCGTGTTTCGTCTTCTTGTTATATTTAATAATCTTCGAATTGCTTGATATTTAGTTTGAAAGGTTAAATGCATAAATTGTGCAAGCCACACATAAAGAAAAAGAATATATAGTTCTTGTGAATAAAAAATAACATCAAACTTTAATATTGAGTACCTGTATAATGTGTAATAAGTACGTATGTTATGTACTATATATGAATCCAGAGCTCTCCCTGATCACATCCAAATTCCTCTATCCTTGTATAATTTTGTAAGTAATCTTTTCCGTTTCCGTAATTTTTATTTTATACTTGACATTGGCAAAATGCACAAACCGTGCAAGCCACAAAAAAAGAAAAATCTAATTGGTGTTCATAGAGTAACTTATATTGGTTCCTGAGATTATAGTGGAAGTGATAGTGATTACATACTCTTTGGTGATTCCTTGCTCAGTCAGTGTTTCTATTCACGTCAAACTGTATGTGAAATTGTGAACCATTTCATGCCACTAAAGCATTTTGATCGGTAATTCAGGGACCTGTTGTATCTTGTCTTGCTGAAAGCAAGAGAAATAAGGTTTTATTAAAAATCATTGAAACTGATGCTAAAAACTGATTAAATAAAATCGACATGTGGAGTGATTCTCTGCTAATAGTATTTATTTCAATATGTACAGCATTTTTAGGAGAAGGTACAATTATAATTGTTACTACCTTTGTTCTTTTCGTAATTATTATTTTAAACACGTCTTTGTTGGCAATTTATTCGTTCTTGTGAGTGTCAGCGGTGAGAACATGATAGGCCGATAATGATACATATTACCCCTTTCGTTCCTGTTTTGTGTATGGTTATTGTATGTTGTCAAGTATCATCATCATAATTTTAGCTGAAAGACCCGCTACTGGATGTGAGGTTGTGAATGTTTGAATATTTAATCTTCACACATGGCAGGCGGGTTAGAGATCTTAGTAATAGACTTTAGTTGAAAAAATAGTGCTGTCAATATTATGGTTCACAGCTGGTATATGATAGTTACCTCCAGAATCATTAGTCACATTTTACAAGTTCCTAAGTGTGAAGGGTGCCTTTCTATTGAACAGGCCATTGTAGGGCACATAATTCATTCAGTTTGTAGATACAGCATAATTTAGCAAGCAACTTGAGAAACGGCTTTAGTCAATTTTCAGGCTTTTTACTGTTTAACTTGTGTCACATAGTATTTTTCTATTTTGAAAGACTTGCATTGTCTTAGACATTTTGATTTTATACAGTGGGACTCCATAAGAACAATTATTATGTTGAATATGACTTGATTAATGTAGTACCACAATTCTAAATAAATGTATGTAAAGGTTTTAACCACAATAAAGAACTAAAGACTAACAAGATAGTACTAAATTTAATTATTATTTCAGGTCTAACTTGGATACTTGTATATAGGACAGAAAAATATCAAAAGCTGAAAGTGGAAGTGGAACGTCAAAGTAAAAAATGTAAATATTTTTTATTTCATTATGTGGAGATATCTAGAATTTCCAAACACCTATTGTTTCACATTTAATATGGGCAACTGATTTTTTAAGTCTAAGACAGCTCTTTCAACAACTGTTAGTTGGTTACCAAGATTATAACGGAGCTCAAAGTGGATTTAGTTTAACATAATTTTATTATTATTTATGTGAATATTGATGCTGATTGAGACTTTGAACCATTTATTTATTTATGTTATATTATTTATTAAGGTATGCTAATAGTTGTTATAGTAGAGGAGCCCAATATTTATTTTTGTTTATTTATTTATCAATACATAAAACTTTTCTGCAATGCATACAGTATACCCACTTGAATCATATTTAGTACTAAAAACCTACTCCTTATAATATCAGCTATTTGCTACTGGTTTTGCTTTCCCCTTAAAATCGGTCCAGCTATTTTGGATATAAACCAGAGTAAACAGACAAACATTTTAATTATTTTGTTATAAATACCATATACTTTCATATGCATCAGAAGCTTCATTAGTATGTCTGTCTAGGCTGTGAATGTAAAAAAATATTATAACACTCATCTCAGAACTGAATTTTAGTAAAGGAGATTGTCCATTCCGGACCAAATGCTGCCCAGACATGGGAATACTTTGATTTGTTGACATTTACATGAAGAGATCTTAAAAAAATAGTAAAAAATACATACAATAGTACCTAAATGCTTATCATTTTGCTCCTTTTGGTGCCAATAGAATTAGTTTATATAACATAAACTTAAGTCGATACATATCCTTTCATCTCCACATTTTATAGGTTTACAAAATTGTTAGCAGGTTTAAATATCAACACTCAAATTGTTGTCCCCAAACTCTCATAGAATCATATGTCTCTAAGGTATAGAATTACAATAAGGTTAACGAAAGATGATGAAGGGATTTAAAACAATGGCTTTCATGTGGTGGCTTAACCTGTCAGCTAATAAAAATATCGTAGTTGAAAGGTTAGTTGGTTCATAAATTTTCTCATATATGCCATTATGTTGTTGAAAACTTTATTATTTTACAGACTAGTATAAGTCCAAGGAACATTATGCACTATGATTCAATGTTGGGCAGCACTTGGTTCAATGTCCATATAAAAATGGTCAAACTCCTTTTAATAATATATAATCAACTTATTGATTACACGAAAATTTTCAGTGGAAAAACGCAAAGAAGCTCATGGAGACTCTCTGGATAAACAACACAAGAAAAAAATTGAACGAGAAGAAGAACGACTTAAAAACAACAACAGAGATCTGTCCTTAGTCAAAATGAAATCTATGTTTGCAATTGGATTTGCTTTCACTGCATTGCTCAGTATGTTCAATAGTATGTAAGTACCCACAAATAGTATGTATACCTATTATAATGTACATCCATTTGGAACCATTTGATTTGAACAATTTTTTCAATAAAGTATGGGATGCTTTGGATAGCGAAGCCTCTTTGTGGGCCAGCAGGGATAAGCCTCGACCATTATGGGTGGGAAGGTCTGCCACAGCCGGCGGCTTGCTTATCGTCAGGCGACTGGAATGGCAGCGGTGAGCGCTGTGCTGCGATTGAGACGTACAACGCCTCTGACGTGTGCGTGCTGGTGGAGGGTAGAAGCCTTGGGGAAGGCCAGCGGATCCTGAGATCTCGGGCTCATGGTCCGAGATGTCGTCCGAGTCCAACCGGATTCGAGTTCGAACGGGGTGGCGTGGTTGGTTTCGGCGGCGAAGGTGTTGCAGGAGCGCTTCTTGTCACATCCCTCCATGAAGGAATTGTTGACGCCTTGACGTCTACGTAGCTTGCAGAGGTGCGTCGGTCTCGGTCTAGGGTTATGCCACCCTAAGGTTTTGACAAAAAGCCTTAGACCATAATTTGCCCGGAGTTCATCGTCGCTCATTTCCATGACTTTGTCAGTATATTGAGCAATATGACGTAGATTGCGATCTCTCAGTATTTAACCTTTGCGCTTCAGCTAGAATAAGTCTTTGCAGAACTAAATGAGCAATTTTATGCACTTTTAATTACAAATTTAATCAAATCTCATAAACTCAATATCTTTCAAGTTGCATTTGACTTATTGTTCCAATGCACAATACAAACACAATTTAGTTTCAATATTGCGCTGTCAAAAACGCGTCAAGAGTATCGCTTTACAATCCCGGGACGTCAAAATATCTTTACTCAATTTCCGCGCAATTTATTATGTGGTGCTTTAAGTCAAATTCAAGAGTACCATTAGACGTTTTTTAGATTAACATTGTGATTGAATATTGGCATTGCGTTTCAAGAGTAGCCCCAGTGACGGTAGGAAGTAGGTATATAATTTCCCGTAAGACTCGTTTTATGATAAGGGGAACTCGATACAACTATAAGGTCACTGAAATTCGTCTAAAAATAAATAAGAATAAATAGTAAAATTGTTTTTAGCAATGACTTGTTCCTTGTATTTTCTTTTTATCCAATTAAAAATAAAGTAAATTCTACAAAATATGCTGCAATGTGCTTCATATTTATTTTTAAATAAAAAGTGGAAAAAGACAAAAAAGGTTATATACCTTTTGAATGTTTTTTCGAATTAAGGTTAATAACAAATTATTTTTGTATCTATTTTTCAGATTTGATGGTAGGGTTGTGGCCAAGTTGCCCTTCTACCCTATCTCCTGGATTCAAGGATTAAGTCATAGAAATTTACCTGGAGACGATTACAGTGATTGTTCCTTCATCTTTCTTTACATATTGTGCACCATGAGCATTAGGTATTTTTTATTTTATTTTAAGAGTTATATTAAACAACTAGCTATTACGCGCGGCTACGCTCGCGTTAATGTAGACTACCGATTAAAAGTTACGAATACCAATATTTCATAGAAATCGGTCAACCGGTTCTTGACTATAGAAGGACATACAGATAGACATAAAAAAAGTAGAATTTGTATCAATTAGTCATAAACGAATATTTATCCTAAAATTTGTCCATAACAATAAAAGTACAGATAGAGCCAGCAGATTTATATAGTAGTATGGATAGATTGCAAAGAAACTATAATCTGATCTAAGCATGATGAGCTAACTAAGACTTACTCAATCTCGCAAAAACGTTTGAAATTTGGAAGACAGATAGTTTATTACCTTGATTAACACATATAACATCATAAGTATTTGAAGACCAATGATCCGATTTGGATCAGAGGTCCCACCACGTTGGCCTAATATAGATACGATACCCCTATGTATGTCTTTGATTTTCTTAAAAATTACTGATTATGATATTGTGTAATTTGAACTTTGAGTTAAAAGTGTAAACTACTTTTTTTACAGACAAAACATTCAGAAACTATTAGGATTTGCTCCATCACGAGCTGCATCTAAACAAGGAGGGGCCTTGTTTGCTGCACCTCCAGCACAATTCAAGTGAATATATAAGTATGTAGTAATCGGATGAATAAATCAAATTTTATTTAATAACTTTTTTATTAATTATTTATACATACTAAACTAAATTAAAAGGAATCAATATATATTAAATTCTACCATTGGATCATTTGTAAGTATTCTGTCAAAACTCAATCTACTCAATTCTATTGTTGAGTACCGACTGTCAATAATTAGTTCTGATATAGCTCTTCCAAGACCAGGAGCATGTTGACAACCTGTAAATAAAGTTACTGTTATCTCTAGTTCTCAGCAATCCATATTGGGCATTGTATCCTAGTTCAATGCCTCTGTCGCAGTCATCTGGTTGAGTCTGCTATTTGATTGAATGACTAGCGCGTTCATTGAATGACGACATTTAATTGAATGACTAAAGGACAACTCGTCAAGTTGTTAATTGTAACGTTCAACGTCTTGTCTGATCGTAATTTAGCATAGTCGTTGAATGGGATATAGCCGACTTTTTAATGTTTGGTTAGGTTAGATTTTGTTGTTCGTATTCAGCCAGTTTCGCCTCAATTTTTTCTTTAAAAGTAGCCGGCGGCGGCGTATTAATAGGTAAATCCATGCTGTCACACTATTTTATTACGAATAACGCACTTTAAAGTAAATTTAAACACGAAAAATATCAACACAGTGATATCTGTGCGAGCTGTTTGACCCTATATTTGTTTGGGTGACTTACTAGCGGCGCAATGGGAAAAAATGAACTAAATTTCAATCACCTGACTGATTTTACGTCCGCTCTGTTCAAAGGGCTATGTTACAATCTGCTAACTAGTTGGACGTTGAGTGACGCTTGTTCAATCAACGTTCGGCCTAGTCATTCAATTGAATGTTCTCATTCAATGAATGCGCTAGTCATTCCAGAATGCGCTAGTCATTCCAGAATGCGCTAGTCATTCAATCAAATAGCAGATTCAACCAGATGACGGCGACACCTCTATGTCCGTACTGCAAAAGATCGTTTGATCATTTGTACTTCGAAGATGTGGAAATTATTACATATCAATATCGAATATTTATTATGCGACTTCTTTTAATTTTATTACATTTTTAATAATCAAACAAGATACAACAAAAGCATCGTTTTAAGATAGAAATATTTATAATAAATTTAGATGGTTTCATTCATTTCTTGCTTTACATAAGCCATGCTAACAGAGTACACATATAAGAACATACATGACTCGACTTTGAAAATATTCGTGCTGATATACACACTTATGACAGGGGTATGCAGAAGTAATAATTTTTAGTGTCACAATAAAACTATTACTACTACCACGACCTTGATCCAGAGATCAAAATCGTGGTCTAATTTTCTATACTTTATTACCTACCTTGTTTTCCAAATCCGGCTGCTATATATAAATTATTATGGTATGGATGAGGCCCAATTATGCCACTGTAATCATAAGTATTGCAATCTTGCTTCTCGCTACTAATTTCAGTTATCTGAAAAAAAAGTAGACAGCATGGTACATTTATCATACCCCATTTTAGGCAATTTTCACTTTAGCACGTTCTTCAGGTGCAAAAACATCTGTCTGTGCACGTAAAGGAGTTGAAATCTAATACTGATAAAACTGGCACCAAATCAAGTCATCACTATTTATTAATATCATATCAGCCTGGTTGGACACACTAGAGGGAGAATGGAAATGAAAGAGTCACATTGGATAAAATACGACTTGTGGTGTGTGTGTTTGCAATCTTGCATGAACTTGTTTAATATAAAATAAATATATGAAAAGAAAAGTGGATCTATATTAGAAACGCTAACATCGATTCACTTTACTTTTCTTGCTATTTTCGGATAAAGTTAGTACTTACCTGTGTACTTTTATTTTATCTATTTATACTACAAATTATTGTACACGTAAGTAAACAAAAATGGACAAATTACAAAAATATACGTAGGTATAAAAGGTGAGGCTTATTCCTAATAGAAATCTCTTCCAACACACCTGCGATAGGAGAAGTATATTTGTAATGTTTGCGTGTAGTAGGTACCTACGTATTAAAATGTCCGTTTCAACCGCGCGGCCACCTCATAATATTTGATGAAACTTTGCCAGGAATTAGTGCTAATTTGTTACTTTACTCACTTCTTTTCGTGAATTTGTTACAAAAAAACTAAGACGCTATGACAAAGAATAGTTGACCGCTAGAACCGCCACTTGCCGTAGTGATCGCCCGTGATTACCCAGAAACTATATAATGCAGATAGACGAATGATGCATCAAAAGAAAGGTCTTAATTTGTTCAATTTGTTACAAAAATAAAAAATGTCAAAACGTAAATAAACAAAAAGTTATGCAATATTTAGTTTTCAGGTTATGAGTAGGTAGGTATGTCACCATAAATATCAAATTAATAGAGGCTAATGTGTATGGACAATTAGTTACTAATTTGTAACAGCGAATAAACATTAACAAATACTAGAAAGTGGGTTCAATAATTTGTTACAGTCGATTTTAGTTGGCCGCTCGGACGGCAATATGCCTAAAATACAATGGCGTTTATCTCGTTATTAAAAGTAGGTTTCAGCTTAGTTAGAGTACTAATCGACGGGTAACGTCACCTAGTTTGAATAAATATGGCGAATATAACTGCAGCATTCATATTTTAGAAGGTATTTACAAAAAAACAGTAATATGAAAACGTATGAGAGTAGGGTGACCATGATTACATTAGTACAATGGCATTTTTTTAATGTTGAACTCTGTTTAAACGAATATGCGGTACGTTTTGCGGCCATATTGATGTCTATTGTTCTCAATTCTTTACAGTATTTACTGATAAAATTTCCGTTTCATTGACTTTCCGCAGGTGTTTTATGATGAGAACGATTCCAGAAAAAGGATCTCTTTGCTTCCAAACTATTTTTAAAAAATATTTTTCGCAAGGGGTTTAAAAGGCGATTATTGTTTGTTTTTAATATTGTCATTACTGTGCTGTATTTTGAAGTGTATGCTCGTACGTATTTAATTCCCGTAATAACTTTTGCATAACTGCATAACTAACATAACATAATTGCATAACTTTTTGTTTATTTACGTTTTGACGTTTTTTATTTTTGTAACAAATTGAACAAATTAAGACCTTTCTTTTGATGCATCATTCGTCTATCTGCATTATATAGTTTCTGTGTAATCACGGGCGATCACTACGGCAAGTGGCGGTTCTAGCGGCCAACTATTCTTTGTCATAGCGTCTTAGTTTTTTAACAAATTCACTAAAAGAAGTGTGTAAAGTAACAGATTAGCACTAATTCCTGGCAAAGTTTCATCAAATATTATGAGGTGGCCGCGCGGTTGAAACGGACATGTATTAAAGACTGAACAGAACCATAATTAGATACTTCCATAAAAGAACCGAACGCCGAGAAAGTTTAAACTTTTTGTCTCCACTTTATTAGTAATTTTATTACCCGACTGTGTGGTGGTTCACTAATAATAAATATATATTAATAATTTGTACGTATCTTTACATAACTACTTGTAACGATTGAATAAATACAATACAGAAAAATATACAATTTTTCTTTTTATTTTAACCACTTTGAATGGGGAGTTTTATAAATAAAATACGTGAAAATTGATTGGTTGCTTTGTGCTTTGAGTAGATGTCAAAGATTTTGATGTCAACAAAGTAAAGTTGGATGGAATCTCTTTTTTGATTGATCAACTTTACTTTTTTGACATCCACTCACAGTACAATCAATTAATTAATTAACCAATATTTTTTATTTTTCTGAAAAATGTTAATTCTTGGTTGGAACTCAGCCGCAACACAAATTTTCATAGTTAGATCTAATCTTCACATTTTTTGTCGAATTTTGTGAATATGGTAGAAATGTGCTGTTGGGGGTCCACCGGAACCAGCAAAATTTTGAAAGTGGTCTATTAGAAAAAAGCCTCTGATATAAACGATACATACCTTTGCATTTTCACAATTCGCTACTCTATTTAACAAAGATGGCTCAATAACAGCATCATAATATTCTTTTTCAGAGAGACATTTGGTTTCTTCTGTCATCAACGGGACATGACCACATAGTAAATTGCTCTCAAGTCCGTTTCTGTGTAACCATAATCCACTTGTATCTGATAAAATGGGTGTATTCAAACCTGTATCCTTCGCTTTATCTGTTATTGAATACACTTTGTAGTCTCTATAAAAAAACCCATAATTTTTTTACATCATTCGGATGTAACATGGGGATTGTAATTATATCAGGTGGTTGATCACTTGACTTATGTTATGGATACTAGGGTAACAGATAGACATACATATAATATGTATGTCTATCTGTTACCCTAGATGATAGGTACATAGATACATAGATTTTTAACATTTATATATATATATATATATATATACCCATAAGTCAGATACAAATTAACCATTGGACTAAATGAACTACTGAACTAAAAGAGTGATATACTTCACTGCGGTCAAAAGATATGTTCATATCTTTTCGATTCAGTGACACATTCTGCGCATTGCTAGTGTACCTACTGGTACTATTAAGAAATAAAAATGGCGAAGTTTACCTTTGATTTTATTTTGAGAAGTGATTGTGATTGGTATTAATTAATGAAACATATGAATCTTTAAAGACTTTGTTTTACTGGCTTACAAAAATGCGTATCAATTTCATAGGGTAAGAAGTCATTACGTAGTTGTTGGTTAACCACACTCTCAAATGCAAATATCGTTATTATATCGAAATATCGACATTGAAAATGAAATACATATCCTCCTCTTTGTAGAAATTTATTCTTCGATTCACTGTGCCGGGCGCTAGGGGCTCGACACTAATATGAAGTTGGACGGTTAAAAGGTTAGACTTTATGCTTGAGGCAGTAGAAGCGGGTTTAGATATAAATCCGAACTTACCCTTCAATAGTCAATCCTCTATAATACGAGTAAAGAAATATATCCTGACTTTACTGACGCATAACACAACTGTTGAGTTTAAAAACAAATAAAATTAAAGGTAAACTTCGTTTATTAATAATTATTAATTTGTGCCATATTTCATAACATTGATGAATACAGCAGCTGAGAAACTATTCTTTCAACTAGTCAAAAAATAATCTGGTATCATTACCCCAACGCACCGTAACCTGTTGATTGGCTTATGCACATAACTATTTCGTGTCATTAAGTTAAAATGTAATTAATAAATGATAGATCATAAAAGTTGTCAGTAGGGTTTGACATAACAACCTCCATCTCCTTGAGTTTTGAGCCCCTAAATTGATGCAATTAGGTAAGTTACTTGGTACTCTACTAGCTTTACATTATTAACACTATCTACATTATTTACCTTTTTTCGATGGGTAAGGGTACAGTAAGCAGACCATCTCCAGTCCCAATTTTTGCAAGCCTTGCAATATTTCCAGAGTTATCCCCTGCAGCTAATACACAAGCAGCAAACTTAATGCTATATTCTTCTCCATTTGGTGTTTTATAAATAACTTTATTGATTCTTTCAAATGACCCTGGTACAACTCCCTCCATAAGCATATCTCTTTGTTTTTCTAATTCAAATCCAACCACTTCTGCATTAACATATATAGAACCCAGTTCGGTTGCCTTATTTACAAGTCCCATTAAAAAAGCTCGTGCATTAAAAATGCCTTCAGATTCCAGTCCAAGACAGCCTGAAATTATTAATTTATATGCATAAGTATGGAACCTTTGCATTTAATATTATCAAATCACTAGTAAACTTACCTAATTTTATGTCATGTGTTTTAAGCCATGGATACATAGACTTTATATCATTTAAACTAATAAGTTTATTTTGTAAACCATATTCTGCTTGCAATGCCACATTTCTTTCCATTGTTTCAGCATATTTTTCACTAGCCAATACTAAGTTATTATAAGGTTGATATTGCAAATCAACATTTAAACCTAAGTGTTCCTTAATATTTCTTATAAATTCAGCACTATACTGAGAAAGATAAATATTTTCAGGTAATGAAAAGTGTTGTGTTAAATTACCAAAAGAAGCATAAGTTTTTAAGTTCTTGTACTGTAACAAAAAATGAGGAACAATTAAAAATTGCCATAAATAATGGTAGCTCTTCCATAGCAACAACACCAAAATATCCAAGTAAAATGCTCATTTTGCAATACTAAGACTACTGCTAGTGTCCATGAAAGTTTATAGGAATGTACATAAATTAATCTGAAGAGCTTTTATGACCCTGTTGCATAACAGTAGCTTTTCTGTTTGGTGTTGTAGACGGCATATCTAGCTACACATTTAACAATTAGAAAAATGGTAATAGTTAATTTAATTTTTAGAAAACTACTTTCAGAACTCCATACTCTGGCTACTGTCCAAGTTTTACATTGCAATTTTGAAATTTGAAAATCAGAAATACCTACACTTAAAAATATTACAGGGCCCCCACTGCAATTACATAATAAGCACTTCTAATCATGTGTATCTGCACCGAGTGTTCTTTTTTCCAACTTTTAGTAAAAGAAGAGAGATTTATAGGAAATTTAGTAAACAATAGTAAAAACTTATAGCATGGGGTCACAAATTTCTAAAACTTGAGTTAAATTTGTTATGACCAAAAAACTGGAACACTCCATCCAGACATGTCAAAAAATGTGCATAGTCTAAATCTCAGAAAGTACTAACTCTGTGATAAAAATTATTATTTTAGAATTTAATAAAGAATTTCTTAAATCTTTTAAGAAATTACCAATTCGCTAGGATGTCATATTTTGCAGATTAATGGCGGTTTAAACGGATCACTCAATTCATTACTTGTCTGAACGGAGTGGTCTACAAAATGTGCGTATGATCGAAGAATGACTTAAATATAACATTTTTGTCTTGTAGTTTGACTCTTTTGCGAATTCGTAAAATAGAAATAACGGCTTAAAAAGCTTAACCTTGAAAAATAAACGAAATGAGATTTTTTTGAAACGTTTGAATTGAGTGTTCCTTATATGCGGTTTTACAGATTGATATAAACCTCTTCCTTTGAAGCAATTTAGATCAATGATGTTTACATTTTTTTTTATTAAAACATGAAATTTCGTCCGTTGCTATAAACTATATACTTTACGAGAAAAACCAATCATATTTTTTTAAAAGAGGTAATGTTGTAGGGTGACCAGAATTTATCATGTTTAATAAAAGACCGTTATTTAAATTAGAAAATGTGTTTTAGATAGATAGATCGATAATCATAAGACACACACATTTTATTCAAGTACTTACATTAAAATAAATGAAAAGTAATAATAAAATGAAAATATGTTTGTATTTTGCTTATAATTTTATTATTACATTCGATTTTTTTTGTTAAAAATGATTTTACGATTGTCTATTTTCAAAATTAGAATTACTAATTCCATATGACAAGGTATGGATATTAATGGGTTCTTCTCTACTATAATAATTTTTTTGCATCATATCGTCATAGCAATTCATACGGTTGTTTATAAAACCATGCCCCCTATAATGACCGAGATTACCTGGCAACTTCGCTGGAACAAATTCAGTGACACCCAACAATTTGTAACATTTGTTTTTTTTTAATTAATTGTTTCGGGTAAATCCCTTAAATTAAGTTCTGCTGTCCCATTTAGATCGAATGAGATGAGCATAGAAAGCTCGTAACTAATGACTTCCTGATTAGAATTGCAAGAGACACAAAGGTGTAATTTTTTTCATATCATATATATCTATATCAAAGGTGAACATTTTGCTTTCTCCGCTTGCAATTATATTTTCATCTTTGGGAGGATTAATAACTGGGGTTGAAATAGTTGAACTGCGACTCGTGTCACCTGATTTTTTTTGCTGCGATTCTTCATCATTGTAAGCTGCCGGATATGTATTAAATTTTTTAAATGCCATATATAAAGCCATTGGCGTCATTTTGGCACCTACTTCTATGGCCATATTTGAGAAGATGGGATCATCATACTTGATATTAGGCCCATGTAACGCCTCAGCATATTTTTCAAATATCTTTTTTTGTTTTTCTATCCATTTTCGGCTTGCGACCCCGCTGTTTTATAGCTTGGCGCTTCCTGTGAAATAGTCAATACTCTACTATACTTATATTCAGTATACATTTTTTACTTACAAAAATATTTTTTTATTTCCTTTTTGATACCTACTTATTATTACCTTATATTATGTTTCAAAATCGAGTTAAGTATTATTTATTTTCACGCAATAATTTAACCGAACGTTAAACGAACCGCGGCCGTCAAATAATGATTTACTTCATAAACATAATCACTAATGTGATACTTAAAGGATACTTACATGGACATCACAAAACGAAAACACTGATGATAATAATTAATACTGCATTAATGATCACTGCACTATCAAACGATTGTATTGCACATGCATAGAAAACTGAACAGCATTCGACATTAGCACCAAATACAATAGTCGTTTTATAATAAATGCCGTATAAGAGGGTAGTTAAATAAAATGTCCCATAAATAAAAATAATCATGTCTACCCTACAACATTACCTCCTTTAAAAAAATATAAATGGATTTTCTCTTAAAGTATATAGTTTATAGCAACGGACGATATTTCATGTTTTAATAAAAAAATGTAAACATCATTGATCTACATTGCTTCAAAGGAAGAGGTTTATACCAGTCTGTAAAGCCGCATATAAGGAACACTCAGTTCAAACGTTTCAAAAAAATCTCCTTTCGTTTATTTTTCAAGGTTAAGCTTTTTGAGCCGTTATTTCTATTTTACGAATTCGCGAAAGAGTCAAACTACAAGATAAAAATGTTATATTTAAGTCATACTTCGATCATACGCACATTTTGTAGACCACTCCATTCAGACAAGTAATGAATTGAGTGATCCGTTTAAACCGCCATTAATCTGCAAAATATGACATCCTAGCAAATTGGTAATTTCTTAAAAGATTTAAGAAATTCTTTATTAAATTCTAAAATAATAATTTTTATCACAGAGTTAGTACTTTCTGAGATTTAGACTATGCACATTTTTTGACATGTCTGGATGGAGTGTTCCAGTTTTTTGGTCATAACAAATTTAACTCAAGTTTTAGAAATTTGTGACCCCATGCTATAAGTTTTTACTATTGTTCACTAAATTTCCTATAAATCTCTCTTCTTTTACTAAAAGTTGGAAAAAAGAACACTCGGTGCAGATGCACATCTTCTAATCTTATAGTTTGATCGTGTGTTTGTCTCCCAAATAGACATATGAGTAAATTAATTTAAAAAATTTACTAACTCATCTCTGGTTAGGGCTTAGCTCTTGTTTCACAAGATTGAAATATTGTTTGTTAAACTTTATCAAGTGTGGGGTGGACTTACTTCATTATTTCTACCAGTTCATGACAATCAGGTCAAAAGTATATATAAGGAAAGGTGTTAAATCCCTATTTGATAGTATCTTCTTAACAAAATGGCAAACATGATTTGTCAATTGAAAGCTATTAAAAATTTTTTACTGTTTCTATTTGCGAATATTTCTGATACTTGTTTCTCTATGACCACCTTTCACCCAGCATTCCCTGCCCGGTCATCCCTAACACCCTCCTATGTATTTCTAATAAAACCAGCTTTTGATGTTTGTGTTAGTTAAACACCTTAGAAATATAGTATTAAACTTTAGTCCAATTCCCTTAACATATAATTAGGGTATGATAGATACAACATATTATGTACATACATATTTTATTAACTCTTATTTTGTGTTGTTTTGAGGACTAAGAAAGAGTTTAGTCAAGAAAGAAAGTAGCCATCTAAATATAAATAGTCCTTTAGGTATTATTTTACTCATTATGTTATGGATTTAGGAACAAACAGTAATTCAAAACGTAATAAGTAATAACTTAACCAAACGCTTTATAGACAGTGATTCAGTCTATTTTCAAAGCATCTTCTAAACCGCATGGGTGAAAAGAAAAGTTATCAGAATTTTAAACCAAATACTACTGGCAGCATTCACTGTTGACTTCAATATTTATTTATTGATTTGTTTGTCATTGTTTTAGAAAGTACTTATACTATGAATGGTGCTATAATACTAACCGTTAGATCTTTTTCTAAGACAACTACCGAAAGACCTTGACGAGTTCTATTTTTAAGCCAAAAAGCTACTGCTGACCCTATAAATCCACCACCTACTACAACAATATCAACATGTTCCGGATATATATATGGTTTTTTTTTAGCACCAAATAATACGGGAATTTCATTCGAAATTACATCCCAAGTTTTAAGAAAAGGATTTTTGTCTTTAGCGTAAGTACGTATACAACAATATGCTTTATTTGTATGTTTGACACTACATAACGCCTTTCTTAAATACATTTTTATTAGCATTAATGACTCGATAAATCTTGATAAAAATTAATTTAACCGTATCCAAAATTGTTTACTTCTAATATGGATCACATTTGTCTGCATCTCTATTTTTTTGTTATTTTTGTTAATCTTAAGGACAGGCAAAAGATACAAAACCCATACAGCCTATTCGTCAGTTATTTATTTATTTATAAGAGGGATAACAAACAGTTGTACAATGTATTTTACACATTATAGCATTATAAAGTATCTTAATACTAATTATACAACCAGAAGCGTTATCCGCAGATTAATATAAGGGAGTAATGCGTTATTATAGTAACAAAGAGTGATAAAATAGGCAGACAAAACAAGAAATAGAACCATCGAGCACATACCCCAATAGAGCAGAAATGTCAATTATTTTGTTTGAAAACAATTCCGCTAATTCGCCGCTATTCACACCGCTCTAACTGCGCTCCGATTGGCTATCCTAAGGTCAACTAACACTAGAGATGTGGTAGTGTCCAAGTATCTAAGGTTCATCGATATTGATAGCCGAATACATCAGTAATTATAGCAATAGTGAATAATACAAACGTGTTCTCTTATGGAAATAAATGCCTATAAATGCTGCTAGTGATCCAAATAAGATAATATTAACCGCTGAATTGCACCTCAACAAGAACCAAACCAATTATCAAATTACATTTATTTAGTTGTATTAAAAGTAAAGATGAAATAATCAATTAACCATTCATTGGTTTACTGATTTTTTAATGAATTAGCTTCGTATAAATTCTTCAGACTGCTTGTTCCTCATCATATGTCTTTCTATTGCTAAGAAAAGCTAACACAAAAAAGCAATTTCCTTGTTACAAACCGATTTATTCACAAAAGTATAATAATAACCGTTCAACCGTTTATTTCAACTACACTAGATACCTAATATATCGGTATAATCGATCAAGATTTACATAATCAATAATGCACAACACTATCAATTAGATCATTAATGCAAATATTATAATTTCAAAATTACTTTTATGTTTGAATAAAATATGTAATAAGCTACAATAATGTTATTTATCGATACATCCCTTGATCCTTTGAATGCAGCACTAGTGATGAGAGCGTAGACTAGAAAGAGATGACGTAATGGGAAATTGCGTTATGTGGAAGCAGGACGCATAGACACCTGAACACGTGCGTCAACCATTTCACTTTGATTGTCCAGTTTAACTTGAGCCCTGACAATTTTTTATAAAAAGTAATTTTTAACCATAACTTACCGATTAAAGGTTATTCCGTCAGTTTTATAATGTGAAGTTCTGCTGTTTTTCCAACGCCACCGACTAGAACAGCACGCCATTATGAAACTATTTATTTGAAATTAAATTTCGGAATAAGCAGACACGTACGCACAGATCCAATACTGGTTTTGTACTGTTTTAGTGGGAGCGAGCATTAATAGTTATAAGTGAAAAATCACTAATCAGTTGCGGAGGCGGATAGCCCAATATTACCACTCCATTGGGGTATGTGCTCGATGAATAGAACTAACGACCAGTAGTAAATTTTTTAAAATGACTTTTGAAGCTCAACTTCGCGTTATACATTAAAAAAAAAAAGAGTGATTGATGACTTCTGATTTGTTAATAACATCTCTAAAGTGTGAGCTTTCTACCGATATGTTTTGATATGCTTTTCGTAATTAAAGTTATTCGATGTTTTCTACCAAGGCGGACTATTTCGACGAAAATCTACTGATATGGAAAGTTAAATGTTTTAAAATTTATCAATGCAAAGGTTGCAAAAATTAAACGACGAATTCAAATCTGATATTCTTTATTTAAAAACATCAATAGCATAATAAAATCATAAAACATCTTTACTTATGACGTTAATTTCAACAAAACTTCATATAGTAAAAGTTATGCTTAAATTGACATCCCTCATTTGCACGCTCTGCGTCAGTTTCTAATTTCAACCGTTGTTGTATGAAGTACCATTTCCTGTTTCTTGTGTTTCCTGTTTCGCCTCGAATGTAGCATCAATGCGAATTATAAGTTCCTCACGACTGGACTTTCTTATACATATAAAGAACTAAAAGACTTAGCTGAAATAAGTATTTCTGGGGTAGTGGAATGCTGTGGTTTGCAATGGGGAATATGCATGATTTTTTTTAATTTTTTATATGTTTCTACTAGTTATTACATTACCAAACATACAAATATCACGTCTAAAATATAAACTATTATGCAAAAAATTAAATATTAAAATCGCGATCAATTTAAACGCGGCCATTTTGGCGCGCTTGTTCGTGACGTCACCATTACACGAGTTCGATGTCAACAGCAAAGTGTTTGGTTTACAAAATTACCAAAAAATAAATAAAGTGAGTGAATATCGATTTAATTACCATGGAAAAGTACAAAAAACCATATTATAAATATTGTGTCGTTCCTATGTGTCCAAATAACATCAACACTGCACCTGACAAAGTGTATTTCCTTATGCCGAAAGGTGAAAATCTAAGGAAAAAGTGGTGCAAGGCGATGAGAAGAGACTGTATCGTGTTTGAGCTGTTTATACTGTTGTGAAGATCATTTCAATGTAAGTAAGGATATTAAAAAAGTAAAATACATATACAAATCATTCTTACTTTTACCTACCTACTTGTTTTGTTTACAAACCTCTACAAAAACATAACCTAGTTTACAAGTAAGATTATCCGACTGCGCTTTTACGAAACCGGTTTCAGTCATTCTCTAAGTCCTTCTTCACAATTAATTAATACTTTAAACACATAAAACTATTAACTTAAGATAAAAAACAGCGACACAATACAATAACAATTATTCCTCAAAAAAGAAACCATACAAATAGCTTGTTGACAGCAGACGTCTCGTGTAAAACTGACGTCACGTTTTGTTCCACCAATAGTGTTGCGTTTCGAAAATTTGCGCGGTAATTTCAAAACAGCCACCTTTTGATGATTAAAGGAGACCGGCGAATTTGGGCCTAACTTGTACACGAATCGGACATTTACTAATATTAATTGTATTTTTTTTAATAATTTATGGCAGATAACCAAGTCACGATTCTATGGGGAACAATTTATTGTAAATAATAACAAAATATTGACCACCTACGTACTTCCCATTCAAGTCAAGGCATTTTTGAATTTTTTGATTGGATGTCTGTGCTTTATAGATCGAAAAACAGTGTTGCCAAAACAAAAACTACATTTCGTATCGATTAATACGATCGGGGCTTATTACAATGACGTAATATTAATGGACACGAATACAAATTGCTTTAAAAAAATGGCGCAGTTGTTACCAGCATTGACAAAACAAGGCTATGTGCGTTACTATTGAATCTAAGTCAAACTGTCTTAGATTTTTGTTGCCTCTATTGAATGCTTACACAACATATCTATAGAAAAAAGCAACATATGAAACATCATTGGCTTTTATTTCTTTTGCGATCAGTCGCTTTAGCAACGGTTGCGCAATCGTAGCTGTGAAACTACAGAATCGTTGAACCTGCCCCCAGGTTGCGCGGGCTAACAAATATGGATATTGGCATGGGCTTCATTTGACATATATTATGCTTCAAATAACAAATGATGCCCATGTCCATACCCGTTGCTAAAGTGACTGGTTGCAAAGATAAGTATGAAGGGGACCGGCAGGCAAGAAAGCCCACCGATTATTAATTTCAATCTAGTGCCTACAAGTAATTTTAATCAATTCATCATAATATGATAAGGTTAAATGTATATAGATCTAATGTATGTGTTTTGTTTTTTTTTTCTATTAACTCACTGTTAGTTAGCAAGAAAAAGATTTCATATTCTCTATCAAATGATTATTTTAAAATCGATAACTATTTAATCGATTGATTATATTTATTACAATGTAACTGGCAACAATTTTTAAAAATGTCACATTGGTTCCGTCTGTCGTGTGGTGTTGTTGTTGTGATTAGTGGTTATCGTTTGTTTCGCTGTATTTTTTGTATTCTTTCAACGACCTACGCTTTCATACGGACATTTTCTCGCATAAACATTCAATAAGTACCATTGAAATGAATAAAAGTCAATTAATAGGCTGAAATAGTCAGTTTAGATTTTACGTTTCATAATTTTAATTATTTACATAACTCCGTTTTCCCATAGAATACCATTACAAAATTAATACTAATAAAATATGTGTATTTGACCTACAAAATAGTCCAAAAATCATTAGTGTACAGCTTAGGCCCAGATTCCATATGAAGTCTGCCATTCTCCTTTCATTATTAAATTAAAATAAATTCTAAAAATAATTGTATAGTGTGTTTTCAGTAGCAATAAATGTTACAAAAAAATATATTTGTCCATATTTAAGTTACGTGCATATTCCCCATTAGTCGATCATAGGATTATAATTCTATGTATATATCGACCTCCTCGACGGAATGTAAATAAGATAAATACTTTCTTTTATAAACTTAATGATATTTTACATAAATACTGTTCCAAAGATAAAAACAAAATTATTATATGTGGTGATTTTAATATAGATATTTTAACGAACGATAAATTGACTACAGATTTTTTTGAAATATTACAGTTATTATTTAAATATTAGCATTAAGACACCGACGCGCCCATCTAGTGGTACATGTTTGGACAACTTTATTCATAACGTTAAACGTAACGCTAAATGTGAAACGACCGAACTGACTTTGTCAGATCATAATGCACAAGTTTTTAAATGTCCAGTTAAGAAAACTTGTAAATTTCCCTTCTGGTATGTTAAGCGACGTGATTATAGTAAGGACAATATGAACAAATTTCGGGAGAGTTTTATGAATCTAAGTTTTAATGATGTATATGAAACCAATGATCCAAACACAGCTTTTGAATATTTTGATGAAACTTTTAAATTATATTATGATCTCTGTTTTCCTATTAGAGTGATTGAAATACCCACTGCCACTAAACCAAAATGGGTGACCAAAGGAATTAAAACGTGCAGTAAACGGAAACGAGATCTACTGTATAAGTAAGCCTAATGACTTAAATAAAACTCAGTTAAAGGATTATACTAAACGCTTAAATAAAATTGTGCAATTAACTCAAAAGTCACAAACAGCTACTTTATTACCAATTCCGATAATAAATCAAGGGCAACATGGCAAATTATAAATAGATCAAAAAGAAATTTTCCCAGAGAAGATATAAAACAAATCAAAGTAAGTGGCAATACTATTACTGATCCAAAACATATTGTTGAGCATTTTAACGACTTTTTTATTGATCGTACATTGATATAAAATAATATTAGTCTTGAATTTGACAAAACATTATTTATGACACCGGTAATTCCACAAGATATTTTTAATATAATAAAATCACTGAAATCTACTAATAGTACTAGATTTGATGAAATCAATACAAAATTTTTAAAACATGTGAATGACATTGTATCCCCAATAATGGCTCATATTATAAATTTATGCATTGAAAATGGAACGTTCCCTGACAGTTTAAAGGTCACCGTTATAAAACCACTTTTTAAAAAAGATCACAGAGAGAACATAGCGAATTATAGACCGGTTGCACTTGTATCAGTTCTTGCAAAAGTATTTGAAAAAGCTATATACAATTCGCTTTATACCTACTTTGAGACTAATAACTTGCTTGCTAAAGAACAACAAGGTTTTCGTCAAAATAAAAGCATTAATATGGCAATATTTGAATTTGTAAACAAAATTATTACTTGCATGGATTCAGGGATACAGGTTACGGGCTTATATATGGATATGACAAAGGCGTTTGATTTAGGCGATCACAAAATACTATTAGATAAATTGTATAAATATGGATTACGTGGTAATATTCTTAAGCTCATAACATCCTATCTCACTTCCAAACGAAATATAACAAAAATTATGAAGTTTTGCTGCCGAACTAAATTTGAAAAGACTTATACATCGAAGCGAAGGAAATTCTTTGTGGCAACCCATAAGGAAGCGTGTTAGGTCCATTATTATTTCTCATTTATATAAATGACCTGCCGAACTCTATACAACGTCCGATGGTGATGTTTGCGGATGACAGCACGATAATATTTGAATGTAATGATGCAACAGATTATGAAAATGCAATAAATATTGATTTTAATAAAGTCTTTTTCATCTAATTTTATTTAAATAATGTTTTTTTTTACTCGTTCAAATTGTAAACAATTTTTATATTAATGTTGTCAGTTTTGGTGGACTTTCCCTACTTTGACTGGTCTATTTATAAGAAGGTTAAAAAAAATGTTTATAAAATAATTTATCGTTTAATTTTATTGCAATATATATGTCATTAATATAGTGTCAAATTATTTATGATATAAATAGGATATTACACTTTTTTGAAAACTAATAAAAATCAATGCTAAAGTCGTAATGACCCAGTCAATTTTTTATTTTAATTTTATTAATCCGATAAATGCCATAAATCCGTTTTTTATTTATGATTTTGAAATCACGCGTGGAAACGCTAACCGCCCCATGCTGTTTCATCAGAAATTAAACAATACAATTTTTCGAAAAACCAATATTTTGAAAATAATGAGTTCTAATATATATCTTTGGTGTCTTGTGCCTGAATGCAAAAATATGAGCTTAATTATACTTCATAAATAATGGATTCAACTGGAAAATGATATCGGAATAAGAAACATTTGGTTGAATTTGGCTTCCATAATTATGACTGTGTACTATCGGAGTTGATCAGAGTAACGTCACCTCAGATCGGGAAAACGCCATTTTTGGCTGGAGCGCGCAGGGTCTCTTTATTGGCTTTGGTTTTCTTGTTTAATTTTGTGTTGTGGTTGATATTAGTGTGTAGTAATAGTACGTTATATGAGTGTTTCTTAATATGCATGGGTGTTGGTAAGTGAAATAAAACAGTTGAAGGAGTCTCTTCGCGCTCTCTCAAGAAGTCCATGAAAAGGTTTCAGAAAAACCCCACACCTTTACTGAAATTTAAGATAGACCACATTCATAGTCCATTGATCATCATAAATAAATCAACTCTCGTTATCATTAATAGTGATGTGCCGGATATCCGTATCCGTATCCGCGGATATCCGAGGCAGAAGAAAGATCCGTATCCGTGTCCGTATCCGTTACTTTTTGGCGGATCTTTTACGGATCTATTTATCTTGTTAATTTTAAATTTGTAAATAAAATTCTTTTAGACGAAGAGTAAGGCGCACTTGCGACGCCAATTGTTGAGATTCTGACGGTCCACAATTATTTAAAATAGATCCGGTTTAGTAGCTAACAATTTAAAGCAATCGGCGTCGCTATTGCGCCTTACACTTCGCCTTAAATAGGTGATTAAATTGGTGAAGAGTCAGACCAGATGTCTGATGTGAAGGAAACTTTCTCAAAATCTTGTAACATGTCTTTTATTTTTATTGACACTTTATCGTAAAGCTCAATACAAACAAGGTCCGTAAAATACTTTCTACCTTTTAAAACATAATTTAGAACAATATCAATATCTATTTTTATTGATTTGGGGTTTACATGATCCCACATTTTAGCTTTTTCCATGTTTTCTTTAAAAAGTTTGTTTAAATTCTCTTTTTACCGTTTGTAAAGATACTCCCAGCCGTGTTATTTCGTCGATACTCTTCTTAGCAGAGTCTTCTTAAAGAATAAAAAAACATTCTTGAGGATTTTTTCTTTGTAAATGATTTTTAAAGGAATTTGTTTGTGCCTTTACCCTTACGAGAATACTTTCCGTGACTTTGCAAATATTTGGAATTATTTTTTGATAATAAATGTTCATCATTACACTACTAAACTTCGTTGTAGACATTTTTTTTAAACTCATGTATCAATACCAGCCCAATAAATGCCCAGTGTCACATTAAACTAAAACAAAACAAAAGAAGGACCCGCTGAGCAATGCAAGTCGAAACATGTCTCAAATCAAGATTGCGCGCACCGACACCGATTGTGCAAGAAAGTTAAGATCCGTATCCGTAGCCGTATCTGCGGATCATGACACCAAATATCCGTATTTAGATCCGTATCCGCGGATCTACATTTTTGACGTTTCGGCACATCACTAATCATTAATCATGTTTAACCTAAGAAAATAAATAACTGAAGATTAGGCTGTATAGAAATTGTACCCTTTGCCTTCCCGTATGTAAAAACAATCAACGGCAAAATAATAAAAGGTACATCTGACTTCTGAGTTACTTACTGAGATATATTTGTTTGAGTCCAAAAATGGATTCGAAATATTCAGCTATTGCTGGGGTTAAAAATTTTGGTGTAAACAATTTTAAAAGAAAACTGCTCAACATAGTTGTGGAATCTAACAACAAGAAATTTAAATCAAACGGAGAACATTGCAGCAACGGGCATGCAAATGCTGAAAGCAATAATAATAAGGTTATAAAAAAAATAACAGTAGATAATTTGCAGGAAGATCGAAAAAGGCTTCCAGTTTTCATGGCTCGATCAAGGTTAGAAACATCCAATCATGTTTTAGCATATTAATACACATAAATTAAATAACAATGAGCTTTTTAGATAGATCAGAAATCAACTCCAGAATAATTTAAGGAGATGCGCTTTAATGAGTTGTTTCAACCATGTGCTGTATAGCAATGCCTGTGCAAGGCCTTTAGGACTTCGAATTGAAAAATATAAAACCGACCCCGGAACTAAAAAAAAAAAAAGGAAACGCATACTCAATTTGAAAACCAGAATAACAAAGCACTTAAATCAACAATATGATATTTTAATATTTTTCCTAGTCCAAAACATTAACACCGCTCATTTATTACTAAAACTGAAGCTAAAGGAAAAACTTGCCAGCGTTTATTTAAAACCATTTTATCTAACAGCATCCATAAATTTAAGACAATCCAACAAATTCCTGTAGTATATGGGAGATGAAGTTACTGTTATGAGAATATTTAAAGTATTGTAATTTAAAATCACCAAATCAAATTATACCGTTATTTTATTCTTAAGTCTAAAAGCAATAGTGATATCTTTTATCAGATTGTGTTTAACATAGACAGTGCTATTTTATTATTTTTGTAATTGATTTTCTATTAACCCCTAAGGGCAAGCCAAATGCCTCTAAAATTGTCAATTGTCCTCTATGTATTAAATGTCTATAGTACATAGAGAACAATTTTGAACTTAGTCCACTGCTGTTTAAAGTTGATATCTCAAATGAAAGATAATTTAACATTACTTTGGTAGTGCTGCCTTAAATTTAGTGCGATAAATAAATATAACAAGAGAATACTACAATGCAGTTTTTAAAGCATAAATCATTGGAGTGGAGTGATTCATACAGTGAAAAATTCTTAGTTTCAATGTACATGACTTTTCCATGTTCCATGTACATTTATCACTACATAGTATAAAACAAAGTCGCTTTCTCTGTCCCTATGTCCCTTTGTATGCTTAAATCTTTGAAACTACGCAACGGATTTTGATGCGGGAAAAAATTGCGGGATAGCGATAGACAGCGTTTGCGGCGGTACCGGCCGGCCGCCCGGTGCGGCAAGAGCGTGCCTATAAATAGCGCGTCTGAGGCCGCAGTTTTCCCTGTAGCACTTTGAATTTAGCAGCGATCGGACGCGTTTATTATATCGGAGCTCTCCAGCGAGGAAAATAGCAATACTTCACTACATAATATAAAACAAAGTCGCTTTCTCTGTCCCTATATCCCTATGTATGCTTAAATCTTTAAAACTACGCAACGAATTTTGATGCGGTTTTTTTAATAGATAGAGTAATTCAAGAGTAAGGTTTATATGTATAATACATGCATAATATAGCAGAGCATTGCATCCGTGCGAAGCCGGGGCGGGTCGCTAGTTTACTCTAAATCCATGGTAAGGCTATCTTGTTATTAATTATCTGACTATGATTATGGTTTTTATTGCAGATTAATAGAAGAGATACAAAAAAATCAAACTATGATATTGATTGGAGAAACTGGCAGTGGAAAAACTACCCAAGTTCCACAGATAATACATGAAGCTAGAATTGAAAGATTTGGTACTATAGCTATTACTCAGCCACGTAGAGTGGCTACAATTACAATAGCCCTGAGAGTTGCTGCTGAAATGAATACAGATATAGGGAACTTTGTAGGGTATGTAACACAAAAGAATATGTTGTAGATAGAAAACAATTATTTGTATTTATATTATTACAGTATATTTAATAGTTTATAACAAGCTCAAACAAAAAAATATTGAACTAATGGAAGTTTTTATGGTAGTTAAATTGAGACTTGTGAATGATGTAAAATCCTACTATACAATAAATTTTACTACCTCTGTTGAAATGTGATTACCTGAAATAAATGTGTCAGTAGCCTGCGTACTTTGCTAATAATAAATTAATTAGAGTAAACATAAATTGTATAGTTAAGACTGTCTTTTTTTATAAATAATTCACTTGTTTTAGTCTATAAATATACAAAAGATAATATTTTGTTTGTATTTTTGAATGGCAAGTTATTTTCTAATTAAATGAAACTTTCAGGTATTCTGTGAGATTTGAAGATGTTACAAGTCCTAAAACAAAGGTGAAATATTTGACAGATGGTATGTTGTTAAGAGAAGCAATAGTAGACCCTTTGCTGAAAAAATATACTGTTGTCATACTCGATGAAGCACACGAACGCACTGTTAACACCGATATATTGTTTGGCATTGTTAAATTAGCACAAAAAGAAAGAAATGTTCAAAATCTAAGTCCTTTGAAAGTAAGATTGTATTTGTTTTATTATTGAAAAATGTTAGCAGGTAAAACAAAATAATCTATCAAAAACATTTACCGTACGCAACAGGGCAACATGGCAATCAAGGTATGATCAGGTGAGCGGGTGAGCAGGACCATCTTTAACCAATTGGAGGCCCTGGGTATATAAGAATGATGGGGCCACTATGGCTTTGCAGATCACTTTTTTATTACTAGAATCGCTCGAATTAATAGATCGCGGGGCCCTGGGCATTTGCCCAGAGTGCCCAGTGGGAAAGAGGGGCTTGCGGGGGAGTAGACACCCTGCATACCCCCGCACATCGCCCGCGCCATCATATAGCCTTTGCATACTACGTTTTTTAAACGCGCCCTCGGTCGACGTGAATTTATATTGATCAGACGATGTACACACGCGAGTAAAACGCAACTTGATCATGAATTTATGTAGATGTTCAAAGGTAAAACACCTTTGAATACCTGCACAAATTCAGTCTCGCGCTTGAATCGACAAAGACGTGATGATAACCTGCGGCGTTTATATCGATACAAACACATCAGACATGCAAAAATTGCTCTGTGCAATAAAATTAAACGCGCTGCCGACGCTCATTGACCGCGTTCACATTGTTCTTGGCTGTGTATTAAAATGTCTTCGTCACGTAGAATAAAAAATCATTCTCAAGCACGAGAAGTATTAGGAAATTGTGACATTGAATGGAAAAACAATTATTATAAATACCCTGTAAATCAGACATTAGATAGGGCTGCGTTTACACCGGCTTATCAAAAAGTACTTATCCTGATTAAAATCCGAATCAAAATTAGCAAGACCCGATAAACAATTAAAACAAGATGACGTGTCAAAAAATTTGTGTAGACGATTTTGACTGTGCAATGAATCATAACACTATGACAGATTTTTATTTACAAAAGAAAATCGTCCAATGTAAAATCGGTACAACAGAAAATGCGAAACGCGGAAATATACCTTTCATAGGGGTGTTCGTCAGTTACAACGGCTCTTGAAAAAAATGGGCTACAGGTGTCTTGCGACAGGTCAATGAGGAAATTCAGATTTATTTTAAACTATAGAACAATACAGTAATTAATAATTGACAATATAATTAAAGAATATAATAATATAATTTTAAACTGCCTGGTGTGTGATGCCGCATCACTAGAATATTGCCATGTCGACCTGTCGCGTACTTTACATTAACTTAAAAAGCAACAGTGATATCTACTTCCTTTTTTGGTGCTCGCATTAACACATTCAGCTTAATGGATTAACAGATTTGAATGCCAGGAGTTTTTGTGTAAATGATGCTTTTAACTTGAGCACCAAAAATATTTGTTAGGTTTTGCTTGTTATTATTAGATAATAGGGTTTTGATGGGGCTTTTTGAAAACATAATAATACTACGCAGCAGGTATCACAATGTCAACTCATTGTTTAGTTTTCAATGTAACCTATTCACTTCTATGAAACATTTCAAATGTCCCTTACAGGTGATTATTATGTCAGCTACTATGGATGTTGATACGTTCCGAAAATATTATAAAAACTGCCCAGTAATCTATCTGGAGGGTAGATCTTATCCTGTAACTATATACCATTCAAAAATGAAGCATGAGGATTACCACTATGCAGCTTTGTGTACCATATTTCAGTTACACGCTACATTACCAGCGCAGTGAGTGTAAAATTTATGTAATTGTCTATATGACGCTCAGATTGGAATCTATAATTAATCAAGATTTGATATTATGTTTGTTTCCAGGCATGACTTTCTTGTATTTCTGACTGGTCAAGAAGAAATAGAATCAATGATGTATAACATCAAACAAATTGCAAGAGTAAGTTTGGTGTAGTGGAAAAGATTTGGATCGTCAATTCAATTAACATATTTTGTCGTAATTCATGTAACATTTATTACAGGAAGCTCCAGGGCCCTCTATTCAAGTGTGCCCGCTTTATGCAGGGTTGCCTGCTGCAAAACAGTTACAAGTTTGGAAGGACCCGCCACAGAGTACTCGCAAAATTGTTCTAGCAACTAATATAGCTGAAGCCTCAGTAACAATACCTCGTATTAAATGTGTCATTGACACAGGAGTAGTGAAAGAAAGGTAATTACTAACATTTTTCTTTCCTTATTTCAAATATAGCCTAACTAAAATATAGTTTTCAAACTTTTAAGCTTCTCATTATTGTAGACAGTGCTTAACTATTTGGAAAGAAAGTGAGCATAATACATGTAGTCCGAAAAAATAGTCTCAGAGGGCCAGAGATAGAGCACCATTTGGGATTCCTGTCATCGCTAAACATACATAGTGGTATCACCACTATGTATTTTTCTTAGTACAGTCAGCGTCTAATAGATAGTGGCACTTAGGGTATTCAAATTAATAGACGCAACCAAAAAGTCAATAATATCGGTAAAAACAGAGTTTCCATATTGTTGTCAACATTTTAGTCGCTCAAAAGATCAGGCGTTGAAAATGTCATATATATAGGTTCAAACAAACCGCCATTAATATGGTTACAGTCATCGCGTTAATGGTATCTAAGCACTATGAGTGTTCAAAAATATGGAACACATTGGAAAAATATACTTTACTGCTATATCTTTTAAGTATTATTTTTCTTATCAATGATTAGTAAAACATTTATACACAAAATGAAAGGGATAGAAACTACTGCTGTCCTTTTCATTTTTAGCATGACGTCATAGACATGTCTTGATTTGTAAAGAATTTCGTGTATGGTCCTGGCTATTGCAAATGGCTGTTTACGTTAGGTACAATCAGCCACATATTTATCTAAGCATAATATAGTCAACAATATATTTACATTTTAAGTAAAAATTGTTCTTACGCGCAACGTTGTAAGTTTATTTTTGCATAAATCGAAAATGTTGACAGTGACTTTCGATCAAATCATATTCGAAGGTATAGAATAATAAAATAAACAGGTGTAAAATAAAAAATGTTTAGCTCTAATTATATTTATTTTTAACTAAATCGTGTATAACCACCTTCTGCTAAAATTACATCAGAAAGTCGTCTTCGCACGGATTGTACCGCATTGTAGCAAAAATTGTCTCCTCTCATGGAGTCCCAAATTTCTTCGACGTGAGTCCTTAAATTTGCGGTGGTTCGTGCTCGAGTACTGTCCCATATCTGAACCATCTTGCCCCACAAATTTTCGATCGGGTTTAGGTCGGGACTATGTGGCGGCATCGAAATTAACTCCAGATCCCTGTTGCCTTCCAAGTAATTTTGGACAATTCTGGAGTTGTGCACGGAACTGTTATCTTGGACAAACTTAATCCTTTCCTGGGGAAAAAATATCCTGGCTGTTGGAAGCAAAACATTTTCGAGGATGTCTTTATATCGGGAGCCATTCATTCTTCCTCCCACCTCGACTAACTCTCCTGGTCCGCTTTGGGACATCCATCCCCAAAATCCTAAGTTGATTCGAATCAACAAGAAATGTCCTTCCTAACAATCGCAGTGGTCGACCACTGCGATTGTTAGGAAGGACATTTCTTTCATCATACCTTGTGTTCGATGTTCGGTATAGAGATAAGCGTCCCTGGGCAGACGAACAAAAAACTTTTTCATCTACAAAGATCGCATTTTCAAAATTGAAATTTAAATAGTTTCGTGCGAATTGTAATCGCTGCGCTTTAAGCCTCGGTGTCAAAATAGGCTTCTTAGCAGGAATACGATGGTGTAAACCATATTCTCGCAGGCGACGTCTTATTGTACTCTGTGATATTCCAAATTCCACTGACAAACTCCTAGTGTTAATAAAACGATTACTAATAGCTGGCTGCACTATATTTCTGTCTTGATTTATCCTCGTTTGACGTGGACGGCCAAATGAAACATGGTTTTGCAATGCACCATCACTTTGCCGTCTGTCTAGCCATCGGTATACGGTGTTTCTCTAAATAAAATAAAGAACGAGTGATGAATAACGACTACATTCAGATTCGAAAATATTATTAGGAATTATTCGCAACTCTTCGCTATATTTCGCATTTTAGATTCTCATTTTGCATATTCTGAAGAGAAATGAATAATTCGATAGGTGAATTATTTAAAGTCATACTTACGGATATTCCTAGTTCATTTGAAATATCAGTTACAGAGACACCTTCCTCCCTCAAATATATGATTCGATGTTTTGTGTAGTCACTAATGCGATATGTAGCCATATTTAGGTTTAAAAAACTATGTATTGCTTAAATACAAATTATTTCAAGCTTGTGCTGTCCAGTGCAATTAAATTGCACTTGACATCAGTATGACTGATTAGTAGAATGACATGAAAATAATAGATATTAGAATGACATGAACACTAGATTGCATAAAGAGGTTTTCATAAGTATATTTTTCCAATGTGTTCCATATTTTTGAACACTCATAGTGCTTAGATACCATTAACGCGATGACTGTAACCATATTAATGGCGGTTTGTTTGAACCTATATATATGACATTTTCAACGCCTGATCTTTTGAGCGACTAAAATGTTGACAACAATATGGAAACTCTGTTTGTACCGATATTATTGACTTTTTGGTTGCGTCTATTAATTTGAATACCCTAAGTGCCACTATCTATTAGACGCTGACTGTACCACGAAGACGTCTAACTAGGTTTTCAACTAAATACAACTTATATTGCGGCTTTTCATTTTTGTGACTATTTCTATATATAATACATATTAATGTATATCCACGCAGTGCTCCTGCGCAAAACCAGTAATAAAGTATCCTGTCTTAACGCGTTCGTGTTTAGTGTCGTTTGACGTTACATTTTGACCAGCCGACCAGAACTCTACTTTTTCATTACTACAAAGATATCTGTAGTAATGAAAAAATAAAGTTCCAAATGTGTTGCATTTTCCGAACCGTAGCTCAGACTGATTAGGAGGCTAGATTTAAATTTCTTAATGCAGAATTGCGGAATATACAGAGGCGGGACGTGTTTTCGATATCCTCAAGTGTAAATGAGATGGTAACATTATTTTACAATATCATTAATAATATAATTACGAAATATGTTCCTAAATCCAAACGCTGCTCAAATCGTTACCCGCTCTGGTATAGTAAAGCGCTTATAAAATTTCTTCATGAGAAAGAAAAATGGCAACGTTAAAATCCATTTGATAATTTAACATTTAGCTAGTAACACAAAACTGACTCAATCTAATTACCAAACCTACATTGCCTGTATTGAATCGTCCATTACATCTAATCTTAAATTATTTTGGTCCTTTTTAAAAAAAAGCAAAATGGCACTAGTTCATACCCAACTCGCATGCAGTACAATGGCGAAATAGCCTTTAATATAACAAAAATTTATCCATGTTTGAAAATAACACAGATTCGCCTGTAAAGAAATTCGTGTCTCTTGATACTTCGCACATACGTCTCCCCTCTGACAATTACTCTCATAACTTAAGTATTATTTCATTCACGAGAGATGAAAAGGCGTTAAAAAGACTTGATCTTGTCAAAGGTGTTGGGGCGGACGGCATACCACCAATCTTTGTGAATAAATGTAGTGAGGACATAGCAGAACCACTATCTTCGATTTTCAATTAAACTTTAAAAGTTTTTTGAAACACTCCTCCAGCCAGTTTTATTCTCATGCCTCGAATAGCACGACTTTATTAAAACCACGTCTATGGTAACCAACCTGGTATGTTTTACATCTGACCTGGTTGAAGCATCCTTCCCATTATAAGGGTTTTTCGGTGCATGCCATCTACACTGACTTTAGCAAAGCATTTGACAGGGTGGATCATCGTATTTAGTTCAAAAACTTTTTTATTGTGGCATAACCTCTTTCTTGTTCTCTTTCTTCTTTCTATATTAGACATAAATTTACAAATGAATCGGTTAATTACTAAAGGACATAAGTCAAGACTTCACAACTTTTCACAATGAATGAAAAACTGTCTACACTTAAATTATCTTTGACAGCTATGATTTTTTCATTTTAAATAAGCAATATGTTTAATTGTACACTATTTTATGCAAAAGTTCAGCATATTTCTCTTTTCTTTAAATGGAATATGGTCATTTGAAGTTGCTTGACTTATTCCCTTTGGTTACTAATTTTGATTTTTGGGGTAGAAAATAAACACAGCAGTCATAAAATTGTGTTTTTATTAACAATTCGGCCAATTTTGAATTATATTTTCATAGTAGCCCTTTTTCTCAGCTGGAATATATTGCAAAGTACGCTTGAGGTCTTCTACTTTATTCCTTTTAATGGCCACAAACCTATCATAAGCTTTCACCGATGGAAATGCTACATTTTGTATTTTCCTTTTTCTCATGTCAAATGTGTTGACTCCGATAGTATTTCCGATGAAAGGCCTCGTTAAAAAACAACAATAATATTATAACCAAAGATTATAATATAACTTAGTAACTGTTTGACAACTGAACGTCAAAAAATATAATGTTGCCAGTGTAGTTATGAAAAGAAATAAGTCAGTGACTTATTCCCCTTCGTAAACAAACGAAAAAAATGATCGCCTGTATTACACTGTAAATGAACTGACTTAAATCTTCTTCTTGAATAATATTATAGATCTTTGCAAAATGATTAAAACTGTATTAAAATTGCCATATCGGAAAAATGCTGACTTATTCCCTTTGGTAATTAACCGATTCAAATGTGAATAGAACTAAAATAAATAAAAAATATATATTAGGACATGGTGCACAAGTACGGGGGCAGAGCGGTTGCGTGTGAATCCTTGCGCGGCCGCGTCGTGTTGGCAGCGGGCCGGCCGCGCGGGGCGCACTGCACCCGGCGTCGCGTACCGTCTTTACACCACCGCAGACTTTAAGGCGCGCCCGCCGCATAATACGCCGGAAATCATCAGGTACTGCTTTAGCAAAATCACGGTGTAACCGCACATTGTTGACCACACTATGTATTTCATTCAAGTTTTTAAAACTTATAATACTATTTATAATGTACCATAATATATAACTTATAAACAATTATAGGGTCTTCAAGTCACGAGTGAATCTTCTAGGCAAGCGCGTCAGATCCTAGATCGCATCGTCGCTTACCATCAGGCGAGATAGTGGTGAAGCGCTACATATTATCTATAAAAAAACCATAACACAAGTGCTTTAGCTATTTGGGTTCAAAACAATGGATGTGATGTTGTTTAACATTTATATTTATTCTTGCTTAGTGTTGCCATAGCATAGAATCGCCAATAGAAGCGTTAAAAAATCACCAAGAGAGGTAAAACAATTTAAACAAACGAGGATGTTCAACTTTCTGCAGCTACACTGAGAGAATGCATTGTTTTCGAAAACATAATATTCTCTGAAGCATAACTTTCTTGAAAATGTATTCTACAGAATAGGAAAATTCTTATATTTTATAAAGAGCGAAAAAGGCAAAAGTTTTAGATCTGTAAGTTTGTATATCACATTGTTGTCAGGTGTCCCTTGGCGCCGACAATATTGCTGTTGATTGCTGCAGGAATGGAACCAAGCACTTTTCCCTTGATAGATCCACCGCCAGCTGATGCAATAGAAGCTTCTTTGATGATTTTAAAAGAATTGGGCAAGTGGTTATCATCTACTCTTTATTTGATTATATATAAATAGTAGTTCTTTTAATTGCACGGAAAACTAATATATCTTACACGTCTTATCGTTGGATTACATTTACACAGATTTTCCTTTTTAGTGTTGCCTTCAGTACAAAACTAAATCCTTGTAACAATTGCAACTAAAAATTAGATACGAACCGAAAAAATAATGTTAAATCTAGTCTTAAATATAATCTCCCATATTTATCTATATTAATCAATAAAAAATAAATCGTTTCCAGGTGCTATCGACAATGAAGTCAACCCTAAACTTACACCGCTGGGCAAAAAGATGTCATCATTTCCGATAGAACCCAAATATTCCAAGATTCTTTTAAGTGCTCCTGAATATGGATGTTTGGACGAGGTAGGAGCGCTTTAGAAATTTGTTTTAAAAACGAGCATTAATAATTATTTTTTTCACCTCACATGTTACGAAAAGTTTGGTTTGTCATTTAATTACATCTTATTCATATTTAAATTGATATTAGAATACTTCGCTTTGGTTTTATTCCTTTTACTCCTTAGTTCCTTAAATTATAAAAACAATAATTATAAATAATATTTAGTCTATGCTATTTATTATAAGAACTTTAAATGTATGGTGGGTGAGATTTCATAATTATGATTTCGTTTGATTATGGTATTCTTAGTCAAATCACTGAATAGAAACCAAATTAAAAAAAAGATATATATATATATATATATATATATATATATATATATATATATATATAAATTTAACATTATTAATTGTAGCCATTTTTCTTTTAATTTTTAATTGAAATAATCCAAATTACCATTTTATTTAAGCTGGTTTTATTGCACCTGAAAACTTTCCTCGCTGTAGTGAGGTGAAAAATTGTGTGTTTCGCTCGGCAGCAAAGTAATTAGTGTCTTGTACCTTTAAAACACTCAATATGCTTAGGATTCTATCTCTCATCATCATTTCTATCATCTCCTTTCTTCCATCGGACATCTGCGGATTACCACCCTTTCTTAGTTGCCATTCCTACGTGTCACACGAAGCGCTTCTCAACATCAATTATAATGCGCACAGCAAAGGAGTGGAACTCCCTCCCTGCGTCCGATCTCGTCATCTTTCCGAGTACTTATAACCCGTCCGTTTTTAAAGCGAAGGCGAATAGGCACGTTCTGGGTTAGCTCCTCGTTCCATCGGCCCCCGGGCTTGATTGGGATCAAGAGCAAACCTTTTTTCAAGCGCGAGCGTTTCTTATTTTTATACCTTTATCTATAAATAATACATATTATGTCATTCTTTGGCACTTTCCAAATATTTCTCTAATAAATTTTCATTTAGAAACTTGGCAACAATTATTTAACATAAAGATAATTACAGTAATAGAATACAAATTTTCATAATTTTTAATTAATTTTTTAAGGTAGCGACAAAGTAGTGAGCGAAGATTATTACTATATATCTACACTGCGTGTTATTTACAATAATGCAACAAAATATTTATCAATTTATATTAAACTAGCTGACCCGGCCACGCGGTGCTGTGCCGACATCAGCGCCATCTGCCGGGCTGATTTGTGAATCTAAACTATCCAGGGCGCCACCCAAACGCATAAAAAAATATTCATTCAAATGAGACTTCAAGAGTTCAGTGGCTTACACACGTGCAGTAGAATTATATATATATATATATAAAGAGGATCAATGATGTTGTTTTACTTTCAGGCTTTAAGTTTGGTCGCTGTATTGTCGAGCGAAAATATATTTCACACTCCGATGCACAAAAGAGAGGAAGCATTGAAACTTAAACAGAAGTTTATATCACCTTTGGGTGATCACATAACATTGTTGAATGTTTACAAAGCCTTTTGCAAGGCGCCTTTGAAGAAGGTATTATTTAATCGCATTGGTAATTTGTATCTTTTGTTTATTTCTAATATTTAATGTTTAAAACTATTTCAGCAATGGTGTAAAGAAAATTACCTTCACCACAAGAATTTAGCGTACGCTTCTGATATACGAAACCAACTTTTGTCTATATGTCAGAGGTTAAATTTGACCGTGTCCAGTTGTGGCAATTCTCTAAATCAGGTACGTGTTCTGAGCTATTATGAATTGAAGTCATGTGTGTGTATCTTAATAATAATGCCTTAAATTCGGGGCAATATTTAATATATGTCGGTGAATTTAGTCTTTGCTAAAGCTTATTGCTAGCTCTAAAGTACATCTAATTATGTTTCAAATATTGGTGTCCTTAGAAAGATTCAGAGCGGGGACCATAGTTTTGACGATCGGAATCATGAACTACTAGAACAAACTGGCCATTGAATCTAATCTCCAAAATTTATCGATTTTTTTTCAAAAATTAACATTTATTTGCACTCGGTTTTTGTGCATTTGCAATATTTTTTTTATTAAATTATCCATTAATTATAAGTAACAATTTGCTATTAACAATGTGCTATTAACAATGTGCTATTAACAATTTATTTACAACTTATACGTGTGATATTTAAGATCCTCTGCAGTTGATTTTTTATACGATCGTTTATATGAGTCATAATTTTTTTTAGTCAAAATTGTAAGAAAACTTATTATTACTGCACTCGCCGACCGTTTCTACTTTTTTTAATAATCAAAGAATAAATATATGAGATTATATTGCTAGTTAAATTCTTAAAATGCAAGAATTAATGACTTTTTTGCCGCAATTGTATGAACAATGGAAATCACATTGACTTTTCACTTCACTTTATAAACAGTTGACAAAACAGTTCACGTGTAGATTGTGTGCTGCCGCTGTCTCTCTTCTACTTGGACGCATCGGCCGATGGGAGTGGAAGAGAGATAGATGCATCACAAGCCGAACGCTTAGGCCGATCGTGCCTCTATCGCTTTTTCCGCGCTCTCGCTTTCACGCTCGGCTCAAGCGGAACGTGACAATGAGGGCACGTGACAATGAGTCATGCTTTTTCGTGCGTGTAGCCGGGGTTCATCGATCTATAAGACGTTATCACGTCAAAAAATGAATTGAATGTTTCTCAAGTTTTTGATATAATACAGCAATTATTGTGTTATAGAGACACAATAATTATACGTGACGAAAACAATTCCTTCGACTTTTCATTCTACCTATCTCGATAAATGCTGAATTCATTATTTGTCATTCCATTTTGAATATTACACATCTCTAGAAATTTCATCCTATGTGAAAAGGACTATAGAGTTATCGACTGAATGTTCCTATCGGTTGCAGTTACTGAAATGCTTGTTGAGCGGTCTCTTCACGAATTGCGCGTGGTTGCGGAACGGCGGGACGGGCGGCCCTGGGGGGCGGTACGTGACTGGCGCGGGGGTGCCAGCGGCGTTGCACCCCGCGGGGGCGCTGCACGGGATGCGGCCCTCGCCCCCTGCTGTCTTGTATACGGAGCTACTTCACACACGCCGCGCATACCTCGTCACCGTGTCCACCATACAGCCGCAGTGGCTCCACCAAGTTGCACCCGACTATGCGAGACGTTGCCGCGCCAATAGGTGACAGTGATTCCAAACGATAACACTAGCATACAGTTAATAAATATTACGAAATACAGAAGGTCAAATTTCATACTTGAAAAATTAGCAACTAGAACTCAGACAGGGGCGGCGGTGAGTATGTGGTACTAACTACAACAACAGTGTTCGTTACTTAATAATAATAAGAATAGATGGCGCTGTATCCTCTTGACAGAAATAATAATGTTTTAGTAGTATAGTATTTCAAAGTAAAATTTTATATGCCAGTTTAAGTGATCAAGTTATGTATTGTCCATTAAAAACCTTTAACACAAACTTCATGAAATTCTATTTGTTTTGATCATTCATACCTTTCAACCTCCTGAAAACCACAATTTTTTTCGTGAATTTCATTAATAACTGCCTGGGTTGATTTAATAGGTGACTAAATGTTCTCAAAAAATATATATAAAATATTTGTTGAAAAATTTTGATTTTCTCAGTGTACTATATAAACAACATCAGTTCTGTACACCTAATGTGTAACATGTAGTATACTTTCAACATAAAAAATATTTTATGTAATGATGGTAGGTATTATTTATGTAAAGATTCGTGGCATCGAAATTTTCACAAAACGCAGTAAAATACTTATCCATAACTTCGACGTACAATAATCCACATAATAACTAGGCGATGCAGTCGCTAAGCATAAAGCTACACTAGCACCATATATTGGAGCAGAGCGTAATACCTAAAAAAAGAAAAAACATTTTTTTGTTTCGATGGGAATTTTTGCGAATTTCAAAATTCGGGCTCCGTCACAATCTGGACCTAAACCTGTTGTGATTCGATGTCACACAAAGAATATTAAAATTGGGTTAAGAAGTCGGGAAGTTATGGCGTTGCGCCATTGAAGCTGATCCATGGGAGCTTCGCTCGCTTCGTTTGCTCCGCTCCAATTAGCAATGAATTCACTTCCGTATTACAGAGTATTTTTATTGACAGTTGTCTCCTTGGTATTGCCATTTTCTGAGGACCGTATTGATTTGCCAAATATAATATAATCGATACGCTATTCATTACATTAAAATATCGAATTGGCAGTTCACATTCTAGCATATTAAGTAATTAAGTATAAGACATAATTTGAAAGTAATATGTTACGAGAAGACGATTTCATCTTTTCATGGTTTTAACGGCGCTCTTTTTTTCACTAATCTTGTTGGGTTGTGTTTTTAACTTTTGATACAGTGTTTTTAATGTGAACCCTTATAATTAAATTACTTAAACCACCAACAGTGCGTTCAACAATTTGATATGCTCTATTATGGAATATATAATATTATATCACATTAACAAACTAGACAATGTATATTATAGCCCATGTAAGGCCCTTCGAGTTTAGACATCAATCATAGTACGGCCCTAAACGGCAATGCCGCTTAAATGCAGTTACCTCAACGTGCATGACACGCAGATGTGTAGACGATACACACATACGCATGCATACACGTCATTTATAGCTTACATGATATGGTTAAAAATATTATGTATTTGTCAAAAAACCTTTTTAAAACATAACATCTTAAGTTTATATAAGAGTCTTAGATGTCTATACAATCCGTTTATATATTTAACTAGACAATAATTGTTACTTTTAGCCAAATTTTAGAAATGATGAAAGTTTTAGAAATGGGTAATACGAAATAGATATGAATTTATTTTAACTTTTCGTTCAGCAACTGTATTCTTGCGTTGTAACCAATTGTAGGACGAGCCATCCTTTTGGCATATATGAAGTACTGCCATTTCTGGGGCAACGTAACGTCTTAATCAATGATTATGTATATTGATGAAAGTGATAATTTCGTATGACACTAAATTTACCATAATACAAATCTGTCCAATCGTTCTTAATGCCTTGTACAAAAATATACTTAAGGTTAATCATAAAGATATGTTAAGTGTCTGATTTAAGATATTTTTGAATTCAAAAATTTTACTCGAATTCACAATTAAAAAAAATTTCTTTGTTATATCGTGATTTTCTTTGTTATATGATTCATAAGATCACCAACGCTAATATAGCATAATATGTGTAACAAATATGTAATATACATAGTCGAAAATAGTAACATTTAATTGTTGATAAATAAAATTAAGTAATTATGTTTACTTTTGTTTATAAAATTAAGTACCTGTTGTCTATTTTATTTGTAAGAAGACGAGACAGTGCTATATGTTCAAAATGTTAATTAAGGTATCTTGTGATATCTACAAATAAATTGTATTTTAGCACACAAATATTTTGTGTTATACATTTTAACTGTCGTTTTATTAACAGAAAATAATCAATTTCTTTGTCAATTACAAAAATTATATTAGTTTTCCATTGTCTTTTCAAAGGTTCTGTCCGAAAATATATTTAATTTTCGAAATAAGACATGCGCAAGAATATATCTGTTTGTTTTTTTTAATACGTGAGATTTAGGGACTACGCAGACGACCGATTTTTTGTAAGACACAGTTTGACATATTTATCAAGAAGAGAATAAGGTTTGACTTTTCTGTGTGATCAATAAAATAGCAAAGTTCAACTTTAGTTTGTCCGCACAATACACGTCAAACAATCGGTAACCGATTGTTCTATCTGTAAAAATGAGATATAATTGCAACAATTATCAAAGCGATGTAAAAAAAATCACAATGGGAATATCTTAAATTATGCAACATTATGACTTATCAAAACAAAAATAATTGTAACGTTTTATATTTTAGATTTTTTTACGGAACCATACATGAGCTTGTATGCACTGAGGACGAAAAACCACTATACTAGACTATAATGATATCGTATGCAGTGAAACGAAGAGTAATAAAAAAGAAAAATGTATGGAAATAATGGAATGTTACGACGAATTATTAATATTTGGCGACCGTTTGGTGCAACGGTAGCAATCCTGCCTTTCGCACCGACAGTCCTGGGTTCAAATCCCGGTAGGGGCAGATGTTTGTATGATGAATACCAGCATTTGTACCTGAGTCATGGATGTTTGTATATATTTCTATAAATATTACTTATTTATGTATGATATATGTATGTATATCCGTTACCCTTGTATCCATAATATAAGCCTTACAGTGCTTATTTGTGCTAGGTTAATTGGTGTGAATGTAGGAAAGATTTATTTATTTATTTATTTTATTTATTTATTACAGAAAAATAATATTTTTGAAATTGAAATTTTTATGAGAAATTGTTTGCAGAATTGATTTCGTAAAATGGAAACAAGCCGTTTCTTTTTTTATGATAGCATAAAAATACTTTACATTTTGAGCATTTAGTGTACCTACCTAATTTTTCATCGAACATACTTGATAATGTTGTTTATTCTTCTGCCTTCTGCCAATTTCCTTTATTGTCGGTTCGTACTGGGATTTTCCTCATCCTTTTTAATGTAGAAGTTCCAGGATTTGACACTGCATGGCACCCCCACACGTAACCTGGTGATTCAGATTATGAAGCAGCTAAAGTTTGACGCCGTTCTTTCCAGCTTTGCACAGGTGTTCAGAAGTCGCTTGTTAAAAATTAAACAGAGATAAGTTCTCAGATCACGACACAAAGATCTTGCATGTGGAAAAATATTCTTATATACCACTTATTGATCTTATTTGGATCCAATAAAGACCTAACATAAAATCAAGTAAATCAACACTCCCATACGGCGATTACAGATTTAATCCGCTTGGGGACAATCGATATCGTATCGTACTTAAAATCATTATAAGTACGCTCCTTTAATAGCGTTTTTTTTCTTTAATTTTTTCCTTTAATAAGCTCACTATCGACATATCTGGATAACATATTTACTGGTTTGTTGTCAACCAAGGGGTCAAAGCAATTTTAACACTAATAACTATAGCAGTTTTTTCAAACATTAAACTAAGTACTCAGACTTATCTATAAGAAGGAGGTCGCCGCCTCCTCTTGCTCGTCACCATCGCTCGCGCCACGGCGGAGTGCGAGAGGTCGCTCCCTATCGCCGCAATCAGATTGCCACGCTGAGGAGACCACTCCTGCTGGGCTGTGTTCTCCGCAGCGCCGCAATGATGAGACGACGGGGTGGGCTCCCTTCGAATTCAGTACGGGTATTTACCAAAGCACCCGTGCCCGGTAAAAACCTGCACCAGCCTGAAGGTCACCGACCATCGCGCCTTCCGCACCACTCTCGAAGCACGGTCCTAGAGCTTCGATAGTGCGCTTCCCTAATGGTGGGTCGATAAGGGACGCCTCCTAGTCCCCCATCAGCCTCTTCACAGCCTCCCTCCGTACTCGCCGGGCCTCCTCATCATAGGTTTTAGGTTTAATTAACATGTTTAACATGATATCTTCTAAACAAAATATGTTTAAAAGATACGTTACTGTACGTAGGCAGAAGTTATCAACACCGCCTAAAAAGCTCATCCGCCCGCTGCTTTTCCAACCAGTCTAGTTCTGCTTCTACCTGATTTCTTAGCGCGAAGCATACTGGGCGTGGTTTTAAAAATGTGGGTGTAGCTACTATACCTATTTCCAATTCCCTAATCTATTATTTTTTGAAAAAATTGTCGATGTATATAAGTACCTAGTTGCATTTTTCATCTACATATATAAAAGCAAAAAGTCACTCTCTCATCACGAAATCTCAAAAATTACAAGTACTAGAAGTGTCATATTTTGCATGGGAGTTCCTTTTAAGACGTAGGTGCTCGTTAAGTCGGGAATTTGCGAATTTCAGCCTCTAAGGGGGTAAAACGGTGTGGCCAAGTTTGTATAAAACTTCTATAGTTCTAATAGTAGGATTTCCAACTTTATGTAAAGAAATTAAAATGTAGTTAATTTTATAATTTTTATATATTTTATGCATTTTCAATGCGATCTTATAAGATAAATTATTATAATAGAAAAATACAAATAAATTCTCAGGCGGGAATCGAACCCGCAACCTTTGGAAATCCTGTCCAATGCTCTCCCAATTGAGCTACCGAGCCTTGCGAACACTCGTCGAAATTTTATAGTACCTTCCTGATTTTACGCTGTAGGCCAGCGTTGTTTCATCAATGAGAGGAACATCCTCTCGTATTCGAAAGAAACATTTTTGTGTTCGCAAAAAATAACAGCAAAAAAACCGCGCATGAAAATCATATATTTTTTATTTTATTTAGAATGGGTTCGCTCTTGATCCCAATTCCTCTTTCGCTCTTGATCCAAGCCCGGGAGCTAAGATAGGCACCCAGAAGGCGCCTATTCACTCTGGTTTTGAAAATGGACGGGTTATAAGATACAAAGAATAGTATTGAAGTCGGTTTGTTTGTTAAAAATTTTAATACAATTATATTTAGCCCACATTTATCATCGTTTTTTGTAAAACTATGCAATAAATTTTCGAAAACCTCCATAAGTACTAAATCTTCAGTATCTAACATAATTACAAATGATTTTCTTTTATATAGGACTGGAAACAATAGAAATGATTGATATTTCAGATTTAAAAATGAAAAATGATGAAACCATAACTTTGATGGCCCGTCATTAGGTATGGCTACCCGAACGTGAGGGCAATCGTCGTTGTCTTATGTATCGAATGTATAATTTTTTCTGCGCTTTGTGCTGTTTGAGTCATGTTCACTTTCTCGATGTTTTATTTCTATGCATTAAAATATCCATTTGAAATTTTTTTCAGAAATTCTGACACCAAATAAATATTGAAATACCTACTTATTCATTTCGATATTTTTCAAATTTATATCAAAGTTTAATTTATATTACTTAGTTTTATTTTTGTTTATCAATTAAATTCACATTTGAAAACGGGACTGAAAAGATTAATCCTACCCCCAAATGATACTGCGAATAGCATTAATTTACATCTATTAGTGAAATTGCCCCGTGCTGAAGTTAAATGCGAATCGGTGGACTCGAAGTCGATGATGTTGTACATTAACCTGTAGTTTCTCTATTTTCTCGAGCCACCTGGAATTCCACCTCATATTTTGTACCAGAAAGTCGGTGCAAACATAATTTTGCTACGGAATCTAAAACCACCTAAATAATTTAATGGAACTAGACTTCAACTAGAGACGTGTTTATCTAACACTTAATTGAGGCATGCATTTTTACTGGTAAGATTCAAGGACAGATTTTTGTAACTTTATCACATCAACATGGGTGAACGGTTTTAATAGAATTTGACATAAAGATAGATTATACTGATACAATTCACGATAGCCGTAAGATCGGGTGGGAAATTTTCTCATTTAGGCACACCTAAATTTTCACGCGAGCGAAGTTGCGGGTAACAGCTAGTTTTTATTATAACTGTAGGTTATACAGGTATTACAAAACATCCTGTATGTAAAAGCTGCGTTAGAAATTATGTTATTTTTCATGGCTTCCATACATCAGATCTAGACAAAAGAGATGTTTTATGATATTATTCCTAAATTGAGTGAGTAAAGAATTAAAGTCGACTTGTCGTTGCAAAATGACAGTTTGGGGATTTTGTTATGGATGTCATTGTCAGATTTTGTGCAAATTTATTTAAACAGCCAAAACCCTATAGAACTTCCTTTACAACATAAAATAGTACCATTGGAATTGTTCAACATGTTGAAAAAACAGTCGCCGAACTTACAGTGAAATTAAAACCTACCTAAAAATATTACAGCGGATTGACAACCCTCTGCAAGTTTTTGAAATTTGTCAAATATCCCTCGGAAGACGTTTAATTACTTTGGACATTTTTTTGAATTTGAAAAAGCGAAACATGCTGTCCTTAAGTCAATGGCGTAAATAAATCAATTGCCGCCCGAGGCAGTTTACCAATTTTGCCGGCCCTGTCAGAGGCCTACGCCGCCCCTTGGAACCTCCTTCCGGTGGGTACCACGTGCCTTATCTTTTTACCGTAGACGTTCCAAGTGGCGTGGCGGTTTCGTCGCCCCTTGGAACTTGCCGCCCGGGGCATTTGCACCCTTTGCTCCCCCTATTTACGCCACTGCCTTAAGTCCAGTTAAGAATTATTGTGTTGTTACAACGGCATAATATTATATGGTAAAGTAATTAAATAAGGGGAATTTTTAACTGCACCTCTATTTAGAAATTTAAGCAAACAAAATTTCTCCACTAATAACCTAATGCATATCAAATAAATGACTGTACTAAAAATTAACTACTTGATTACCTAAACATGTTGTACTAAAAAAAAAATTAAATTCACCAAAATCTGATTATTTTTTAGTCTAATTTTACAGCAAAAATCTAGCTGAAACCACAGATATACACATTTTAAAACAATATTACTCACCGTAAAACAAAAATACTGATTTGCACACAACTTATTCAATAATACAACGAAATTTCCAAAATTATTTTCTAAAACTGCATAACAAATAATGTATGTTTACATTATCAAATTACATTTCACGTATTAATTACTTATGTAGCTAAAATCTCTATCATCCAACTTTATTTTATTTTTATTTATCTGATTTATTGAAAATGTATTTTGGCGCGCTTTTGTCGGCGGCGCACTCACCGCTCGCGCTAGTCGCATCGCGCTCGCTCGGCGACACGAGTGTGAGAAAGATAGAGTGATGAGAATTCGCAGTCGAACACGGCTCATGATCGCGTGCATTTGTTATTGTTTTCAATCGTTTGATAACGTATAATTGCTCGATTTTAGTGCAAAATAAGTTAAGTAATTGTTGAACTATTATTTTTGTGCGTTGTTTTAGTGTAATAGTATTACGTTTCACGTTTTAATAGACAAGAAACATGGAGTTAGACCGATCACTATTAGAACCCAGCGGGAGTGGTACACAAAATAAAGAAAATGTTCCCGTTTATTGTTCAGATAGCGATAGCGAAGAAGAGCAGCCTTCGGTAAAAAAGAAGAGGACAAAGGGCAAAGAGTATACATTTGTTCGGAAATTCACAAATTCTGAGGAAGCCAAGAGTTTGGTGAAAGCTGAAAATACGTGGTCCCTCAAAGTTTCGCACGACACAGAAGAAGGCAACAAAAAGTTTTATCGTTGTAACAAAGTAAAATTTCGAGGACTTCAGTGTGCAGCAAGTATTTATTTGGTGTTTGAAGCAGATTCTAGTGAAGTGTTACTTTATCGAACCGATTCCGACCATGACCATGAATTTATTACTACACAAACACGGCACGGAATATGTCAGAAGTCAAAAGAAGAAATTAATAAACTTTTTGCTCTACATTTAAAACCTAAAGCTATATTAAATAGTTTGAGAAAAATTCAAGGGATCACAGTGCCCTCAAAAAAACAACTGAACAATTATTTGTCTGACCGCCGTTGAGCAGTTTACGGATCACCTACAATCAGTCTCGGAGAGCTGCAGGCTTGGTTAAGGTACCTGATGATGAACATAAACCCTATGTCATTTGCTACCATGTGTACGAGAGCGAAACTCCAACTTTTCGATTTGCAATCTCCACAAAGTCTCCGCTTAAATTAACTACATTGGCCACAAATATTCACGCAGATGCTACATATAAACTTATTTGGCAAGGTTTTCCTGTACTATTAGTCGGTACTACGGATAAAACTAAAAAGTTTCATCCTCTTTGTTTGTCCGTTTCTACATCTGAACGAAAACAAGATTTCCAGATGTTGTTTGAGGCTATTCGCAACAGCGCTTTGTCCCTTTACGCACACTCTTTACAACCAAACGCATTAATTTGCGACGCGGCAATGAGCATAAAAAATGCATTTAAAGAAGTATTTGGTGAAGAACCTACTGTAAAAATGTGCTGGGCTCATGCAAAAAAAAACATTATGAACAATGTAGAAAGACTAGTAAACAAAAAAAAGCAGAAGACGTTACTACAGGATATTAATGTGTTACAGTCTGCTACATCTCCAGATCTGTTTAAGACTGCATTAGCAGCATTTCTGATAAAATATTGCGACCAAAAAGACTTCATAACTTACTTCAACAAAGAGTGGGTATGTCAAAATCCAAATTGGTATCTTGGCTCTTCAAAAGGATCTCCTGTTACAAATAATGCGCTTGAATCATTTAATAGATCTATCAAAGATTGCCACACTCTGCGAGAACGTTTACCATTATCCACATTTTTGGTTGTTGTGTTAGATATGGTTAAAGAATGGTCAGGAACCTACCAGTTGGCATCATTTACAAATTCACCTTCCATCGAGCTCAAAGACTGGACTGCTGGTTACCAATGGGCGAAGTCAGACCGAAAAGTAGTGGTCTTAAAGGCAGATTCCATGAAAAAGTCCTACTTGATTGCAAGTTCAGGAGCATCAACCGTTCAGTTTGGGCAAGACTGGAGTTCTTTTGATGAATACAAACAAGTTACTTTCGCATATTGGATGGTTATATTGCCCATAAACAAAGATGAATGGAAAACTGGTGAATGTAATTGTCCGCAGTTTTTCAAACACTACGTTTGCAAACATATCATCGGACTTGCTATCAGGTTAAAATATGTCACACCACCTTTAGAAGCAAAAAAAAAAATACCTATCGGTATAAAGCGAAAACGCGGACGTCCAACAAAAGCAAGACCTGCCCTAATCTTACAGTAAAAAAGATTTATAGGTGACGGATTCCAAAAAAACAATGTTAAAATATGTTATACAATGATTAGTGTATATTAAGATTACACTTTGCTGATTTTTTGTGAACTTTGATCAGATAAATATGACTGATTAACTGGTGTTTCATTTAGAATAACCCATGTTCTTAAAAGTTTAATAGGTGTAGGATTCCAAAAAAAAATGTTTAAATATTTTGTTGCACTCGAAGAATTATTAGATTTACTTTTTGTTAACAGATAGTCATTCAGTAAAACAGTTAAGCTTTAAAGATCTAACAGTATAGTATAATTGATTTATTTGATGAGCATATTTAGTGTGCAATTAAGTATTTTTGGTGGTAATTTCGAATATTTTGATTGAAAAAAGGAGATTTACAGTTAAAGTATTAAATACCACCCATTAAATAACTTGACACAAAATACTTAAAAAACAATGATAAATTGAGGCAAGTACTTGTGTAAACTTATGATTAAACAAATACGCAAAAAAGTATGCATTTTTGCCGTTGCTGTCAAAAACTATAAAAGATGTAATTTTGGTTGTTAAAATTATGTCAAACTTAGTTTCAAGTTAATTTTTGCTATTTTTCTTTTTTTTTTCTTTTATGAATTCTGGAATTTGGCAATCTGTGTTAACACAATAAGCCATTCAGATGAGTTATCTCGATCTATGTTTTGTTAGCAAAAGGAATTTCAATGAATTGCTTTCATCTGGTGTCACCAATCTCATGGTAAGTGAAGCGACACTATGCCATTTCAATCGGGAATGTGTTATACTTCTTGTGCCTTCTAGTTTGGATGCCAGTTCGCTGACGTAAGTTAATATTCTCGTCTAATAGCTTTCACTATATCTAGCGATCTCTTGTTTGACTGTAGTGATCTTTAGGTCCTCGTGTATAATATATTTGTTGCTCATATAGGAGGGTATATCTAGCATGGCTCTCAATCTCTTGCTTGGGAATCTTTCAAGAATCTCTATGTTGCTATTGCTAGCAGTACCCCACAGCTTTTTGGTTGGTTTAAGGATTGGTTTAAGGATGGTCTTGTAAATAGCTATCTTGCTTTTATGTGACAGGTTTGATTTGCTACCTATCAGCCAGTACATTTGTCTGACTTTCGTGTAGGTACAGCTGTTTATGCTTGGTCCAGATATGTGTTCTCCAGGTGAGTCTTCGATCTCGATGCATACCCAAATATCTGACATCTTCAGCTTGAGAAACTTCTTCATTATGAAGTTTTATTAGGGGGCGTCTGCCTTCTCAGGGCGAAGGTCACGTGGACAGATACCTTGATTAACCCTAATACGCCATTTATCTCATCCCTCTTTAAATGAACGGCATTGTAGATAATATTTAGGGAACTGATTAAGTATAAAATTATTTTTTCGATATGGATTTTATGACAATTTTTTTCCATAATATTTACCTAATGAAAACTGGTTCTAAACTGTATTATTGAATTATGTCCGAAAATCAGTAACTGTTAATTTTTTTAAATAAATCAAATCGTTTTATTTTGCATTTTTTTTAATAACCACTCAAGTACTCTGAAAACTGACATCTAAGTATATGGAGACCGAGACACTTCCCTCATTAAAATTACGGCTGGAAGCGTGAAACAATGTTAATTTGATAATTATGCAAATTCTGCGAAATAATTCATTAGGATTTACGACGTCCACACAAAGCGAATTCGCTATGTCGAATTATAAGCAGATTCTAAATGAGAACTGTCAAAATTCAGAAATAGGTATTAAAATTTCGATGGGCCTAAGTTTAGTTTATTAGGTCGGTGGTGAGCTTTGAGTAATCAATATGAAGTGATGATTATTTAGTTGTTATTTTTAACAGTTAATTCAACGGAATAATTATAATTTAAGATAATATAGTTTTGTATGAATCAAACATAAGCACTTTGACAATAAAATGTTAATAATTGATAGTACATTATTATGTTATTTGTGTTATTAACTTACATAGCTGCCAGCTGTCTGTTTCCTTTCGTTTCGATTTCTTTGAACAAAAGTTTGGCATTCGGTCTTCATGAACCTAATGGTATTCATACCGAAGGGAACAAAGATATCAGTGCTAGCAAGAACTGGGACATACATTTTTTTTTTTTTTACTTATTTATTGTAATATAATGAAACTGATTCAGTAATGTTGTTAAGTTATTGCGTAAGGGGTCTGTTATAGTGCGTAGTTGCAAACGAGGGTTGAGGCTAAGGATACCTCTCGCCTAGAATGCAAGTACAGAAATAGAGAGAGTTTGTAGGCAGAGAGAACCTACAAACTGAAAAGAAATAGGTAAAACAGGAAAGAGACAGAAAAAGAGCATATAAAATAAAATGAAAGTTGCTTCTTGCGAGGTTGTTATCTGTAGCAAGTTTATACTTGTAATTTATAATTGTTTGTATTAACGACAAGTATAAACATTTTTACTATTGAGAATTTTACTGTTGTTACTTAATTAATTTAAAGGTAAATTGATAATTTATTTAATAGCTCTAGTTTGGTAACTATTGGTCGGAACCATAGTCAATTTTGTCCTCGATGCGGCGCTGCATAGCTCGGACTCTGGGGCAGGATTGTGTTAAGGCAGAGTGTTTACTATCTTGTGATAGCTTAAATTTTTTGTTGTGATATGTGCAATTATAGCAGGATGGAGATTCGCTTTTTTGTGGACAAGCCTCACCAGAGTGGAAGGAGTTACCGCAGTGGCTGCAGCGTCGTTCGTCTTTGCAATGGGATTCAGTGTGTCCGAAGCCAAGGCAGCCTCGACATTGTTTGAAGGGTGAAAAGTTTTCCAAAAAGACCCTTTGGAATTCTATCTTTACGCGATCTAGTAGCAGTCTCCATACTTGGGGGGAGACTGATAGAACTGCGTTATATAAATTGGGATTGCGGTTGTTTTGAGTAAACCGTAGGGATAAGTCGGCCTCGGTGAATTTATCAAGCTCTGCATTGCAGCGTAAAATGGTTGAAGTGAGTTCGTCTTTTTTTGTGTCCTTGTGGATACCTTTGATGATTACCATGGGTTTTATTTTATTTTCAACGAGGCGTTGTTGATCCTGTCCAGGGCGTTTTCCATGTTGGATATGTTATCGAATTCAATCTTAGTTTTGCCCTTGGATAGGTTCTTTACCTTGGCGACCGTATATTTGGTGGTTTTGGAGTTTATAATTTCCCTTAGAGCCTTAACTGTTTGCTCACGTGGGGAACCCTTAGCGTTGCATGTAACGATTAAGGCCGGGCGGAAGGTTCAATTTTGCGGTGTATTGAGGGACGCTTGGTTGTAGAAGCCATTTGCGCATAAGTTGGTTTACTTGTGTTGACTGTTGGGATTTGCGTGTTTGCCGGGACCGCTCTTCCAAGTTAGGTCCTAACAGTTTGCTGGACGATGGATTTTATGTCGTCAGTTGTGATGGAATTGCAGTATTGATGCTGGTTCGAACGTTGTTGTTGAGATTGGTTGAGGTCTGTGTTTGAATTTTTGAAGGTGCTTATGATGGTGTTCAGACCCTTTAGTACAAGATCAATGGACCTTAATTTGCTTTCTCTCGTGACACTGGGGGCGGTTTGTAATAAAAGTGGCACCTCAGCAAGCATTGAGTATATATCCTCGATGGTATTTTTAAGGTGACTATTTTTGTAGTCCGGAAACATCACCTCCAAAGGTTCGGCATAGGTGGGAGTAACAGATTTACTTTTTGGTTTTTTGGTGCTTCTGGGTTGGGAAATAGGAGTATTTGGTATAATTGGTGATGTTATCCGAGGTGTTTGTAGTGGTAAGGGGTCTTCAGGTATCGAAGGTTCCTGTGAAGATTCAATTTGGGGAGTTTGGTGTATAATGGAGTCGTCATAATGAAGACGTTCATAGTAAGAATTAGACGGGTTGAGTATTTCATCAAAATCATCGGATTCCGGGTCGCCAACAAGGTAACTTAAATCTGTATTGAGTCTAGAGGATGTCTCCCTATTAGTAGCGTCTTTTGATCGAAGAAACATGTTGGACATATTGCGTTTTACTGATTAGCTTAATTATAAATAAAATATGAAAATTATGAATTAAAATGAGGATTTTTAGAAAAACTATAATATTTACAGAAAAAAGTTATTAAAATAATATGTTTATAAGCCTAAAAACTAACTAAAATAATCTATTAAATGAGTAATTAACTTATACTTATGAACTAGGTTAAGTTTAAAACTTGTGAATTTTTTGAGCGAAAAAAGCGAAAATTTAATTGTCAATAAAAAATTTATTTATTGATGGAGTGATTCGGCGCAATAATATATTATAGTACTAAAGGAGTACTACAAAGTGGTTCAAACACTAAGTAAAAGTTAGAGATTAGCGAGATCTATAAAAATAAGCTTAAAAAAGTAATAATTAGATTAAATTTATAATTTTATATAAGTTAGAAACTGAGAAAAATTTTGGGTGAAAAACATGAAAATTGAAATGATGATAAAAAAGAAATCTATCGATGAATTTTGTTGTTGCAACAATATATTGTAGCTCTAATAGAGTACTACAATAGTGTTTAAGCAGAATTGAAAATCATACATAGGGATTAAGATTATCGGCAACAGTTGTTTCATTCCAGGTTCATTATATGTAACGCACAGGTGCGGCGAAGCCAAAGTGTTTACACAGGTTGAATCTCAAATGAAATTTCCGGTTTGCTGCCTTGCGTTGCTGTTATGACATCCCGTCGCCCGGTGCGTGATCTAAAAACAGTATATAATTATAAGAAATATGTAAAACGCCATTTGCTCTCGTATCAACTTACATCAAATTAATTTTTGGAGCGGAGCGAGCGAAGCTCCCATGGATCAGCTTCAATGGCGCAATGTCTGTTACGCCATAACTTCCCGAGTTCTTAACCGATTTTAATATTTTTTGTGTGGAATCGAATCAACAGGTTTAGAACCAGATTGTGACGGAGTCCGAATTTTGAAATTCGCAAATATTCTCATCGAAGCAAAAACATTTTTTATACGGTTCTAGCGTAGCGTTATGCTTAGCGACTGCATCGCCTAGTTTACTTGCTTTATGGTTTTCACGTCGCGTAGATGGTGACGGGGTGTCGGGGGTCGGGGTCGGGGTTCGAAATCGCTATTTTGGTTGCTTATCACGTTCCTATGGCGTAAAGACAAGACAGATACACTAAATGAAACATCACTGAGAAATGAATGTATTTTGACACATTCCCATATAAGAACAAACATTTTCTTTTATATTTGTAAACGTGGCAATTCATTTCGAGATTATAACGGGACATTGTCGAGTTGGCTTTGTATTGTACACGTGTAATGTCAATGCAGTGCTGCCACATGTCAGTTTAACAAAGCTGTACTGCTAATGTAAAAAATCTGTATAATATCTGTCGAAAGGAATCAAAGAAAATTTGTATGAATCTGTGCTGCTCGTGTAAAGAAATCTGTATAATATCTGTAGAAAGGAATCAAAGTAAAAGATTTTGACATATGTATGTAATTTTTGGTAAGAAGATGTAATAATAATAAACAATTAAAATTATAGAAATATTTATTTAGATTTATATATTATATGACTTTCTTAATGTTATCAAACATAGTTTTGTCAGGAGCGAAAGAGTAACAACATTCATTCTTATTGTTAATTAGCTGTTTGGTTAAAATTAATGCTTCGATAGTCTCAGTGTTCGAGATATTCCTTGTCTTGGTTTTAATAAAATTAATTGACGAAAATATTCTTTCTACAGCCGCCATAGAGTGTGGCAAACAAAGAAGGTTCTGAATAAATTCCTTTAATGTGGGGTATAGCAAAGTTCCGTCTGTATCCACGATGCTAAAAGCTACGGCCCAGAATTTCTCTAAAACTTCTTCGTTAAATTTTATAATATGTTCATTTAATCTCAAATGGCGCCATTTATTGTCCGATGCCTGCAATTTATTTTCCGATACTAATTGTGGAAACTTTTGTGATATGCGCAGAAGTGAGGAATGAGTGTTGCTCTGTTCAATTTTATATGGATTTAAAAAAGTTAAATCCCTTATAATGTCATTATTAAAAGTTATAACGACGTTTAATTTGTTTGGCTCCTTCTATAAAGAAATCAAGGCAGAGTAGCTGAAATATGTTTACGTCACTTAGGATGAAATTGGGATTCAATAAAACATTTATTCCTTTAATGCCTACATAGATATATATCTTTGATTGGTTTGTAGCGTCTAGGATTATGTATTTCGATTTTCGAAAGATCGGTTTGTTTCAGATATGCTGTGTCAATATAACAGTCAAACAAGCTTCGGAAGGTGTCGCAAACATTTTCGTGCAATATATGTACTTGACGTTTTTCAGTTTGCGCCATTTTATTAAGGTCATTAAAAAACCTAAAGCAAATTCTAAAAACTCGAGATCGGATTATTGAGCATTTTCAAGATGGCATCTGCTGAGTTAAGTCGATCGGTAAGAACGGCATCAGTGAATATTCCTCACTTGAGTGTGTTAGATTGATCTTTTTAAAATAGAGAAAGTATGGTTTTAAATTATTGACTAGTTGCAGAATAAAAAAGCATTTGTGGGTTCAACTAAATAACTGATCAAGCTTGAAGTTGAAATAAGATCAAAGTTAATATTAAATAAATTTATTTAATACTTCTAAATATTATTCCCATCATTAAGGTTAGCACAGTAATTAAGACATAATTATTGTAATTATACTTAACTTTATTTTTCCGCTTTGACAATTTTAAGACGGCCCATTCAAGCATCTCAATTCGGTTTTATACTGTGTTATATTAAAAATGGCGTCTTTCAAACAAAGTTATAGTTACTTTTTTACATAAAAAGTTGGTTAATTAGCATACTAAGTGAATTTTATCATTTCTTATTAAACAAATATTATTTATTGATCATAGACAACATGAAATAACCGCATCTTTAAAACAATACAAATGAACATTAAATGACCTTATATGCGCATTCGTTTCCTATTTACTGTTGAAACAAATAATTTGCAACAAATTATTATAGTGCTGTAAAATTGTTTTGAAATATTTAGGAACCATACATCAATAACAGTGATTAAGTAAATAGATTGGAAAAAGTCACCATGTGCGTAACAAGAAGTATCGAACAATGTCCAAATAAATAGCTGTCAATGTATTTACTATATTAGTTATCTAATTCTTAATAAGACTTGAATTACATTATTATTAAATAATAAATTCCTTTTGAAATACTAAACAATTCTTTACCAACAACTATTACAATGAAACATACTTCAAATACCTCAATAAATACATATAGTTAACTTCAGTTTGATTTAGAGTACTTAGAACAGTCAGACATTTAATGCATTGAATGAATATTTTTTTAGGTAATACCAATTTTATTGGAAAAATCATTCGTGAAAGTTTTATAAAAAAACAAATATTGGTAACACATTAATAAAAAAAAATTACAATATTATAGGATTATTTACCATACTAACAAGTGCATCGCATTGCTCCAAAATTCTAGCAACTGCAGCTCGTAAAGACAACTATCGAGTTTGGCAAGGGTGGAAAATCTTATGCGGTTTTACATTTACAAATTGTTGGAATTGCTTTAGCAGCTCTTTTCGCTTTGGGCTATTGCTTATGTAATTATAAACATGTATAACAAGCCGTTCAGGTTCTTTTGGCAGTGTCGCACAAGCGTAAGATGCGCAGAGATTGAATGAATGGCAAATGCATTTTACAGTGTATAGATAAGGGATGTCAGAGAGAGGCCGACTGCATATAGCGCTGGCGCCGTCTGCAGGGACCCCATCATATTATTTTTATAGAGGATACTATTGGTATTAAATAACTAAACAATATGATCATAAATATCTTTATCTACTCTAATACTATAATACAAAGATTCTAAAACTGAAAACAAAATGCTTATGACAAACATTACGTACAGGCCAAAAATAATAAAAAAAAAGTTTCATTACGATACAGGTCTTGTATGGACACTTGTAACATAATATAACTTTTTTATCATAACGATACACCTATACAACCTCCATCTGGACCAAGGAGGTTGAACCTCTACTTTAAAAAGGTTTCTATGAACGAGTCCGTGACGACGCAACACGCATGCGCAATCGATATTTGCACCTTGGCGCCAACATTTGACATCTAAAAATTTGTTGTTATATTCAGCGTTTTATTTGCAATATTGTTTTACGTATTATAGTATGAAAGTAGATAAAGTAGTGTATGACACTATACATAACTTGGTCTTATAACACGAGTGTGTTTTAAAAAAACGAGCCGTAGGCGAGTTTTTTTATAGTATCACACGAGTGTTATAAGAACCCTTATTATGCAACAGTATCATAAACTACTATTAAAGTGCTATTATCGAGTAGACTGATGAGGTGAAAGGCGATCTCAGAAAGTATCTAGGTATATAAAAAAAGTACAAATTTCAAAAATCTGTATAAATGTAGTATTAAATCTGTAATGAGGTTCAAAAATCGGTATAAATACAGATAAATCTGTAAATATGGCAGCACTGTGTCAACGTCAAAACTATGAAATTCAAGGAAATTCATGGATCCATAGAGTAATGTCTGTTTGTGTCATAGACGACACGCAGACGAATAATACACTATGGACCTTAACTCCGGTTTTTTTTTTTTAAATCTGATTTTTAGTATTTTGGGACTACTGTTTCACAAGTGTACATATTTTTGAATTTCTGGTAGATATTTATTCTGATGTCAGTGTTTCAGGGGTCAGCGCCAGAGATACGCTTCGCCCTAAAGCAAAGACAGGGAAAGAAAGAGAGGTTAGAAAGAATGAGGGACAGAATGACAGAAAAGAAAGAGAAATAAGAAGGAAATAGAACAGAAGGCAGCTTCAGGTGAAGCTAATATTATGCTTCTTTGGAAGTATGAGTTATTGTAAAACTTTCGACGTTCTTAAGTATAACTATTAAATTGCTGGAGATTTTGTTACTATTGAGAGAGAACCTATTTATTTGTGAAATATGGTGAATAAATTGTAATAGTAGTTTGACCAGAAGAGTTGAATAGAGAGAGCAGGCGTTCTTATATTTAGTTGTCGCAGCCATAATCGACTTTTGCCTCAATACGGCGCTGCATGGCTCGTACTCTGGGGCAGATTTGTGATAGGGGTGAGTGTTTTGTATCCTGTGAGAGTTTGTATTTGGTGTTATGTGCTACGCAATTATTACATATGGGAGATTCGTTTTTGTGGGGACAGTTCCCATCAGCGTGAGTGTTGCAGCCGCAGTGGTCGCAGCGCCTTTCACTCTTGCAATGGGCCTGAGTGTGGCCGAAGCCATGGCAGCCACGGCACTGTTTGAAGGTGGAGAAATTCTCAGCGTGGATCCTTTGGAATTCGATTCTCACACGGCCCATTTTTGTCAATATTCTCCAGATGTGAGGAGAGACTGACAAAACCGCGTTAAACAATTTGGGGTTACGGTTATGCGTAGTGAAACGGAGGTTAATGTCAGCTTCGTTAGAATTTTCCAGTTCTGGATTGTAGAGAAGGATAGAAGACACGAGATCGTCCTTGTTTATTTCTGAAGAGATACCCTTTATGATGACCATGGGCTTAAGTTTCTTTTCCACCGCCGCTGTCACCCCAAGAGAAGACGGGGCGTTGTTGAATCTTTGAAGGGCATCTTCCATGTTTGACCTATTGTCGAACTCGACTTTGGTCTTGCCCTTCGACAGATTCGTGACCTTGGCGACGGTGTACTTGGTTTCCCTAAAATTTATAATTTGTTTTAATGCGGCGACGGCCTGCTCACGAGGGGCGCCCTCATTGTTACAGGCTATAATTAAGGCAGGTCGAGGAGGGTCAGGTGTACGATGAGGTTGGGACCGTTTAGATGAAGCGGCAATTTGCGCGTAGGACGGCATAACCGTTGTGGGTTGTACGTGCGTCTGAACCGCCCTTCCTAATTCCGTCCTGACTGTTTGTTGGACTATTTTCTTGACCTCCTCGGTGATTAAATCAGGTTTAATACAGCAGTGATGTTGGGTTTGTAATTGGTTGTGAGTTGGGGTTTTAATGGGGCCAGAATTTAAGCCTTTAAATACTTCAAAGACTGATTCCATGCCCTTTATTACATTATTAATGGCTTTGGTGCGATTATCGCGAGTCAGACTAGGAGCACTTTGAAGACCTTAACTCCGGTTATACTTTTTAATTTTTCCATTCTTTTTTTTTGTTTGTGTAAATATATGTAAACTTTTATTTTTACGCAGTACTTCCTTCAGGCTTTGCCAGAATACCAGGGTACTGTGACGTGTCACAGTGTAATGGCATTATACTGAGGCAGGGTCCTGATTGGCCATCATAAATACATTTTTTTATTTTTTTAATATTATTATGATTTTCTCTGTTTCGTATTAAAAGATTTATTTGTGCTATAGGTCAATAAAATCTTTCTTTCTTTCGACGGCCCCGGTGTAGAGACGTTGTTTGAGTAATAATTATCTGATAGAAGTCGCGTGTGTACTATTCGTCTACTGAAACGAATTATGAACTAAGCATAAGTAAAATAATAATTTAAATTATACTCAATATAATTAAAGCAGATATAATTCACCAATTTAATTAAGTTTGCTTATGAAAATTTAATATTTGTACCGTAGTTAACTTATTTAAAATAAATAGATTATATAATCTGATGTTTCGACTCCCCGACTTGTCAAGTATATAAGATAATATATTGAGATTAAATGAAAAGAGTAAGAAATATATACGTAAATCAGTAGGTACAGACTAAATGTCGGCAATAATATTCGCTAATTTGAAAACCTGAGTCCAAAACATGACCTGTTATAGCGATACGCAACTACGCTTCGCGACGCTACTTCTAGCGAGCCAGTATTGAGATTCAGTTCTCAACCTGAGATGAATATTTAACACGATTCTCTAGTGTGATCAGGATTTATATTTTTGCTAATTCTCACCTTTCTGGTGGTGGCGAGTGAAAATGATGGTGCAAAAGTCTTCATCTTTATCTTTATTGTAAATGGAAAAGAATTAATGTTTTTTGGGTCCCTTAAGAACTAAATTGATGAAATTAGATTCGATTAGATTTGAATGAAATTTTGCACATAGGTATATCATATTTTGCCTTGAATATGGACTTTTATTTATTTAAATAGCGAGTTCCCTATAATTAATTTAGATATCGCAGACGCTAGACGTCGCAGAAGCTTTATTTTATAAAGTAATGAACCTTCTAATTTATTTCATTTTCTCTTAATTAAACTAAGTTTAAATAAATTAGGTTGAACTAAAAGAAACACAAGTTGTGCGATAGTAAATTTCCTCCAAAAGTGACAGATACTTATAATTATTATTTAATGAGATTTTCGCCCTAATAATAATAACAATAGAGAATCTACGACTGTTACATTTATATCTACCGATTAAGCAAATAAAAAAGTATTTTCTAAGAACAAAATATACTATCAACAAAAACTGTGTAACGTTACGCGATTACTCATCGTAACGTGATAGGTTAGTTTCCACTTTGATAGTTTGAAATACAATACAACTTTCCCATCACGTTGGTAGAACCCCATGGTACGGAGCTACGGCTCTCCCCCTGCGGTTAATGGGACTCTACAAATGAATGACGTCGTCAATAATACAATGCGCGTCCGCTTTTTGTGTTTTTGCAGCTAATTGCCCAACTTTCTTGTTAATATATTGTCTGCTTTTGATACCTCATTTATTATTACGTTTGGAAGGGAATTATTTTTCATTTCTTTTATGAATTAATGAAAATAGAATAAATTTCTTTTATTCGGGTTACGTGATTCTGAATCGAGAATCACGTAATATTATTAAGCATTGGATCAGTGGACCATGTATTCACGTGTATATTAACACAAGTGCGTGCAAGACAAAACTGTTCGTAAGCATTGGAGATCAAATGGAGTATGTATGGATATATGGATATTTTCAGTGCGACCTCTCGGTAGGGTCCTGGTCTCCGGGGGCGCGCTCGGGAGAACCTCATTACGTGTATCGCATCAACATTACTTTCTCCTACAATAAACACTAACGATAAAGAGAAAGGGTCCCGATTAATAAGATTAGAATAAAATGCTGAACTCATTTATGTTCACGAGTTAAACTGGATATGGTGGAATTATCAAAACTATTGACTTTTTTTGTTATCAACAAAGTTTTGAGTGAATTTATTTATTACGAAATTAGTTATGTAGATAGATATAATTTGGTTTTATTTTGTGAGGGATGATAAGTGATTCAGTTTACTAAATCGATGACCGTTGTTTAATTACAGTCGAGAGTGGACGGTCTTAGTAACAGATAGGTACTTATCTGTAACTAGTTCACTAATGGAATTTACTGGTTGAAACTTTGATAATGATTTTATTTGTTTATTATGTCTGATTTTTATGTACGATTTTTTTTATTCTTCCATAATACTTACATATTGAAAACTAACATCCCAGTTGTAAATGGTATTATTGGTTTTTGTTTGGAAAGCAGTCTTCATTGAATGGTACTTACAGTTATGGTAAATAAACCTATTTCTTTTTCAATGTGTGTATTTAGATTATATAGACTACGAGTGGTTGCCAGCGACTTTGTTTTTCTTATTAGACTTATGATTCTATCGCAATGAAGTGCATTATTATGTAAACGATGACCGCAGTTTAATTGCAGTAGAGAGTAGATGATCTAAGTAATAGCTAGGTATTTATCTGTTAACTAACAGCGAAGTTCACTAACGTATTTAATTAAACTCATCCGCAATAAATCAGTGTATTTTTGAAAAAGGGGGGCTGTTAATCGCATTGTGTCTTAGGTTCAGTATTATCCTTCCTGTGGTAAATTTGTGCTACTGTGTGAACTGACTGACCATGCATAATTTTCCGCCATATAGCTATATATATCTGGAATTAGTTGGAAGTGTTGAGTGTATTTAATGTATATTATTATTATCATTCCTTGTGATGACTACTTTAACGAACCTTATGGACAATTTAAGAAACTATCCAAGTTTTCGATTTACGTAGGTATGTGGTCTTATTTTGTGACGGAGTGATTCAGTGAACTAAATTAAACGATGACCGTAGTTTAATTACAGTTGAGAGTAGATGGTCTAAGTTACAGGTAGGTTAATCTATAAGTAGGTAGATATCTGTTAATTAACCGCGAAGTTCACTAATGGAATTGCCTGGTCGCGATGTTGACAAAGGTTTTATTTGTGTTTTAATTAAATTCATCCGCAATAAATCAGTGTCATTTGGGAAAAGGGGATGGTTAATCGCATTGTGCAGTAGTTTCAGTATTCGTGTGCGCTCCTTGTGGTAAATTAATTTTATGTATGCGCCACTGCGTAATCCGATTGACAATGTATAACTTTCTGTGATATATTCGTGCTTATGTAAATGTTTGTTAATAATAGTTAGTATTTTTATGTCTTTCTTATAAAACAATATATTTGGTAAGTCGGTATATAAATTCCATGTTCCTTGAAATTAAAGCGATTTAACTCAATTGCTTTAAGTTCAATTAGCTTGACTATAGAAGACTTGGTCAAGTGGTTGTCTGGGCTGGAATTTCTGCGTTCGAGTACCTACTCTATTGAAAACGATAACTTGGCCTGTATGCTTTCAACTCATACTTCAAAATATCTAATCCAATTAGATAGTAAAATATATTATAGGAAACCAGGATGATTCGATTTGTATCCTATTCAGATTTAACTATTTTCATAGTATTGATTCTCGAAAGTGTTTTTGTGTGACACTTCAAATCTTTTACGTTATGCGTCTCCTTCGGCTCAGCGGACTCGCTTGGAATAGTACAGAAATTCGTTTACAAGGTAAAAGCTTTCCATTTGCCGGGGAAAATGCCGTAAGTACGGCGGCGCGGCGCCTCATTCTCGTCCTCCATTTATCTTGACACGTGCTAACCTATGTATAGCAACTTACCGAAATCCCATAAACTTCTTGACGATGAATTATTATATAATACCATCTTGACGATGGTCAATATATGATCTCCTGATATATACTTTCTAAGACAACGTATTTTTTGATGACATATTTGATTAAGATTACTTATGTATTTATCTTTTACATTTTTTCATCATTTTATTGAAATAAAGAACCATTTGTCGGGAAATAGCGTCAGCTTTCTGGTAAATACAGTATTCTTTCTATGTTATAGCTAACAAAAAAGAATACCTACTTAAAACTAATTTCATATTTTATTACACGCTTATTTAACTTCATATTAAATCATATATTTTTTAACAAAACAACAAATATTAAATATTAGATTTTACATCAATTACATTAACCGTTAACATTATTATTTTCCTATAAAGTTATCATTTATTTTAAATTATATCTGTGGCCTAGTGCTAAAAGAGCCAAAGTACGTTTTTTGTATAAAATGAGATTGTAATGCCTAAGTACACTGCAGCCCTTTTGTCACATATATTTTTTACTAAACTGTATAAAAGCGCAGACTACATTGGCCTTTTTTAAATAGTTACTTTTGAAAGATTGTTGATAAAGTATGGCCTTTTTAGCACTAAAAATATCAAACTTTTTCAATAAACTGGCATTAGAATCTCATTTTATACAAAACGTAACGTAAGGCCAAAAACGTACTTTGGCCCTTTTAGCACTAGGCCACAGATTTGATTTTTAAGGCTCGTTAATTTTTTTTTTTCTTTTATTTATCATTATAAATGCTTAAACAATGAAACTTATTGACTATAACTAACACAAAGGAAACCACAAGGGTTTGTATATGTGTCAGGATTTTACGTCGAGATTCCCAACATTTTACAATCGCATTATTTACAACAATCAGGAGTGCTTGTGTGATAATAATTTTCTACAAACTATATCTATAATATAATATAATATCTATAATATATATATATAATATCTATAATATATATGTAGAATCAGAAGCATCCATATATATTACATTCCAATATCCAAAAAGTATTGTTTTAATTTATTCTTTATATTGTCAGGTGTTATACTTTTTATCAAATCGGGAGGTAGATCATTAATTAATCTTGGGACAATGTAACTGGCTGTTCTCTCGCCGTACGCGTTTGCGGCTCGCTCGACTATAAGCCTATTGTTAGTGTGGTGTCCTCGATTACTGTCAGGGTATCCATCAAATGAAAGCAGTCAGTAGTTTCACCAAGCAGCACACGCACGTCTGCACCGGCCGACGGTCGAGCAAGCAATGCCCCTCTGCCGCCGTAGGCCGTGCGTACGGGCGTGTGTCGCTTGCACTTTATTAATACGTCACACCTCTTCCTTTTTAACTGATTCGAATAATTTGAGACAATGAAAAATAATTTTTAGTTCTTACACTTCCGCGCACAATACACATCAGAATAAAACACTTTTTTACGGATTTTTGCGCATGTTTTATTTTATTTTATATTTAATCCTGACGTTTCGACTCCTTTACAGGAGTTGTGATCACAGGATGACTAAGATGATGGTTGTCATGTATTTTCGTCAGTAGAAAATACATGACAACATGTCAGATTAAATATAAAATAAAATAAAACATGCGCAAAAATCCGTAAAAAAGTGTTTTATTCTGAAATGAAAAATAATTAAAATACATTTATGTAATTAATATTCTTAAATAGTATATCTTGAATTGTTATTTAACTATAAAGTATTTTTTTTTAGTTATGTTTAAATACTTGCAACCAAATACTCTAATCTTACGAGTCCTCTATTTTCCTTTGAATACGCCACTCTCCTTTTACCTTTTTTTAGGTGTATCAGTTTTGTTTATATTAATTTATTTAGTTTTCGACGAATCATCATCTTACAATATTGTTCAATTACAAGCTATATAACTTAAAAAGCTAATAAAGGATTCACACGGAAAAAATAGTCTAGGTATTACTAAAGTGAGCTCACTCGGTGTGTGAACCCACAAACCCCTATTGTAGTATCTGAATGCCAACTACCCTATTAAGATAAATGATTGTGAATGCTAAAATGTCGTTTTATTCGGCTATCTCCTAATTAGGGAGTCACAAATTAATAAAACAATATATGTATATTTTTATATATATAGCCTCATGCAGTGCATATGCAGGAAATGACAATTTTGTTTTATTTAATATATATTCAATATATTGTTACGTCATCAACGAACAAAATACACGGTTCATTCATAACCTTCGGCAGGTCTATTATGTAAACTAAAAACAAGAGAGTCTTAGGCCCTCCCTTGTGGTGTTAAGGCATTATAATTTTTAATATCAAATAGAACTCTATAAACTTTTCTACTCATATGATTATAATATTCGATTTGGACTTATTGCTGTCTATCTTTTAAATAAGAGATAAACCATTTGTGAGCTGTATTTGGGATACAACCAGTTTATTAATATTTTATGTTGCACACAGTCATACGCCTTGTACATACATATGTAGCAATATTCGAATAGCATATTTTTAATGTCCAATTACTTATTATCTTTTGAATGTATTTGAGGAAACCTAATGTGTTGACTGACTGTAATTATTTAGGTCGCTCTTTTGGTTATTCTCATGTAATGGTAATCACTGTTGTTTTTTAATGAGTCAGGATAAACTTCTACTTGCAAAGATTGATTGACAGTGAAAGAGAAGGTAAGTTCGACCGCACATTCACAATCAAATGTGAGCGTAGTTCATCAAAACCGTCACTGCTATATTTTTATTTAGTTATTAAATTCTCACTACGATAACATTGTACACTACTGAGTCTACTACCAGTTCGGAAATTGGGAGGCCCTTCCGAGAAGAACTGGCGGAAGAAACTCGGGCAGGGGGACCGACCTCCATCTTACTGTTATTATTTGCAAAGAGAGCTAACTACATCATCAGGTCTTGCAATGTGTGTTTTTGTAGGTATTAATTTATTAATTATTGGATCCCAAGCAGGTGGAACGCTCCAACCTTCGTCTCTATTGAAATTTAGATGCTTCCTGATTTCAAAAGCCTCGCGTAGTGTCCTAGGAACAAGTCTTTGTTCTCTAGCGAGAATTTAAGGTTTATCGATACGAATATAGTCGTTTGGCCCCTCAAAATCATGCTCACACTCACACACTGCAGACCTATTATCGCGCCTATGTTTTATGTCAGCTACGTGTTCTATAATGCGCGTCCCTATACTTCTCTTTGTTTGTCCGAAGTATGGGAGAACACAGTCACAATCGATTTTGTAGACACCTGCTGCCTGGAGGGGATATTGCATTTGACCGGTCGTAAGAATTGGTTAATCTTCCTGGCTGGTTTAAAGTAAGTATTAATGGAAACCCGCTTCAGAATGTTCCCAATCTTGTCGGTGACCCCCTTCATGTAGGGAAGGACAGCAGGTTGACGTTCTACTGTGGCTGGTTGGTGCGGCTTCTGTGTCGTAGTTTTGGTACTCGCAACTTTTTATCTTGTAGTACTCGCTTGTCATGCTGAAGCTCAGCAGTCAGGTATTGTTAGGCACATATGCCGCGAGTTCTCTGAAACAAAGATTTCCCTACGGTAGCCAACTGTATAGTGTGGTGGTGAGAGTCACCATTTAAATATCTATCTGTATGAGTTGCCTTTTTATACACTGTATGACTAAGGGTTTGATTTAGATTGCTGCTGATTTGAACATTTAGGAAGGCTATTTTATTGTGACAACAATGCAATCTTGTACAGGTAAGCTTGTGAATAGAGATTGAACATCGAAGCTAACCATAGTTTCATCATCAGTGAGATGTAGGTGTTGTATCTCACTAACAAAATAATAGGTATGGCGCCTTACTTTGTTTCGATAACAGAAACTCGTCAAGCTTATTGCTTACTATTTTATAAACATCAAAAGTATCATCTCATAAAGAGAAGAGTAGCTCTTTTCTTGACTGTTGTATCTACCCCCGTTGTCAAAAGATATATTCCCAGGGTTGACATCCATTTGTCCCAGCGTAACCCCAGTGACATCGAATCGTCATCGCATTGCAATGGTTCTACGATGGCAGGCTGAACATTTTAGGCGACCCAGAACAATGTCTGTACGCCTTTATTTGGCGCCATTGAATATGGTGTGTCACATTTATACCTATGCATTATAACAAATTTAACGGTAACACGCCCAAGTTTCTTTTTAACGTGTTATCAGCAGCCTGTACTTGTAACTTGACTTCTATGCATACTGGTATTGTATTATTTATTGTTTGGTTTTGTGTTTTACAACAAGAGACCTATTTTACTATAATAAATGTCATCTAACACCATTAACTCCTTTTCCTTCTTGTACCTACTTCTTATAAATTCCAAAATTTGTATCGTGTATAAGTACACCTTGTATGTAATTTTTTCAATAAATTAACATATTTTTGGAGCCACATAAAAACAATATTTGGTAAAAGTTTCCTTTATTTTATATGTGTTTTCCTACTGGAAATTATTTTATTAATAATGATGTCTGATGCTAATAAATAAAATGTATTATATTATATTATAAATGTATATATAGACTTGTGTAACTCAGTTATATCCTGGAGCTATATGCCACTCCGAAAATGTATTTAATCATTCCGTTCAAAATTCTTAGCATATCTAGTATATCCAATCCAATCACATGGATCAATTCCAAATCATTTGGCCAAATACCGTCTGGCTAACTACATAACAGATATCGACAGCGAAAGCGTCGATCGAAAGACTTAGAGCGCCAAAAACGTTTTTTCGTTTTCTGTGTTTTCCGATGAACGGTAAAATTCTTAAAAACGCAATACTGCTGATGCTGCGTTCGCTCTGACTGAGGTGGCAAGCGTCATTATTAGCGAAACAAGCGCTGCATAAACTTTTGTTTCTATAAAACGGTAGCAAATTTGAAATGCTCCATGTGCTCTTATTTTGCGAAATCTTATTAGTCCGGATTTAATAAACAGATGCGGATATTGATAAATATATATACGTTAGTTGGATATATGGTATGATTTGATATGGTTTGAAAGAATTAAACTACTAGTCTGGATATATTTGGTGGATATAGATATACTAACTGGATCTATATCTTTTTTAGGAAGAATATAGGATAACTCAGATCTTTTTCCGGAGTCACCTTACGCATGTCCAGTCCCTTACCCCGTACGGTTAAGAGTGCAGGTCAGAAATAAATTAACCAGCGAATATTCATTTTATACCATTTCCAAATTACATACTTTGCCGATACCATTAAATCATCTAGATTGACTGTAGTTCGATAACTTTTAACTTGTATACAAGATTTTTTTACATATATGACGGCGAGGCCTCACGCCGGTCATCAGAATGCTCTTTATTATCCAAAAAGATTTGCAGCGATCTTCAAAATAATAACGCGTATGGATGTAGGATAGACTTCTTTATTATTCAAAACCACTTGCAGTCTAAAATCGCAAATGATGCACGAGATTTCAATGGATGAGAAACGTGGTGGTCCAACGAAAAGTAACGTTCCCGCTCGGTATAAGCTATGAAGTAAAAGTTATACCCTTATAGCGTGCCAACGGTCACTATAAACTAACCGTTTCACGCTCATTGCATGCTAACTAAACGTCTACACTTATAGCACGCTGACAGTCTGTGCTTCTCAAGTCATCTCAGAAACGTTTAGTGTTGTCAACTTGCAACGCCTCTTTAAGGTCACGCCATCTAGGATTTCACCCAGGTACTAACCTGACGTTTTCCATTTGATAAAATCGTACCTTGTAAACAAATCCTTACTGACAAACATTTTTTTAAGCTTAACCTCTAGAGTTTAATTTAATCTAATTGAATTAATCGAATGCTTCAACATATATAATATTACTAACCTAACCTATTATCCAATGAATACCAAATTCAGAAATAACATTACGTACGTATAATTCCGAAAATATTATTTGTTTATTTCAGTCATAAGTCTTTTTGTATGTCTTTTCATATCACTATAAAAGATGAGATAGTTATCGTAGGTTATTTTATATCTGAATGTCTTTACAACGATTTAATTCTAAATCGATGCCCCTTGGCAAAGTCACACCTTTGTGCACCTTGTTACCATTGTTACACCTTGGCAAAATCACACCTTTGTGCACCTTGTTACCATTGTTGCACCTTGGCAAAATCACACCTTTGTGCACCTTGTTACCATTGTTGCACCTTTGGCAAAATCACAACTTTGTGCACCTTGGCACTATTGTTGCACCTTGGCAATATATTATTGTACCCCTTGGTACATGTCTTTTCAAATTAATGTATTGTAGTATATCCACTTGTCTGTATAACCTTTATATAAGTTTTGACGTAATAACCATTGAAATTCAAATCGTTGTTTCAGGAGTATAAGAAACTACTTAAAAATCTATTTTTTTTTTAGTATCATAGTATGTTTTATTTAACCCGTGTAATGCAATGTAATATTTAACCCGTACAGGGTTGCTATAAACTGAATTAAAATCTCGATCGATTTAAATCGTAAGTAAGATTAAGTTTAGTGTGGGTAGGTAGCACAAGCCAGAATTATTAAAAGTAAGAACAAGACATTCATTACTAGATTAACATGGCGGAAATAACCGTGAAGGTAATAATAATCTCAACACATACATTATTCAATCGAGTGCTTATTTCAAGGTTATAAAGATTTTCTTTATAGCAAAATAGGATCAATTCATATATTTTCTTTTATAGTTATCAATAATTACACAAGTTTTTTAGAATTGCAATTAACACTGCAGTTATTCAAGTTGATATTTACATTGCTATAGTCAATGATTTTTCAACTCTTCTTAGAATCAAGTGGATAAACTATTTTACATTTTTTTTCTTAATACTTATGAGACAGCCTTTTTTGCAGATGGATTCGTTATCTCCTTCCTTTAATTTGATTTTCAGGAGACATATTTTTCTATATACCACTTACTTGAAGGCTCGTCGCCACGTGTGGTGTCCTCGATTACTGTCAGGGTATCCATCAAATGAAAGCAGTCAGTAGTTTCACCAAGCAGCACACGCACGTCTGCACCGGCCGACGGTCGAGCAAGCAATGCCCCTCTGCCGCCGTAGTCCGTGCGTACGGGCGTGTGTCGCTTGCACTTTATTAATACGTCACAGTTAGCAATGGCGCGCGTGTATACGGAGTGCTCTTTTTGCCTTACGATGTTACTATTAAAGAAATATTTATTTAGAATAGTGAATTTTATACAAGAATGTATTGGCAATACTCCACAATGTCTGAAAAGGCCCATTTCGTTGTTTTGGTATTTGGCCTTAATTTTTGGTGTAACTATATTCTTTAAAATTTTTAATTGTAATTTATATATTTGTTGTATATAACTATTATATGTTCGTCCGTAGCAACAAAGTCCATATTGGATATAAGACTCTGCCAAGGCGTTGTACAGCATGAGCTTTACTTTAAAAGGTATGCGTCTATTAAGTATTACAATATTTGCCAGAAATTGACGCAATTTATTGCAGACATGTTCAATGTGTAAATTCCAGTGAAATCTACTTTCGATATTTAAGCCTAGGTATAATTGAGACTCGACATTTTTTATTAGTGTGCATCCGTATGTATTAGAATGTTTATTATGTAGGCATATGTGATTGTGAGCTATTATTTCAATAGACCGATCAAACTGGATATAAGGTGATTTAATGTGTAGTAGATTTGTTTTTTCTGGGTTCAGTACTAATCCTGCGTCGTGACACCATTTTGCAAGTGAGTCGAAGTCACGTTGTAGTAAATCACGAGCCTTATAAGGGTCCTTATCGACAGCCTTCGTGTGTGTTAACGCGTTCACTCTCTTCAATCAAGTTCTCGTCATTCGCTCTCGTCATTGCTTCATTCTGCCATTCACTTCAGTACAAGCAACATCTTGTATTGCATATTTTAAATTTTATACTAATCAAGTGCTAATAAATTGTTATATTCTTGTAGACTGGAGTATACTTGCGAACCTGCGTCAACATTTTCGAGCCGGATCATACTTTGCAAGAACCATCTTCAGAGGATGATAACCAAGGTCAACTTCAGATGTGCAAGAATACCTATCAAAATCAATCAGGCGTGTTGGCGTGAATAATTCAAATCCAGTATCAAAATCAAGAAGGAGGATCATCAGCAGTGCAGGAAACTATATTCACATCAAAATTATTTAATCGAGTGAGTCCGTTCCAATAACGATTCCCAAATTTTCCTATCACCTTTAATAATTTTTTTATTAGTTACCCACATATTTTTAAATTATTGCTTAATTTAACTACAGTTTTCATTGATTTAAATCTAAATATTATTAATTTTCTGTGTAAATTAAATAACCTTCAAAAGATCTTAATATTTACGAAATCCATTTCGTTTTTATTTTTTCTTGTCTACCCACTTGTGAGGCAGGGACTGAAAGCGGTTACGGTATAAGGTTAAGGTACTGGTATAAAATATATGTACCTTAATAAAATAAAGGTAAGGGTATACCGTTATTTAACCTTTATGCGATATCGGTACCGAAAAACAGCACCAACCGTTGCGGGACGTGGGGTGAGGGGTGCGGCACCGGCAAGGGTGGCGATTCACGAGCGTGCGCGCCGGCGAACCTGTTTTTGTCGCGTGTCGTCGGTCGCTAGTTAGTAAACAAACAAACTGTGACCGGCCATTCTTCAATAACAGGTGTCAGTGAATTTTATAGGAAACAATAATTCCAATGGAACGGACACGGAAAAACGCAGTCTATGCCTTTTCTCATTTTCAAAGGAAAATAATTCTTCTACCTGCCAAGTGGCTGGATGCTCGGCCGTTGTAAAATTAAGTTCGTTGTTATCTGATTATTTTATACATTTTATAATGCTGTAGGTACTTAGGTTTTAATAACCTAAGTAAGATATTGTTTTGGATGCCTTTAAAAATTATTTTGTTTAATAGATTGGTACCCACCTCTCTATTGTGTTTTTCTTCAAAGGTTTGACGATAGAAAGACTTAGGTATGTGTATATTTTTAATGGAAACAAATAAAAAAAAAAAAAATAAAAAAAAAAAAAAACGAATGCGTAAAATTTAAATCATAATAAATAAAATAAGTTTCGTTACCTATGAAGCTAATTTTATCGCCAAATGTGTTAAAAACATAAAATTACCTATAATACACGTTAAGTCATAACACAATTTTATTAAAAATAATGAGTTGTTAAAGAAATATCTACTTAAGCCGAATTCGATGCAGAATTAATGTAAACATATCACTGTGAAACTGTTATTAAAAATAAATTTATCATTGTCTCGCGTAGTTAACTGAAAGTAGTGGACAAATACTGATGTTTCATCATATCAAAATTATTTTAGTTTTTTTATATTTATAAAATAATTAGTTTATTTTAGGTAAATGCATAAAAAAATCTTAAGTGCTTGGCCAGACTGCAAATGCGGGCGCGGGGCTTTCATACCTTTATATATTGTCGTTTAAGTACCACTACCGAAATATACCTTTTTCTGTTTATACACAAAAATTACGATAACGAAATAAATTTGGATATCGAAATAAAGCGGTAACCGGTTTTTTTCGGTATGACGTCATACCTCAATTTAAAGATACCGTAATTTTCGGGTTATTCAGTCCCTGTTGTGAGGTACAAATTCTACAATTCATTTAAAATTATATATATTTCTATAGATAAAATATACTTAATAAATTACATAAATATTTTATCTCCTCATCAATAAATAAAAAATATAGGAATAATCATACGACATTAACAAAATTTTCAGTTTTCACGCATCGTTGGAGTGATATCCGAGTCGTGACTCATACGTATGGAATTGCTTACCTGACTTCTCTGCTTCGCAAAATTTAAGTATAATCGTTTCATTGACAATTTTCAACCGCTCATTTCTGCTAATCTTTTTATATTTAGATAATAAATTTAGATATTTAGATAAATAACTTGCATATACCTAAGTTTATAAAATATATTTAAAATAAATTTACATCTTTTTTTAAATTTAAACATTATGGATCTAAAAACTTTAAAACGAACTAGAGCTTCTTTTAAATCTAAACTTACAATATTTAAATCATATTTAGATACTTTGCTTCCGAGTAACAGTATTAACAATGTACAAAGTCATGAATTAAATTTAAGATTGTCAAAAATACAGGAGCTCTACACAGAATTTGATTCGACACAATTAGAAATAGAAAATTTAACTGAAATTCCAGGTGAGGAGTACAAGGAACGGGAGGCTTTCGAGACGAGTTATTTTAGCGTCGTGGCTGCTGCGCAAGACTTGCTCAGCAGGCACGGTGCGGGCGCTGCTTCTGCGGCGCAAGACAACCGATCAGGGTCAGGTTCTTGTTGCACTGCACCTACAGGTGGGCCAAGCATTAAATTACCTACCATCCATTTACCTACCTTCTCTGGACGCTATCAGGACTGGGTAGAATACCATGACACTTATAAATCACTTATTCATTCAAATGATTCTATACCTAAAATACACAAATTCCATTATTTACGCAGTTCTCTCAAGGACAGCGCATCACTTATCATCAAATCTTTAGAATTTTCTGAAAATAATTACGACGTTGCATGGGACTTACTGTGCGAGTGCTATCACAATAATAGGCTTTTAGTTAATAATCACATTAATGCATTATTTAACGTTCATGCAATAATTCACGAATCTTCAAAGGCCTTAAGAAACTTAATAGATTCTGTCAATAAAAATCTAAGGGCATTGAAAACATTAGAATTACCCACCGAACATTGGGATGTTTTAATAATCCACATGGTTTCAAGCAAATTAGATCCATCTACTCTTCGTGACTGGGAGTCAGAGCGAAGTGAGATATCTAAAATTCCCACTTTATTAGAATTCAATAACTTTCTACGAAATCGTGCTGACTTGTTGGAAACTATGGAGGAATCGCAGTCGCAACCAAAATCACGTAGGCAAAGCGATACAACTCACAACCGCCCAAAGTCATTTACTGTTAGTCATACATCAAACCATTCTCCGTTTAAGTGTCCGGTATGCAAAGGCAGTCATGCAATTTATCACTGTTTAAAATTCAAAGCATTATCAATCGAAGCTAGAATACAAAAAATTAAGCAATTAAACCTATGCGCAAATTGCTTACGATCAGGACATGATGAATCAAAATGCAGATTAAGCTCTTGTAAGCTTTGCACAAAAAGACACAATACTATGCTTCATCAGTCTCCTGCTACACAAGCTCAGTCAAGCTCAAGTGCTGGCTGCGTAGTTTTACCAACCATTCAGACTGAAAACCAACAACCAACATCAATCATTAATCAATCATCTAATGCAATCACTTTGTCTGCCACTCATCATAGTCAAGTCTTGTTATCGACAGTAATAATAAATATATTCGATAACAACGGTGAAAAACACAAAATACGTGCCCTGTTGGACAACGGCAGCACTTCAAGTTTCATTACAGAATCTGTTCTCACAACATTAGGAATACCCAGTTATTCCACCTCTATTTCAGTCAAAGGACTGAACAAACAGTCCTCCAAAATCACAAAACGATGTGATGTAACCATAGCATCACTAACTAGCAATTTCACCACTGAAGTCAATTGTTTCGTGGTACCCCAAATCACACAGTTGATACCTGCCACTAAAATACACTGTGAATCATTCTCGATTCCCCCATATGTCCACCTCGCAGATCCCACATTCGATACACCATCTGAGGTACACATGTTGCTTGGTGCAGATATATTTTCGAACATATCTGCACTTTTTAAACAATCAACAAATCAGCCTGGGCAAGAACAAACCAACTGTAGTTGAAACAACACTAGGGTGGCTTGTATCTGGGTCTATACACATTCCAAACACAAAACGTAAACCCACAATGCAGTCCTATACAGTCCATTGCCACTTCAATCATGAAATCGAAGAGAAACTCAATCGATTTTTCGAATCGGAATCTTGTCCACTTACTCAACAATCCCACAATAAGGGTGAGAGTACATGTAAGCAAATTTTCTTACAAACCACTAAACGACACCCAGATGGCAAATTCATAGTTGAGATTCCTCTTAAGCTATCTCTAGAGCACTGAGGAGACTCCAAACAGCAGGCTCTCCTGAGATTGCAGGCATTAGAACGGAAGTTTAAGCGACAGCCAGATTTTAAACAAAAATACATTCAATTCATGGAAGAGTATATAGCATTAGGTCACATGTCTGAAAATATAAATCCACAATACGATTCATTTTCATACTTTTTGTCACATCATGGCATTCTACGTGAAGATAGTCTCACTACAAAGTTGAGAACAGTCTTCGACGGCTCAGCTGTCACAAGTTCAGGCTTATCATTCAATAATATTCAACATGCGGGTCCTACAATTCAAGACGATCTTTTTAGCATACTTCTCCGGTTTCGACAGTATAAATTTGTTATTACAGCAGACATAGAAAAAATGTATAGAAATATTTACATAACTGAAAATCAACGATGCTTACAACAAATTTTCTGGCGATCAGATACAACACAACCAATTCAACAATACAAATTAAACACTGTTACATACGGAACAGCATCAGCACCGTACTTGGCAACTCGATGCTTGATGCAATTAGGTCTCGAGAGCACAGATGTCAACCTACGTGAATCCATACTGCACGATATGTACGTAGATGACTTTATACACGGAAATGATGATGAACAAACCTTGATTAACGCATGTAAAGGCGTCATACACACATTAGAAGGCGCTCACTTTCATCTACGGAAGTGGAGGTCAAATACACCATCAATTCTACGCTCTATAATTAGGGAACCAAATAATGAAAACCTTTTAATACTAAACAAAGATGAGTATTCTAAAACATTAGGCCTACTTTGGGCATGTAAACAAGATACACTATTTTTTGCATTCACAAACAAAGATATAACTAAATTTAAACCCAATAAACGAATTGTTTTATCCACCATCGCACAAGTATTCGACCCATTAGGGCTCATAAATCCATGCATGTTACAAGCTAAGCTTATATTACAATCACTATGGGCAAAACATATAACTTGGGACAGTCAATTACCGAGCGATATAGAGTCTCAATGGCACAATTTTATAAAAAACTTACTTGATTTAACACAAATTCATATTCCACGACGAGTTCTGTGTGATAATTATATTACAGTTGAGCTGCATGCATTTAGTGATGCTTCCATAAAGGCATATTCAGCATGTGTATACATACGTTCGGTGTCCAGTACCAAAGTCGAAGTCCATCTGCTTCTTGCCAAGAGTAAGGTGGCTCCACTAAAACATAAGTTCACAATGCCGAAACTCGAACTTTGTGGAGCTCTTTTAGCTACACAGCTCACCAAAAGGGTGACTAGTTCACTCCGACTACCAATAAAGTCTAGTCACTATTGGTGTGACTCGACAATTGTATTAGGCTGGATAAAAAGCTGTAAACAAAACTTAAAACTATATGTTCAAAATCGAATAAATGAAATAAATAAATTAACTAGTCCAGATTCGTGGCATTATGTACCTACCAATATAAACCCAGCTGACATTGGTTCGCGTGGACTCAATGCTTCACAACTTAAGTTGTCATCGCTGTGGTGGGAAGGCCCACAGTTCCTTCATGATGCAAACATACAGTTACCTATACAACCACAAAATATCAATATAAAAAACTTACCTGAAATAAAACATCAATGTAATTTTACCACAGAAGACCTACACAAAAATAATTTTATATACACTTATTCTTATTTTATTAAATTACAGCGCATAACAGCTACAATAAAAAGATTTATTTACAAATGTAAAAATCCAAACAATTAAATTATAGGCCCATTAACAACTAACGAACTTAATAGTGCATTACTTTATGTAAACAAGTTCAAATAGATATGTATTACAAACAATATTCATATTTACAACAAAATCGTCCGCTGCCATCAAAGGATAAATTACTTCAGCTAAATCCATTCATAGATAGTGCAGATGTAATGCGCGTTGGAGGCAGATTAGTTAATACACACTACCATTATAATACAAGGCATCCTATACTATTACATGCATCACACCATATCACACAAATATTAGTTGCATATTATCACAAAATGTTACTTCACGCAGGTCCTCAGCTGTTACTGTCCACTCTGCGTCACAAATTCTGGATTATAAACGGACGTAATCTTTGTAGAAAAACAACACGCAATTGCATAACGTGTCTCCGATTTTCTGGTAAAACCTATCAGCCTATCATGGGCAACCTTCCACTAGAAAGATTACATTCTGACTATCCATTCTCTAATACAGCTGTTGATTACGCGGGGCCAGTCATGATAGCAACTAGAAAGGGTCGTGGCTGTCAGCTACGTAAGTCATACATAGCTATATTTGTATGTTTGGCAGTGCGCGCGGTGCATATAGAACTTGTCACTGATTTAACATCACAAGGCTTTATCGCCGCTTTAAGTAGATTTATTGCCCGCAGAGGTAAGCCAATAACTATAATATCTGATAACGGTTAAAATTTTGTCGGAGCTTCTAATGAATTAAATACTTTTTTAAAACAAAGTGCTAACGATATCAATATGTACTCAGTAGAAAAGGAAATTAATTTTAAATTCTGTCCAGTATACAGTCCTCACTTCAACGGCTTAGCAGAGAGTTCAGTCAAGTCAGTAAAATATCATTTAAAACGCGTATTAGGAATGGCTAATCTCGATTATGAGAAGATGAATACTATTTTAATCCAAATTGAATCTATTCTGAATTCTAGACCGCTCACTCCACTCTCCTCTGATCCTTCCGATTTGTCTCCACTTACACCAGCCCATTTCCTAATCGGACGACCACTCACCATGCTGCCTGGACCACCAGTAGAAGATGTTCCTCTCAGTTCACTCTCAAGATATAAGAGAGTTGAAGCACTAAATTTACACTTTTGGAAACGCTACTACAAAGAATACATATCTCAAATGCAAATACGCAGCAAGTGGCGCACAAACAAAGGGCAGCCTCAAATAGGAGAAATAGTTCTCATAAAGGATGACCGCCTTCCACCAAATCGATGGCTTCTTGGTCGCATCAAGCAGGTCTACCCGGGTCACGACGGTATCAGCTGAGTAGCAGACGTAATCACCACAACAGGAACCCTGAGGAGGGCCTACAACAGGCTTTGTCCTTTCCCATTGGACCAGGAGTCACCAGCTCCAAGGGGGGCAGCTTGTTAACGCGTTCACTCCCTTCAATCAAGTTCTCGTCATTCGCTCTCGTCATTGCTTCATTCTGCCATTCACTTCAGTACAAGCAACATCTTGTATTGCATATTTTAAATTTTATACTAATCAAGTGCTAATAAATTGTTATATTCTTGTACACTGGAGTATACTTGCGAACCTGCGTCAACAACAAGGCAAGTGTCGTCTGCGAATTGGTAGCAAGTTGTATATTTAACACATCTGCTCATATCATTTACATATGATAAAAAGTGCAATGGTCCCAGCACTGACCCCTGGGCTGTGCCTTCCGTGGACGCGATCGGGCTACTAGAGTCGTAAATAAAATATTTTTTAAGAAGTGAGAAATAAAACAAAAATTTAAAGAAATGCTTAAATGCAGATACATAGGTAGAAAATACAGTTGACGTAAATGATTACACAACTACTTATTTACTCGCTGTAATTTGACGTTTTCTCAGTTTAGTTAATGGTTTTATCTTTATTGATCTTAACATGACTATTGCGTACCGTAAAGCATCAATTTTATTTCTTAATAATATATAACATATAAAGGTTCCTACATAACGTAGGCTTTTACCTCATCTACATTAGTAAAATTGATTAATTTTTCATTATTATTGGTTAAATCAGATATAAGTTGGCCTTTCATTTGAATTTTGATTTCAACATTTTGATTACTTTAATAAATGTCATTCGATAAATTTATTTCCTTGGTGATATTAATGACCTATTTCTGTAAATATATGACCAATGAATAATTAATTATCTTGAGAAAAATTAAGACCGTCAATCTCGGTTATGATTTAAATTAATTAATATAATCTACCTAAGTAATGTGGGCTAAATTAATCTACCTATATTATGGAATAGGAATAAAATCATAAATTCAAATAAAAAAACCGTTTGGTGCAACGGTAGCGATCCTGCCTTTCGCACCGATGGTCCTGGGTTCGAATCCCGGAAGGGGCAGATGCTTGTATGATGAATACAAGCATTTGTGCCTGAGTCCTGGGTATTTATATATAGTTATATAAATATTATTTATTTATATATGATATATGTATGTCTAGTATTCATAACACAAGCCTTATAGTGCTTACTTTGGGCTAGGATAATTGATGTGAATGTAAGAAATATTATTATATTATATTATTAATCTATTGAAATTAATATTATTGAATTTCCGAGAACTTATAACCCGTCCATTTTCAAAGCCAGGGGGAATAAGAAGCTTCTGAGTTCTGGGTTGGCTCGTTCTATCGTGGACTCTGTGTTGGCCCCGGGCTTGATTTTGATCAAGAGCGAAATCCGAGCGAAAAGAATTGGTACCAGTGATTCATAAAACGATTATTTTAAAAAAATCTACAGACAGAACCTACAGATTTATAGTACGAGTAGTATACCCACGTACAGTAGTACGACCGACGGCAGGCGACCCCTAGCGCACTGACTCTTGGGTCTTTACCCCCGTTGATGGGTTCTGGAGGGCTTCTTCCTATTTCCCCATTAGATCCACCTCCGCCTACTACCTTATCCTTGCAATCTCCTGAGAGGCAGGCCGCTCTCCTCTCTCTCGCCGCCTTGCGCGACAAGTACATCTCTCTGAGGTCTCGGGCTTGAAGTTCACAGGGGGGCGTGCATGCCAGGCGACATGCCGCCTCCCAGGATACGGCTCGATAGCTCCGTATTACCCTGATACTGATCACCCTCTGCGCCCTCCTCAGACCCTCCGGTTTTTTTATTATCAGCACCTCACAGAGGCATCGTAGAGAGCCATGAATTTTATGACCCCTGCAAATAACCTTCGGCAAGAGTCTGCCCAGTGCTCCAGTCGCTCTCTCCCAAATTCTGGATGCAGCGGCGTAGTGTGGATGTCGGCCGACCGGGGCGAAGGACAATTTTGCTGCCCTCTTATTTAGGTATTTTAATTTAATGTATACTATACATTACATAAGTACATTAATTAGAGGACAGGAATAGGTTACAATTTATTCATAGATGAGTTCGATCAGATGATTTGCCTTTGTATAAATTATATACAAAGGTCAAGTCAATGACTATTTAATAGATCCCGATGCATGAAAGTATAAGAAGTTTAAATTGTACCTATATGTGAACAATACGTTAATGCCTAACCAATGACTATATAATGGATCACCATGCATAGAAGTAAGAGTCATGTAATAATCAGGAAGTAATACATATGGACCGAAGAATAACACTTATCATAACAGGCCGTGTTGTTTGTTAACTTTAAAAACTATTTATTACTGACAGTTGGCCTATGTTAAGGTCTCTTAAAATATCTCTTAGGTGATGGCGTGTTAGGAGGGTCGTAACGTTCTTAAATATATGGTTTTTAAAAGTAATGGCTGGTTCATGCGTCATGTTTATGAACGGGTGCTACCTTGAGAGATGACCTGCTTTAAACTATTAGTATTATCGATTAGTTAAAATGGTACATATTTATGTTTACTTTATCCTTTTGATAGCATAGCAATGTTTGAGTGTATTTATTTAAAACACATAGAAAGTTTTAAAGACAGAAGCCTTAAATGTTATATTATGTAATTACTACTGCTACTTTTTTAGTATTAACTGAAATGGGATTATTGATTAACGGGATCATCGTCACGGGAAAACTTTTCATGACGATGATGCATGCAACTGTGCCGGAAAAATTAAATACATTGTAATAATTCTATTTCAATAAAAACTAATATGAGTGACCATAACACTTAAAAACAATATATTGTTATTATTGTTATGATGGAAAAATATTAGTTTCGTGAATTATGTGTACTGACGATGTAAATGTTGTTACTTCTATTAAAGCTGACGCTATTTATTTTTTTTACGCCTGTTGTTCGTATCAGTTATAAAGATGTCCTAAATAGGTGGTAAGTCAAAAATATCGGATTTTTTACAGAAGTTATTTAAATTACTTAACTAGCAATAGTGCAAAACTAACGATAATTCTTAATTTTTCGTTGGTTAGTAGTTATATGTTACCAGGTGATGATGATTATAATTGAGAAAGTTAAATTAACAGAGCCAATTTATCAAAACCCAGATAACACTTATTTCTTAAGTATTGTAACATAGTGTCAAATTCACATATCTTGTTATTGCCCTTATGTTACTCGTAATCGACTGAGTAATACATTATTTGACTGATAAAACTATATCAAAGTTTGAAATATTAGACGGTGCTTACTAGTACCTATGACATTGGTCTACTTTTTATTAAATCGTTTTGTGAACTATACCCAATACCATACAACAGAAATTTAACAACGTTGGAAATAAATATTCATTTTATTTAAGCGTTAGAGACTACGAAGGAAAACCAGATGATTACAACGCATCCATAACGACAACGAAATAAGCAGGACGCAGTAAATCTACCGCCTTTCCTTAACGGCAGAGGCTTTGATTGGTCGCTTCCTTCCAAGTGGCACTTGCGTCGGTATGTACCGATAACTGCCTTATTGCGCCGTTATTCCGAGAATCTTTAGAGCATTTCTAAAAGTGGGTTAGTTAACCTTTATACGATATAAAGATCTCATGGATTTTGTTTTGTCTATTTTCAATCCCGCTGAAACGATTGTTTGTAATTCAGTAAAAAATAGAGTGAATCGCGATCGATTAAAAATTCTGCAGAAGTCCCAAGTAATTGTTAAATCAAGAATCTTTTGATAATTTTCCCGTGTAACATTTTTATGGCTAGACTAGGTTCTACTTAATACTTGGAAGGGGCCCAAGGGCCAACTGTCCGTCAGGGTCAATGGTGGTGCGTGATAGCACGGTCCCTCCAGATCCTGACCAGGTTGAGGTGCGCCCAAAAAGGTGCTAATAAATATTTGTTGTAACCGGACAAAAAAAATCAGAAACATCTGAAATATTATGAATTCCGACTGCTTTTTTAAAGTTAAAGAGGCATCAAAGCCTTTCCAGTCGAAATTTTAGCAGCTATTTACGCAGAAATATTTTTTTCATAGCATGCCTTGTTTGCAGTCTGTGAGAATGTTTCATCACCTAAGCGCAAAAGGTTGCAAGTAAGTTGCTTTCTCGACGAATATTTATTATACGGTGGCACGAAGGTGTAATTACACATTGTGTGAGCAAGTTGGAACGAAAACCCACCAACATTATTAAGCACTTCGTCTCGCCTTTGAAAATTGTCTCTACACCTTCCAATTATTGCTAAGTAACGTTGAAACCTCTAACAAAGGATTTATTATATTTTTTTTCCTTTTAAAAATATTGCATCCCTCAATTATGATAATGTTATTGAATTGACAACGTCTAGTAGGTTATGAAACAGGTATTTTACGCAAAGATAATGGTTACATAAGGGCTGAACGCATTCGATTGTAGGTGAGGGTATTTGTCGGGACGATAGGCGCAGGGCGGGCACGGGTCGCGGAGCGCGGGGTGGCGGGTGCGAGGAGACAATCTCTACGATGGCTCATTCACTGCTGCAACGAGCCGAGCAGAGAATTGAATTGGAAGCAAATGTGCCGTACGAAGACTGCCGTCGAATATAAACTGAACCACTCCCAAGTAAGCCTGAAAATTCGGATTAAATTACGAGGGAAATAATAAAGCCTACAGAATAAAGTTTGAATATGGTGACTGATTTTTAAGCTCACTCTTTTGAAATACGTAAACTATTCCTCGGATAATCACTGTGTAACTATAGGAAAGAGGAGTCACAAAGCATGTAATCGACAGGTAATGTAATGTAATGAGAGAAGAGTGACACAGTGAGGTTGTCATTCCGACTCGTATCTCGTGCTGACTCAGAACCATCTTGTTTTATAATTCTGTCCTGCCTTCTTGTTTTCTTAATTGTGGATTAGACACACTTTGGTCGATCGTTTGGTGCAACAGTAGCGATTCTGCCTTTTGCACCGACGGTCCTCGGTTCGAGTACCGGAAGGGACTGATGTTTGTGTGGTAAACAATAGCATTTGTACCTGAGTCATTGGTATATTAAATATGAATATATCATATCTATGTATCATATTTGCACGCCTATCTGTTACTCTAGTACCCATAATACAAGTTTTACAGTGCTTACTTTGGGCTAGGTTAATTGATGTTAATGTAAGAAATATTATTATTATTTGTTAAAAAGGAAGGTGTAGTAAAAATCATAATTTATCTACGTTAATGTTTTATTAATTGCTGTAGAGTAGGTAGTGCTGCAATCACGTTCAATAAACTACAAACATTAATAACACCAATCCACTAATTGTTGTTTCACAAACCAAATTTAGTAATAATAATCTGTGATACCAATAATGGTAACAAACAATAATGTTTGCGTTCAGTGCCGAATTTATAGATAGTGTCCGATTTGCGGGGCGTAAATGTTGTTTATGGGAATACATCTAGGCGGGCGGGGCGGTCCAGTCTGGCGGGCCGGTGCGTGTGAGTAGAGGAAACCTTTGCGGGTCTTCTCATTTCCGTGCGTGCGTTTGCGGCGCGCCTCCATTTCCCTTCGCAGATGTCGTTTGAGAATGTGGATTCCTTGCCAAGCTTCTTGTCACAGAAATTGTGTTAGCAAATTGACTTGTAAATATTTAAGTGACTGCCTTCTCTATTGTCTATATTTCGATCACCTACATAATGTACATGGTGACAATAACTGGGTCATACTTTTTATTTAACAAATCATTCTTTACATCGTCGCTACTTTCATCAGGAATCTGCCGATTATTCAAGTAAGCCCAAAGGAGAAACACGAATGATAATTAAGTTAATGCACATAAGTTATTGAAATATATTCTTTTATTAGTTAACAAAAGCGGTCTTCCAAAACCTTTAAACATTTTATTAGTAGATTCAATATTGCATATTTGCGTCCGTTTATGTCAAGGTAAAAACCATGTATTTATTCATGATATATACTTCACTAGTTTTAACAAAGGCAACATCATTATCACCAGTCTAGTTATGATCCTATGTTGGGGCATACATTTTCTTTATGGGTGAAAAGCATCATAGGCTGAATAAAATATTATTAAATAGACCAAAAAGTTTAGATTACGGTTAAAATAATGGATGTACATACTGTAATACTGTATGTGACATGTGATGGTAAATATAAAAATTCTAATTTCCCATAAAACTATCTTTGCACTTATAAATTGATGTTAGCAAAGGAGAAAGGCAGAAGCCTTAAAGTTTTCATAACAATATACAACATAAAGGTATTTCATAAAGTGTTACGATTACGTTACAATTTTAATGCTCTAATACAGTCTAACAAAAGTATAATTAAAACCTAACTTCAAAACAGCTTAACGTTAACGCGATAGTTAGGCAATTTGGTTCCTGGCTTCATGACTTTTTAAATGAATTCGTTTCCTTGATTGCTTTGCCCCTGAATTGGTTTTGTTAAAGAGAATAAGTATTCATTTAATTGATGAGATGATGTGCATAATAGTTACAGCTGACACGAAACGATTATTCGATATATCAGAGGCAAAACTCACACACACCGATCGTCTTCGTTAATTATATAGAATAAGTTATTAGAACACTCTGTCAAAGTAAAAACTATTTTGTTTTTTTTAAATGGTCTGTTAGATTAGAGCTAATAATGATTACATAAAATAGGAACTAATAACTCTCAAACCATGAAATTTCCTACATTGTTATGACCTTCAAATTAAACAGAGTCATATTTTGAAATATTAACGGTTTTTTTTAATGAACAAACATGGTTCACATTTCGGTTTTCTCCTTTATCGACATCAACATGTTTATTTAATATTTTGTTTAGAAAGAGACGGTATTAATTAATAACGTTTTTAAGGACAGTTTTTACCCAATCATCATGGCAAAGATTTGCTTCGTATTGGAGTACATGGATAAATTTTCGTATATAATATTTCCATTCTATGAGGTAGAAAATTAATTTGGGGCTGGGTCCGTTTTCCAACAATCAAATGGTTGAGAGGTTGAAGGGCAGCAACCTATGACGATGGCTGTACAATTGTCATTTCCATGTTACTTACCAAGTTTATTTCATTTTCGGAGTCGACCTGATTTTTTCCTTTGACCCAGGAATTGCTTATACATTGTATAAGTTGATTGCATTTATGATTCGCCGAATCATTTAGATTTTTTTGTATAATGATAGAATATACTGTGTCTTGTGAGATTATGTATTAATGTAGATATAAAAGAGAAACAAAACATGTTAAAATTTGGCACCCTTATACATACAAAATTTCTGGACTAATAATACTTACGATGAATAAATCATCGTAAGTATTATACTCAATTTTTAACTTTACCTCTTTTTCAACAAGAGGAAAACCTTTGGGACTTATTACACTTAGTTCGAAGATGGAGGTACACTTTATTATTTCTAGCACGAAAAACTGAGAACAAGTCTTGACGTTAATTAAAATAGTATTACCAATTATAGGTAGGTATTAAATTAAACCTTTGGATTTAAGAACGGTACTATAATGATTACAAAATAACGAATAATTGTATTTTGACAATTATAAAAAAAATAAAGGAGTGAAGGAAATTCAAATCAGTGTCACAAAAAACTATGCTCAAGATAATATTACTTTCATACCTTCGGATATATTTTCACGTCGGTAAGAGACATAAAATAATATCTTCGACGACAACTAAGACATTATACGTATTGAAATTCAAATGCGGCAAGTTATTGAATAGAATATATCCAATGGATTTTGTTGCACATATCCGTCTATTGTGTGTGAATATTAAGTGTAGATTGTTTGTATCATTTTCACAATGGCTGGACATATCAGTTTTGAGTTCTGGCTCATGCTATTATGATTAATATTGTTTATGTATATCGTAACATAATTTGAATATAAAGATCCATGGTTGCATGACTTCTGTAGAAAATTACTTTACAAATAAGGATTGAATAAATAAATAAATTATGGACTACGAACAACAATTATCTAGTCGCAAATAATGCAGACCCTGTATTATGGGTACTAAATAACCTATAGAATACATAGATAAGTATATTACCAACCATGTATCGAAAATTGATGTTCGTTTCACAAACCTACCGGGATACGAACCCGGGGCACAGATGGCAAGATAATTGCTATTGCGCCAAGTGGCAGTCAAGATTAATTTCGAAGACGCAAAGAGTCTATCGAATCGTAAGCATAGTTTTTCGTAGAGTTGATGGGATAAATTATTTTATTCAATTATGAATGAAGCCTGCGCTTCGAAAATTATTTTGACAGAATGCAAGGGTTGCTCTAAACATCTCAGACAAACCCGACCGTTCGAATCGACTTCCCTCTTATTTAGACTATATAATGACAGGGATAGGAACTTTCAATGCAGTCGTATCAAAATATATTTACTTAAGGGATACGCAATACGCGGCATTAGTTGCTTTACTTATGTGTTTTTCTCCCTCGAGCTCTGCCAAAGAAGAATTTATCAGTCACGAGAACGTTAAAAAATACAGTGCTCGATTTTGATTCAGCGTGAACTGTGCTCGAGCAGACGCGTGAAGTAGAATCCCTTTATCAAGTTTGGTTATACATTTTACTATTATACGTTTTACAGGTGTTATGTTTATAGACTTTGCGGCTGTGTGCTTATTCAGTCTTTCACGTTCTTAGGTCATGTAGTACTGAAGATAGCAGGCCTATCTTATTCATATTTGATGTATGCAAAGCATGTTACATTATCCTACTAATATTATAAATGTGAATGTAAGTTGGTTTATTATACATTTACGCGTAAACTACTAAACAGATCATCATGAAACTTCGTACATATATTTTTGGAGGTTTTAGAAGTAACAAAGGATACATTTTAATGAAAAAAAATGCGAGCGAAGCCTCGGGTAAAAGCTAGTATTTTATAAGCCAAGGAACAGGCTTTGTGACTTTGTGGTCTTTTTTAGGGATTTTCGCTTCTTACATTAGCCGTAAGAGTTTAGAATTTAAAATAAGGGCTTAGTCTCACCCGTATACAAAATATACAAATTTTATTAAATTAAATACGGTGTCGTGTTAATTATTCGTTGGTGTAGTTTTCACATGATTAGCGAGAGTCTACCCTATATTTTTTATCAAGTAAAAAAGAAAGGAATTCTTATTCAAAGTAAATTAAATAAGTAGGAAAAGTATATGGTAATTCGTATCGAATATAGACCTATATCCACTTCATAGTAATAATACTTCATTTATTATTGTTATTATAATAGTCTGGCAAATATGGTTTTGTGCAAAGAGATCGCCCATTGTAATAATCTATTGTATTTTTGTTATTTCCCGATTGTGGTGTTTTGCAACCAAAATGTTTCAATTGTATTCTTTGTAAGTTGTATCACCTAGAGCTTTTATTCAAGTTAACTACATAATACACTCATGGAGAAACTTAAAAATGGTGTGGTATTGGGTATTATTATTGTGAAAGTTTTTGGCTTCTTATAGTTAATTTTATATATAATCATTGTAATAAATACATTCAAATCTATATCCTGTGTGGGGACATAGGGTATATTTCTTATGGTTGATAGTGGAAGAGGGTTTTAACCTAACAAACGGGCCTTATTGTTGCGTGGTTACCGTATAATGCAAACGACTTAATGTGTTCTCTGAAGCCAATGCTTCGGTCCAATGAGCCAATGATTGAGATCAATGGTCTCGATTAGTCATATAATGACCATACACTGCGACCAACAGTTGCTTATTTACCCAACACATGAGCTCCAATTTTGTAACTACTAATACTTAAATAAACACTGTTTTAGTTTTCTTTGGTAAAAAAATAATAAAAATAAGATTTATTTCGGGATTAATCCATATCGTGTTATTAACAATAATCAAATCTTATACTGTGTTAGTGCAATTAAATTCATTAAATAATTAGAAACTAATTATAATCATAAAATAATGTCAGTCATAAGTCAATTAAAATCAATAAAATTCATTAAAATTATATACGGGGTGTTTCTTTTAAGGTGTCAAGTCGGTGCTAAGTGATAGCTGAGTAACAAATCTATCGATTTGTTCCCCATGTATGTTACGTAATTTTTTTGAAGTTTTGGAGTTATAATTATTTTACATTATTGTTTATGATTTAACGACTGAAAATTTTATATTTTTTTTGAGTAAATTTTCTTAGTATTTTTTTAATACAATGCCTGATGATTGTCGTTTTGTTAGTAGAGTAAGTAAGAAGATTCCTTACTTTAATACAAGATACATTTTTTTAAAGATTGTAATAAATTGGGAACAAGCAGGACAGAATGGAACTTTCAACTTTAAAAATACATTGAATAAAGATCTTCCTTGCTTCGGACTAACGTTAAAAACTGTGCGACAGCCTAAACTTTCATAATAATATGAAAAAAGGTGTACTTTATGGGGCATTTTCCATAAAATAACAACTCGCAGCTTAAATACTATAGGGGCACAATTCGAAAAAGATGATTGTTGGAAAAACACCTTTAAAGATTTTCGAGCCCCTGTATTGTCACAAAATCGGTCATAAGTTTAGTAAAATAAACTAGTACTAGGATAAATTTAATATGCGATAAATATTTCATGCTTAGTGAACATGCTCTTATGATGTTTATGATTTTAGTTTCAATAGTTTAATTTACTAATGCCCGATTTTGTGACAAAACAGGGGCTCAAAAATCTTTAAAGGTGTTTTTCCAACAATCATCTTTTTCATATTGTGCCCCTATAGTATTAAAGCTGCGAACTATACCACGGAGGCAGTTTAAGGTCTTTTTCATGAAAAGAGGGAGCAAAAATAAAACTCAAATGGCAAATTGTCACTCAATGGCAATGGTGCACTCTCACCGCCACCGGTGGGGCCCGCGTATTCATCAATGACTGACCTGCCCGAATCGCTAGCTGTTTCATCGCGTCCACGAGGAGTGTCAGTGATCTTCCCCAGCCAGGGAGACGGAAGGCCGGCTTTTCAGTTTCGCTCCGACGAGGACCTCATTCACGCTTTTGACTATTATCTATAAAAAACACTTTATATATATTTAGTTCAATTTAGTTATGTATGTTATGTTTGTCACGCTACAAACACCTCTGTACTATTTTCTTTCTCTTGATGTGGCAGTTGCAATTTTTTCCCTGCACTGAATTCACGTTAACATATCAGGTCAGTTACCGCAGTCTGTGAAACTATTAATAGTAGTTTCATAATTTATTTTCTAATAATATAATGAACGAAAGTACCTAGTCCGGCCATAAGTTCTAATACAAATAAAAATGCATTTTTTTTATGAAGCAATGAAAAATAACTAAAACTTATATGTACATATTTATTAAAGTCTCAGCAAAGAACAAAAAAAAAATTCTATTCGAAATGGCCACCTTTGGCTTTTAAAAAGGCCTTTACTCTGTCTGGCCATGAATCTATGGATTTACGCACTGTTTACATGTCCTCTAAAACCGACCATAATTGTAGTCTTAAGGGTTTAGGTCTGGGCTAGATGAGGGCCAGTCTTTAGCTCTTATAAAGTCTGGAACATTGGTTTCAAGCCAGGCTTGGGTAATTTGTGCCTTATGACCAGGTGCAGAGTCCTGTTAGACACAAAAAGTACATCACAAAGTATAATTCACTGCCAGCATTATCTCTATGCTGATGATCTACAATTCTACCTTTCTTTCACTCCAACAAATTACACTGCTGCTATGGGAAAAATAAATGATGACTTAGCACATGTGGCCGCCTGATGTAACTTAAACAGTCTGACCCTAAACCCAAAAAAGTCAAACTTATTTGGTACCTAAAATAACCTACTAAATAACTCAAAAGACTCCTCTTTTGAGATTATTCTAAAAGGAGTAACCATTGAACAGGCTGAGGTAGCCAGAAATGTGGGGTTGGTCCTGGATGTTCGTCTAGACTTTGAGACATATATTGCTGAATGTGCTAGGAACTGCTTTTATCGCCTTAAACTATTATATAAAATTTGTTCGAAAAGCTCAGAATAAGGCTATGTGAGTCGCTAATCTTCTCGAAATTAAATTATTGTGACACTGTTTATGGGCCATGTCTTCTGACCAGGATCAGCAGTTTGATTCAGCGGGTGCAGAATACTTGTGCCGGGTTTTGCTTCTACGTGCTGCGGCGAACCCATATCACTCCATTTCTAAACGCTGTTAATATACTAAAAACGGAGGCTCCCAGAAAGCTGCATCTTACGTCCTTCTAATTTGATATTATCAACACAGGCAAACTTTATGACAAGCTTGTATGGGCGCAGGAACACAGTCAATATCCTACGAGAGTCTGTGCTCACATTTTTTCAACATCTTAACATCGTACTATGGCTTTCCGCGGATCCATTAGATATGCTGCCTCGCGGTGCTGGAATGACTTACCGCCGCCTGTGCGTGACCTGAAAAAGATAACTCAATTTAAAAATCATTTAAAAACCTATCTGTTGACACTCCAAAATACAAAAATATATGAGTCACTTTGGGATTTTTCACAACATGCCATGTTACGGGTAGGTTTTCTCGCCCAGCCACTGTGTACGCAAGCAATTTTTCACATTTATGAATTCCTGCGTCCATATATCTATACGGCAAACCATGCCATGCGGTAGTACGTGGCATTACGTGGCAAAATTTGACTGCCGAGTCCCATAATGGCGCTGACTTGTGTCCCCGAGCAGGGAATCATTGGAAAGGGCCTCTATTCTCCCGTCACTCTTCATAGAGTAGTTTAACTTTTTATTTACACATTTTGTCTTTTGTTTATGTTTGTAAATTCTGTTGTTTCTTTTTTGTGGTAATTTAAAGTATACATAATTTTTTTATGTTGTATGGTAGTTTGCGTTTAAAATAGTGTATGTAATTTGTTTTTGTTTGTAAAAGTTCATTTTTTATTTTGTATTTCCTAATGGTGGCGTCTACTCAAGGGCCCTGTCAGAATGATATCGCCTCTGTGTTCGTTCTTTCCATCTCCGAACGACGCAGAGGCTTTTATGCTGAGACAGGGTCAAATACACCATATTTTTTTGGGTATATTATTTTCTATGTTAATTATAATAGAAACATGTATTACTAATCTCTTTTATATTTGTTATTCGTTTTATTTATATACATCTTCCTCTTGTTTGTTTGTTTGTTTCTTTATTAATATGATCGCAGTTTGAGTTTTATTTATGTCCTCCTTATGAATTATAATTATTTTTTTAATGATATCATATTATAATCATTTATTGCGAAAATATTTTAAATGGATAGTAGTGATAAAATTATTGTTTTTCATTACGTTAGCTCAACTTACAGTTAAAAAGATAATTAATCTTAAGAATGAAAAAAAATTGCGAAAATAATAACAAATTACAACATATGAAAATTACGAGATTTTTGATTCAATACTTTCAGAGATCGATTTCAGCAAATAATGCCCCATAAAGTTAATCTTTTTTGTATTATTATGAAATCTTAGACTGTCGCGCGGTTTTTAAAGATAGTCAGTAGCTAAGGGAGATCTGCAATTTCTTTTATTGTTGAATATGTCATTTTGTCCTGCTTATTCCCATTATTTTTACTATTGATCATTATTTAATATTTTGTATCAAAGTTAGGAGAGAGATTATTTTACACATAAAACTACAAGCAATAGGCATTGTATTGAAAAAAATACTAAGAGAAGCTTACAAAAAAAAAGTTTTAATTTTTAGATAGTCCCTCAAGTTGTCGGACACCCAGATCCCAGGTATTTAAAATTGCTTACTTCATCTATAGCAACGCCAGAAAGTGTTACCTCTGGCATCGTGTAAGTTTTAGTGCCTAACATTGTTTATTTGGGTGTACTTGTTTTACTTGTCTAATTTAATTTGTATATTTCATATTTATATTTATATACGTCGGTTAAAAATCAAGACATAGAGCATATTTATCGTGTATCAAGTTTAGATATGGTTCACCTGCTTGTGAGTTGTGTTATTATTGCAAACCGGCAAAACCACCCTTATATTATGATGGCACAAGATGTTGTCACTTTAAAACATCTTTCGTTGTTGTCGATAACCAAAATTCGTTAAACATTATTTACGTAGGTGAAAAGCGATTAATATAATATTGAAAACGTCTTTTCTGCAGTAACAAGTTCCTTTGTGCCTCCCGGAGAGCTACCTGCTTCGTTTAGAGAATACTATTAGCGTCCGAATGAACGTGAAGCGATTGCTATAACGAATCCACTTCCCTTGATTTGCTCTCGAATTTCTTAGTCGAAAAGGTACTTTTTGAATGAAAATACTTCGGCAGTGTCGAAAGATGTAATGGTAATGGGTGGTAGGGTTTTTCTTCCGTTTATGTTTTCATTTGTAAATTTTTGTACGTAAAACTAATTACCTATATGGATATATTATGGACTTATGACATCAAATTAAACAAAAAAAGTATTTTTAGTTTTCTTTTTACAAGATCCAAGATTGGCTACTGATACTTTTATCAAATTATCTTTATTCTGTCGCTGGGATTAGACTGCACGAATAGGGTGAAACATTATCATTTTTTAATTTAAATATATAAATGGTTTAGAATTTGCAAGCACTTTTATTGCTTTCTTATAAATATCACATGAACGATTTAACTGATTAGTAAAAATTTTATCACTCGTGTTGCGAAAAGGAGTTAAAGAAAAGTACATCCACTATTGTAAGTTGAGCTGATCCAGTGAAATATGAAACATGTAGGCGAACTGGCGGCGAGCCAGATGCTTGCATCACACTATAACAAAGGGTTTCATATCAGGAAATTGTTCCTAGAACAATGGGAGAAAATATAAGCCTCTTGCATGACGACTTCGAGATGGATGGATCATTATTCATGCAACCATTTTATTATTAAGACATTGAATACGGGTTTCAAAATTAGTTCTAAATATTTTTCCGTTTGTCCAACTTCTATATGGCTATGTCGATTCTGGGAAAGTATATTTGTATATTGAGTATTGCTTTATTTCAAGAATGTAATGAATATTCTTCTTAATATAATATTTAAAGTTGGTTTCAGTAAACAAAAGTAATAATCTGATGTCAGAACGTACAAGTGTTAACAAATAATACTATAATATAAATATTACTTTGTGGAGTTAATTTTAGTTGCCATTAGTTTTTAGTCAGCAGTATTACTTTAAAATGGTAGAAATCTTACATTAAAGCTTAAATTACAAACAAACAGTGATTACTTGTCGACAAGTACGGTTCGATAAGTATTTTTATTATAAGAAAATAATGCTGTATTCACCTATAAAGGCATATCTTTTAGTCTAATCATGTTTGTTTTTACAAGTGGTAGGGCAGTGGGTTTAACTGTATTAGTACGAGGGGGCTGAGGATGTATATTTTGTTTTGGGGTATATACTAAAATTTCATGATTTCATTTGTCTTTTATTACGCAGATAATTGTAACAAGAACACTTAAAGATCTAATAACCACTCGTCAGTCCGCTACCGCGCACCCCACTCCTCTTAACGGTCGCAATGATGCGCGAATTGTGAAAAAAACGTCGGACTTTTAGATAAAAATGCCATCTTCTGTAAAGCTGATTAAATAAAGAATCCACCATAGAATATTTTGATCTCTTTAATTAAAAAAAACAATAGTAATAAAAAAAAGCAGGCCACTCGGAAATTTCAATGTGGTAGCAATTGCTACCGCGTACTGACAAGTGGCTAAGGTTAGGTACCATTTGGTGTGTTCCAAATTAATTTTGACAGGCTTTGTTATTGAAAATGCTCTTGACACAGAATAATACATTGCTTCAAAAAGAAAATTCATGTGATATTTAGTGAGCAGTATACTATTTTGAAAATATATGTTTAGGAAAAGGAGATGGTCTAGCTCAGCAAAGAAGGCAAAGAGCGTGCGTAATCCGTATCGCGCCAGTTGGCTGGCGGCCATACTTCTATATTGTGTTTTCAATACTTTTTGATGCACCCGAGCGACAGCTTATCTGTTACTGTTTTTGTTTCGACTGATTTTATTAAGCAGCGTATTTATCTTGCTAAGCTACTTATATTTTGTAAACATCACTATGTAACCACAATTCAGACAATAATATCATTATTATACGTATTTAGTTGTGGATGAATTAATCATAAACTTTTTGTCGATATGTGTATCAATCGCATGTGGATGTTGTTTGTAAAGTGTTATATGAAAATAGAAATCAGTTTTCGCATGTTTTTGATATCTGGCGATAATAGGACGAATAGTATATAACCCATTTTGATCCATTTAAAGTGTTGAATGATATTACATAATGCTAAAAGCTTGCGATATCGTTATCATATGGGTAACAATGACTGATCACCACTTGCCATATCAGTTGACTACATCCCATCCGTCTGTTAGAGGCATTTTGGTTTCAAATATATTAACAACACTTTCTCTCACTTTGCATTGGTAGTGCATTAATAACTTGAATGGGGTTTCTACAGCTATAAACGAACCCATTAATTTAGTTTCTATAGATACTTCCTATCGCTATTGACGGTAAATTACGCTCTCACAATTGACCATGCCAAGTTGTAAACGACTTTTTACGGCTGTTTTATACTTTGTTTTATCCAATATAGAACTTGGTTAAAACTTATCGCGATAAACGGAGTTAAAGCTTTTACTACTAAAACTATGTGTTACGTAGTTCTAGACATTTCAAAAGGCAGTTTCGTGCGTATCTCTCAATAAACTTATCAAAGCGCTAAATAGAGCAAAGAAGATTAACAAAAAAGTAAGATTAATAAACAATAAAGCAAATGTATTTTTCGAAGATAATTTTTTATTATGTCATTGTCAAGAATTATATGAGGAACATTTATTCGCTTACTGACTTAGTTTTAACTGGTTTTGTGTGTAGATTACTACGTATTAAAATACAACATAAAGTACTGACTTAAATATCAGACATATTTTCAAATATATTTTTTGGTTTGATCGTTATTTGGTGATATGATATTATTTGGTGACAAAATAAAGTTACATGTTTAATATCCTTAGTCTATCTCGTTTCACAGTATAAGACATCAATATATTGAATGTAATCTTCAACATAATTAACATAACAGTGCCTCAGAGTGAAGGTAATTTAGTACATGCGACCATAAACATCTCAGTAGCGCAATTACTTTGGCAAGGGCCCTTCCATAAACAAACACATAAATAAGCCGGTCACACAAACATAATCCACAATTAGCCCAACGGCCAATGGAATAAAATGACCTCCTTGATTTCTATTATCGGCCAATCTTTATTCGTAACGTTGTCAAATTTATGTAGCAGGATAATAACACAGAAAAACACTCGCTAAAGAATTACCTACACATATGCTTAGAGATATGTTGTTATTTTTTACTTTTACTTCTTAAATATAAATAAAGTGAAATATTGGATATTCGCTGCTATAAACCTTTGAAGCGCAGTAAAAAATATATTAATTCAATACAGGTAATTAATTTCCAAACCTATCCTAAATACATTATTATTACCTGCAGTAAAAGTAGTTGAAGTTTGGAAATTGCATATATGATTTAAAATTTTGGATGTAGCTCTTTTATATTTCGCTTGACACTGGTTTTCTGAAAAAAGCGGGACATACACATAACATAATTTTCATTGACCTCTCGTGTCAAGTTAAATGCACATGTTACAAGTGGATGGTGTGTGAAACCACATCCGTAGAACATAGGCGAGGTTTGAACTCGGTACACTTGACTCACAGCTGACATTTTAACCATAGGCTACCATATATAGTCATTAGACCGTTTTTTTTTATATTATCATTTTCAAAAATATAGTCGCCTGCAGAAATAGGGGAATATAATTTTACAATAAATTTTAAATCATAATGTATTACGTAGTCTTTTGGTAGGTAATGAGCAGTGGGAATCTGAATTTAAAATGACATTCTTTTTACAACAGAATTTGTAATACAAATAAAATATTTTGTTCAGCAAAAAAGAAAAAAAAATATATGAGTTTCTTCTTTTAAAGCCTTTTGAAGCGATCTATGTCATTGACCTTGATAATGACATGACAATGACGCATGACAATGTCATTGGCCTTGAAATGACGGCGGTGTTAACGTAAACTGTCTGTTTTCTGTGACGCGGGTAGGTCGCATGGGGAAAAGATATAGCCTCTCCCTTTTCACACTAATAATATCCCACGAAATTATAGGTCTTGTTAAGAGTATAATACGTAACCGTCGCTTTATTCAAAGTAATTTATAACAAGATTTGTTTGGTACACTTATATTGTATTGTGTAATACAATTTGTTTCATGAAAATTTGCTGTATATATTAAAGAAAAAAGCAAAATAAAAATGTGTAAATATATTTGTATAAGATATAATTACGTGTGTAAAAAACAACTACGCTTCCGTGCCCTCAGGTGGGATATATTCTGAAATATATATAGTTAAAATTTCCCAGAACAAAGCTGCCCCTTTGGAGACAGTTGAAAGCAAAGAGCATTTGAATAGTCAAAAATGTTTTCAGCGTAAGAGTGTCGTAAATAAAATATACGGTGTACTAAATTTTAAGTGTTATATACCAGGAGGTTTAACAGTCTTTGTCTATAAAAAACTCAGTTGTGTCCCTAAATGTTATTTTGTCCCTCGGCTACCAAGGATCTATTTTGGGTCGTTGTTTAGTAAGTATACATTATTCTGCACCAAAATTCCAAGGGGTTGCTCAAACAACTATGTTCCAGTTGTTTATTTTTGCATTACGAACAATTTTCACATAAGTTACTAAGAAAATGAACTTTTAATATAAATAAAAATTCAATTATTTTGATATTTAGTTTTCAGTTTTATATACATTAATTGAATTTAAAAACATTTTACCGATATCGAAGCTGCGAAGCCCCAGCAGAGAGGCGGAAGTTAGTAATAGAATTTCCCTTCGACAAAAAAAGTTAATATACAGGATAGGGTAAAATACAGATACAATAAAATACTAATTTTCACAATAATAAGCTTTATTAAAATGTGAGCGATTTATTCATTACCTCCAATATATCTTTCAATACATCATGATGCACATCCTTTACTTTGCAATTTAAAAATGTCATTTTTTTTCATTCCTATTGCTGGTGGGTTTAATTTGAGGTCAACGATGTAATGAAATGACAATTAAAAACAGGACAGGACATATACTAAGCAAACAAATACGTATACTAAACATTTTAATTTTTTCATGCGATTTTCAGCTTAAGCTCACACTATAGAATTGAGAAAATTTAACAGTTTTTGACCTGATATTGTTCGTATTTAAGAGTAGTAATGTAAAGTAACTCAATTCTGTTTCACGAAATCATGCTTTTTATGTTACTTTGCCTAAAATTTTAGATTCTGTTATAATGTCCCTAAAAATTTGCCAATTACCCCATAATTTTATTTATTATTCTCTAAAATGGGGATAAAAACCCTCAATCTAGACACACTATAATTATGTTATGGCTCAGTGTTGGGTACATTAAAAAGCTGATGATGATAAGTATTGGGCTTAGATAGAATATGTTTACTGTTTGTGATGGAAAGTAACATTATATCGATCTAGTGTATGATCTGCTCTATCGTACCTGGTAGCCGTAGCAACAGCTACCAGGTACGATATGATGCCTGAAATTTATCGACTGGTTCATAGATTATGCCTTAGAGTTTGCCTGTTAAGAGAGTATCGGACGTATAAGGTTATATAAATATGGTAGTAATTAACGAGCTTTAATGAAATCGAGTAAGCAAAAATAACTTCTATGATTAATGACAAACAAATAAATTATTTGCTCACTTTAATGTCATTACTTATATTATACACGTCGTCATCAATTGTTTAATCATGGAGCGGCCATTACGTTAACAGTCCACTATATAATTTTCAATTTATACTCTTAGTCGAAGTAAATTTTTACAGTAGAAGGTACCGCACGTCGTAACATTTGTAAATTGTGGTTCACTATGGAGTTCGTAGCACTGTCTACGAAGAGCTACATCGTAGCACTCTCGTAGAGCCAAAGCGTGCTTTGACAGATACGGACTGGCTGTTTCTGTAATACATCGTTAAGGCGGAGACTGTTTTCTTATTTGACTAATTCAAGTTAATGTAGAATGTAACACATTTAACTAAATAATTTGTAGATAGTGTAAACATTTTTTATATTTATTATGTTCCATTTTTCGTCTGAAAAATACCTCTTTTCGAACTGTTTATAGATTATGTATTGTGTTTGTTAACCTCTCAACATATAATTTACCGTTTTTTAAAGTTAATTAATAGCGAGAATTCTTAATAAGGTTTATGTTTACCAAATTTGAAAATTACTATTTGGGTCAATTCCATTAGTTGATTAAATATAATTTTAAAGAGCCCATTTTGTGTTTGGATATTATGATAAACAATTTTTATTTTAAATAACATGTTTATATTGGGTAAAAAGAAAAGAGGTGAATTTATTTTTTGGTATAAATTGCGATTCAGGGGAAGATTAACCACTCAATATTGGCCAGAAAAAGGGTTCGGAATCGAAGTCGACAAAAAAGGTTGCGAAATATTTGACATCGGCTAAATCAGAGAAGGTTAAACATAGTAAGTGGTAAGAAAAATGTATCCGAGAACTCCTGGTTAAGTGAAGTAAAACTAAATAAATATGGTGAAATTGAAGCCAGCTACTCTTTCAAAAGTCTGCATAGCCATTACATATTAATTAAGGTGTGGCGAGATCTATGTTAATGTCTTTTAGAACCTGACAATTAGAAAAGCCTAATCGTGCTGCATAAAATGTTGTCAAATATTACTCTACCATGTACCAAGTGACACTGTTTATTCTAAATATTGAGTTTGGCAGAAATTAATTTATTTCGTTTCAGTAATTAATTCAATAAATTTCAGTTTAAAATCGGTTTTATTTCTTTAATTTTCTGTTTTTATCGAATACCGTTTATTTTTTTACTTTCAGTTGTAATTGAAACCAATGACTAAATCATTTCCTCGTTCGATTACCTATTCTTAATTATTTTCTTTTCTTGTCTTTAGTTTCAATAATTAATGAAACAAAATGCACAATGACATGTTTTAGAATTATGCTGTTACGCCAACAATACGCTTTCTTAGTGGTTTATTCATACTTTTCCAAAAATTACTGAACAGATTGTGATAAAACCAAGTATGACTTGATATAGTCAAACTAAAAAGAATTTTACAATCTAGCTTATAGTTTTTGAGATATGCGGAGACAAACATATAAATATATATACAATGTGTCCCGTCACCAGTGTCGGAGCCTTTAATGGTGTGAAATTTGGCATTTTGCCCCTCAAATTTGGTTTTTCTCAAAAAGCCAATAATTAAAAAATAATTCAGAAAGAATCTATTTGTTTTTCTTTAATTATTTTTTTCTATTTTTTATTCTATGACAATTGAAACATTGACAACATCTTTAGCTATCAAATGACACTTTTTTAATGTTGATAGGACATTTACATGAGTAGTGGTGGTCGAATAAGTATGAGAGCCCAGGTCTTGGTTACCAAGAAAACAAAATGGCGGCCGTAAGAGCAAAATAAAATTTGAGGGGCAATTTGTCGATAAAACATGCCATATTTTTTATTTTTATTCACATCATTAAAGGCTCAAGTGACGGGACACATTGTATATATACACTTATCAAATTTGGCTCCCATGTTTAGAGGCAGGTATAGACTAACATACAATGTGAGCATTTCTGACAGTATTACATATATAGGGGTCAAATTGATAACCTTCTGTTTTGAAATCGGTTAAAAGTGCTCTTGGAGCAGCAACACTCTTAGCCCACGGTGTTATTTAACCCTTTAACATTCTTGTTGTCGCAATCTTCTTGAAGCTCAATCTGCAAAGCCTTCACATTTTGACTATATACTGTGAAACTGATGAATTATAATACATAAATACACGAAGAAACCATTCACAACATAAATACAGATATACTGTAATGCCTCAAGGATATCATACAAAAAGTGCGATGAAAATTTCTATCAAGACTTTTCGAAGTTTATTGTTTATGACATTTTTATGGCGAAGTTTGCGAAGAAATGTCCTGTTTTTATGTTATTAATATTTCCAAATCGAGGCCAAGCATTTACGTTCCATTTTACGACGTTTAAGTTTAATGATTGTGAGGTGAGTGGGTTCGTTTTTATTTTTTGTCTATCTATATTAACAACTTTGTCTGTGTTTTTAGTATAAAGTATCAAATCTGTTGGCAATATTGATAGTAAAAAAGAAAAGAAGCTGCGTAAAATGTAACTTCGGGTAATCAAAATACACATTAATGTGTAGTGTCTATGGTCACTGATTTCAGTGATTGAATAGAAGATAAGGATTAAATTACATGACGTCATGTAATTTCATTCATACTTGTTCAAAAAGCTGACCTTTTCAAGACCTTTTTAAAAAGACAACTACGCGAATACTAGCTGAGGTATGGCTACGCACGACCGCGAGCCTCAGAAATTTTTACCCGACTACGTGACTCAAAGGAGGGTATGCATGTGTGTGTGTATTTTTATTCTCATCTGACACTCTAGGGGCTTAACTTGTGGTCCCATTATGATTATACTTACGTCAATGGATTTGTCTTAATCTTCTGAGTGTCACTAAAGACATTACAGTAATTACAATCAGACGCCATATTGAGGTATTATTATATCGAGTGGGTTATCGTTGAATAGGAATTAAAAAGTTTTTTTTACCTTTCCATCACGAAAACCTGTTTAGGATTTAGGGCGATTTAAAGGTTTTCTTCAAATTTTCATTACATATAGTGACCCTGTATAAAAGTTCTTGTAATCGTATAAATAGGTCTTATTAACTTGAATATGTTCCAGAATTTTACTGCTTTGAAAGATAATTTTAACAACCTTTACTGTGAGATATAATATGACTAATTGGGGTATAAATAAATAATATAATAAAAAAGGGTCAAGCGTATGTAGCCATGAGCCGGGTAAGATCTCTAGATAGATTAATAACCAGTAGTTTAGACCACTGCAAGCAACTCAATAACTCCCGCGATATTAACTGCCTCGACAAAAAATGAAATAAAAAAAAGTCGACTGCGTAAAAATTTACTTTAGACAAATAAAAACTGAAAAGAAAACAACAAGTCCTCACTCATTGGTTGAATATCTACACCATAGAAAGAGATAAGAAATCTAGTCTGGCTCAATCTTTCAATATTGGGTGCCGACTGTTTAAAGTTGCTATGTTTTACATTAGAACATAAATATTTCTTTTATGTTAGTATCCATCTCGACGCATTTCTATGGTGTATATTAAAACGAAATGTGTTTAAAATGGAATGACAGTAACTCTTTCATTATAAAGCTTTTCAATAGGGAAATTGGAAAAACAGAAAAAAAATTGAGCTATGTCTACCACAGCTCCACTTACCACACAACATAATGAATAAATCATAATCGACAGTTTGGTGCAATGGTAGCGATTCTGCCTTTCGCACCGATATGGTCCTGGATTCGATTCCTAAAAGCAAATACACATAACCTTACATTGCTTACTTTGGCTAAGAAAATATTATTATAAACCGTACTGCCAATTGTGAGAGTATAAATTTTTTCAATTATTCAATTATCTTTAATCATTATTCTTTAGACAAATTCGCTATTTTATCTTTCTCAAAACCCACTTCCAAACCTGTCCAGTTCAAGTGATTCATTTAATTTTATTTATGTTGTTTATAAATAATATTTTTCTTAATGAAAGACTTAATAAAATAATGTCAATAGTGTGTGCAAATATGAAAGATTTACCAGGTACTAGAATATGCTTGTCGAGGAATTTGTCTCTCTTTTACAACTGTGATAATTTTTCAATATTGTTACAAAGATCATATTAAATCTTTCTTTGATTGATATTAAATCTTTCTTTCCGGCCAAACCATGATCTTTACATATTAAGATCATGGTTTGGCCGGTTGACTGTGCGTCTAAATATTCGGCTTCAATTAGATAAAAATCCCAACTCTAAAAATAGAGCTGCCATAAAGGCCACATAAGGAAATAAAAGTAGGGACGAGAGGGGCTTTGGATAGTAACTGGATCTGCTTGTTGAGATCAAAGCGCTCGGGTGTGTACTTGCCAAGTTTCAAGGTACCCCCTCCACAGTTAACGCTATACAATTACTTGGATTCGGGTATTAAATTTAAGTTTCTAGCGAATATAAACTATGATTTCGATAAAGTAAACGATGTTTTGTTTGATGATTTTCTTCGATAACAGCAGTGAGCAATGGTAGCGGAACTTTTCTTGGTATGATATACCTTTGCTTCTACTATTTTGAAAAAAAAAGAGATAAAGGTACCGTTTGTTGTATCATGTGGTACAATCGATCGAACAACTTTTAATATAAGAAATTGTGTTCAAAATTTCTGAGTGATCAAGAAATTTTAGATATCGCAAAAGGAAGTGACGTGTTTCCTGTTTATGTTTCCATGGGATTAAAACTAATAGATCAGTGTAGACGCTCTAATGCAGGGTGCTTGTGTCGCCGACGCCGACATGATAGTAATTTTGTTATGTAGATATGGAAATATCTGTCCGCGTTAAACTTAAGCCCGTATAACATATTTATTTAGGAAATTCTTGATAATATTTTGCGGCATAAAACGAATTAATCAGATTGATTTCACAATTTTTGAATTTTTTTCTAGTAAGGTTAATAGAAAATAGAATAGCTATTTCTTATTCTATGTTAATTGAAATTATTAAAAAAAAACTCCACAAATTTTCATTATTTCTTTTAATGTTTTGTTTAAAACCTATACATATACCTGTAGTTCCACATTATAAGTTTATTTTGGTATTCTATTTATACTCTTTTCCCAGTCCCATATTCGTAGTATTTTGGATATGGATGATCTATATGCATTCTCCCTTCCAATAACATTTTATATTTGGGTATAATAAAACGAAATGAAAATCTGTAACATACTGACCTCAGAAGAGGATTGGAACCAATTTCCTTCCTAGACAAGATCGCGAAGGGTCACCAAGTGATTATATTTTTGTTGTACCCAGTTTGGGTAGGAGCTGGGATGCATAAACGGCTATAAGTCAAGAGGTATACGATTTAACCATATAATAAATAGTTGTTACACGTTACCATTATAAATTTTAAGGACAAATTCCTTGGATTTAATTGAGAAATTTTTAGATGTTAAATTGTTAACTCAATTAAAACAAAAAGGAATTTATGTATATATTTATTCGGTAAAACATATATTTTTAGCAAAAATATTTAATACAGTAAACAATATTCGACCGTACGTTGGAATTAATCCGACATATTTTATAAGAGCCACCGCAATATTCGACTCGCTGATATAAGTAGATATCAATTTAGAAGCGAAATACGAGGAGGTAATAAATTTTATTAAATTCGCCGTCGACATTTTCACGACTAGGATTACGAGTGGAGATGTGCATGCAAATGAGGTACCCATTTTATTAATTTATGAAATTGGCAACAAGCTTTTTCTAACTTTATTAACATACTTCCAATAATTAAATAGTTAAGAAATTAAATAGAATTCGCGCGCATTAGACGCGCTTAGAAATTAATAAAAAGAAATTAAGTAATGCAGTTGTAGTCAAATAAATAAGTATGTAATTGTTTTTTAGAAATTTCATATTTAACATTGTTTGTCAAAATTATTCAGAAAAAAAATATTTTTTAGAACAATACAACAGGACGAAAACGACATCCGTTTTACATGCTTATGCAACAAACTTAATATTATAAAACAGTTTCAATTGGTAATATGGGTATTATACACGGTCATATTCTCAATGTCTTAATGGCTAAGAAGTAGTTATACTTCTTTACTTAGTGCGCGAATTTGAATCTTGTATTAACTTTTTTATTTTTCTTGTTTTCTAGCTAATGTTCGGAGTGTTGTTGCCACAGAATAAATAATCATAAAATAAATTGTTAGTAATATGAAATATTTATCTTGTTTAATTAGGAATGATGAAATAATGTTATTTATTTCATGTTGACATTAATTAAAATTGTTATTTTCTAACTTCCTTATTCAAGTGCTTTAGGATAAACATTTTTTTGCGTAATATTAATTTGTGCGTTTAGCTTCCAATGACATGTGCCTATTGCTATTTACTTAGATGTCAAATGATGTTGAATCTTAAAAATATATAAAACAATGGTTTATTTTTTAGTATCTCGGCAAGTGCAAACATTCCGACTCATCTTAAATCGACAAATGTGAGCCGTAAACTTACAGTAGACTTATGATCAAGTGTTGCTTGCATCTACTTAAGATTTTAGGGTGTTCGAAATAAATGTTAATAAGTATACTATGCCCATAGCTTAGCGCAAGTGTCTGCAATAAATCGGCAAAAGTTTTATCGTAATCGGATTAACGGCACGGTAGCACATAAAATACGATCAAATAAACATTCATTTTCTATAGGTTAGATAATACAAGTGCACGCGGCATTAGATCTGGGCAAAATTATATTATAAAGTCATAAAAGGTTGTTTTATTTACGGAGTTATCAATGTAGGTATACTGTTCTGGCTTTTAATGTATTTATTAACTCTGATATGAAAACTTGTAAAAATCTGATTGCGTGATTGTACAGAAGATTATTGTATTAAGTACTAGTAGTAGTAGTAGTAAAAATCACTTTTTTGTGATGATGATCAATGATTAATTGCGCATTTCAATTTTGTTCTTTATATTAAATCCTGACGCTTCGACTGCTTTACAAGAGCCATGATCATAGGATGACTGAGTGAGTCATTTAAATGAGCAATTAATTATTTAAAAGTGGTTTTTGTTGGAATATTGTTGTTTTATCGATATACACACGACAGCCCATCATGATACACATATTGAAATTAAACGAGCTTTATTACAATCGTATAAGACAGGTGCAAACGTCAAAGTGTATAGCTTGATGTTCTATCGAGTATAATCAGACCCAATTTATACAGTAATAAAAAGCTGAGATCTAGCAAGACGTTTTTCATCTGTCTTGCTGAGCAGCATCGTTTGCCTGTATCTAGACAAACGATTTGAAACTTCGAATAAATGCTTTACAATAATACCGTATCTATGTTATATTGCCTTAAACTTATATCTTTTTTACTAAAACTGCTAAAACAAATGATCATTCATCTCTTCCATAATCTTATTTACTGTTTTAACGTGTGCATTTTATGATTTGATAGTGTTCAAACTAAGTAAATTGATCACTCATTATCCCTTGCAAGGCGCTTCGCAAGTCGATTTTTAAGACTAGGCTTTTGACTAGTTACATAAAACCAACAAAAATGACAACGGGCTACATGCATAGTTACTTCACAAATTGCTTTTAAACTCGTTTTCCAGTAACATATATTGCTTCTTACCATTCAAAGAATTGCAACTTTAAATGTTAGTAACGTATTTGTTGGTTCGCGGATAGTGGTGTTTACCGATACCTCGAGTGTCTCCCAGCTGCATTATATTATCAGGTAGCGCTATCTCGTTTTCTTGTTATACGGTTACCATTAACACTACCTCGTTGCTATAACCAACGTTTGTATCTTTGAAAAAATAGATTCCCAAGTTGTATCATATTAACAATTTACTAAACGTAAATTCCGTCTCTATTTTATTTTGTGCTAGTATAGTTGGTCGTTCTGGGTTGAGCAATATTCTATTTTCAGGTCCTCCACATTTAAAGGTCCACATCTAATACGTAAAGTAGACTACAAAATAGGCAGCAGAAGGCTGCTGCCTATTTTGTAGTCTACATTACCAAGAGTTACCAAGAGTCTACTTACCAAGAGTCTACTTACCAAGAGTGGAGATTATGGCCAAACGTCCTATTTTACAGAAAGGTTTCCGTATTTCGGCTAAAATGATGAATAGATACATAGCAGACATTTTAAAGCTCCTTATTGAAGTGCCATTAATATATATTTCTCTTGTGAATTTCAGAGTACCTAGTATGTTTTACCATAGTATATCGTGTTTCTTAATGCTACAAAATATCACAGTCATAATTTTAACAACTGTATGTAGAGTAATAATTTATTTATATGTGATTATTATTACGCTTGTTTCAGATACTTTAGTAATATAAGCCGAGTCATTCTTGTAAGTGGCGGGTAACAGAAATGGTATTGGTTATACGTATTGGTCGGAATGTAATATGAGTGTTGCTGCAGAGGACCCCAGAATATCTTTCATTGGAAATACGAATTTCGTAAGTCAGATGTATGACTTTTATACTTATGCATAAACAGTCTTTATCACAATTATAAACAATAGTATTTTAGCATATACACATATCAAACATAGTCACATAGTCTGATTACATTAGGGATAAGTGAACTCAGGGATGGCATTTATACATACTAGTATATCTAAGTGGATTTTTTTATTTACTTGTCCAAATAGGGATACCTTGTTAAGAATAAATGTACCGGGGGATTTGTACAAGCACGGAACATTCTTTTACGCAGAAGATATTTAATACTACTCAATGACATTAGGAGAAAAAGCATATTGCTAAAAACCCTTTATACTCGAATTAAACCTGTATCATAGCAATGCAATTATTTTTTTATTTGTGTTGGCAATACTACGTCCTATGTATAAGCTATAGATATAATACCTAATCTGTGCTTTAGATGTTAACTTTAACGTAACCATTTGTACTACTTAAAATTAAACAACTTTGAAAACAGTAAATCAGTTTCCTTCATTAAAATAACAACATTTTCATTAATAGCTTATGTACATGAGCAAGAAAGACAAAATGGAATGCTTGAACGTTAAAGGTTCTTATCAAGTAGTGGCATATTAGTGAATAGTTATTTAGTGGACTATTCGAACGAAGCACAATGTCATCCTACCCTGGACGCGGCCGGCGTGCCTTCTTTTACGGCCAACATAAAACTTTATTGGTCCTTACTTTCAGTTTATTATGTGTTAAATATATTTATACTTGCAATCCGCTATCTATGTCGTTTCATAAATGGCCTGAGGAAAATACGATGGGATAAGGATTTTTGCGTTGCGGCTGTTTATGATTGCTTGGCCTCTGTAATTAAGCGAGTTAACATAAATCTAAGCAAACGAGTGCTCCCGACGCGACGTAACTTCATTAGAGGTGCGGCCGCAGCCTGTCGCCAATCTACAAAATAGCTCGTAATAAAGTGCTGTCACTCAGATAACGAAATATTTCCCGAAGGAGAGAGTTCGCCACGCGACAAATGAATTTGTAAGTGTTTAACTTTCACTTGTAAATGCTGCTTGCTGCTGTCAAAGATAAATAATAGAAGGGATGTATTGTTAATGTCACATTTTGTATAAAATTCACAAAAACTAATTTAAGTTGCTTCCCAATTTGTTGGAATTATTCTTTAGCTTGCGGGACTGAGCTCTGTTCTGGACAGGTGTAAAACATTTTAATTAGACCTGTTTTCCATAACCAACAGGTAAGATTTTTTTAACTTTATTAATTATATCAGTGTGAAGAACATAACGAAATTAAACTTTGATTTAAGAATTGTTTTCTCTTATAGACACAACATTTAATTAATGAAAATAACATCCTACGTTCATTTATAATTTTTATATATTTTATGCATTTTCAATGCGATCTTATAAGATAAATTATTATAATAGAAAAATACTAGAAAAAATCGACTCGGGTCACAAGTGAATCTCAGGCGGGAAACGAACCCGCAACCTTTGGTAATCCGGTCCAATGCTCTCCCAATTGAGATTCCCGCCTGAGATTCACTTTTGACCCGAGTCGATTTTTTCTAGTATTTTTCTATTATAATAATCCTACGTTCATACCAATTAGCCTAGCCAAAGTACTCTTAAGGCTTGTGTAATGGATACCAGGGCCACTGACAGACATGTATATAAAACATGTACATAACTTCTCAAAAAATATTTTTTTTACTTACCATATAAAAACCTAAATGATGTCGGTATGTCTACAGAAATCATTACAAGTAATAATTCAACCGAGATCTTGTTGGTGGCTCGATAGAAAGAGTACTCGCTCGGATGGCGAGGTAATGTGGGTTCTAGTCCCGCCTGAGACAAGTTAACTTTTAAATCTAGTCGTTAAATGCTTAAATAAAAAATAAAATTATTACGTGAGATGTACGTTAAAGTCGTATCAAAAATAGTGAAGTTTGTATGAAATCAGTTTTTTTTTACCCCAGCTATTTAGTTGCGTGGACTAACCTAAATCAGACGTATTCAGAAAAACGTTTGCATAGTTTGGTCAAACTACCTGATTATAATAGTTGAAGTACCTTTGAATATTTATATCCGATTTTATGGTTTTGTGAAACGTTTTTCAAATAAATACATAGAAATCACAACCAATGATAACCAATCATAACCAATTACTGGGTAAATGTTGATAACACCAAGATATATCGATATTATAACAGCTAATTTATGAAGACATAAAATCGCGTTCCATTCGCCTTACTAGTCAGCCGCTCCTCTCGATATGAGTTGAAATATAGATGTTCATGAATAACGAATGAGTAGGTGAAAACTGACAGGAAAAGAGCGTAAAGCTAACACAAAAGGCAACGAGAATACTTTTCAAATAGAAAAACTGAAATATTTTAGTTGATTTCTTACTTATCAACTGAATGTTTCTTAAGTGAAAAAGTAATATACGAGTAATATACCTAAATATAAGAATACTTTACTTCTCTTTGATAGGTTAATAAGTAACCCAGTAGCTACGGAAACTAAGACCAGAAAACAATGTTTTTTCTAAGTTAGTTTTTATGTATTAACGTTGTCGAGATCGGAACTTATAGAAACACAATAGTGGTCATCAAAAATTTACAGTCGTCGGCAATAAGTCCTGAAAAAGTAAAGAGATATCGATTTGATCTCTACCAAAATTTAATTCTGTTTATGTTTTATTAAATAACCGTTCAAATTGGTATTCTCGTTTAGCCCCAAAGCTTTTTAAGAAATTGAGGAAAATGTCAATATAAGGGTGTGATTAAGTGTAATATTAGGTTTATTAAGTTTAATATTAGATATGTACCTACTTTTGTGACATTTAAGGCATACATAGAAATCACAACCAATGCTAACTAAATGCAACGAAGATTTCCGTCAAGTATTCTTACCACCTAAAATTAAATTACCTAAATTTCGTGTACTTTCATTCGTCTCATTCACGGTTGTGTCTTTGTGATACTTTTTTTTGAACAAGTGGTTAAGAAATGACGGTACGGAGCCTAGTAACGAGATCCACATTAGTGTTCAAATTTTTGACATTGCTACGAAAAACAATATTTGTTTCCTTGTTTATTATTTCTAATGGGTACTTTGTTAATTTAAACGTGTTGTCATAATAGGAGCTTATTCCATGATATCTTAAAACCGACCGTTTTCTAAGAGCGAAACACGTACCTTGTAAATCTCTGAGATAAACGTAAGGAGCTTTTAGCTTTCGGGCAAAATGTCAAAAGAGGAAAGCTTATTTGGTTTCTCTAACATATCTGAGGTGCTACTGGCACCGTCAGGGTGACTAATGTGAAGGTGTGGAATGACAAAAATGTATCCCCAGCTGTCGGACCTGCGTCACTCGCCATCTCCTCGGGGTTTTTAGTCCCGGTCTGCAGAAAAATCCGAATCATCCGGGATAATGCAATACTCCCATAATATAATATTTGTAGAAGTATCAATGTTGTGTTGGTTCTAAGAAACAAAATGATTTCGTGGAAAAAATGTCCGATATTATGTTTTCCGAAGCACCATTTTCCTTTCTTTAAATACATTTTATTTTATTCTGAACATAATGGTCTTCGTCGAAAGATTGTTGTGGCCAAAATAATTAATTCAAGACATTTTATTAGTTATTAATATTGGAAGGATATAGCACCGATATAATTAACAAATGAGCATATCGTGTTGTGACTGCATAATTCTGTCTTCATGTTCGTTCATCGTGATAGGAATATTGGGACATATTCTGATATTGCCTTATATAATAACGGGAATAGACGTACAATGATGCGGACAGTTGGATCTCGCATTCCTAACCATTCGGAGCACGTAGAAGCTATATGAGACATCTCTGGTTTCCCGGCAAATGAACACGTGCGATACGTCGATGAAGCGCAAGTTCAATTTAAAAGTATTTACTGATATGAAGACGAAGTTAATCGTTAGTTTCTGTATCTTGTCGAATGAGACTGAATGACAGCATTTATTTACGGCACGAGGCAACTTTAAAGTTGTATCCCGTGAAAAGTTTGCTAAACGTAGGCGGCGAACGACAGGTAGAGTAGTTCGCGTTTAATTAAAGTACTAATGGCTTTAGTCTTCGTTGTGTTCGCAACGTGTGTATAACAAACGAATATTTTACCACGAAAGGTTACCACCTACATAATAAAAAAATCGGGTATCTACGTGTACTTAATCAAAGTCTTTTTCCCCAAAATACAACAATAATGAAAATTAATAGCCTTCTTTGCAAAATAATTAACGTAAAAAATAAATTTCGGACAATTCACTTCAATAAATTTAGTTCCATATTAAGGAAAGCAATATGTCGTAATATGACAGCTAAATACCGGAGACAACTTATGATAATTATATAAACATCCATGTCTTTATAAATACATATGTTATATAAATATTCGTCACACGAATATTGGCCCCTTGCGGACCTTGAAGCCATGACTGCAGACTTCACAGTCGCTAACTTTTAATTGCCAATAAACAAGAAAATAATCAAGAGAGATGACCTTTAATTCGGCGAGTTGGAACCGGTTGTTTATGAGGAGCTATTGGCAAATACAGTGCTAGGAAACCGGGCCGTGCCATGGTTAAGCGGAGGGTTTAATCACAGTGAAGAAAATTGGCCAGTAACATATATTTCAAACTTTTATATATACGAAATGTAACTTTATGAGTATTAAATAAACGACTACCTCATCTGCACGTGGAATTCGTAACATCTGACAATGCGCACAATTAAATTATTCTTTTGATTAAATAAATAGGTACCTGTAGTCTGAGGTCCATTGGATTGGATTGGATTGGAGGAGGAACCATTTTCGTTGGGAAGTGTTCTCAAATAAATAATCATAGAAAAATGTAACTATATCACTTTTATGTAAACTGAGTAGTTATAGTTTTCTATAGCAAAATCCGATTGATAAAATTCATACTATCATAGATACATATGTTTTTTGACATAAATGTGTTAAATCTCCTTTTCATAACTTCGCTTTTAGTAGCGCAAAAGACTTCAGTCATAGTATTACTAAATCAGTAAATAGTAATCTTGACTTAACTTGGTCTGAGAAAATAGATATTTACACCCATAATGTGTGCTAGTGAAACGTACATATTAATATTACAAAATAATATTGTTTTCAGTACCGAACCTTTATTCAGATATTTAATAGGCTAAGAAGAGATACTATTATTAAAGAAATAAGACAAAATGTCCAAAAGATCCAATTATTGGTTGACCGCTTAAATGAGTCATCGCCCGCGCGGTACATGGGCGCCGGGGTACTGCGACAAAGACGGGTACGGAAAAAGGCGGAAGGGGGTGCATTATGCGCTATGTTTTCCCGCTAAGTGCGCACGTAGGCTAAGCGGTCTACCTATAATTGCAATTTATAATACAGTCCAATGTTTTCAATATGGGCAATGCCACCATTGTTTTTAATGTAACTTTCCGTTCCTTGGAATCTCTGTCTAACACCGAGTTAAACAAATGTTCAGATGGTAGATGGAAAATTGGTTTGTGAATTATGTGACTGCAGTGACTGCAGAGCTATACAACCCTTTTGTGAGTAGAGATCGTCCAATCAAATACGCCCAAAATTTTTATATTTTTTTGTGGGTAACAGTTCTAACCCAATCTTACCAATTATTTTTAGTCATTATAGTAGAAAAAAAACTAGAGAAGTAAATGTAATTGGTATGTAAAAAATATCAAACTTCGGGCGAGTTTGTTTTGGGTGTTATCGATCCTTTTAAATTAATAAAAAAATTATATTCTGGCAATTTACCAAATAATGAAGTTTTTGCCATTGATTTCCTTTTGAAGGAATAGTTGTTGTACCGTGCTACTATTTAGCGTGGCTTAACGAATGTAAATGGCGCGGCTCCTAGTATGCGCATACTGGCATGATTTGTGGAGTATTGGTGGCTAGCGGCATCGTTACCGTTTGCGTTCTTCTCTAATCTCAATCGTGTTGGTATATTGCCAAATGTTAAAGATAATTGAGATGACTTCTGTTTTTGCTTAATGGTGTGTCTATTCTCTTTACAAAACTCACTTTGTCGTGAAAAAGGTGCGTCTTCCACAAGCATCAGTTTTCTTAAAAATACGGCCCAGCAAAGAGGGTTTGGTCTTAATATATGTAGATATGTTTCTTTGTATGGTTATATGGAAGCCGATTTTGATGAATGGGTTGTCATATGTTATGTAAATCACTTACTCCTCTAGAGCTATATAACGGGACAGGCGAAGTCCCCTCCTTGTGCTATTTTACGCAAGTCATAATGATGACACTGAATTATAATTCACATGGCGGTGTTAAGATTTTTGTCCTGAAGTGTGTATACGAAGAAAGTATTACTAAAAGTTAGAAAATAACTGATAACACATATTTGGTGAAGAAAAATGTTTCAGTAATTTAATTTGAAAAAAAAAATTGAAAACGATAAACGAAAAATAAAAGTAAAAGATTATTGAACTACAAAAAGCTCAAAACTGCAGATCTTTAAGTGTCAACGGCGAGGTGCGTTAGTCCTACTATGTAATCGATGATTAATTCAAGAGTTTTCATTGCACTCATGTATAGATGGAAATACAAAAAAGACAGCAAGCAGAACCAAACATGAACCCTGTTAAGGTATCGTAGCATGATAATAAATTTAATAAGAACATTAAAAAAATGGAAGTAACTAAAATATAAGTAATTAAAATTTAATAATAAAATTCAAATAAAAATAGAATAGGAATAAAAAAAATAAACTTGAATAAAGAATATTACTTCAACCGACAGCCATTTTGTGATGTAAAACCCTATCTGTGGCGAATCCCAAAACAGGACTTTGAGTGAAATTAAATTTTGTCTTTTAGCTTTCCTTCATTAACTTTCGTTAACAAATTAATCATCCTCGGTGTCGATATCATTTCTGCAGAAGATTGACATTAAAGCCAAACCGTATAGCCTATTCAAACCTGTGGAGTTTCTTAAATAAGGTTTTAGGCGTTTCAAAGAAGAGCAAGTCCTCTTAGGGGTACATGTGTAAATAGGCAGTCTCGCCAAGATCTTCAAAACTTTGTGTATGTTTGGAAATAAGACCTGGTTGCACATGTTGGTCTATCTAGTTCAGATTCTTCCAGCGATTTGAACCACCACAAAACCAATTCAGCTTTTACAATCCAAATATTTTTTATAGAGCTTAAAGTAATATTTTCGATATTTACAATTAATTTGTTCTTTGAAACACACAGACGGAATTAAGATGTTGTGAGATGATTAAATGGCTTTATGAGTTTGGAATCTCGACTGAAGCTGATTAATTAAATCATCCAAAAGAAGAATCATTATAGTAATTCTAAAATAAGTTTCAGGATCTTTTGTATTGTAGTTTGCCTTATGCTCATGGCGTGACGTTATTCGCGAAATTTTTATTTCCTAGTTTACAGTGCTAAGCAAATTTTGTACATTCTTGAAAAGTTTAGCAAATTTTAAATCAATATTTTGGTGAACGTCTTCAATAATTCAATAGTCTTTCAATTTTAATCGATATGTTGTAAAGCTGCTACCAAATCGCATAGGGGAGATTGAAGGATTTTGCATAATATCAGTGTGTATGGGACCAGCATTCCTAAGAAACATAAGCTTCTAGCTAAACCACATGAAATTACTGATCTCAGAAAAGAATTAGCCTTTGATTTTCAGAATGCGTGTCATTGCTTAAGTCGCCTATTGAATCACCAATAGCTATATAGATTTCCTTAAATCTTAACAACTCATCTTGATTTTCAACCCAACGAGTCTCGCACATTGGCGTAAGGTTTTTACATTGGATTCGGAAAAGCTTTTTTCGATATTCTCTTTTAAGCACTGGGTTCGTTTGGGCGAGGACTTGATTCAAATTTCCAACCAATTTTAATTCCAATAATATTTCAAATAGGGGCCCCTGTGTGGGCGGACAGGCTGAACGCCAAGAACAGGGCGTTGGGAGGCGTCCTCACAGAAACCATCGGTGGGGGTGAGGACGCTCGAGGCGGTACGGCCAGTACTGCGGGAGTGGATTGAAAAGAGTCAGTTACTTATCGGCTGGCGCAGGTGCTTATTGGGCATGGGTGCTTCGGGAGGATCCGTTACGTAGGGAGCCGACCCCGTCGTGCTACGAGTGCGGCGCTGCGGAGGACACCACACAGCACACCCTGGAGGTGTGCCCGGCATAGTTCCTGCATTGTGGCATTCTGGTAGCGGCGATAGGGAGTGACCTCTCGCTGGCCGCCGTGGTTAAGGCCATGGTGCCAACCGAGAGGTCATGGGTGGCAGCGGTCTCCTACTGCGAAGATGTCATTTCGCAGAAAGAGACAGCTGAGAGAAGGAGAACAACGCCAACGCGACACTCATCCACAGGAAGCGACCAGCCAGGAGATGGCGCCAGTTCGCGGCGCGTATCTCAATTTAAGGAAGGATCTCCCTCGAAAGAGCCTGGGGCAGACGAGGGTGACCCTATGCAGGGAAGCCCAACTCCTGATAAAGAAGTACACCGTCTCTATATCTACCGTCGCATGGGCAGGTCCACCGTCGAGCGCTATCCGGAGAGAGTCGGATGATGCCTTATTGTGCCTAGGCATCGTCTGACGGAGAAGGGGCCCGTAGCGGGCCAGAGTGGTGATTAATAAAATATGATCCACGAGGCTGAAGGACAGTGTAGGCCACACGTGGAGGTTTGAACCGAAATTTAACTCCGGAATGGAACAAAGTATTATGTTGTAGTAGTTTATACACGGTTACTCGAATTTCTATTCAGATTCGGAATAGGTAAAACAGTGAACATTATTAAAACAGAATTTTACATAGCTTTTTTGTTCCAAACTCCTTGCTAAAAGAAAGTTTATATTAGAGGTGCTTGTTTTACAGAAATGACTTATTTAGCGAGTACAGTCATGCATAAATAAATGACTCAGCGACGGTTACTGTATCGTGTGAAGATAAGATATTTGGAGGAGCCTGAGGTTGTTTTGTGCGAAACGGTGCGAAAGTAATATCTCTACATGCTAATGCTCCTTTAACATTTTATCTACTTACTTTTACGTTTACTGAAAAAGACGTGAAATAAACTTGTGATCTAAGCTGATAAGACATCCACAGGTGAAATATATGCTTATACTTATACTATTGCTTATTCTCATCCTAATTATATTATGACAATACTTTGTGTGTGTGTGTTTGTTACCATATTGTCAGTAAAAGCCTAAGAATAACATTCATAACACTGAGTTATAGTGCCAAATTCAAAATAATTAAAAGAAAAGAAAAGGTTTTATGTAACAGTATTTAGGGCTAGACTAGTACTGATAAAAATACATTCAAAATAATTATTTTACTATTTTGTTAAGTAATATTATCTAGCATGAGTTCACTCACATTGATTATAATTTCTTAACTAAACAGAGTTAAAAGCAAATTAACCTATAGTGTACAATGGACAGCAAATTAATCTACTCAAAAAAGTAACATTTGCTTAACTTTTCAATAACTACTTAAATAGCCGATTATTACGAATATACTTTTTAGGTATAGACAGAAAAGCCAGAATTTTGTGATAAGATTATGTGTAGTTTATTTATTAACTTGTATGTATTTATTCTCTTTCGTAACACAAATTTTTCCCCTGTTCGGTTTCGCCGTTTCATTAGTCAGTTTCGCATATTCATTCATGTATGATGCGTTTGTAGTAAATTAAAAATCATTGAAAAAGCCTTCTGTTTATAAGAAAATCGTCAATAGTATTTTTTTTCAATAAAGACTTACAAACTGTGTGTCGGGACCGCTTATTTGTGTCAGACGGTAAACTGCTTTGCAGGACTGAATATAGTACTTGCTGTAAGGACTTTATATACAGTTGGGTTGGGAGTGCATTGTACACGTATACAGGACTTTTGAGGTTGTTTTTAACTGTCCATTCGTAACATCGTATTAATAAAGAAATATACTATATTTTTCGACGACCGTTTGGTGCAACGGTAGCGATCCTGCCTTTCGTCACAGTAAACAGAACAGTAGGTTATCTAAGGCCGCCCGCCGAGTTATTAGCCTACTCTTGCGTTGATCCCCAGGGTCGTCACTTTTACTTTTAGTTAATATTTTCGAACAAGCAGCACTTGATCTAAATTTATGTAATAAAAAGCATATGATGATTGAATATTTGTTTGCGAAATCGTTATTGAGGCACCCGAAAACACTACAAAATTTTTTCCCCTTTTTGAAGTCATGATACTCGTAATAATTAATATTATGGTAAGTGGCCGGCGAGAGTTGACGATCGCGAGCGGTCATGTGACGTACGCGCATGCTCACAGTCGCGCGGCACAGCCCGTACTGCCGTCACCTTATTCCCCCATATATTATGCTAGCGTGTGCGTGAAATCGCGTGCCGACACGGCGCGCGGCGCGCACGCACACATTCAAACCGAGAGCGGCACGTTTGTATGAAGATGTTTTACTGTTCTTTACTGTGCTTTCGTACCGACGGACCTGGGTTTTAATCCCGGAAGGGACAGATGTTTGTATGATGAATATGAGCATTTGTACTTGAGTCATAGATGTTTATATATATTTCTATGAATATTACTTATTTTATGTATGATATATGTATGTCTATCCGTTACCCTAGAAGCCTTAAAGTGCTTACTTTGGGCTAGGTTAATTGTTGTGAATATAGGAAATACTTATTTTGAAGAAAAAATTTATTTGATATAAATCAAATTGTTTTATTTTTAAAAATAATGCAATTTGATTTATATATAAAAAATTGCCTTCAATTTTGTCTTTCTGAAAAATATCAATGTCATGTGATTATTTCTGGATTAATTTATTGGCATTTATCCTGCAAAAAACAGGTGAATACTGTGGAGCGTTGTAAGTAATTTTGGGGGTTTGTAGAATGTTATTTAATTTGGACCTAAGCAAACGTTCTTTCGTTTATAAGTTTTGGTTTGTTTCTATTTAGGATTAATCTTTTGTTTTATAGGAAATAAACAATACCTTAACGTGTGGGATAACACCGGAAATTTTGTCTATAATGACATAATATTCTTCCTTATCGGTTTAAATTTACCTACTGCCACAAGGGAAACGTTTCACATATATAGACTCTTCATCACCACGCCCACTTAGTTACGTTTAAAAGTAGCGAAAATTATTTGTTAAAAATACCTATGGAGCAGTTTCAGCATGTTTTCAGGGCGCGCGCCCTATACTAGCGTCTCTGGTATTCTACGATGTTCACCAAGGGGTGATATTGATCGATCACCAACGAAGGCGATATACTGCGACATAGGCGAGGCGATTTAACAGCACCCGAGAGCGAAAATCGCATTTCTCTCGAGAAATGCATAGTGCTTCATAATGCATAAACGAGAAAAAGTAATATACAATTGCTTTAATTTAAGTTTATCTGGACATGAAATCGCAACATATCCAATTCCTATAACGTCTTTATATACGTATTAGACTTCTAACTTCGTCTTCGAAGTCTCAGTGACTTGTTTGGCAGAGCGGGAGCGACCCTTACTTAAAAGTCAAACGGTTCTAGAACGGAACGGAAGTTTTGTAATGAATGCGAGCCTTTGTACATGTGCCGGGTATTTATATATGTCTTGCTATAAATATTGTTACATAAAATCTCTTCTTTTTAATTATTTTGAATTTGGAACGCGATTATTATTTTAATAATTTCTCTCGATTTCGTGCCATTTCACATATTTTTTCGTGTTCATTATCAAATTACAATATGGAATGGGGTGTTAAAGGAAATAGGATTGCAGTGATCGCCTTGCACAAAGCGGGTATGGAGCCGTCGGTCATATTCCAGACACTTCAAAAGCTTTGTATATCATAAATAACAAATAAATAGATATTTCTTACATTAACACCAAAGTAAGCACTGTAAGGATTGTGTTATCGATACTAGGGTAACGGATAGACATACATATATGATACATAAATATGTAATATTTATAGACATATAGACAGACCGACCGACGATCTGGTTAAGGTCGCGGGAAAACGCCGGATGCGGGCAGCACAGGACCGATCGTTGTGGAGATCCTTGGGGGAGGCCTATATCCAGCAGTGGGCGTCGTACGGCTGATATGATGATTTATAGACATATATATAAACACCCATGACTCAGGCACAAAAGTTTGTATTAGCCATACAAACGTCTGCCCTTTCCGGGATTCCAACCCAGGACCGTCGGTGAGAAAGGCAGGATCGCGAGAAAAGAAGATTCCCGTTAGGACTCTGTCGTGTGTTATAAAAAGAGACCTGAAGCTCGATGCTTATAGTCGATATACAGGACATGTCCTAAATCAATCTTTACAATCAAGGAGAGTGGAGCGATCAAAATGCCTTCTGTCACTGGTGAAACGCAGGTGAAAGGCAGACACGCTGGTGAATACGCAGGTGAAAGGCACAGAAATATCCTCTTTACCAATGAAACAAAATTTACGATTGAAGAGCACTACAATGAAATAAATAAAAATGATTTATTTTCAGTCCACCGAGGTGAGTGACAATTTTACTTAATTTTTATGTTAGTCAAACAATAAACAAAATAATAAAGTGTACTCTAACATTTCTAAAGAAGCTGCTCAAGTGGTAGGAAGGGTACAACATCAAGGCATCACAAAGCTACATTTTTGTGAAAAGGGAGTTAAAACTTCAGCCAAAGTGTATCAAGAGACAGTCTTGGATCGTGTTGCGAAACCTCTCAGCAATATACTTTTTAAAAATGTACTGTGGACGTTCCAGCAGGCCTGGCTTGAAACCAACGTCCCGGACTTTATAAGAGCTGAATACTGGCCCTCATCTAGCCCAGATCTCAACCCTTTAGACTACAGACTATGGTCAGTTTTAGACGACATGGCCTACTCTAAACGAAACGGCGACATCAAGTCTCTCAGACAGATTAAAGGCCTGTATAAAAACCAAAGGTGGCCATTTCGAATAGAATATTTTTTTGCTGAGACTTTTATAATATGCACATATAAAATTAAAAAGGATTTTCATTTGAAACAGATCTTATGTCTGAACTAGGTATATGTATCCTAGTATATCCGTCCGACATCCTAGTATACATAACACAATTCGTTTTATAAGAATTTGGGCTAAACTAATTGGTGTGAATATAGTAAATCTTATTAGTATAATGTCTGCTAGGACGGCTTCTTTTCTATTTGGTTCTGGTTGCGTCTATTATAATTATTGTAATAATTGAGACTCTATAGTTTTACGTTACGCGCAACAGCTTATCAAAGCGTTTTTACAAGCATCTTTTATGCAATATATTTGAATTATCAGCGGTTATTTTGAAATGAAATCTGAAATATTATATTGCTATATGTCTCTAATTCTATTTGCTTACTGTGTTCTTTATAAGAACTTTTAATTAGATACGCTTTGGTGTGAGGGAGGTGCGTAACGCTTGTCTTGCTCGCATTTGGTGTGTAGTCGACCCGCATCGCATCATTTACGCGCACAGACTTCATTTGGCCGTAATGATCTCCCAGCTCAGATCACCCATCGAATATTTTATCGAAATATTCCTGTTTCAGAGCGCTCGGCGGCCGCAGCTGTCAGCCTATTCTCGGCTTGCCTCTTATCATATTCCTTTCTTCCGTCTGTGAGTGGAAACTCTTATAAGACAAAATATAGGTGGCGGCAAATACTTACCTGAATTGATGGACTTATGATACAGATGAAAATTGTAAAATATTTCTTTTGTACGGTTTTCTTAAGGCTTCTAATGATTGGATAAGAAACACATCTCACAATATAGGCTAGTACCCCAAGACAGGGATATAATGCTTTTTATATTCCTTTATCTGTCTACGAAATAAAATATTATTTATCGAATTTCAGCTAAATACTTTAAGTGATTTAGTACGATTCAGAAATATCCCGACATTAAACGGAAATGCCCACTTATTTCAGCAGGGACTACTATGCTCCTCTTCCGATCTTTTTGTTAGAGCTAATCGAACACCGCCATTTAAACACGGAAATTTCATAGGAGTTACAGTGCCACATGGGACATGTTTGTGTCGAGACTGTTACCATTATGCGTCTGTCCTGCCTCTTAACGATTGCATAGTAATGTCACTAAAATGATACATTCTAATAGTTTTCTATAATTATGTGTCGAGTCGTGTGAATTACCTTATGTGTCGTAACATATTAGAAAAAAAACCATTATACTTTTAAGATTTTTTTTAGATAGGTACTTATCATATTATTAAAAAAAGCATTTATCTTGTTTAGTAGTCAATAATTTTTATTTTCTTAGAAAAACTTTGTGACTTTATCGAGAATGAAGTATTTTTATTAATGTTTCAGTGATTTATACCTAGTTTCTAACGTATTGATATAATTTGTCATGGTGATTTGTTTGACCCTTGGCACCACGAATTATTTTGACTTTTAATATGTTATATAAATATAATATGTTTATGTTTAGTTACAAAAATCTTTAACCTTAAAACCTATTTCGTAAAGATTAACCCACCCTGTGCTCCATTGCTTCGGGTTATTATATTATTAGGAAAAGTAAAACATATTAATGTACAGCGTATACTGTCCTTTATTTATTATATAAACCGAAAAGGATTTTATCCAGTTTATTTAGCTCGCGTTGGCGTTTAATTAAACTAGATTACCTTAGCAGTTAATAATAATTAATGTCGCTTATTACCTAATAAAGATAATATTTATACGATTAATGGAGCTCACAGAAGGGAACCTTTGAATAATATAAAAAAGATATGTTGTGACAAAATACGGTTACAGTATAAATAGGCGGCTCTCAATAAAAGGCAATGTCTTTCGATTCTTCCGCTATTCCGCGATTATTATCCATTCGCTTATGAGGGGCATCTCAGTCATTGATCAAATTATTTTCGTATCTCTTATCCCTGGCAACAAATGGGAAGATCTCTGTATAGATTGATTCCGGGTGTTCCGCTCGTCGCTTTATTTCATTGCTAAAAGGAAGTCTGTTCCTGTTTTTTGTGGCCCCTCACAGATATGTCTTGGGCGCATTATTTATGGAATTACTGTGTGGCTACGTAGGCACTTTGGCAACATCCGCAACGGGGCGGACAATGCTGTGATCACTTTTATATAGCCACGACAACTTGACAGTTACATGTCTGTTTGAAACGTATTTCATATGAAAAACTTCTTGAGTTATATGTTGTTATTATTTATACAAAGACAAGTTTTTTTTTTACCTTGCTGACTAAAGTAAGTCGGTATAATTAAATTGAAATTTACCTAATATTTTAGATATTTCTGCAATTGTTTCTTATTATTGTATCTAACTTTATAAAATTCATAGCAATCTTGAAAAATAAACTTACATATGCTTCTCTGCTTTGGTTTCGCAGAATTGTTATAAGGTAACTTTTAAATACACAGTTTTTTTATAAAACACACATTGTATTATTGAAAATGAAAAAAAGTTAGCAAGAAATACAAAACTTTTTAGGAAAAAAAGCTTCTGTTAAGGAAGAATATTTTTTTATAGGTATATAGAAAAAATACTGTTTCGTTAGTAGCAGTTAATATTGTAATAAATACGTAAAAATTGTTGCGGGGAAATTAATTCGTTGATCCAAGGCAATTGTAGAGCGGGCACACTTGTCTTTAAATCCTATCTAGCAATAGGGTGATAATTTAGCCAACTTAAACGTCACCAAAATCAACCGAGTTTGCTTACAGAAAAATGGTGTCCTTTTAACATCACTCCTAATTTCCGAGGTGTCACTGTGTTAATTACTGAAAATCTCGATCTTTTTGGCATGAAGCTGTCATCCGATCTCAGTTTCGGTGACTCCATCGAAAAAGGCTCAAATTGCGGCTAAAAATAGATCTACTTTAAATGGTATCTTAAAAATGGTAAAACGGTATTTCACACCGGATTATCTTCTGGTACTGTATAAAGCGCAAGTCCGATCGTTAAAACAGTATTTTTTCCACCTTTTGCAAGGCTTAAATAAATATCAACATGGAACTCGCCACACTCGCGCTCAATTCGTGACGAAATGCTGATAAAAGAAACTTAATTACCTAGTTCAGCTTTGCACATTTAATCTGCTTGTCGATCTTTGACAGTGTATACTTAGAGCATAGTAAGGAGAAGTATAAGATGTACAGGTATAGGTGCAATTCACACAATTTTTTTGGACAATGAAATAAAAAATATATTTTTGAATGATTTTGTAGTGTAACTAAATTAAGACCACATTTATATTCTCATTATATACTTACATACAAAAATAATTATATTTGTAAAATAAAATTGAATCGATGAACGGACAATCGTATTCAAAGTTACTATTAGAGCGCGCATGAACCGCAGCGTAGCCGCTTCTCAGATTCGGTTCTCAGAATCGTATCGTACACATGCCGTAAGCGCCTTCGCTCGATAATTAAGTTTATGTGCTAAGACTTAAAATTATATAACGACTGTTCGAACTAAGAAATGATGACTGAGAACGCTAAGTCATCGTCCGTTAGTATCAACAAAACGTAATTTAATAATATTATTATTATAATTACTATTAATGAAGCGCCAAAACAGCTTGAGCCTATGTTACAGATAGGTACATGCCGTTGCTGTTGGGGTAAGCATGGTCGTCGCCCTCGTCGTCGGCACCTAGCGCCGCAAATGGACAACAGTTGCGGACCTTGTGGCGACTTTATAATGCTTAACGCCAGGGTAGTGGTACTCTAGGACTTCGATCTTGGAAAAAAAAACAGATACACGAGAAAGACTTGAAAATTATGGCATGATGATAAGTGCTATTAAATGTGTGTTTGGACTTCAGAGGTCTCTTTTTGAATTATACCGTCTCAAAACTCCACTAGAAAGGGAAAAAAATCTGCCTCTTAAAATGTTCATGAGCTTAGGGACAAAGTATAAAAATATTAGTTTATAGCAAGTCAGTCAATGTGTAAATGATAGATTAAAGCCTGCCTACATACTGCGTGATCCAGAGTTTATTACGCCTACACCACTTTCTCATTTAATAGTACAGAAACTGTATGTGATAGATAATATACCGCTTTGCGATGACAATACTTCTATAGTTAATTCTGCTAGAACTGGTCGTTAAGCAAGATTTGCAGTTTTTAATAAATCTAATTTAATAACTAATAATTATTAATAATTTAAATCTACTTTTCTTGTTCAATCTTGTATAAGAACAATTTTTATTTCAGTTCTATATATATATTTATAACAGGATTATATCTGAATATATTTACATACAAAATATGAACTTCTAGAATTACGCCATTATAATATGCGCCGGTTTGTGGGCTGTCAAGGCCGACTGGACCGAAGGCTCGAACCGCAGTGCACTCGCTTTTTTCGATACATTGACTACTATCGATTGCATGCCGTAGGCGCTTCCATTTGTTATTAGACGAGCAGATCACAAAATCTGCTCTGTTTCTGTGCTAAGTCTTAATATTTTGTTCAGTGTATCGAAAATTTTGTGCCCTTATATATTATGTTACTCTCACCTTCTATAACATTTTCTGCTTTATTTATCGTATAAATTGTGAGTTGACATTATTCTCAACAATCAAAAATAATGTAATGTTTACAAATCATAATGATTTTCTGAACATAATATATAGTAACAAGGCGTTTCAATATTTGAAAACTATGTGTTGTAAATTTCTTGTTGTACACATTTTACATGTCTTCACCGTTTATCGGTAAACCTTAGCAAGTATTCCACCAATAACCTTAACTGCTATTAAGATCCCATTTACGATTTTACGGTTATACGAACAATCCGCAGAGTCGGAGTAGGCACATTCATAATGAAATTTAATGATCTGGAATAAGGGAACTTATTTTTAGGATTTGAACTCGTTAGGCAGACAATGAGATTATCCGTTCAAATCTGCTAGAAGTGATTTATTTAAGTTTTACTTATAAATACATACATAAGTATGGTATATTATTATATATGACTAGCTTTTACCCACGGCTTCGGTCGCTTCATTTTGGACTATCGATAAAAAGTCATATTTATATTCCTCGGGAACAATACTTTTTATGGATAAAAGTACACATACTTAGCTACTTACGTACTTTTCTGTACCCCAGGCAAAGTGTATGTAAAATTTCGTGATGATCGATTGAGTAGTTAATGCGTGAAAGTATAACAAACGAACTCACTTTGGTATTGATAATATTAATTAGGGCTTTTACCGATATACACTCACTTGCAAAAAAAACGGGCGGTTTTGATTTTCATTCATCTTTAAAAAGATACAATACAAAAAAGGTTTCAATCGTTTGTACACGTTACTGGCCGGTTTTAAAAATGCCGTGGTATTTAAAAAAGTACGTTCTAAATTCAAATTTTCATTTGATGCTCATTTTTACAGAAAACCCCTTTTTATCCTACATTTTTGGCGCGAAGTTCCAGAAGTTAACATCGACTTTTATAACTTTTATTCAATTTTCATCGATTAATTTCATATCCTTGACTGTCAAAGCTTTATTTATTGCTGTTTGGCTGTATCAAAAATGGTAGATAAAGTGGTAAAAGCTACCAAAATTATCGCGCTGCTTGAAGAGGGTTTCAGCCAATGCTTCGTGGCTAGGAGGCTAAATGTTAGTCGCTCGACGGTCCAAAGGACCTGGCAGCGATATCAGGAGACTGGTTCCGTCGAGAGAAGGCCTGGATCTGGAAGAAAACCATGTACCCAACCACAGGATGATCGTTTTCTTGTGAGTCGCGCATTGAGAAATCGCAAATCTTCGAATGTGGATCTTAAGAACAACCTCCAAGAAGTAAGAAATGTGCATATTAGTCTATGGACGGTCAGGAAGAGGCTTCTCGCTGCCAATATACGCAGTCACCGTCCGGCCCACGGCCCAAAATTACTCCGTGAGCACCGAGTTCGCAGGCTTAGGTTCGCTAGAAAATGTGAATTATGGACTCAAGAAGATTGGAATAGGGTTTTGTTCTCTGATGAAGCCAGGATATCTCTGTTCGGTGAAGATCGACGTCGGCGAGTGCTAAGAAGACAAGGAGAACGCTTTGCAGAGGCATGTTTCGAAGAAATCACACCTTATGGTGGGGGCTCTGTTATGTTTTGGGCAGGAATAAATTCAATGGATCGTACAGAGTTAGTCTTCATTGAAAACGGCTCACTGACTGGGCATCGATACATAACGGAAGTTCTAATTCCTCATGCACAACCCGCATTGGCCGCTCTAGGTGAAGACTCGATTTTTATGAACAACAATGCTCGCGCCCACCGATCTCGCGATGTTAAAGCGTATGTGCAAGAGGTCGGCATTCGTCGTTTGGATTGGCCAGCTCGAAGTCCCGACCTCAATCCCATAGAGCATGTCTGGGACGTTCTGAAACGGCGTGTGAGATCAGTACAACCGGCTCCGCAGACCATCAGAGAGCTGAAGAATGTGATTACTGCGGAGGGGGAACGTATTCCGCAAGCAAGTATCCGGGATATACTCGCTAGCATGCCCAGACGAATTCAAGCTGTGATTTTAGCTAGAGGGGGTCACACTCGATACTAAACATTTATCTGCTTTTACTTTATTAAAGAAAAACAAACAAAAAAAACTTTTTTATTTTTACTTCATGAGCATATGCACTACTAGCGAACATACACTACTAGTGAGGTTTAGCATTATTTCCCATAAATTGTATCAAAATTTTATGAAATACTGATGAAAACGATTATATTCTTATTAATTTACCAAATTGTGAGGATAAAACTACTTATAATTATCAAACAAAGCAATATTAACATTTAAAATGATTCATTGCTTAGGTGCCCGTTTTTTTTGCAAATGAGTTTAGTATATATTCTATTTTTGACGCAATCAAATGTTCTGACCATATAACAAATTTCATCGAAATCGGTCAACCCGTTCTTGACTTATAGAAGAACATACATATAGACAAAAAAATAAAAATAGTAGAACTGGTATCAGTGAGTAATAAAACGAATATAAATCATAAAAAAATTTAAAATGTACAGACAAAACCTACAGATTTATGTAGTAGTTTAGACGTGATTCCTGAACAATAATAATGTAATACGGATCAACTGTTGACGATGAACAACATGACTAATTTAGTTGTTTATTCTGTTTGTAGAACTATTCTTTTGTTTTATTATGATAATGATTTCTATTAAATTCTTTAAGAACGTGAGTGTCGACCTACAATTTAGAGTTGAAAAAGTATATCAAACAGCGAGTTTCATAGAAATAGAACTAAAACTATCACACTGTTGCGTTTTTTTATTAATGTCAATAATAATAAATACCTGTCCTAATTGTCTTAAGTGAATGTAATTTAATATCTATATAATTCAATATAGTAATACATACCTAAACCTGAACCAAAAGGCCGTAATCATAATTCAGTAAATACAAAGGGATACATTTTTCTTTGACACCTGTCATTTTTAATAAAGGTTACGTATCCGCCATCAGTATCAATTTGTTGAATAGACGAACAATTCCTAAGAGTGCCTTACGCTAAGTATTCGAAATGGCTTATTACTTTGGCAATTTACTTTCCGGCTGGTATAGTATTGTTGAAGTAATTGAAACAACCGTTGACTAATGGTCCAAAGGAAACAATTTTATTTAATAAAAACTTTTATTAGAATTATAATAAAATAAATGATGTTTGACTGATGGTAAGTACAAGAATGCGCTTAGAAATATTGACAACGTCACGGCGAGGTAACGTTACGCGGTGTCAGATGGATCGGTCGTGGAGGGCCCATTGCGTGGCCGCCACAGTCCCCCGACTTGAACCCCATAGATTTTTTCGTCTGGGGATACTACAAGGAATTAGTATACGCCAAGGACATTACAAACGTCACAGTGTTAAGAACAAAATTAAGACAAGCGGAAGAAACAATAAAAAACAACAGAATTGCATTTATAAATTTAAAAGAAAACTTTTTTAGACGATGTAGAATATGTATTGAGCACGAAGATCGTCATTTTGAAAACTTTTTTTAAGCGACCGAATAATAAATACTTTGAAAATAATGTTTTGTTTCATTTATTAAGTTATAATAAACCTTCAAAGGTTATTAAAGATGGCAGCAGGAACAGTTATTTTTGACCTTCAAATAATAAATTTTTAGCTTTTCTACAATCATTTTTGGTTTATTAATAAATAATTGGAATTTAAAAAAAAAAATTCAGAAGTCGAGTTTTATGAAATTTTCACCTTGCTGTCTTTGATGGCCGATTTAAGCCAAAGTAGCCCTATTAAGTACTTTTTTTTTAAATGATTATGAAAGCAGAGAGTCTAGAGAAGTTTTTACACATACTTAGAAACCATGAATTCGCCTGTTTAGATTTTTAATTTAAAGATGAATTTTTAAGTAATTATTCACTAACATTCAAATTTTGATTTTACACTACTGTTTTCTAAATTTCCACTAAAGTTACGAAGCTGATTATTTTGGACATAAAAGAAGCACTAAAGATGATTCAGTGGCAAAAAGAAAAACATTAAAATATGTTCCACTTTTTTTTATTTAAAATTTTTAAGTTCTGTGGATCAAAATTTTCAAAAAGTCAGAAAAAAAATTATTACTGGAAAACTACGAATAATCGCGGAACATACATGGGGGTGATTCGGGTACTCCAAGAGGTGCTCTAACTCTGGACTTACGCTTGACACTATTTTTTGGGACACCCTGTATTAACACGTAAGTTTGTTTGGGTACCCGTCGAATTCAGGTACCAACCTGAGGGATTTAAAAATCACGTCAAGGGCGTCACTAGCCAAGGTCGGGGTCGGTCCGTCAACTATTTCAATTGATTCTAATTGCCTAATTTCGTCCATACAATTATCTCTGCCCCTACTGCTTTTCTTAAAACTGACTTTGAAGGAGCTTTAACATGCCTAAGGAGTAGCAATATTCAGGAACTATTATACAGTGACAACCCTGACATTATTATCGAAGGTTTAATTAAAAAAATAACAAATAGCCTTAAACTAAACTCAAGCACAGTTACTATACCTAGATCTAAAAGAATTATAAAACCTTGGATCACCCCTGGTATATTAAAATGCATAAAAAACCGGAATAAACTACAAAAACTATTTAAAAATGACCCCCAAAATGATATTAATAGAATAACTTATATTAGGTATAGAAACTATTGCAACAACTTGATTAAAAAATTAAAAAGAGGCTATGAAAAAGAACTTATTGAAAAATCATTACATAACAATAAAATGCTTTGGAAATCAATTAAAAATATAACATATACTAACAAAATAAAAAGTCAAAATGAAGAATTGATAAATATAAAATCCTCAAATAAAGAATCTGTTAACTACATAAATAATTACTTTGCTAATATTGGTAAGCTGTTAGCTACGCGTATTCAGACAAACTCTAATACGGACTTTGATGACATCTTAAATAAAATCCCACTCCAGGCTAACACCTTTGCCTTATTACCGACTGATTGTTACGAAGTAAATAGTGTATTAATGAGCCTCAAATCAGAGAGTGCAGCTGGTTGGGATAATATTCCTATATCTTTCTTAAAAATTGCTAAAGATGAAATAATCCCCATCTTAACCCATTTTGTTAATTTATGTTTTTCGAATGGTACTTTCCCTTTGGCATTAAAAAAATCTATCATAACACCAGTACATAAGAAGGGGGATAAAGACGAAGTTGGCAATTATCGCCCAATCTCTGTTCTGCCCGCAATATCAAAGGTAGTAGAGAAGCTCATTAATTGTAGACTAATAAACTATATGACTAAATACGATATTCTCCCTACTGCTCAGTTTGGGTTTCGAAGGGGAAAATCTACTGAGGACGCAGTGGTTGACTTAAGTACTTTGGTGGCTCAGTCCTTGGATAATGGTGTGAGATGTATGTCTGTTTTCCTTGATTTAAAAAATGCTTTTGACACCGTCTCTATCCCCTTCCTTATTCGTAAACTAGAGAGAATCGGTGTCAGAGGCGTAGCACTTGACTTATTCAAGGATTACCTTAGCAATAGACTTCAAACAGTCAAAATTAAAAATCACTTCAGTGACCAAGAGGAAGTCACGTATGGTGTACCCCAGGGTATTGTCTTGGGCCCTACATTGTTTTTAATATATATTAATGATCTCTGCAATTTGAAGTTTAAAAAATGCAAACATTTATTCTTATGCTGATGATACCGCAATAGTCTTCACTGGTTCTTCGTGGCATGAAGTGAAATCTAATGCAGAGAGTGGTCTGAAGCAAGTAGCTTGTTGGCTGAGAGGTAACTTATTAACTTTGAACACCTCGAAAACACATTACATCTGTTTTGGTATCGACTCGCGTAATCAACCAAAAGAAGACTTTGCATTAAGGATACACTCTTGTGATCAAAATGAAATTAGCTCTCAATGTAGCTGCTCAGTAATTGAAAGGGTTTCGGAGATTAAATACTTGGGTGTAATTATGGACCAAAGACTATCGTGGCTTTCTCATCTCGAAAGTGTTATAAACAGAATAAGAAAACTATCTTGGATCTTTAAGTCCTTGCGCCATGTTATACCCAGAAACAGCAATACACAAAGTAAGAACTCCTCAAACAATCTTTTAAATTGTATCTACATATCCCTTGTACAATCGGTTTTAATATATTGCATTTCGGTATGGGGAAGTGCCGTTAAGACATATCTTCTCGATCTAGAAAGGGCTCAAAGATCGCTGCTAAAGATAATGTATTTTAAAAATAAGATGTTTTCAACGGTATCATTATACAAAGAATGCGACCTTCTTTCGATCAGACAATTATATATACTAAATTGTGTACTAAGAAAACATAAATCCATAGAATATAATAATTTAGTTCAAACACGCAGACGAAAGGATAAACTAGCAAATGTACCAAGAACTAAGACTAGTTTCGCACAAAGACAATTTTATGTTAGATCTTCATTTTTATATAATAAAATAAATAAACAACTGAATATTTATAATAAATTATACATTGACTGGCTTAAAAGTAAAGATTATAATCAAACTGAGGCTTTGCTTAATATAATAACATAGGTTATTACAAAAATTAATGTAGGTATCATTCCACACATACACTCACACACACACACACACACACACACACTCACACAGGCACACACAACTAGGCGCAAGAACGTGTTAGAATTAGAAATAATTCAGAGTGTATTAATTATGTTACTGAATCATATTCATTATCATTATTAATATTTAAATGATTATTTATTGATTTACTAAATTGATTTATTGATTGATTTAACTATGTACACTTTATAGTACAATATTTTTCATCATTGTCTTTGGTCTAACGTGTTATCTGCTCTGAGGTTATCTGTCATAGCATAGACAACACGATCGGTCCACGTCACCTCCCCGCCAGGCGGTGGAGTGACGCGGTGCCTTTATAATGCCTCGCACCGAGTCAGACGGTCTCTTTCTTTGCTTGACGCTCGGAGCCGGCGGACGGCCGGTAGTCCTTATCGGATTATATTCAGCACTAATCGTTGTGCCAAAGATAAGTATATATTGGTAAAGTGTGAATATTAATTGTTGAATCATCATACAATATAAATTTAGAGCATTTGAATATTTAGTTTTCCATTTGATGGCAAATACATGACCTAGATGAATAAACTGATTTTGGCCACTTAATAAATACTTTATTATCTACCCTCTTTTTGATATTTCATTTGATCAAAAGAAAATATAATATTTCCTCGTTTTCCGTAATCTCACATCAGAAGTGGGATCCTCACGCCCTGTACTAAATTTTTTTTTCTTTCTTTCAGCATGTGACCAAGGTCTGTTAAATAGTTCGATATAGACCCTACGATGCTGAAGGGAATGTTGTTGGCAATACGTGATGCTCTACCTCGTTATGATACTAAAAACTGTAATTTGAAACCACGTGTTCAGCAAACGAGTAAATTTAATGAATCGTGACTAAAAACTACTAAAATATTTATTCATGGCTGAGAAAAATAAAATAAAAATTAATGAATACCTACAAAAACACACATTGCAAGATCTGATGATGTGGTTAGCTCTTTATGCAAATAATAACAGTAAGATGGAGGTCGGTCCCCCTGCCCGAGTTTCTTTCGCCAGTTCTTCTCGGAAGGGCCTCCCAATTTCCGAACTGGTAGTAGACTCAGTAGTATACAATGTGATCGTAGTAAGAATGTAATAACGAAATAAAATTTAAAAATAAAACAATTTAATTTCAACAATTTGGAACGTGCCCGATCAAAATGTTGTGGAGGAGGTAGAAAATACATGACAACCATTGAAACATCGGGATTAAATATAAAATAAAAAGTGCGCAAAATCCGTAAAAATAAAAAGTGTTTTATTCAAATGTGTAGTGTGTGCGGAGGTGTAAGAACTAAATGAGAAATAACTAAATTTCATATTAGGTATTGGTGTAAATTGTAGTCTTATAAGGGAATGTCTAGCAAAGCGTCTTAAATATCACTTCTCATCATGTTACTTATATTTCGATAGAATAGGAAAGGCATGTTATCTACACGTCTTTTCGAAAAATTTTAGTGCCTGTAACTACATGTTCTGATTCATCAGGTTGGCCGAACAGGCTTTGGAAAGTTCAAATTTTGATTACAACTGTCTTAAAATCAACCGGATTATATTCTCTTCGATTATTAACAGGTCGTACTGCAAACTTACCTTACAGGCTCGATTTAATGAGGTTACGAAAGGTAATGAACATAAGTTCATAGATGAAATGCTTCTATAGAAAATTAACTTGTAAATAGTGATAATGAAAATGAACTTGTAAAAAGTGATAATGAAAATGAACTTGTAAAAAGTGATAATGAAAATGAAACTGGAAAATAGTGATAATGAAAATGAACTTGTAATTGGTGATAATGAAAATTATTAATTAATAGTGCAACAGAATCGTATCATAAAAACAATGATTAAGAATAAATAAATCAGTTGCTGGGTACCGCTATGCTTGGTGTCAGTTTGGTCTTCACTAACCAGCAAGTGATGGAACTGTACATGTCTAGGCATAGAGGTTTATAAAAAAAGATATGCTGGATAACCATGTGCTTGGTGTCAGTTTGGTCTTCACTAACCAGCAAGTGATGGAACTGTACATGTCTAGGCATAGAGGTTTATAAAAAAAGATATGCTGGATAACCATGTGCTTGGTGTCAGTTTGGTCTTCACTTACCAGCAAGTGATGGAACTGTACATGTTTAGGCATAGAGGTTTATAAAAAAAAAGATATGCTGGATAACCATGTGCTTGGTGTCAGTTTGGTCTTCACTAACCAGCAAGTGATGGAACTGTACATGTATAGGCATAGAGGTTTATAAAAAAAAAAAAAAAGATATGCTGGATAACCATGTGCTTGGTGTCAGTTTGGTCTTCACTAACCAGCAAGTGATGGAACTGTACATGTCTAGGCATAGAGGTTTATAAAATTAAGATATGCTGGATAACCATGTGCTTGGTGTCAGTTTGGTCTTCACTAACCAGCAAGTGATGGAACTGTACATGTCTAGGCATAGAGGTTTATAAAATTAAGAAACAATAACTTGATTTTGTGAAACGATATCTGATTTATGTCGGTGTTTTTTTATAATCTAAAAAGTACTTCGGGGACGAAGTACTGTCAGTATGGCCGTGTTAGAATTAGAAATAATTCAGAGTGTATTAATTATGTTACTGAATCATATTCATTATCATTATTAATATTTAAATGATTATTTATTGATTTACTAAATTGATTTATTGATTGATTTAACTATGTACACTTTATAGTACAATATTTTTCATCATTGTCTTTGGTCTAACGTGTTATCTGCTCTGAGGTTATCTGTCATAGCATAGACAACACGATCGGTCCACGTCACCTCCCCGCCAGGCGGTGGAGTGACGCGGTGCCTTTATAATGCCTCGCACCGAGTCAGACGGTCTCTTTCTTTGCTTGACGCTCGGAGCCGGCGGACGGCCGGTAGTCCTTATCGGATTATATTCAGCACTAATCGTTGTGCCAAAGATAAGTATATATTGGTAAAGTGTGAATATTAATTGTTGAATCATCATACAATATAAATTTAGAGCATTTGAATATTTAGTTTTCCATTTGATGGCAAATACATGACCTAGATGAATAAACTGATTTTGGCCACTTAATAAATACTTTATTATCTACCCTCTTTTTGATATTTCATTTGATCAAAAGAAAATATAATATTTCCTCGTTTCCGTAATCTCACAAACGCATGCAAGCAGACACGCGCACACACCCAAACACAGACAAACTATACCACACATATTTAGTCGTTCTATAAAAGATGTTTAAAAATATTTAATTATAAAGAATGTTTCTAATACCAACATGAATAATTGTAAAATGCTCGCTTTTATGGAAGAGTGGAGTCTCCTGACACAGGCCTATGAGCTTAAAAGGGGATTCCAATTCATAGCATTCTTGTTACTTGTTTTTTTGAAAATAAAATATTTTGTATTTTGTATTTGTATTTGTATTCTTATCTCGTGAGCCTCTTGGATGAAAAATTTTACTCAAATAGATTGACATTAAATATATATTAAATACTTATAACAAAAATTTCTAGGTAATAAAGGAAATTGGTACTTGAAAAATTCAAGGTACTTACAACATATTCTGGTATCTCTTTCTGGATGAATCGATGTCTTGATTGCCTTCTGCTGCCAGTTCCCGTTGTAGATTCGTGTTACCCGAAACGTGATGCGATAGCCACACGGGCGGCTTGGGGATGAGTACGTAGTGAATTTACTCTAAAATACTCGATCCGGCCCGCGGGTATCCAAGCGATTGCGCCAATAAAGTTGCTTCGCAGCGGAAAGTCCAATTTTAGTTAATAAAATGATACTCGACCGATGGTCGCCTACTCGACGAATTGTATATATAATATAAGTTTATTGCATGCGTAACACGATCAAAAACCATTTGATATGTTTTATTTTTTTTCAAGAAAAAAACATGCTCTAATTATTTACAAGTAAAAAGCTACCATTAACTAAAACGTTAAAGAAATCAGATGTACATGTAATTTTACTATATAAATAAAAGTATTTAAGATACTTTTTTAACACAGCAAATACTGTCGATGTCAAATATTTGATACAAATGGCTTTAATACTTTCTCCATTTTTTCTCTGTGTTGTCTAACATAACATTCGAAAAAATTACACAATATTTAAAATATTTATGTGTAATTTTTTCTAAACGTATCTTACGTACCTTTTTTATAAACGTATCAAGGCAAATTATATTGTCCCTTAATAATGAAGTATTCCATCGATATCAGAATAACCCCTCCGTACCCGAACTTTGTGAAAGTGAAATGTGCCAAAATGTCTAAGTTCTGTTTGATCTGCATATATGTCACATCTGGGAAACATCCACGACGTTTTATCTTGATGTTATTTCCGCTGGGCCAACCCTTAACCCAGTCCTTTGGATAGCGTGTTTCTGAAAAGGAAAAAGAAATACCTGGTGTGTTTTTGTTTCTACATGTTAAAACAAATTAAAAGTTTTTTTCGATATGGTTGATATTAATATTGAAGTGACAGTCTTAAATCATAGCTCGTGTTATTCATTTCGATCTCCCGATGCCATCCGTATATGGCGACCCTGCTTTAGAACAGTGCCGCGTTCGCGTGCATCACCCAATTTGTATTGAAGATGGCTCATTTAATTTGCTGTACGCGAGAAATAATTTTTGTGATTACCCGGAAAAATGGGTGACTATAACTCGAAAGATGAAGAGGTCATTGTGGTGCAATACGCTGCAGCAGGAGATAACAATAGAATACACGAACTCAAAGCACCATGCGAACACGATAAAAAGTAATCACTCTACTATTGGGGTTGGCTTTTATATATATTTAATATACAAATGTATAAAAAATTCCATAAAAAGAGTATCACTACTGAACTAGGACGAAACGATTTGACTGACTGTTTATTGCATAGAAACACCTTTATATATTACTATGATGTGTCCCTTACAAAGACATATTCTTGAAATGTTTGATGATAATAACACAACTTTTTTCTCTACTTTGCGCCATTAACCTAACTGTACCGCGTCCTGTACTACTGTGTTACCAATTTGTGATAGGAATTGCAGTTTACTCGAACATATCGAGTTCTGCCAGATTCTGCCCCAAGTGCAAATTAACTCAGAAAAAGTAATTTAGGCGTGTTTGGTGGTCTATTGCCGCTGCCAGTGTCGTTCAATTCAGCTTTTTAAGCTTTAATTCAGCTTGGTGGGAGAACTAGCTGCTAAACAACCAAGGCTGTTCAATCGCTCGCGGTCACTGCTGCTTCAGGTCAGGGCAATGTTAGACCACACGCTGCAGAACAGACGGCCGCTTAATAAGAGGAGCTGCTGCAATTGGAATGTCTGTGACATCCACCGTACTCCAATAGATTACAATTTTTTGCGCAATTTGGATAACTTTCTCTAAATTCTGATGTGGCAGTCCAAACTGCCTTTATTGATACTCGCCCTCATATTTTTTTAGTGAAGGGATCTATGAACTACCTACGAGATGGCAAAAGTGCATTGAAAACAGTGGTGCATACTTGAATTAATAATATATATTTTACAAAAAAAGACGAGTTTATATTCCATCCATACAAAACGCTGATTTCATATGTAAGGAATAATATTAAGTTTTGTAGTATGAACAAGAAACTCGAAACTTCATTTTTTGTATTTTTCTACAATAAGAGTATCAATTATAAATAAAAAATATTACTAATTATATTTACGAAAGATCATATAAATGTTAAACAACGCTGACCAAAAGTGACTGCGCTTCGCGGCAAAAACCAAAGCATGTTTTGTTTTTGATCGCATCGCAAAATCTAAATTACTTGTCCAAACAATGTTGTGTTGAAGGATTTTTTATTCACGTAAAATTCCCTCCATGATAAGATTTATTTTGAAAAGAATATCAAATTATCTACTTAAATTACTTTTTTGGATTTTTTTATAATTTGTGTATTGACAAATAAATATATGTCACCGTCGGATTTTTTATAGAACTTTTTGGGTTTCATAAGTCGCCTATTGAAAGTATTTGAATATCTCTTACTGTTAAGGCAGCGGTCGTAGAAAGAGTCATTGCTCAACAATTTTTTCTACGATTTTAGGTGTGAAATATGTTACCATCGAAAGTCTTCTTATTTAATCCTCTATATTAATATATTTTTCATCTTGTGAAACATTTAACTAGATTAAGCTTGATTTTTAAATGAAAGATTTTTTAACTACAGAAAATTCTATGATTTTCAAAATTATTGAAGTCATCATATAGAATATTGACTTAAGAAATCGTATACACGGAGATAATTAAGGAGACTTAAATAAATATAAGTTATCGTGGCATAGTTATTTACTGTACATACCAATAATACAAATGGCATATGGGAGTGGTCACAAACAACACTCTAAGTTGCCTATCTGCCTGGATTAATGAATATACATATAACATATATATATATATATATATATCTTCGTGACTATGCAATTTTTTATGTTTTATATATATATGCGAATTTTATAAAGTTCATTATTATGACGAAATAAAATATTAAGGGTACTCTGGTTATTTCTCCCCTTCCGAAGGAATTTAAACTATAAAAAAAAAATCATTTGTCTAACGGGGTTCGAACCTTTTGCTCTTCCAATTGAGCTACCGAGCCCCTGAACAGAATGGTTAGTCTTTTTTCAAGTATTTCTTATGCTGAGTACCATCGCCATGTATTCGTATTTTTGGTAGCTAAAAACAAAGAATGTACTACAAGAATCAAATAAATGGTAAAGAATATATTATTGTATTTTTATTATTTAAACATTTTTCTTTTCCATTTTAATATATACATATATATATGTAATTTTTTACTAGAAATTTAAGTAAAGTCCTTAAATATTAAAAATACAATAATAACAAATTGTCAAATCGCTTTAAGTATATGCATTATTAACAATTTTAACGAGTCGATAGTTGATTTACTCTCCCTTCCCTCGGCATGGACAGTTGTTCATCTGAAAAATCGAGGGACACTCGCAACTTCAGGCACAGATGTGAAATGACACCTCTTTGTACAAATTGTAACGAAAACTTATCCAAACCTTACCCTTATAGGCGCACTTTATGTTATTTTATATACGTTACTTTGTAAGTGTTTTTCTCTTTGAAGTAATTTCCTGTGATAGCTTTTCAGAAATATTGTTTTCATTACGAAATATCGTAAACTTTTCCTATTCAAGATGCGTCATCTAAAATGTATATATATATCAATATATCTATAAGTATATAAGGTGTAATCTAATTACTTGCCAGGACTTCATGGAGTGATTTGGTTAAGGGTACGGATTATGCCTACAAAGAGCAATTTTTTTCTATTACCTACTTTATTTTATGACTATTGTAGTTTCTAATATATTAATAAATATGAATAACTTTCTAAACAATAATAAGCAATTTAATGTAAAACCGCGAACAGCTAATCAGTAAGTACGACAATCCCCGCCATGTGCGCTCCCTTTTATTTAAACGCTTTTGAGGTGCCTCGTTTCATTTTCGTCCGTTCGTAAACCGACTTCACAGACAACCAATTTTTTTTACTATACCTTAACGTTAGGATCATAAGAAAACGTCTCTGAAATGACTCAAGGACATCCACATTATGGTATTGCGGAGACCACACTACAGAAGCATACACGAGCTGACTCATAATTAGAGATTTGTAGAGTAGCTGCAGACTCTTACAAATCTAAACTCCTTGGTAACACGCATTATAAAGCCAGACAGCCTGCTACACTTCTTAGCTATTGTCGCGCAGTGTTTACAGAAACTGAGCTGACTATCAAAGATTAGTCCCAGATCTTGCACCATCATCTTAAGCTCAAGAAGTGTCCCATCAATCGCATAGTCAAAGAGAACAGAATTCCTCTTCAAAGTATATGTTTTAGTGAAAACGGTCTACTCGAGATCTTCTAGAATACGCCACTTACATATGGACCGAAGCCATCGAGAGATATGGTGAGGCGCTTGCCGTCTCTTTTGATATCTCAAAAGCTTTAGATAGGGTGTAGCATGAAGGCCTTGGGCCTTATTAGCAAGCTTCCGTCATACTGACTTTCCACTGCATTGTGTGACTGGATATCGGACTTCCCGAGTGATCAGTCAATATGAGTTGTCATTGATGGTAGCTCGTCGGACGATTTAGCTATCAATGCCGGCGTCCCTCAGGGTTCCGTACCCTCTGCAACACTTTTTCTGCTTCATAGTAATGACCTGCTTATTACTGATATTTTAGGGTACGCAGATAAGAGCACACTTGTAGAGAGCTATATGTCTGATGCACGAGTAAGTGCTAAACAAATCCAGTGTTATAGGGAGGTGATGGTCAGCCGCATGAACCTGTCTCTCCAGGCAGTCTCCGAATGGGGCAATGCTAATCTGGTAAGGTTCAATTTATCAAACACCCAGGCGTAAGTTTTCTCAAAGGGAATCCTTTCAACTTGACTTCTCTTTCCCGAGGTGCATCCGTGCCGATCACTGACTATCTTGGGCTTCTCAGTATTTCATTGTCACCAACTCTTAATTTTGGATCTTTCAGAGTAAGACTTAATTAAAGCGTCAAAATACTTGGTATTCTGGCAAAGGTGAGAAGGTACTTTACACCGGAACAGTTGCTCAATGTTTACCAAGCGCAAGTTCGATTGTGTATGGAGTACTGTTCTCATCTTTGGAACGGTTTCGCCCAATACCAGCTCCAGTTACTTGAGTCCATTGAGACGAGGGCCAAAAAGTTCATCGGCAATGACGATCTTTTTATAACAAGCTCAAAAGCCTTGAGCAAAGACGGAAGGTAGCTAGCTTATCTGTTTTGTAGGATACATTTCAGAGAGTGCGCAGAAAAATTGCACAGTTTCGTTCCACCGTCCCCATTTTTTTATCGGACAACCGAACTTACAAAGGTGTTGATATACCAAAGAGTCGCACTAAGCGTTTTTGTTCCAACTTTGTAATCCATACCGCTAAAGAATGGAACTCTTTGCCTGAGTCTGTCTTTCCTGATAAACACAATTTAAGGGTTTTCAAGTCACAAGTAAATAGGTATCTTCTAGGCAGGTGCGTCACATCCTAGATTATTTGCTTACCATCAGGCGAGATACCGGTTCAGCGCTAACCTATTCACGGTAAAAAAACCCACTTTATTGATCAAATATAATCTGGTTCTGGTATACTGCCGGCTATTAATTGTGGCATAAAAGAAGATCAGTTCCATATCGTTTATTCTATAAGCTTTATAATCTGTTTTCGATTACTCCGTTCAACGTTTCTTTAAGTACGTTAAGGTATTATTAAGAAATACTCGTACTTGCAAAACATGAGAGACAGAGTGTCTTTAGATTGATATAAAGTCATAAAGAGTCTAAAATCTATTATGTCTTTGTTCTGCCTATATACCTTGGCAATTTAACTAACATAGGAAAAGTTGGCATGTTGTTGTGGACTGTGTGTTCTCGGCTAATGGGTCCCATTAGCCGAGACCGACGAATTACAAAATTTTTGTTTAAAAAGGTTTGATTTGGTCGATTTAAGTTGATTAAGTAGAGAGTTCGCTCCATAGCTGAAAATCAAAATAATTGTAAACATTATGTATTGCTACTCCTTAAATTGGTTTTATAATTTATCTTTGTATTTATTATACATTTCAATCATTTTTTTTTAACTAATGACTTAGTTAATGAATGGCTGAGCAGATTGATGTGTGCAAACGACTAAAGATGCAGTCAGTGTCGGAATTTTAGAATCACGACCTCAGTGATGATATTTTCAAGATAATATGTTTTTAACCGATGTCTACAAAATTGGTTGTGGATTTTTTCTCTCTCCTATAACGGGCAAACGATGAGAAATAGGGAGGTGCGTTAAAGAATATGTAGCTGATATAGAATATGGGCGCGATGTGAGTCTGCAGTGTGTGAGCATGCCCAACCACTACATTAGATATGATAAACCACACATCATTGTTATAGAACAGAGATTTGTTTATAGACTATTGAGATCAGGCAACATCTTTACTTGGGTAAAGGTGGAGCGTTCCACCTGCTTGGAGTCCCATAATTAATATATTAATATTTCATACAACGACACACACTGCACAAATGTATGATTAAGGTTGGTCCCCAAGTCCGAGTTTCTTTCCCCAGTTCTCAGAAAGGCCCTCCCAATACGATACTAATAAAATTGGTAGTTTTAAGTTATCGTCGATATAATAAACTTACTTTATTTAAAGGCAAAGTAAAACAAACAACATATGTGTATACATTAAATGGTTAGGAAAGTGTCAGTTTCAAATTTTGGAAGGTAGTAAGTGGCACGTGTAAGATGTCTATGGACTTAGTCATGTAGTGATTACAGATAAGAAGTCGAAACATCAGGATCAAGAAACTATTGAAAATTATCGTTTACCCAGTAAAAGTTTTATTTATATCTATTAAGCCTGATTTTAACAAGTTGATAATTTTATTGGCTGTAGTTATAATTCTATACTATTGACAGTACTTTGAAACTAAAAAAAACATATGAAGATACAGACGATAGTTTATTGACACTCTGACATTTGGATCTTTTATGCCTATAATGGCAAGGAGATAATCTCATCTGTAAAGCGAGATTGATGTCTATTCTCTAGTATATTTGCATATTCATTATTTTTATTTCATATTCAATATGTCAAACGTTATTATAGTACTGACATGGGCTTAAGACTTTTAAATCCTTAACCTTAAGGACTCGCCTCTTTATAGTAGAGCCCACTTGACGCGGACTTAGGTAAGTGTGGAGTTTAAAGTTAAGAATCGTTTAACAAACCCTAAAACTCTTTTCATAATATGGTGTCTTCAGGTTTTTTCAGTGAACTTATGGTCTCAACAGGAGCTCAAATCTTTTAATAAACTCCTTTAAAGAATACAAACATGTACCTTGGACTGTTTTTCACAAATAAAATATGTATTTAAAGTATTATGTTATTATAACTGATCTTTCTGAATGATTTTTTAACATTTGGACTATCAAGTAGATGAGACATAAAAAGACTTTAGATTTAAACAAGCGGCCCGTCCCGGCTTCGCGCGGGTGGACAAAATTCTTAAAAAAAATCTATTATTAAATATATTTCCGTTAGCGCCATCTAGCGTCGGGTAGACGAACTACTTGCGATTAACGCGTTGCTATGGTAACTTTATTGATACAATGGAAAAAGAGCGGGAAAAAGAGCAACCAGACAAACACACAAACAACTGTGATCTTAGATTATAGATTGACACTTGAGTCTTATTATGTTTTATTTTTAACGATTACACTAATATTTCAGAACAGTCCAAACTATCAACATTTAGCTGATTCCTTTGTCTAATTAACTCATGTCTTTTATAAGATATAAAATACGTGTGTAAAAAACACTACGCCTCCGAGCTCTCAGGAGGGATTCGAACCCACGACCTTTCGCTATCCAGGCGAGTGCTCTGATCGCTGAGCTACCGAACTGTGAATGCAAAAAAATAAATAAAAAAATCATGTTTTCTAATTTGTGTTTGTCTATGTAAATAAATTTATATAATAATAAGAAAAGCAAAGCAATTACTTATATCGTTAGATTCAATTAAAACTTGCGTGTTAACCAGCAGTACGACCGACTCCACTGTCACTTGATTTAATTAAGCGAAGCACTGACAAAATTTATTTAGTAATTGGAGACATCTCGTTTTGCATTAATTGGACGACGACGCTTGTAAAGGTTTAACGATACCTTGGCTTGAGTTCTAAAATAAGCATTTATTAATCTGACGAGAACCTAGTTTATTATTTTATTTTAATACAAATACATAACTCATTAACAAAAATAATCCTTTTAGAAATAGTCATGTTACAAGTAATAATCCTATTTGAATAAATTATTCCTAAAATGGGTCGAGTTTATTAAAGGAACCTAACATTATTAATTAGTCAACAAGTATGATAAAATAATCAAGGTAACGAAGTAATATTTTTTAAAGGTGAAGCTGTATAAAATGCCTATTTTAAGCAAGCTGTTTTAAATTTAACTTAGCCTGATTCAGGATTTTGCAAGTTATGTTAAAACGATCAATCATGTTCTTTCAGGTAGGTTCTCTTGCTCTCACCTGAACGTTCATTTTGTATTTAATATTAATTAAATTGAGTAATCATGTCAGTTTTGTAAAAAGTATTAGATATATTAATGCAATCTCATAGTATTGCAGATTTGAGAAATACTGAAACTTATGAATTCATCTGTCTAAGAGACCAAAATAAGGAAAAGTTATATGAGACATTTTAAGGATGAACAAAAAAAATGTAAGGTAAAAATAATGTTTGATTAATTACATAAACCCTCAAAACATGCTATAACAAAATTTCAATAACTTTAAAAACACATTTCAGATATGGCTGTATACTAGTTATTTTCTAATTTTTTTCTCACGTCCATATTTTTTAAAATGTTTTAAGATTGATGACTTTGCTATTATAATTTCATTTATTATACAGTTACAATTAATTATCTCTTTGTGTATGTTTACAGGACTCAATTGTAAAATGGATTCTATAAATAGAGTCTTTGTCAAATAGCATTTTGATTTTATTATTTTGAAAATGATTTTTTATTATGCAAGAAAGAATTACACAGAATTACACTTATTATCTATTTCTAAAAGTATATTTTTATAGGTAGAAGTTACCGATTTGGCCTCCACTCAGCATAATGCCACAGCATGTTACTGCCATGGCGCTGGTGTTATGTGGAACCCGTTAGAGAGGGGCGCATAAAACAATATACAAACTGTTACACTTTTAAAATATTTAAACACTGATGAGGCAATGGGAATTATTTTTAATAATATAGGTATAATTTATTAATACATGCTAAGTTTTCTTTAACAAAGAACAACTGCCTAGGTGTTGGATATTTGCTGTTCAAAAATATGTCATTTAAGGTTTTGCTTAAAGGCGCGAACAGAATTACAGTTTCGAATAGGTGGTGGCAGATTATTCCAGCACTTTGTTGCAGCATAGCGAAAGCTACCACGAAAGGCAGCCGTTCTGTGTTGTGGGAAAACTAATAGTGGTACTATTCTGAATTTACGCTCTGAAAACTTTAGTTTATTACACAAATAATTTAGGTCACCTGCTAATGACTGTCCCGAATAACAAACAAGCAAAATGTAAATTTCGTCGAGCTGACATGTTTAACAAGTTGTTGCAGTTCAAAAGAGGAGTAATATGAGATCGCCGCGGAACTGGAAAACGAAAACGCGCACAAGCGTTCTGGATTCGTTGTATTGCCTTTTAAGTCCTGCCCAGCAGGCACCCTTGAATTACAGTGTCAGCGTAATTGAGCTTAGATAGAATGAGAGCTTCACACAACTTCACTCGCATATCAATACTTAAACAATCTCGGATTCGATACAACACCTTCAACCTGTAGAAACAATTACTTGATATCTTCGACGAGATAGGCGCAAGCTAGCGATCCTGCCTTTTGCACACACGGTCCTGGGTTCGCATCCCGGAAGGGGCAGATGTTTGTATGATGAATACGAGCAATATTTATGTATGATATATGTATGTCTGTCCGTTACCCTAGTATCCATAACACAAGCCTTAAAGTGCTTACTTTGGGCTAGGTTAATTGGTGTGAATGTAGGATTTATTTATTTATTTATTTATCTCTGCCACGTGCTGCTCAAATTTAAGTCTTTCATCTAAAAGAATACCCAAGTTACGAGCTTGAGTTATGTTAGTTATGTTGACTGTAAGTTATGGTTCAATTGGGTCTTCTCTCCTTTGGTATTCAAATTTAACTGTTGTAATGAATAAGGTTGTAAGGTGATGCTATTTATAACCTTTGAGTCTTCGGCCATTCAATAAAATACAAATAATAATAGTATATGGTATATTTAGTTCCTTTCAATAAATTTCTTTTGTATACCTGATCCAGTAACTCTTCGAAAAGATAAAAAGGATGGTTGAGATATAGTAAGTTAGTGCATAGGATAAAATCAGCTAGATTTTAGAGAGAAAGACTTAATAAATGACACCACAAACATACGTATCTTTACAAATACTCTCAAAATCTATGCTTATCATACATCTCATTACATCTCCATAAGTAACATGCGCCCCCACATTTTGAGTGGCCCCTCGCTTGGCCCCGCCGGGTTATTTTATTCTTATTTGGTCACTGAAAAACGTGGGATTTTTACATTTTTAAATCTAGTATTATTATTATTTTATTCTTTTTAATTATTAACTCAACGAAGTAACCATGTGTTACGTAACAATCGGATAAGCCCCATACAAAAGTGAAAGTTGCCGAAAGTTGACCTGAAAGTGCACCTAGAAAGTTGAGTGGTCGGGAAGTGCCTCAAAATTGAGATACAAGATTCTAACCGGACAGACAAGCAAACAGACAAGAAAGCGGCCTAAGAAAAACGTGGGAATAATTAAAACATACACAAAAAGGATCTATTTGTTTTTCATTAATTATTTTTCTATTTTTTATTTCATGACAATTGAAACATGATGGCTCTGTTACTGTTGTCTATATGTTTAGCTATCAAATGACACCTTTTTAATGTTGATAGGAAATTTACATGAGTAGTGGTGGTCGCATTAGTATGATAGCCCAGGTCTTGGTTACCAAGAAAACAAAATGGCGGCCGTAAGAGAAAAACAAAATTTGAGGGGCAATTTGTCGATAAAAAATGCCATATTTCACACAATTAAGGGCTCCGACACTGGTGACGGGACACATTGTATAACGCAATGCACTTAGTACTTAAACAATGACTGTGATGTTGTTTAACCTTTATTTATTTAAATTTAACGATTACCTCTGTCACAATACACAAATACAAAGAAATATTAAATGTGAATCTGCAACGTACACATCTGAGTCGGCGCCACGTTTGATGGAATAATAAAGTAAGTTTTATAGTCTTTCTTCGCCCCTATAAATCTCCACGATTGCCCGCGCAGATGCGTACGCCGATATAAGCCGTGACATCACAACGTCGTGATATAGATAACGTCAACGGATCCAATTTTCGTGGACATCAGACTAACGATACGGAATGCGTAGAGGACGCAATAACGTTTTTTTAGACGTCGTGTCGCTTCCGTATGTGAAACGGGGATAAAATATTATGCTTAGTTGTTTAATACATTTTAGATAGATCAGATTACTTATTGTATGATTTAAATGCTTCATTTATGTAACCAAGCCTCCTTGCGAGTAATGTAAAGTTTAATGGAGGTAAAGTATGTGAGTCGTGTTGTTGTTTTCAGAAAAAGGTTGTGAGTGGTGAACCAAATACTTGTCTGAAATTTCCTTGTCCTAATTTCTTTTGACGGAAACCTTTTGACCGATGTCATTTTGTTATATGTATTGCTTGCTATATTTTTAGATCACAGAAATATCATTTGACATACGTATAATTTCACCGATAATCTAAATAACATTTAACTATTGGCCAAAGTCTCTTTTAAACTTATTTGCCATAATTTCACTTCAACGGTACAACATTACCGAATATTATTTACACAAACACAGCAACACAACTATCTCGTATGTAGATTATCGACAAATAGCGCCAGCAAACTGATGCAAGATTTCTTATAATTCACTACTGCCTGTCTTATTGACCTCAAGATGATAATGGGCACATTTTTGAGTAGCTGTCCGATTCACCTCGGGATGATTATGGGTATATTTTATGGGTAAGCACACTTCGGGATCTATAATCTGAAATGTCACTCATTTTTTCTATTCAGTTCTATTTAAAAAGAAAGTATATGTGGTTATAACAGATAATGAAGATTTCATATCGGGGTTTTCGAAAATTCAATCTAGGCATAGTTTTAGATAAAAATAATTTGTAATAAAATTTTTAACAAATAAATCGACTTCAATACTGATCTTTGTACCTCTTTCGAAGATACAGACGTGATTTTATGTTATGCGATTGAGTAAACAATGCACGTTTATGCGATGATTTATTAAAACGAAAAGATAAGTAGACCTCACTTCTGAAAATTGATACTTGTAATAGATTTTTACTCATTCAGAGTAATAATTGATTGATACACTATATATCTACTTACTTACTATCTTTCAATGATATAATAATTAATTAATAATTAATTAATTAAATAAGTAATTTAATTATTATTATTTCGACTCTAACTTTTAAAACCAAGTGTGCAGAAACTGATTCACTAAAATCCTAAAAATGTCTGAAACAAAATCATTATTAGCGTTAGCCTGGGTCTTTGTCTTTTTTATATTTATTCTAAAGCTGTTTTGTCAGCGGCCACACAAAGTCTCTCATTTCACGCTGATTACCTCCGCCCACTGCCCACCTGACTTCACAATCAAAACTCAATACCTATTTTATGAGTCTATGCCAATAAAACGTTGTTCCGCCTATATCTTGTAGGTCGAATACGTCGAGTATGAATAGAACCAATAACAAAAGCCTTGTTGTATAAAAGGATATTTATTAGAGATATATTTTCAATGTTCGTTATCAAACTAAATATGATCCGAAGTAAAGTTTTTTTTATAAACGTACTTAACTGTCAATCGGAGAAAATCTATCAATATCCTTACAAAATTACGTAAACATTTAAATCATTTACTAATTAACCATAAAAAATATTCTTAAATAAATTTATGTATATATTTTCGAAGAATGTCGTCGAAATACTAAGAAGCACAGAGTAATAAAATATTACATAATAAAATTACTATAATAAATTTACAATTGTTACTGATCTACAAAGATTAGTGATCATATACTATATATATAAATAACACACAATATTTGTTCCTTTTGCGTTCAGAAGCCATTGACCAGATTGTGCCAGAGAAGGTTAATATGTATAATCATCAAAATAAGATCAGCAAAAAAGAGCATTGCAAGGTATGCCGGTTGCGGCTAACATTATATAAATATTCCGTTTATTTATAAATAAATGATTAGATTTCACACCTATGCACGGTGGTCTCGCGTCCAAAGGAGAGCGGTCAAAACCTCTTAAAATTGTTTTAAACCATTCTTTATCATTGGTAATGAAGTAAAATATTAAAAATAGACGTTTATGATTAAATACAAATAAATTTATTGAAATAACAATATAACAATTATTAAAGAAATATGACAACTAAACAATATGTAGTACATAATATCGATTTAAAATTCAATTCAATTCATTAAAGACATAGGGTAAGTTTCATTAAATCTAATTGTTTATTCTAAAAAAATATTACTTAATTTTATCTGAACCTAAAACTAAAAACCTTAAAAAAAATAATATAATGACTAAGATATATTATTAAAAGGAGTCCCTTTAGGCAAGGTACTGGCAGCGTTTCCCCTTTGGATAGCTAAACTAATTCTTTGTCCTAGGTAGCTGCCAGCTCTTCGGTCTCCTGTGATGTCGACTAATCTTTTTGATATTTCCTTAAAAAGCATTATAAAAATTAAAATTAAACATATACAAGCATCAGAAAATCTTTGAAAAAAATGTTAAATTGTATGCAAGATTTTCAGCCAATTTCGTACTAAATTAATAATAATTAAAGCTAAATGTATAATCCTAGTATATAAAAATACGATTATAAGTTATAATTAAACAGAAAATTGTGCAATAACTTGACAATACTAAACAAAGTAAATAATATTAAGAGCTTACCAAATAAAGAGTTAAAAATGAATATGTGTGAATATATATTCAATAAATCTGTAATTATCTTAGTAAGAAGGCTCTTTTTCTGTCGAGGAGGTTTCCGGAGATAAAGGGGTCTGAACTCAGTAAATCAACTCTGTATTTGTAATTTCGCGTGACATTTTCGAGTAAAACCTCGTCTATACAGTTTTAAATGTTTGCTATTAGATTCAGCAGCTTCTTCCGAAAGTTCCCCGATAGATAAAAGAGCAAATTCTGATACATTAGCACCATGTTTGAGAACTTTGTGGACAGAAGCAGGGAGATTGTAACATGGATATTCTCCAAATACTTGACGCGCAGTCACCAAAGAATATTTTTTAAACTTATCGCAATCAATACTAAATTCCGATGACAAAGCTTGTAAAATTATTCTACATCTATCAATTAAATCTTTACTTAAACCTGTAATTCCAGCCGAGACGGCAGTGCAAGAAAAAAATTTCGTACCGTATTACCGTCGTCCAATATCCTGCTTTCGCCACTACTAACTAAGCTTAACTTTCTCCTAAATTCCGTTTGAACATGTAGTTTCCTATTTGCTAGGTAGTATCTAGTAGTAGGACCTAGCAAGGGCAAGGGCTTTTCCACAAAACAATATGGTTTGAAGAATTCGGTTCTGTTTTAATTACTTATTGAAGTGGAAAATAAGAGGTCACAAATAAACTAATGTCATCTTCTAATGTTGAATCCGAAAAACTTGGTTGTACTCGCCATGACCCGTGCTATCGCTAAATCCCCATTTACCGGTCAAAACTAATGTATTCGAACTAACGTTTTTTAAAACTAAAACTAAAAGTTTTAAAACTAAAACTTCACTACATGACTCAAGTATTCGAGAAACAATATGATCTAATAAATTTTGTAACTCTATTTTGCAAATACGTTTTGAGCCTGATATGTTCTCTGGGTAACTCTTCTTTTCAGTAATTAAAACATTTTGGTATGACCGTAAAATATTACACGAAGTTTCAGTGTTCACAAGATTTTTAATCAATAAATATTGGTGCTTGGCGAGCTTAGCTTCAACAATAAGCGACAATACTTCGTCAGCGCTTATAGCCATATCTGAATTACTACTATTAAATTGACCCGAAGAGCTAAGTAGTGCGTTTACAACAGAGGAATCTACTTCTGACAATTCTGTTAATCGTCTACGTCCTGACCGCGAACTAAGATCTGAAAAGTCTTTTTAGGGCCGCCCGCCTACGTCGTGGGACGTCCCTGGTTGTTTCTGCTGTAAATAGCAGTATTCAACACTTCTAGTCAGTCAGTCATCTAACCAATTAGAATAATTACTAAAACTCTACTTTTAGTACGTGCTGACTTATCCCAGAAATTATCAAGACTTTTACAAGAATTAACAATTCGACATGATAAAGGATATCTACATTTTCAACATACTTAAGAGACATTAAAAATACATTTAAAATATATTTTTTACGATATAACGGTTTTTGCGAATATCACAGCTTAAAAAATGCCTCCTCGAAAAGAAACATTTTATTATTGCACCTGAAATGAAAAATATAAAATAAATATCAATTTCGTAGCAAATGCTATGAAGCGTCTACGACATCGTAGCAGGCACTTTACGGGCGCGAGGGCAAATAGGGAAAAAAATATGTTCCTCATAAAATACACCTATGTTCACTTTATTCTAAATCAGATCTGCTGCAAATGGATGCAAAATTTTGTAGGTCTCGATAAAGTCGTAGCAACGGAAAAATAGACTTCAAAAAGGATTGTCGTAGCACCCACATGGAATAAAAAATATAATATATAGATGCGTAAAAAATAATAATTTACAAAACACTTACCATCACACACGATTAGCGTATTTTAGAAATTACCAAAACAAATACCACGTGGATGAGTCACCGAGTCAGCGATAACAAAGAGAGCTGTTCACTGCAGAGGTCAATTAATAAGTGATAACTGGGGTAAATGGCCCTGATATTTATACCCCTAAGTAGGAAGGACCCATGACATGACATAGGGCTACCTGTATTGGCGATATTCGACAGTGAGTTTTAGTGGGTTTGGCCTATGGCGGTACCACCGTGCTATGTACCTAATATAATAATACAGTTAATTGCCACAACATTGATTGATTTTTTAATTACTTTTTTATTTAGATTAGGTTCGCTCTTAATCCCAATCAAGCCCGGGGGCCAAGATGGAACGAGCAAAGCGCAGAAGGTGCCTATTCACCCAGGCTTTGAAAATGGACGGGTTATAAGTTCTTGGAAATACAGACGCAGGGAGGGAGTTCCACTCCTTTGCTGTGCGTATTATGAAGGATGTTGGGAAGCGCTCGGTGCGACAGGGAATAGCAACCAAGAAAGGGTGGTAGATCGCCGTATTTAATTACAAATTTGTATTTAATAACTTTTAAATTCACATCAACGCCATGAAAGTGTATTTAGCACAGCCGGTTGCCTTACCCAGTCCTCGCATTTTTCTACGGGCAAGAGCTGAAAACTAGCGTTTTGCTCTATTACTGCAAATATATGGCTGAGCTTTGGCCTTTTGCATTTTGGCATCGCTCTTGCTTAATGGTCGTCAGTAGAGTGCTATGTATATGTGTTGTATTTATAGGTTTTTTTATTCATTTTGCTGTTTTCATGTGTTTTTGGATGAGTGTGCTTTTGATGAAAATAAATAATACATCTTTTTTATGCAAGTTTAATTATTTTTTTAACACGACCTTTCATCATCATCACCATTCTGGCTTTGGAAAGATGTCCATTGCTGGAAGGAAGCTTTTCTGATAATGGGGCGCTTTGCCATAATCCCCGTGCTTGGAAGGCAGGTTGGAGATCATAGTAAGAGACCATAATTCGGAAAACACTTCAGTTCCTTTGGTGGTCTACGGAAGGTGTGTGATGATTACCTCCAGTATCTTAATCATCTTTCACTACATCCTTATGTTAGTGTGAAGGGTTGGTACCATCTCACTTAGCCGGACATCACGCGCCACTTTTTAGTGTAGGCGCACATAAGACGACACGTGACAGCGACAGTTCAGCGACAAGACGCGACGACCGGCTGCGGCCGACAATTTCATATATTTTATTCAAAGCTTCGCACACTTGGCGTCAGAGTCGCAGAGTCGCGACGACAAGCTAGGGGACTCGCGCGCGCTCGGTACTTGTTGACGCGTCTAGTGGCGGACAAGGCGCCAAATAAACATTATTATTCCCACATTTGGTGGGAGCCCCTATCTGAGAGCTCGGAGGCGTAGTTGTATTTTACACACGTATTTTATATGATATAGAAATATTGTATTGTGAATGCAAAAAATTAAATTAAAAAAAACATTATTATTCCCGTGAACCCCTCGTGGAAAGCTAAACGCACTTCGGCGATGATAAAACTCTGTCGGCTTGGGTAAAAGCATGTCATTGGCATGTCAACCGATGGGCTACAACAGCCTTTTATAAGTGTAGGTAACCATTTTAAAAACTACACACCTCAATCGTCATCAAAACCCGTGTCACAACCGTGATGAGCGAAGTTTCATTGTCATACTTGGACCTTCTCTGTATATGAAAATAATGCAGGGAGAATGGTCTTTAATATCATGTCGACATGCATTAAAACACAATGCTGTACGCTCGGAGATCGTGGCAGCGGTGATGATGTGGAGAAGGTGCTGGCGTGGCGCGGGAGCCACTACACAGCAGCCAGTTCCACTACTAGCGTGCAGCAGCAACTCCGAGCCAAGTGTGCGGTTAAGTGTTAATGATGACAATATTCATTAAAGCACTTTGCGTGGGAAAACTGGTATTAGTAGTAAAGGTGCGCAGAAAAGGCAAAATGACAGGAGCATATTGCCTGTGCTCCGTTCAGTGTATACCATTTCGGACGACAGCGCATCAACTATTTAGTTAGGTATTTACTTAAGATCACCTAGATAGTGTAACAGAAATGCTCTTTTCTTTAAGCTTAATCTCATCTCATCAGCATCATTCTTCATCATTCATAAGGCCAGGGAACTGAAGGTCTGTTTAAATTGCCTTAGATCAGGCCACTCAGAATCGATATGCAAACTTAGTCATTGTATGAATTGCAAAGTGAAGCACAATACATTGCTGCATTTCCATCATGCACAAGAATCACTCACTCAGGGTGGAGTCGCGATATCAGTTAGGGACACAAGCTTTACTGCGGCTCCGCAAATATTGCTTTTTACTGCTCTGGTTAACGTACTAGATTACAATGGTACTTCGTATGTGGCCATGGTGGCTTTTACTGGACAATGGGAGTACTGCCAACTTCATTACTCAAGGTCTTTGACACAAGCTAGGCCTCCAAACGTCTTCTACTTATTCAAAGATAACTGGCATCAACAATCAGACGTCCCGTAGCTCACACCGATGCTCTCTTACAATGGAGTCTTATCAGGGCGATTATAGGTCAGACATTGACTATTTCATCTTGCCGAACATCACAACATCACAAATCTAAAAACTGATTATATTACTTTGGAAAATGTTTACAACATAAACACAAAATTTAACAATAATACATAAGAACAATCTTACTACCTACTACATCACGGTGTTTTATTAGAGTCTAGCACAACAACAAAATTGCGCGTTGTCTATGACGCATCTGTTGTCAAAACGTCAGGCAAGTCTTTTAATGACAATCAAAGGATTAGTCCTACTGTACAGGAAGACCTACTCTCTATTTTACTGTGTTATTTTAGCGGAAAATAAATACGTTGTCTCATCCGACATCCGAAAATAAACTAGAATTATTGTTTAAGTGAAATGTTTGTATAATTTATAATAGTTCCTTGCGTGTGTCATAAGGATTTGTAGGCACTTCGACTGATTAAATTTTAAATAAGTAGGACCCATCCACCAAACTGACGATGGGCCTAATTCACTCCCGCTTACACCTTAAGAAACTAAATCCGCAAGGTTCTCCTTAGTAGGAACATAGTGCCATCCATGTTCACCTAAATCTTTATGTAATCCCGGAACGCGATGGCGAACAAATGACCTGAGCTGCTGTGGAGGTGACGAGAGCCAACCTAATACTATTGTGGAGTCCGTCCAAAAAAACTGCCGCTAGGTTTAAAAGTGACAGACTCCACTACCCTTTTACAAATTCGTGAACTCAAAAGCGCACTACAAAGCTCCAGTGGTTGATTTAATGGGGGCGACCTCACTTTTAAAAACTAACAGGCGGACAGTGAGCACATCACCTGCACCCGGACATGCAAAAAAAAAACTAGAAAGAAGTGTTAATAAAGTAATTATAAGGAAATATGTAAAATAATGCCCATACATACTAAAGATATAAATCTTGATGATAACATGATAGCTTTGGAAAAGTTTTACTTAGATAATTACAAAGAATTAAATAAATACAATACAACGACAATCATAGAATCCTAAGTATAAACGGCCAAAATGTTATAACTATCATGGCCAAAGAACACGAATGTATGTAAAACTTAATATTGTCGGTAAATTATGTACACAAATCAAGATTGTGCAAGCACAAAGTAAATATTAGCTCTTTACATATGACATTGCTGTTTTTCATGAAATAAATGAAGCGTATTTTTTTCAATATTTTTTACCTCTATTAATCAAAGTAATCACCCATGCAATTAATGCATCTTTGCCAACGTATTAGTAGCTTATTGATGCCCTTCTTGAAGAAATCAGCTGGACGGGAGGCAACAAATTCTTCAAAGGCATTTTGTACTGCCTCTCGGGTATTCAATTTTTCTCCCGCCAAGAAGTTATCCAAATTCTGGAAAAAATAGAAGTAGAAGGCGCAAGGTCTGGTGAGTACGGCGGATGCCGGAAAACTTCCAACCCCAGCTCTTGTAGCTTGGAGACCATCTGCTGTGCAGTATGAGGTCACGCGTTGTCGTGCATGAGCAGTGGTGCCGAACGATTGACCAAAGCTGGTTGGAGACGTGCGAGCTTCTCCATCATTATGTTCAGTTCTTCACAGTACACATCTGCAGTAATGCTCGTCCCGTTTGGTAAGCTGTGATGAATTACACCCGCGTTAGACCACGAAACAGTGAACATCACTTTTCTAGGGGTAAGTTTTCATTGAGGGCATTGTTTGGGTGCTGAACCAGGGTCCAACCAACTTGCTGAGCGCTTATGATTGTCGAATAAGATCCATTTCTCGTCACAAGTAACAATGCGTTTCAGAATTCCTTCATTTGTATGCCTGTTGAGCAGTGCAAGTCACGTCTCGACGCGTACTTTGCGCTGGCAATCATTGAGTTCGTACAATTCCATGCCCATTTGTCAAGCTTTTTTTATATTGCCAATTTGACGCAATTGGACCAATTTTGTTTTGATGCTAACGTCGAAAGCTGCTGCTAATTCAGCCGTAGATTGAGTTTTATCAACTTCCACAATCGCCTTTAATTCGTTATTGTAGACCAAAGTTTTCGGACGACCACGGGGTTCATTTTTCGGGTCAAAATTTCCAGAACGGAAGCGGGCACACCAATAACGGGTGGTGCGTTCGTTTGTAGTGTTCGCTCCGTAAACGTCTTTGATGTTGCGTGCCGCTTGTGCCGCTTTGCTGCCACGACGGTACTCATACTCCATAATTACTCGAATTTTTTACTTATCCATGACGACGAGAAATGTTCGAACGCATTGAAAACATAATACTAACTATTAAACAAATAACGATTTTCGAAAAAAGAACTCCATGTTTTTAAAATAAAATTAATTTGAAATTATAATCATCAAGCCAAAAAAATATTATGGTTTGATTTATGATTTGAAATCACTTTTCATAAAACGAATACTTAAATAAATGTTAGTAATAAATGATGTACCTAAGTATTTAAATGAAACTGCTTTACAGTTTGGTGTCAGTATTTTAGTTCATTTATGTAAATTAATTTAGAAATAGTTAATTAAAAAACAAGCTTTACCCTACGATGCAAGAATCCAAATGTTTGGACATTTGGATTCTTGCATCTAATTCTAAGTAGTACAGCGTGATGTGCGTTTAAAATTTTTATTTCTGCGTTATTTTCTATTCCACAAAAAATACGATTTTAATGAATGGAAATGTGATTCATTTACCTAAAATAAAAATCATATTTGATGTACATTGAAATAAGTAGCAATAATCCGTAAGTGACATACGTAAGTAACTTAAATCTTTAATTAACTAATTTAATTATCAATAAGATCAGGTTCTTTAAGTTAAAATATAAAAAAGGAATGAACTTGAAGTAGGTTTTTGAATAATACTCTCATGAGAATTGTGGCCTAAAATCCCAAATAATTAGGGTCGGCAAGTGCTCAGTGGGTCCCGTGGGTACATAAAGTCAGATTACAGGCTTTTTATATTGTTGTATAAAGAAAGTACGGTTCACATAATAAATAAGAAGAGGAGTTCTATGGAGCAGTGGTTGGCGTGTTTATCTGTTTGTTGTGAGGTTAAGCGTACACCGTAAAAGCTGATTGCTGGATGAATTAAAAAAATAACTCCGTACAAAATGTTCGAAATATCAAGGTGAATTTGGCTGAAATGTAGAGAAAATTAGGCTGGAAAATGAAACTGGCTCTTAGTTCAGTGCGTAAGTTTTATGCCTGGTTCTTTAACGAGCTCAGATATGCTTTGGAAGGCATATGAGCTGGGTAAACACGTACTTGTCTAGTAATAAAGAACAAAACTGGAGCTTTACGGCCGATATTAATTAGTCGATAGGAGACAGATAGATAAGGCTAATTATATGTATGTACTTCTATACCATTAACTAGAGTATCACTATGTCTCCCGGTCCCATGGTATAGCCTGTTTTACTGTTGGTACTGATTGCTTTGTCAATTGTTCTTTGGGACCATGTTTAGACTACGGATAACGTGATTTTTTATTTGACTGGGACGCCTTCCTTCTGCAGAATTATGTGATAAGAATTATGAGAACTTTTACTAACTTTTATACACAAATGATGAATACTTATATGTATTAAGTTTTCCTCTGTCCCCTATTGACCTTATCTTCTGAGGACACCCCTATCAAGTAAAGTATTCAATAGCATTGACTCGGGGTTGAACTTAATACACCAGCGTAATAATTAATAATGCCATAAATAATAATATGCACTCATTTAAGAACATATATAGTAGGTAATAAAAAATCTTATCGAACGCATGGTTAGTGAACGTACGTATTATGGAAATCTGTTCAACAGCAATATTCTCAGCATTCCATTTTAAGATTTCGAATGAATGAAAAGAAAATTGAAGTCTGCTTAAAAACATAACCATCTTCAATAATTCGGAGTATATTATTTCGCTATCTGTAATACCTAACCAATCCATAAAGAAAGTTCAGGAAGTTCCTTTTTTTAATAGTCAAGTCACAAAATTCAAATAACCAAATCAAATACATTTTTAATTATGTCCGATTTCCTTATTACATAGCGTTTTAAGACAGAAAGTACGTATTTTTTACACAAGTCGTTCGCTGTATTATCAAGCCGTTCTTATTAGTGCATCCGGGAATTAGCGGTCTGCAGCGTGCAATTGTGTTGCGCCATATAGTGAGTCTCTATTTTCTGTGAGTCATGTCTCTGGTGATTCTAGAGATAAAACGACTTCCGGCTTTTTTATAAGTAATCAAGTACATTAAATAAAATATACCAAACAAAATTTCGATTTATCCATTTTAATGACGTTTTAGTGACGTTGGCGGGTGGGAAAATTGATATTATTCTTGAATAACTATCACTATTTTCAAAAGGCTTTGTTATTGATTTATATGATTAAAAATAAAACAATTCAATAAACAGTATAATTCAAGAAACAGTATGTCTGTATATTAAATACATAAAAAATGTGTGGGTTTTTAAAAAAAAGAATAACAAAAGAAGCGCACACAAAAGATGGATTGTTTTAATTTTTTTGTCTGTTGGCCTTTATCTATATTTATAAATCTTAATTAGAAAACCTCCATTGTAAATTTAAAACTACACACTTTATTTCAATCCAATTTCTCATATTGAATTTATCACTAAAACATTCCTTTAATTGGTTCCATTTCTTTTAAATTATTTTGTAATTTTCCACCAACAATGATTAAATCTACGATTATTTATTTAGTAAACGTTTAAGTATACAACAATTTATTAAGAGTTTCAAGTCCTATAAAGAAGTTACTGGTGTTTTAAAGTTGTAAATAATGAAGTTAGCTTTTTCACCGTAGCTCATAGCGCCTCACCCGTAGCCCAAGTAACATAGCCCGTAGCTTTAATATTGTCTTAGTAAACAGTTGTAGCCACAATATCCATTATCCGTGTTCCTTAACTCGTAGTATCTATTCTGTAGAAGAGAATATAAACCACAACTTTAAATATAGAAAAGCGTCTGTAATTACTTGATTTTTTTGACTTCTAAGTTCTTCAGTGTATATATTCAATAAAATATCAAAAATTGTTAGTTTTGAGTTATGATTTAAAAACAGCGGTTGCATCAAACCTAAATAACTAAAGTATATAATTAAACTCAATTTTGCTATTTTAATTAGTGTACTTAAGTAAATATTAATATAAATGATGTGACTGTTAGGGTTTTCAGTGAACATTCAAAATATAGTAAAATTACCAAAGGGCTTTCAATGTAGATAGAATGAGTTTTTTAGAGGTTACTAACAAATAATAGTCAGATACGGATCACATATATAGTTGACGATATAAAAAAGAGCCTCATATTAACTAGGGCTATACCAATGTACTAATCCTTATCTTATAATTTTCGTTAATAAGTTAAGGTTAATAAGTCGTGTGGTCTAAAGCACACTCGTATATGTATACATATTTATATATTATTTTTCTAGTTATTGCTGTAATAAATCCCACGCTCGAGAATTAAAACGGGCGCAATGTTGTGAACATTAATTTGTGTATTGTGTTTAATGTTTTCAGATGATTTTCTTTTTGGTCGGTTGAAAACACAAAATCTTACATGGGTACAGTGACGAGCAATAAGATGTAAACACCGTAGCACATGTCTCATCAAATCGACCGAGAGCAAGGAGACAACAGCATAGAAATAAATGATTGATGTAATGATACATCGTGCAACGGTGAATACATCTTATTGCTCATGAATGTACAAGCCTGAATACCGAACTGTTTTGGTGCTCCTGGCGCTACGTAGCTCGAAGCAATTTTCGAAAACATTCATCATCGAATAGTACCATAATGTGCCTTTGAAATTACCAGTAGACAAACACACAGTAATGAGTCCATACATATATCTGTATCTGGTAAAGCGAAATTTGTGTAGAAAGAGGCTGGACCTGAGGGAGCAGTTAGTCAGTTTATTGTCTCGTCCATTTGGGAATAAGGAAAGTTTTAATAATAATAATCTGTGTAAACGATATAATTATTTGTGTTCATAACATGCCTGTCTTGTTGCAATTAAATGCCATTACTCGACAATTCTCTGAAGTTTATGCACTCTGTCCTAAAGATTTTTATTACCGTCCGACCTCCGAGGTGTTACTACATGTTATTCAAAGTTCTCGTAAAAATACTAATTATCGGCAGTGCTGGCTCTTAAAAAGTGAAATTTTTCAATAGTTTCAAGAATAGTGTTATTCTGTGTTAAAAATCAGTGCTATTTTTTCGTTAACTCAAGTAACTAACCATTACCAAATCTATTATTTGAATATAAATAAAAAATATTGTACCGGCATTATCATTTGCACGGAACGTGAGAAAGACGCGTAAGTGACGCCTATTCCACGGCGCTTAAGACGTTTTGGTCGCCAACTTTTGTTCGACGCGGCTAGCTGCTGTGTGCCTGGTACCACGAAATCAGCGACCGGACAGCGATAGAACGTAGACTTCTACCAAGTTACCTACAGTGCACCCGGTACCAAGATCGTAGCGACAGGACAGCGATATAGAGGTGGCGTCTACCACGATATCCTCATTAGTTTAATAGCTGAGATTATTTTTTGTTTTGATAAAGAAACTTACTTAGCAAATTTAAAATATATGCCCCAGCAAGATACCCCCGCAACAACATCAGTCCTCTGTGTCCTCCTTTAAGAAAAACTGTATTTGGGTCTAATTCTCCCGTCGCAAGGCTGAGCAGGTTGGTAAATGAGTATAGTGAATATATAGACATCCACGCGGACTCCACTAACAGGATTCGCTCAACAATACATTCAAAGTTGATGCCTCCTTGACCTTTTGAACGCCAGAGCTCAAACGCATCGGCGCCCTTCCCACGCCAAGCCATAAATTCAGAGCAAATACCTACAAATAAAATAGGAATGCCAACGATGTTATCGATAAGTTGTCAATAACCGATTTAATCTCTGCTATTCATTTGTTTGGAACAATAGTTCAATCTAGGAGCTCGAAAGTGCCTTCGCGCACTTAATGAAATTTCTAATATAAGTAGGTATTTTGGTAACCCAATGAAACCCAGGCAGGTTGAAAAGCTGTTTCTAGAATACATCTACCTACAAAGTTTATTTATTAGTGTGTGTGTTGTTTTAAAGTACTTTTAAATAATAGGAAAAAGAAACACAGAAAAGTTGATTTAGTATGTTTATTTTGTGTTTTTTTAAAATGTCGTTTTCTCGTCGGCCATACACGACGGTGGCGTGTTGGGCACTTTTTCATTTGTCGTCCAGTGCCGACCGTGGCGTTCAAAAGGTTAAATTCGGATACCGATCTTATTGTGTTGCTTGCATGTTTTACTGTCGCTCATCTAGTATTATAAAAAATAAGTTTATCTTTTTTGAAAATAATTATATAAAAGGTAAATCAGTATTTAAGTTAACTCTAGGTTTAATCTTTTTTTTGTATACTTGTAGTAAAGATGCATGAGGTATTTACCTGTAATTGTCTGTTACGCTAAGCAGGAGCTAATGTGTAATTTTTATTCTATAAAATGTAATAGTGTAAACAGGCGTTGGTAAATCAATAAATAAATAAATAAATATTTGTTGGGTGATTTTTCCCACGTTTTTCTTAGGTCGCTTTCTTGTCTGTTTGCTTGTCTGTCGTCTTGTCTGTCCGTTTGGAATCTTGTATCTCAATTTTGAGGCACTTCCCGACCACCTAGCGAGTTGAAACTTTCAGGGTAGCTCAGAACCCGATGACAATGCACGCTTAAACAACTTTCAACTTTCTAGGTGCACTTTCAGGTCAATTTTCGGCAACTTTCACTTTTGTATGGGGCTTATCCGATTGATGCGTTACACATGGTTACTTCGTTGTGTTAATAATTTAAAAAAAAACAGTCATCAAAAAAGAATGTTGTGACCACGTTACTTATGGAGATGTAATGAGATGTATGATATGCATAGATGTTAAGAGTATTTGTAAAGATGCGCCCCCATGTTTTGAGTGGCCCCTCGCTTGGCCCCTCCGGGTTATTTTTATCCTTTTTTGGTCACTGAAAAACGTGGGATTTTTAGATTTTTAAATCTAGTATTATTTATCTGTTGGTTTGACTTTGTACATCCGTAGCCGCACAAATAGGCATATTGGAATGTGGTTCTTTCTGATATCCCATAGGGATCCATATAGATCGTCTTCCTGTGTGTACTGTGTGCTATCTATATGGCGACACGTGGCAATTTTTTTGTATTTGTAGATTCTATATATTATTATCTAATAATGTATTACTTATTAATATAATTCTATGCATTAAGGTAAGGTAAAAATTTACTTGATAACGAGTGATTGTAACTGTAGGATGATCTTATTAAATTAAAAAACCTAATATATCAACAATTTATGTATAATGAGATTTAAGTGTTTGGCTACAGCGTTTATTTTGCGTTTCTCAAATAAGTGAATGTATAAGTAATTTTATTAATAAATACTCTTTAAACCGAATGTAAAGCAAAAGTATTCTTATGATAATGTGCTTTACTTGATTTCAGCTAAAGTTTATCGCAACAGTAAATTCACATATAGTTCATATTCTGTTTCAATAAAGATATTAACTAAATTATTAAAAAAGCATCTGAAGCGCTAGTCTTTTAAATGAGTCCCCTTTGTAGTGTAAAATGCTAAAACAGTTATGATAATATTGTTTTAAAATTTATTGATAAACATTTACAAGTCTGAAAATTACGCTACTTAGTGTACATCTGTCTGTTTGTGATAAAAAATACAAAATTCTATTTATTTGCAAATAGTAGCGACGAGAGACTCTCAAGTTAAAATCTTGCTTTGTCGCCGTCACCCGCAAGAAACTGAGACGGCAAGTTTCGCTGGCATGTAACAGCTGTCCTCAAAATAGCTACCTAATTCGCTTGTTTAACTCTAACAGTGATGACACGAAGATTGATTTGCGCTGTGATAGCACTGTATCGTCGAGGCGAGCATTGGCAACTAAATTGTTGGCAGCTTAGGATGTTACGGGAATTATAAATCACACTGAAGGATATATTCTGTGATGTTTGATTCTTTGTAGGATATTGGTCTTAATGGTGATGCCGTTTATCGAATTATGGTTCTGAACATTTTTGTGTTTAACAGTTTGTAAAAATTTGATGAAAGGTTTTAGGGCAAATGTCGCATACGATTAGTGTTCAATGTATTTAAAACACCGTTTTGTCCTGATCAACTTCTAGTCAAAAATGCAATGAAATTGTAAATAAGTTCAGAGCATGACCCTGTATATTAAATGTGTGTGTTATCTTAGTTCTATGTTTTAGGATCTATTAACTTATATAAAATAAAACACATACATATATGTTAATATTTCATATACAAGCTGTCCCACAAACTAGGGTCAAGGAGTAGTCCAGAGATAGAGATCCCATTTATATTGTTCTATGATTTTCTTAAATCTTTGAGTTATTAATATTTTTCATATATTTTTAGTTAACCTTGGTTAATTCTTGTAGCTGCTCACAGTTGATTGTTTGCTCAGAAGTTGATTTTATTCTTTTCTATAAGGTGAAAAACACACCTTGCATAAACAAAAAAATACTATAGTTAAGTCTACACTGTTGCGTCACAATATCAAAGGGCAAAGCGGCTTGCCTACAAACTTGCACCTAGGGAATAACAACGTTACAAATTATTCCTGAAAATAGCTGATTTTGACAATCTGTAAATTGAGAAATAAAGTATTATAAGAAAGTGAGGACATAAGCAAATTCGCTATACAATTTATTTTGTTGACGGATTAATACATTACTATTTTTTTAATGCACTTGACTAAAATCATGTAAACTTAACTATAATTGTTATGTCTATAGAAGGCGCGCTTTTCACCTTATCAATAATAAAAAATTAAGTATCCTCCCGACGGTTTACTCCGTTATTAATGTGTGCGCCTGGATATTTGACATGCAAGTTTCTATATTTGGATGTTTCTCGTAGACTTAATATCCGTTCAGACAGAAAACTGACTCTTGTTATTCTTTTTCACCACACTGGTTTTATCTCTAACTCTTTTATTCTTCAGTCAACTAGAGTTTTGCACGCTCGCTTCCCATATTAAAAACCACCCAATAAACTAACTTAAGCCAATGATTTTTGTAATTGATAATGATTTTTGACAAGCCTTTTTGAACTCTCTCTCTCTCTCTCTCTGTGTGTGTGTTTTATAGTTCATTATTTATATATTTATTATAGTTTTTATATGAAATTATTGTATTCTTATTCTGTTTTCAGTTTAGGGTTGAATGGTAAATAATGCGTTATGGCATTAAGTCCGACATTAGTACCATTTTGTGTGCAATGAAGTAACATAAATATAATAAAGAAATATCGTAAATATATATTTAAGCATTTAACCGTTAGATTTTTATATAACGAAGGAATTTACCGTCATCTCTTACTCCTAAGAAAAGTTAAAGTTTTTCTAGTTAAATATCGTAATGAGTTTTATTATCTCATAGCGATAATGATATCGTTTATTTACTCTGAACGTTGTGCCAAGATAAAGATGAATTTCATTACAACGGCCCGACGAGTATAAATAAAGCTGAACGGTACCTAAGCTAATACATATAATAAACCACGGAGTAATAAGAACTTTGTTCATACGAGAAACTTTAAAAACCTGAAACATTGCGGTAAGCTCTTAAAAGAATAAGCCTCGAAAATCTTAAAAATATTTACTACAATAGGCTTCCTCGAAAAAGTTAATTGACAGTCTAAAAGTCTACAAAGCATAATTGAAGACTTATCTGTATAAATAAATAATGATCTATTGTTTACCACATTAATTATCAGAATATCATAGAAAATTGGAATTTGAACAGAAAACAAAGTATAGGTTGCAATTCATAAATTATATTGGTAAACGTACTTAATATTTTAATACATGCAGTTTTTCTTTCAAGCAAGTAATTTTTGAGCTTGTTAGAAATAATTTCTTGTTCACATGGGTAAGCTCAGCGTGTTTTTAATTTGGTCTTTTATTCAAATGTTTGTCATACTCAAATAAGTTATGCTATTTTTTGATGGTGTGTATTGTGGAGGTATACTATGTAGTAAATTAACACAACTTTATTGAATAGGATAACACTCACTATTCTGAATATCTAATCTGTGTCATAGAAATCAAGAAAATGACCGTACCACTAACAATCAAGTCCAGGAAAATATAGAAAAAATATTTATATATCATTAATATATTTATATATCATTTATACTGACCTGATCGGATGTGATATTTTTTTTACACGTGGTATTAGACTCAAAGTGTGACACAGGTGTGAAATCTGCGGTACAGATTATAATACACACGCGGTTAGAAAGAATATAAAAATGTTTCTTTTATTTCATGATTGTAAGGATTGTTAGTAGTCCAAGAGTTTAAAGTGGCGATGCAGGCGTTATCATTTTCTGTCTTTTCAAATTCATTGTGAGGCCTGCTTTTTATTAAAGCTATTTGGAGTGTCCGGAGTTGTTGTCCAAATAGGTTTTCGCACTAATGCCCCAGCTTTGGTGCGGTGCCTATTGCTTCCTTTCGTTCATACAAATTACTATTACTAATAGTTTTATATTGATATATTTTGTTATTCTTTTTATTGATATGAGCTTTGGAGGTTCGTAATTGCTTTAAAATTGCGGTTTTTATATTGTGATAAAAGGCTTAGATCCTTTTTGAAAAAATAAATTAGTTGTTATTATCATCAGCTGAAACGCCATACTTTCAACAGTAGGTAACAACAGAGTGAATTTTAATTATATGAAACCGTGCTAAAACTGCCTTCCATCAAAATTTTACAATTTAGTGCCACTGATGATATTTTGACCGGCATTCACAGAGTACAGAAAAATGTGCAGTTAGTAAGAAAATGAACTGATTACAGAAAATTTTTGGTAGTGAGTAGTGATTATATAGGTAAAGTATTCTTAAGTTATCTTCCTATTTATGAGGATGTTTTAGTTCATGTGGCTTGCTTGCGTCGTAAACTATGTTTGAAAATATTTATGCCAGATGAAACCGCGCGACCGACCGGCAGACATTCCTACCTAGCCCCATATAACTAAGTATGTAGTTTACATTTTTCCACATAATGCTTATAAACATTGATCGAACGTCAATGTTTATATCGTCATCTGTTGTACCTGTTTGTAAACCTTATTATATTTTTCTTGTACTCACAATTGGTTGTTTACCCACACGAACTGATGAGCTTGTTATTTGCTTACAAATAAAATAGCTCTTTTCATTTGTTTATTAGCATACTTGTGATGTATTGGCAGTAACTATTGTTTTTATCACCATGATCAGCCTATTAAGGTCCTAGATGGGACATAGACTTTATTTACAGATAAAAACATCGAAGGAGGAATGAACCGTAACGTGGGGTCAATTTGGATGGGTAGGTGCTAACAAGAGCAAGCGGAAACAACGATTTATCGCCCTTTTCAAAGTGCGAAGGAGCTCGAGAAAATTTTTAGTCTCCTATTCGATAATAGGTCGTTGTACGCCACTGCGCCTTCAAGTTTATTAGTGATACTAATAAGATCTGTTAAATATATCCTATGAAACAAAATCATGCTAGCACAGGTGATATCAATATAAAGTGTTGTGGTTGAGGAAGAATCGTACCTACAAATGGAAAAGGGAAGTGAAAAGGTGCCGTAGGTTTGACATATTTTTATATTGTTAAATTAATAATATCTTAACGGTAAAATCAGTATTCGTAATCGTCTTTATTATTTTCGTATATTTTGGGAATATACAGATATTTTAAACACATTAAGTGTACAACTAAGGCAGCAGTACAAAATGCTAACAAAGTTTCCACTAAAGAGTTATACAAATGTTGTTGAGATAACACAAACACACACTTATCCGCTTACTTGTTGAGAGAATACAATTTATATAATATTTTCATAAATTTCATGGAAAGTTTCAGTATGTGAGTTTTGTTATGAGAAAAAATAAAGTAACCATTACTTTCCAATACTAAGATTAGAATTTATTCGCGATGCAGCTATCAGTTCTTCTTCCTGAGCCACAGTGACTTTATAGTTAGTCAATTTTGTCCATACCTTTTGATAACTAGGCTATTACTTAACATAATTCAATATAAAATTTTGCATACAAATAAACATTAATTTTAACCTGACATCATAATATGTAGTATTTGTTTTCGATTAAGTACCACTATTTCATATAATTCTAAACCTGCTGCAATTAAAGTATGAAACCTATTAAGATATCTACATTAGAATATTTCTTTTTGTCAATACTACAGGCGCTGACTTGTAATTAAATTATTTATTTGCAAGCAAACACGATACAAAAGATGTATAAAATTGCATTTTGTTCACGTATTGCGCAAGCTTTTTTTATCGTGAATACGAAAGCGCTTGACTGCTATCGCCTGATGGTAAGCGACGATGCGATCTAGGAGGTAACACGCTTGCCTAGAAGACGTCAATTCACTCATGACTTAATGATTCTTAAATTTTATATATCAGGAAACACAGACTCAAGCAAAGAGTTCCACTCTTTAGCGGTACGTTTTACAAAATTGGAATCAAAACGCTTAGCGCGACTCTTTGGTATATCATGATTGATATAACGATTGTTCGATTAAAAAATGGGGGCGGCGAAGCTGTGCAATTCTGCTGCGCACTCTCCGAAATGTATTCTATAATAAACGGATAGGCTGGCTACCTTCCGTCTGTGTCCAAGGCTTTTCAGCTTATTATTAAAAAGATCGTCATTGCCGATAAGTTTCTTGGCCCTCCTTTCAATGGACTCATGCGTCTGGAGTTGATATTGGGCGGAACCGTCGCAAATATGAGAACACTACTCCATACACGATCGGACTTGCGCTTGGTATAGATTGAGCAACTGTTCCAGCTTGAAGTACCTTCTCACCTTCACCAGAATGCCAGTTTTTTTAAGCTTATTGTGCCTTATTCTAGGTGTAAGAGTCAAAATTGAGAGTTGGTGACAATGGCATGCCGAGAAGCTCAAGATGGTCTGTGCTCGGCACGGATAAACCTCGGAAAGTAGATTCAAAGGACTCCATTTAGCGGAGAAAAGACACGCCTGGGTCTTTGCTGGATTGAACCTTACTAAATTGGCATCGCCAAATTCGGAGACTGCCTGCAGAGATAGGTTCATGCGGCTGACCATCGCTTCCCTATGACGCTGGATCTGTTCAGCACTGGCTTGTACATCAGACATATATCTCTCAACAACCTTGCTGTCATCTGCAACAACCGTGCTGTCAAAGCAGAAATAATGTTGCAGAGAGTACGGAATCCTGTGAGACGCCGGCATTGATAGTCAAATGGTCCGACGAGCTACCATCAATGATAACTCGTATGGACCGATCTCTCCGGAAGCCCGATATCCAGACACACAAATCTGTGGGAAGTCCATATGACGGAAGCTTGCTCATAAGGCCTTTATACCACATCCTGTTAAAAGCCTTCGAAATATCAAGAGAGACGGCAAGCGCCTCACCATGCCTCTCGATGGCTTCGCTCCATATGTATGTGGCGTATGCTTGAAGATTTCCAGTAGACCGATTTATCTTACAGAGAATGGATTAATTATTAATTATGAGATGAATTAGCGAGCTTCCAGGTCAGGACATACTTGTCCTTTAGCAAAAGACAAGCAATAAAGACGTGTCAATACCGGAGCTAACTCAGGAGCGCAAGTCCTAAGTACTATAGCTGATATACCATCCGGACCACTGGCTTTACTTACGTCCAGTTCACGCAACGCGATGGATTTCAGACCTAAAAGTTCCACAACTTGCCAAAGCGGATATCCAAACACACACATTACAGCATTGCTAGGATCTAAACGTGAATATGGTGTGTGCCAACGATTCGTTAGGTGTTTGCAAAGGAGGCACCGAGGAACGACAAAAAACGGCAATCTATTGACAAATTTGCTACTGACAAGCAAATGTTAAAATGTAAAAGAAGCTATATAACGTCAAATAATGTCAGTTAAAACTAGTCATATAATAATGAATAAGCAATGTCATCATTAAATTTTAATAAAAATATCACTAAAATGTCAAAATTTTCAAAATTAAATACTACTATACTAATAAACTAATATACTAATAATAATTATAAGCAATGTCATAATTAAATTCAAATAATAATAATAAGTAATGTGAATAAATAGAAAACTAAGAACACAATAACACTTTACACACAATTTATTAACATTATAAATACACAGATCACACAATAAGCCGAACAGTCTATCTTTTTATTTTATTTAGTGGTAAGTCTACCATACTTAAGGGAAAAAAAAAGTTTTTGGCAAAGTATATTGTTTTCTGTGAGGGACCAACTAGACGATTTGTATGTATTGTATGTATCTTATTGCAAAAGCAGACACTTCATGGTACTTAGTAAATATAGGTCAAAATTTTTCTTTATAAATAAGCATAATTCAAATATGTTCATGGCGGGAAGCGCTTGAAGTCTTAGGTGTCGAAAAAGAGATCTACATAAATTAAAAGGGCCCACTTTACATATGACTCTGATACACTTTTTCTGCACTAGGAAAACACGATTAATCTTCACACAGTTTACCCAAATGACGAGGTCGTATCGTAAGATAGAGCAAACATACGCATGGTATGCCATTAGAGAAGTCTTTTGATCAGTTACGTGTGTCAATCAGTGTAGAGCTAATACAAATCGATTAACTTTCGCACATACTGAATCAATGTCTTTTTCCATGACAGTTTAGAATCAAGTACTATTCCGAGAAAGTTACTCGATGTGCATTCCATTACTTGGTTTCCCCTATAATAAACCGATAGTGATAGAGGTTTACCATTGGTATTATAAAATTGTAATGATTTTGTTATTTTAATATTAACATTCAGGTTATTTCGCTTAAGTCAGTCAATAATATTACGTATAGTGTCATTTATTACTTTTTAATAGTCAACATCAGGTGTTTTATGTATTATGATTGAAATATCATCAGTGAAAACAGTGTATAAGTACTTTTTTATTTCAGGTAGATCGCTAACATATAATAAAAACAATAACGGCACTAAAACGCTACGACAACGTATTCCATATTTCTCCAATTTAGAAAATAGAATCTGGTGACAAACGCAATTAAAAGATCTACTCCTATCAAACGAGTCTGAACATACAGGCACCCTTTTATCTACTAAAGTTGCAATCTCCTTCACAACTTGATTGCGTAGTAGATTTTCCCTTCTGAAAACCGTATAGCTTTAATTTAATGATGTTGTATTTTGACAGGAAAGACGTTATTCTTTTATACTTATTTAAACAATGGATTTATTATAGAGATTTTATGAGCTGATGGAAAAGCGCGCTCATTAGACGACATGTTTACCAAGTATGCTATTAACGAAGATAGTTCATCAGCACACATTTTTACCACTTTAGTACAAATGCCATTATAACCGGTAGAGTTCGTGTTGTTTAGCGATTTGATTAGTCTTGATAACGTCAGTTGAGTACATTAAATTCGAATTTATAGTCTCGGTAAATTAGTTCTAGGTTTACCAATTAATCTTGTGTCTGTTTTTGATCAATTCGTAAAGTAATTATTCAATGTTGTGGCTATCTCTTTAAGATCGTCAATCTTAACATTATTTACAGTTAAATGTTCAATGAAATGTTTATCATTTACGTGTCTGTCCTTATATTTTATTATGTTCCAGGTGGTTCTATTTTTGCTTTTAGCTTTGTTCAAATATTTATTGTCGAATTTACGTTGCCCTGTAGTAATAACTTTCTTTAATATTCTTGTGTACTTTTTGTTTAAAATTTGATTACACCGTGTCTTATTTTTATAATAATTCATACGCAATTTTCTTTTAGTGGCACAGGATAACTTTACTCTCTTAGATAACTATTTCAAATGTGTGTTATTATTAAGACATTTAATTTGGATTTGAGGAAAACATAAATTATGCAACAAAATGAAAGTATTATAAAATAAATAAAAAGCACGTTCAAAATCATTACAACAAAAATTATCAACCCATGGATAATTTGCCAAGTAGTAGTTGAACTTGTTTATATGGTCATTTGAAAAACTCTCTTTGTTTCAAATCAATGTTTCATTCGATTCTGACGTTTAGCAATCGGAATAGTTAAAAATTGAGCCGTGTTGAGATCAGATAAGTTAATTGGTTTGGTTTCTCCAAGCGCTTCTATAATATTGCTGGCAAGATCATCTACGCAGCTATTGATACGCGTCTGCGTTAGATGTGAAGTTTTATTTTATAGGCTTCTAACAACGCCTTTAACTCACGTGATAAATTATGTTCTTCAAGTGTATTTATGTTTCAATCGCTAGTTATTATTATTTTTTATTTGTTTAATTTTCAGTCTATGTAGTAAAATATTTAATTTACTTAAAAATATGTTGATATTTGCACTAGGGACTCGGTAAATGCAAACAACCAATAATTCATGACGCAAGATTCCAATCCCGCACCATTCAAAGCTTGACTCCGATGCAAGGTCTTGGAGAAACTCAAAAGGCTTCGTCTCAATGTCTCTATTATGCAATATGCATACACCGCCTCGTTTCGCATTATGTCGACATAATGATGAAGCCAAAGAATAACCATTTATATAAATAGCTATAATAAGCATTTGTATAAATTAGCTATATTATCTCTACGAATAAATGTTTAAGACGAACATAGAATATTTACTTTCATTTTGTCATTACACAATCCGAATAAAATAATTTCTAAGAAATCTTTTTTGCTATAGAACCCTGCCACATTCTGATATACCAAATTATCCTTGAAACATTTGCAATTTGTCAAATAAAAACCTTTGCTTGGTAGAGCACTGCGCCCAAAATGAAGTATGTCCCTTAATAAAGAAAAGCTTAATGTGATGTAAAATATTTAGAACCTCGTCAAACTGTTGCATAACTCATTTCTTATAAACAATACGTCAATAAATCCGTTACAAATTAATTTAAGATCACAATTTAGTTGCTTATTTTTTAAAATACTATTTCAAGGTACCCCACACATAATGGTATTGGAATTTGTGATAGAGTACTCAATTAATTTAAATATTTTTAAATTCAAACGGGTTTCCGTCCTTAATTCCATCCACAACAACTACAAAATTTACACGAGTTAATAATGTCTATGAATCAAGGGTGATTTTTCCATATACAAATAACTTCATACATGTTACCTGTTGTAAACCTTGTCCCTGATGATCTACAATAATGAAGATCTTCTTTTTATTCTGAGTGTCTTGATCCGGATTCTTCTCTGTTGCATGGTTGGCAGAGGATAACTTATTTGACGTTTCTAGTTGTAGGATTTCATTCTAGTAATTCAATTCACAATTTGATTTCAGTTATATGTTACTAGCTTTCCGCCCGCGGCTTCGCCCGCGTGGATTCGGTTATATTGCGGTATAAAACACAACTATAAGAAAACTTCTCATTCCCACGGAAAAATCTAAGAAGCGCGATGTAACGCTGGATACAAAATTCATATAATTCATTCCACTTCTTACGTATCTTTAAAAAACACTTCGTTACCACGTTTTAAAAACACCCAGCGCCATCTTTCGCATACCTCTAGAACTAAATAGCGTAAGCTATCATTCCACTTCTTATGTATTTTAAAAAACACAATGTTACCATGTTTTAAAAAACACCCAGCGCCATCTATCGCATACCTCAAGAACTAAATAACGTAACTAATACTTATACCAATTAGTAATTCGTTGACTTTAGTGATTTCAGGATAAGTAGATGTAAAAAAAAAACAATTTAGACGATAAAAAAATTGTACTCGAGAATTCCTCATAATACGTAATACGTTGCAAACGAATATGAACATGTAAATTTTAAAGCTAAATGATACGAAAATGAATCCTCGAAAATGAGGAATTCTCGAGGGATGACGTACAATTTTTTTATCGTCTAAATTGTTTTTTTTTACATCTACTTATCCTGAAATCACTAAAGTCAACGAATTACTAATTGGTAGATGTAAAAAAACAGTTTAGACGATAAAATAAATTGTACGTCATCTCTCGGGAATTCCTTATTTTCGGGGATTCATTATCGTATCATTCAGCTTCTAAATTTACATGTTTATTTTCGTTTGCAATATTTTACGTTGTTTTAAACGACACAGCGCCATCTACAATCCATCCATCAAGCAAACAATATTTTTGTTTTTCCTCGGGAATATCATTTTTTTCCAGGATAAAAAGTACCCTATTATTTAATCCGGACTTTTATCTTTACGTCTGCAAAATTTCAAAGCAATCGGTTCAGTAGTTACGGCCTGAAAGCGGAACAAACAAACAAACAAACAAACAAACTCACTTTCCGATTTATAATATTAGTAAGGATTATTGATAGAACTGCCAGTAAGAAAGCCTTGTAACATATTATTTTTTTGTTATTTCTTGGTTTTTGATGACAAAATCTTTTTTAGTGATTGTTTGCTAGTCAAGTAAGAAAAAATATTTATCAAATCGTTTATTTTATGACTCTGATTGGAAACAGTTTTTTCCATAGAATTTTCTAATAATAAATTATCTATTTCGTTTTCAGATGCTTGCAACTTGGTTTTCAGATTACTAATTTCTTCTATAGGAACTTCTATTTCCTTATTTTGCATCTTGGATAAATCTTAAAAGCTTTTATATAAGTATCTTGAGTCCGAAAACGGAGTAGAGTTCATATTTTCTCCTATGCATTATATATTCAGAATGAATACTGGCTTCCATACTGGCTGGCTTCTTGGTTCGAGTCTCAGAACAGTAACCAGCAGAGGTACCATACTGTGCGATTGGTGTATGTACATACAATTAATAACTGCTTTCATATTCTTCTTGGTTTGAATTTCAGGACACTCATTAGTAGAACTACTATTGTACGGGTTCTGTAACATTGGTATTATGTTGGTCTTATTTTGCGACACAGTGCAAACTTCCGTACTTAGAATCAACACCTCCTGTACTGAATTTGATGTTGATGTATGCAGTTGACTTTTTAATATTTTTTTTTGTTGCATAGTATTTTTTATGATTAGTATAATGACATGTTTTGCATTTCCAATTATTTTTATTTTCTTTATTCATGATATCAAGGATTTTTTCTGTAATATTGGTACAATCCAGGTCATGTATAGAATTACAAATATAACATTTTAAATAATCTCTATTTGTTATGAAAATACATTTGGTACAAAGTATACATTTTGATGCCATTTTGATTCTCAGTATAATATTTAGATATTAAATAAACAGTAGTAATAAGCCCATTTAAACTAACGCACCCGCTGTCAATACATACATCACATTGAAATTTGGGTTTTTCCTATTTTATTTTATCCTCTCTAGTCCGTCGTTAGATGTCACTGTCTGCTGTGGGTGCAATATTCCATGCAAGATCGGACTTGAGCTATAGAGAGTTAAAAGCTATCCCAGCGTGTAATATCTCTTGACTTTATTTAGAACGCCCAGCTTTTTAGCTGCAGTTTGAGCCTTGGACTCGATATTGGAGCCTTGATATTGGCGCTGAAGTTGAGATCTGAAGACAACTCCATGCTAAGAACTGAGAAACTGGAAAGTTGAAATGAACAAGGTTACGGTCACCCCACTGGGAAACGCGGCTCAACCTTTGGTTTGTTCGTTCAACCATGACTTCTCTCGTCGTCACCGCTGGCTTTTGAATGAGACAGGTATCTCCCTAATACAGTACTGTTGTCTGTATACCCAACAAATCCTAGTATCAACTGGTCATTGATGTGCAGCAGGAAAACCGTCGCAGAAAGAACAGACTCTTGAGGAACTCCGGCATCAATAGCCACTGACTCAGAGGAGCAGTCATCGACAACTACTTTGATCGACCGTTCAGTCAGGAAATTGGCTATCCAACTACAAAAGTCAGCGGGAAAACCATACGCAAGAAGCTTGCGCAGCAGACTAGCGCGCCAGACCATGTCAAGAGCCTTCGAGATGCCAAGTGACACGGCAAGTGCTTCGCCATGCATCCTCGCCCCAGTAGTGCGTCATATAAATCAGAAGATCCCCAGTTGAACATCCTCGGCGAAAGCCACGGTTACTGAGGAGATCATTGTCTTCTAGGTATAAGAATAACTTCTGTTGAGCACTCTTTCCATAACCTTACAAAGTATGGAAGCGATCGCTCTGTTGTTGCATGGGTCGGCATGACTACCCTTATTGGGTACATGCATAGGCGTTATTTTTTACAAAATGTTAAAATGATCATATATTAACTAACTTAAAAATATTAAGTAACTTAAAAAATGTTAACTAACTTAAAAAGTGATTTTCAATGTAATTTGTTGTGCAAAATGGAACAATGAAAAATTGCATTTTCAATTCAAGAGATTAATATCATATTTTGTATTCAAAGATTGCAGCATAAACCATAAAGTGCTATACTTATCCAACGCTGAACTTTAGCTTATCACCCAATAGTCAGTTTTATGTTAATCATCAGACGGAGGTTAAATACAGAGGAAATTGTAGAACCATAAACCAGCATTTAAACTAATGTAACAACCCTGAGTTCTGACTAGCAAGGCACGGGTGCTTCGCGCGGCGAGTGTTTGCCACGCAAACAGCGCCGCACTCGAGGACGCGGCAAATATCGCTCAAGAAGCACTCACCTGCGATACTGCGCGGAGCCGGCCCTTGTTTCAGTTATGCTTACAGCTCTCTAACAAATATTTGTGTCATTTTTGACTCAGACGGCACATCTTGGTAACATATGTCATGTCTTTCAAATATAATGTATGGAAAATATAATTTATGGCAAGCGAAGGGAAATATTAGTAACTGGCAAGTTTAAATGTTATAGGAATCTAATATTTCTCAATAAGCAATAAGAATTGTCAGGTTTTTTTATCATCACATCACATATAATACATTTACTGCCTATTGTATTCACATTTTGAATTGATAACGATTTGCTGGACGCAAGGAAATAGAATTAATGTGGCTCTTTTTTATAAGGAAACGTGCATTGAAACAATCCATTAGTAACGCTGTCGAATTTATTGTCGTGTATTGAATGTCACAAAAACCAAGCACGTGCTATTGAAATAAACTGTTCTGTAAAATATATCATGCGAATAACGAACACTATGAAATAAAGGCAACGATGCGTGGCCAAGCGTGAGCCGCGCAGGAGCACTTGCAAATATCCAATACTGTTTATTGATTTGTCGAAGCCTAACGCGGTTCTTGTCATCCATTAAGCCTTGAATCTATTGAATTTAATTTATAGCGAAAGATCTGTGTTAAAAGTGTATTCAACCATAACGAATAAACACGAATTTAATGAATTGATGACCTAATGTCAGTAGGCGATACACTGGGTTTCAGCTACTAATTTACCGAAGGCGCTTGAAACTATCAATGTGAATAGGTAAACACAACGGACTGTAAAAGAATTATGTACATGAAATTGTTATACGACAGTAATCAAAAGTGGGTGGTCTAAACTAATTAATCGTCGTCCCTCTCACTTCGCATATAGTTTTGTGGCTGAATTAATTTCTCACTAAATTATTTTTAGAATCTATGAAAAATTAAGAAAATTATGTCTAAATTGATTGTTTAGTTTGATGTACTAAAGTTAATATATGTGTCGTAGTTATGGAATTTTTTAAACATTTGTAGCGATTTTGTAATAAAAAAATAACAAATGTATAATAAACTAAATTAATTTTGTTAGGCTTTGAACTTTACACGCACGGTTAAAATCTGATACCTTGTGGTGTTGACCACATGGAAATATGGCGAGGGTATCGAAATAGTGTCTGTACTAATTAAATGGGCATGATCTTAAATGCAACTAAATGGTATCACATGAAATAGTCGGTCACTTATTTTTAATTATTTTTGGAATACAATACAATACAAAACACTTTATTGATAACACCACATTGAAATAATAAGATAACAAGAGAAAACTTAAAATAGTGTTACAATGGGCGGTCTTATCGCTCAGAGCGATCTCTTCCAGACAACCTAATAATATTAATGAATTTTAATTAGCTAATTCAGCATAGATATGTGGTCTATTGTAGTTTTGGTTGCTATCTTTTTATCACATCAATCTTCAATATAGTGAGGAAAAAATATCTTTCTTCAATGATATTTTCACTAAGGCAATTCAAAGAACAACTTACCATGAACTTTTTATATAAATTGTTAATCCCAAACTTGATTTTCCTTTTCTTCTGACTCAAATTCATTTAATATTTCCCAGTGCTGCAGCTCTTTTACACAACTTTAATTCGTTTGTGCTTAAAAGGAATATACTCGTATATGATAGTTTTAATTGCGCTGTGATATGATAGTTCTAATTGCGAAAGTTATAACTTTTCATTTCAAAGTAGTAATGACACATTTAGTACCTTTAAAAGTATTCGCATATGTTATTATATTTTTCGGTACTATTTTTTTATGCGTTAACTTTTATTATTGTATAGTATAATGATGTTGTCTAAAGCCTCAGTTGAAATGAATAATACTGTTGCTTTATAATTTTACGTTTTCATAATGTTGTTAGTAAGACGGGGTTATGAATAAATTGTGATCGTGTCATAGTTATATGCCTAGCAAGATGTTATAGCAAGATATAACAATGTTGCGGTCGTAACTTTACCTCTAGGGATATAATAAGCCATCATCTGTGATATAGGTGTAATTTAGCGCACTAAGATTAGAAAAAGACAATATACAGATCGATTAAAAGCACCAAGGCTATAAAATGAAATTACATATTTTCAACACGCATTTTATTGATCTATAAAAATTCTTAATTATATAATTCTAAAGAAGACAAAAAACAATTAAGGCATCCATATAAATAGTTTATAATCAAGAGTGTAATTTACATAGCAAATTTTAACTGTCTGTATGTGAGGTTTGCTTACCTGCTTTACGTTTAGACGGCTCGGGTTTAATCCTCAAGGGTGTTCATATTTGTGTTCGGTTTGGTTTGTAGTAGGGCTTGTTTTAAGTTCGCCTGGTTAGCTGGTATCACCTTATCTAAATTAACTTATCTAAAACATTGTTGTCTTCCGGCTGAAAGAGGGGAAATAACCAAGTTCTCCATGGTTGAGGATTCCTGGTACGTTGTCATCTTTCGGCCTTATCATTATTTTACATCGCATGAGATAAAGAACGACAACTTCTTCATTTTGAAGAAAAATACCTGATAATTCAGAATTAATTATCATTATAATCATTAGCCTATGAACATCCACACTGTTGGATTGAAAAAAAATGGATTTTATAAAACAAAAGAGGTTTTAACACACCTCGCATTCGCATTGGGGCTGCGAGGTGGGTGCTGATTATTAATAAGTCTTTACTATTTATTTAACGGTGTGGTGTCCGGCGAAGTAGATTAGTACCAACCCGTCATACTTAAGGATGTCGTAAATAGCGATTAATGCTACTGGAGGTAATTATCGTATACCTTCAGACCACAAAATGAGAAGCAGTGTTTTCCTTATGGTCTTTTGATACGATCTCTTACCCGCCATTCGCCGCTTGGGTAGATTCCGTCCAACAGGGGACGTATTAAGGCCAAGATAAAAATCAATATTTGAGACTTTGTAATAATAACATGACAAACTTGTGTTTATGTAATTAATGTTTTGGAGCTATGTTTTATTTTTATTTCTTTTTCATCATAAATAATACAGCATTGAGTAATAAAAACTCAATTGCAAAACGAATGCCATATAAAAACAATTTTGGACACGTTTGGCAATATACAAATAATTTCAACACCGAAGAATTGGAATAAGAAGGCAGTAAAAGGAAAACCAATAAAAGTTGTTTTATTGCTTGTCCATTGAAGCACCTGCCACGTAATGAGATTTAGTTATTCTACTGATTCATTGATAAAATCGAAAAGTCAGTGGATTTATTAATAAACGTTGGAAGTTCACAATAAAGAAAATACTGCCATGATTTACAATTGAATTGGGAAAAGAAGACTTTTATACCTTTCTAAAAAGGTAAAAATGTACGATATTATTAAAAATTAAATGCTTCAAAGTGATCAAAATAGTATATTAGTTTTTTTTATGGTTTTTTAATTTAATTATTTCCATCCTTAAAGAGTAAAAAAGATATTGAAGCTTTATAAGAAGGCCAAAATTTTTGAAGTTCGTAGCGTTTTAACACGTTCAACACGGTTTATTACAGGTGGTAAATAAGTGTTATTACAGGTGGTAAATCAGTGTTATCACTCGCTAAACTTTATGTGCCGAAATCAAAAGGTACAATAACTCTCTAATAGCCCGGACGATTGGACAACTTAGGTAGCTATCAGCCAAAAGCTTCACTTGACCACTGCGTTGAGAACAGGTTTACGGTGACTCGCAAGATCTGCAATCGGTACGAGAATATAGATGCTAGGTGAGTCTGGTGGAGGAACGCTCCAGAAAAAATAATTAGCGTAGGTTTCTTAAAGTTGACCATGGCGTGGTTTAAAATGGACTAGGTAAAAAACTTAGTAAAAATCACCTAACAAAAGTTTATAGGCCCTAATTCCATTTAGTATTTCAATATATCGATTATTCCTTTAAAATTTAATTAGTTTACGAATTTATTAATACAAACACGACAAATAATGTAGGCAAAAATATAATATAAAGATAAAATGATTTTTATTCAATATGGTCATTTACAATGCATGTATTGAACGTAAAAGCTACGCCATGGCTTGTCTTTTATATACGGATCTTTACAAAAGCTGTAATAAATATAATATTTTGCTAAGTTTATATTATACTTCGAAACCTATCTTCGTACACAACTGGTTTTAATGTTATATTGAAAAAAAAACACGCCTTCTTAACCTTGAATATAATTATCGGTTTTCTTTACAATTTTATTACGGTCAATATGGTTTTGCTTTCCAATATAGTTTTGGAAATCATATTCATTAAATCACCTTTATTTTAAATTTTCAACCTTATTTGTATACAAATATAATTAACTTTTACAAAATTAAGCAAAAAAAAATAATTAAATTAAATTGACAATTCGTTGCAAACAATATGCTATATTGGTTGCAATGAACGTCTCTTAAATATACTACATATTGGTATCTATTATTTATACGTAATCATGTGCATTACTAATTGAGTAGCATGTTTTCAGTAATTTGTAGGTGTTTTAGGAACTCCTAGAAATATAAAACTACACATTGAAAACTATACTTTAAAATCTCAGTAATAAAACGTCTATTTTTTTTTTTTAATTTCCTAGAACTCAATATAATCGATTTACAATACAATGAAAATATCAGAAAATATGAATAATCGATGGTACGTTATACCTTATTATAAATAAGTCTTTAGACTATCATTAGACACATCCTTAAAACTGCATAAAATGGCATTTTTCAAATTTTTTTTGCTATGTCGTTTCCTGTAGAGTTTGCGATCGCGACTGAGTAAGCAGAAGGTCTAAGTGCGCGATTACGCATACTTCAGTTTAGGTAGAGACCGCCCACTTGCGACTTCTAATCTTTTTTACTGTTCTGTGCCGAAGATACACAAATGAGATATTACGCTAAGTCACATCGTTAGCCACAATGATTCACTAACCTACAGTCTTTATTCACATGTTTACCTATACAAGACTCCATAGATATCACTAGGAAGAAACTAGACGAATACAATATGCAGAATTACTTGCCAATAATTCTGCATATTCACTACCACTACCCACATAACAACATAACATTAGGCTATATTTTGTGGAATGATCAATTCTACTAATAATTGGTGTTGTAGTAATGGGCTCTCTTGTATCATCTTTAGCCGCTGCCAAATTAATGAAGGTTTTATGGAGAGGGCGCTATCAACAGCACGTTACGTTTGTAGTACGTACAAATTTGTAGTACTATATTTGTACAGATATACTTTAGCTTTTAAAGTATCTCTTTACTATGGAGTCGGAGGCAGATAAAAAATTGCCTTCCTAGATATTCAAATCAGTAGGAATCCAGATCAATCCATTATTCATACAGTGTATAGAAAAGGAACACATTCAGATAGACATCTAAATGGTGACTCTCATCACCATCGTATACAATTAGTTATCGTAGAGTAATCTTTGTTTAAGAAAACTAAACCTTATTATTTGTTTCATTACATTATGAGCTCTTTTTTTTATAAATAACTAGCGGCCCGTCCCGGCTTCGCACGGGTGGACAAAATTCTTTAAATTTTTTCTAGCATCCAATATAGCCTATGACACTCAGCAATAATGTACCTTTCTATTGGTGAAAGAATTTTTAAAATCGGTTCAGTAGATCCCGAGATTACCCCTTACAATTTAACAAATATACAAACACACAAACTTTACTTCTTTATAATATTAGTATAGATAAATGTAAGGTGGTAGATAATAAATTTTAAAACTCGAAAAAGAAACAATTTTATTTCTATAAATTGAGTAGCTAGGATCGTGCACATGTAAGATGACCATCACCGTAGTGACCATATCTTAGGTTCCTGGAAAGGAGTCGAAACGTTTGCATAATATATAAAAGGACAAATAAAAAAACACGTTGTAATCCGGATAATGTGGTTTCATTGGTGGCACAGAAGTATAAAACAACGATAGGCACAGAAGTATAAGAACCAAATCAGACAAACTGATAACCAATAATGTAAACGGACAGCGTGAGAAACCGCTCTGAAGTGCAAATTAATAGGTGAAAAACTTTACAGTAATTAGCCGGTCGGGTAAATGTTTTATTAAAGAACCCTAGCGTGGTATCATTTCGGCTGTAAACGATCACTTCTGGACGTGAACCTGCTCGAAAAGTAGGAGCTCTCGCCACAATATCTTCGCTTGGATTGGAGATCACGGTAAAAGATCATGACTAGGAAAATACTGGGCATAAATAAATAGGGGCTAAAAGTGCCCTCGGGACCATGGGCACTATGAAGGCGCATACTTAGGTGTTAGTGGGTATGTTTTCAACCCGCTATTTCATTGGCCCGTGGAGGATAGTGGAGAAGAATGCTATATGACTATGGTGCTCGCCTGACGGCGCAGAATGCGTAACACATTTTCCTAAGTATATGCAAGTGTATGACCATAACCTTCATTATCATTAGTCTTTACTTTACGAAACACTTAGGTGGGAAGGGTTGTTGCTGTTATACTTTGCCATTTTGAAATATTATGAATATTATGAGTGTCAATGTGTCATCTAGGTCAATAAGTTGTCACAGCTTTAACTTTAGAAACAAGTTGTTATTATTGTTGAAAGACCAGGCAATCTACCTTTTATTTAATGGTATAACAAAAACACCAAGTTCCCATGCTATAAGCAAATTCCGAGTAAATAGTGAATAACAAAAAAATACAAAAGAAAATTGGTCAACTATTCTAGTTAAGCAAACCCAATCGCAAATCGGAACTAGATCAATGTTAAAAAAACGTACAAATAAGAGTGTTGGTGGATATCACTGCATAAAAATGTTAAGTTACTAGTTTAAGCATGTTAAGTATGTGAAGTTGTTAATTATAAAAAGCATTCGTGGGTGATCACCAAGCAAAAAATTTGATATCAAGTAATATAAATTATCACCACATAAAATTGTAGAACGAGCAAATCTCTAAGCAATCTGGGAATTACTGAGACGTGGTAAAAAAGAGTGGCGGTTTTACAAACATGAAGTTTATGTATCACAATGAAAGGGTAAAATAACTTTTAGGGATGGATCCGATAGGGAATCGCTCTGGGTATTCCGTAATACAGATGGTTGGTCTCAACTTCGGTCGCGATCAGACGACACGAGGTTGAATTGACAGCGTTACCGCGACGCTGACAACAGGATTGACGGTGTGACTGACGGCACGAGTAGACGGTGATTGAGCTAAAACCATGAAAATTCAGAAAAAAACAATAACACTAGAATTAAAGAAATGAAACGTACGTTATTTTATCAAAAGGCTCATCACCATTTTTTTGTCGTTTATGATAATACTTGCTCTTAGTGAAATAGGAGATTTTAATTTTAATAGTCCGACATTTCTAAATTATGAAGTATGAAATTTGATGCACAGACTCCTGTTGAGAAATAAGTCAATGCTTTTTTGTGCGTCATAGAAAATTCTACCCTTAAAGAGATGAAGAAGGGGTTAAAATGTTGTTTGAAAAGTCTTCCAGTTTTGAAGTGAGAAGCATGATATTAAGTACTACACCTTTGATACTTAAATATATTTATTCGTATCTGAATTTCTTACTTAGAGGAATGCTTATATTACCCGCTCGCTAGCTAGCTCTGAAGTTAATTCCGAGTTTTCTTTTTTAACAAAAATATTTAGCTTTCATTGGAGCAGGACAACTATTTTAATACTCTAATGAGAAGAGATGTTGAAAATGCAAGTATATTTTTGGTTTTATAGAAAAACTTCGATTTAATGAAAAGTTATTTACAATTTTATGCTCTAAATTAATATAGCATCAATATTTATTCCTTTTCAACAATATAATTTCATTATTGTAATTATTCTTATTACAGTCATTATCAACTGTTATTTTACAGCCGTATTTTATATATTATAGAAATATGGCATTGTGAAAGGCAAAAAACATAAAAAATAATAAACTATTTTGCTACTTTTCAAAATTTTATGAGCCTACGGTAATATGAATCACAGAAAAGTAAGAAGTAACCTCAGTTAATTTATAAGTGTACTTTTTCCTTGTTGATCCTTAATTACTGTGGTGTCCTTGATTACTGTCAGGGTATCCATCAAATGAAAGCAGTCAGTAGTTTCACCAAGCAGCACACGCACGTCCGCACCGGCCGACGGTCGAGCGAGCAATGCCTCACTACCGCTGTAGGCCGTGCGTACGGGCGTGTGTCGCTTGCACTTTATTAATACGTCACACCTCTTCCTTTTCAATTGATTCGAATAATTTGAGACAATGAAAAATAATTAAAATACATTTATGTAATTAATATTCTTAAAAAGTATATCTTGAATTGTTATTTAACTAAGAAGTATTTTTTTTAAAATTATGTTTTATTACTTGCAGCCAAATACTCTAATCTTACGTGTCCTCTATTTTTCTTTGAATACGCCACTCTCCTTTTACCTTTTTTTAGGTGTATCAGTTTTTTTATATTAATTTATTTAGTTTTCGACGAGTCATCAGCTTACAATATTGTTCAAATACAAGCTATATAACTTAAAAAGCTAACAAAGGATTCACTCGGAAAAATTGGTCTAGGTATTACTAAAGTGAGCTCACTCAGTGTGTGAACCCACGAACCCCTATTGTAGTATCTGAATGCCAACTACCCTATTAAGATAAATGATTGTGAATGATCAAATGTCGTTTTATTCAGCTATCTCCTAATTAGGGAGTCACAAATTAATAAAACAATATATATAATTATATATTTATAGCATCATGCAGTGCATATGCAGGAGATGACAATTTTGTTTTATTTAAGTTTCTCTCTAAGTTATGTTCAATTAACCAATTAAGGGTTTTATTCAATCTATTGTTACGTCATCAACGAACAAAATACACGAATCATTCATAACCTTCGGCAGGTCTATTATGTAAACTAAAAACAAAAGAGTCTTAGGCACTCCCTTGTGATGTTGAGGCATTATAATTTTTAATATCAAATCGAACTCTATAAACTTTTCTACTCATATGATTATAATATTCGATTAGAACATATTGCTCTCTATCTTTTAAATAAGAGATAAACCATTTGTGAGCTGTATTTGGGATACAACCAGTTTATTAATATTTTATGTTGCACACGGTCATACGCTTTGTACATACATATGTAGCAATATTCGAATAGCATATTTTTAATGTCCAATTACTTATTATCTTTTGAATGTATTTGAGAAAAGCTAATAAAGTTGACTGACTGTAATTATTAAAGTCACTTTTTTGGTTATTCTCATGTAACGGTAATCACTGTTGTTTTTTAATGAGTCAGGATAAACTTCTACTTGCAAAAATAATTGACAGTGAAGGAGAAGGTAAGTTCGACCGCACATTCACAATCAAATGTGAGCGCAGTTCATCAAAACTTCTATATTTTTATTTAGTTATTAAATTTTCACTACGATTACATTGTACACTACTGAGTCTACTGCCAGTTCGGAAATTGGGAGTCCCTTCCGAGAAGAACTGGCGGAAGAAACTCGGGCAGGGGGACCGACCTCCATCTTACTGTTATTATTTGCAAAGAGAGCTAACTACATCATCAGGTCTTGCAATGTGTGTTTTTGTAGGTATTCATTTATTAATTATTGGATCCCAAGCAGGTGGAACGCTCCAACCATCGTCTCTATTGAAATTTGGATGTTTCCTGATTTCAAAGCCTCGCGTAGTGTCCTAGGAACAAGTCTTTGTTCTCTAGCGAGAATTTAAGGTTTATCGATACGAATGTAGTAGTTTGGCCCCTCAAAAGCATGCTCACACTCACACACTGCAGACCTAATATCGCGCCTATGTTTTATGTCAGCTACGTGTTCTATAATGCGCGTCCCTATACTTCTCTTTGGTTTTCCGAAGTATGGGAGAACACAGTTACAATCGATTTTGTAGACACCTGCTGCCTGGTGGGGTATATTGCATTTGACCGGTCGTAAGAATTGGTTAATCTTCCTGGCTGGTTTAAAGTAAGTATTAATGGAAACCCGCTTCAGAATGTTCCCAATCTTGTCAGTGACCCCCTTCATGTAGGGAAGGACAGCAGGTTGACGTTCTACTGTAGCTGGTTGGTGCGGCTTCTGTGTCGTAGTTTTGGTACTCGCATCTTTTTATCTTGTAGTACTCGTTTGTCATGCTGAAGCTCAGCAGTCAGATATTGTTAGGCACAGATGCCGTGAGTTCTCTGAAACAAAGATTTCCCAACGGTAGCCAACTGTATAGGATGGTGGTGAGAGTCACCATTTAAATATCTATCTGTATGAGTTGCCTTTCTATACACTGTATGACTAAGGGTTTGATTTAGATTGCTGCTGATTTGAACATTTAGGAAGGCCATTTAATTGTCTGTCATTAATTCCATAGTGACATCATTGTAATCTTGTACAGGTAAGCTTGTGAATAGATATTGAACATCGAAGCTAACCATAGTTTCATCATCAGTGAGATGTAGGTGTTGTATTTCACTAACAAAATGGTAGGTATGGTGCCTTACTTTGTTTCGATAACAGAAACTCGTCAAGCTTATTGCTTACTATTTTATAAATATCAAAAGTAGCTGTTACTCATTATCATCCCATAAAGAGAAGAGTAGCTCTTTTCTTGACTGTTGTATCTACCCCCGTTGTCAAAAGATATATTCCCAGGGTCGTCGTATAAAAGATATATTCGGACATCGAATTGTCATCGCATTGCAATGGTTCTACGATGGCAGGCTGAACATTTTAGGCGACCCAGAACAATGTCTGTACGCCTTTATTTTGCGCCCTTGGCGCCATTGAATACGGTGTGTCACATTTATACCTATGCATTATATCAAATTTTACGGTAACACGCCCAAGTTTCTTTTAACATGTTATCAGCAGGCTGTACTTGTAACTTGACTTCTATGCATACTGGTATTCTATTATTTATTGTTTGGTTTTGTGTTTCACAACAAGAGACCTATTTTACTATAATAGATGTCATCTAACACCAATAACTCTTTTTCCTTCTTGTACCTACTTCTTATAAATTCCAAAATTTGTATAGTGTATAAATACACATTGTTTGTAATTTTTTCATTACATTAACATATTTTTGAAGCCACATAAAAACAATATTTGGTAAAAGTTGCCTTTATTTTATATGTGTTTTCCTACTGGAAATTATTTTATTAATAATAATGTCTGATGCTAATAAATAAATTGTATTGGTATTTTTGTTGATTTATTTTCTTTTATAGACTTGTGTAACTCAGTTATATCCTGGAGCTATATGCCACTCCGGATATATATCTAATCATTTCGTTCAAAATTCTTAGCATATCCAGTATATCCAATCCAATCACATGGGTCAATTCCAAATCATTTGGTCAAATACCGTCTGGCTAACTACATAACAGATATCGACAGCGAAAGCGTCGATCGAAAGACTTAGAGCGCCGAAAATGCTTTGTGTTTTCTGTGTTTTCCGATGAACGGTAAAATTCTTAAAAACGCAATACTGCTGATGCTGCATTCGCTCTGACTGAGGTGGCAAGCGTCATTATAAGCGAAACAAGCGCTGCATAAAGTTTTGTTTCTATAAAACGGTAGCAAATTTGAAGCGCTTCATGTGCTCTTATTTTGCGAAATCTTATTAGTCCGGATTTAATAAACAGATGCGGATATTGATAAATATATATAATAACACCTTAGTTGGATATATGGTATGATTTGATATGGTTTCAAATAATTAAACTACTAGTCCGGATATATTTTTGGATATGGATAATCACTGGATCTATATCTTTTTTAGGAAGAATATAGGATAACTCCGATCTATTTCCGGAGTCACCTTACGCATGTGCAGTCCCTTACCCCGTACGGTTAAGAGTGTATTCAGAAATAAATTAACCAGCGAATATTCATTTTATACCATTTCTAAATTACATACTTTGCCGATACCCTTAAATCATCTAGACTGACTGTAATTCGATAACTTTTAACTAGTATACAATATTTTTTTACATATATGACGGCGAGGCCTCACGCCGGTCATCAGAATGCTCTTTATTATCCAAAAAGAGTTGCAGCGATCTTCAAATAATAACGTGTATGGATGTAGGAAAGACTTCTTTATTATTTAAAACCACTTGCAGTCTAAAATCGCAAATGATGCACGAGATTTCAATGGATGAAAAACGTGGTGATCCCCGAGACGGCGCGACAATCTCCCTGCGTGGCGGTCCAACGAAAAGTAACGTTCTCGCTCGGTATAAGCTATGATGTAAAAGTTATACCCTTATAGCGTGCACGGTCACTATAAACTAACCGTTTCACGCTTATTGCATGCTAACTAAACGTTTACACTTATAGCACGCTGACAGTCTGCTTCTCAAGTCATCTCAGAAACGTTTAGTGTAGCCAACTTGCAACGCCTCTTTAAGGTCACGCCATCAAGGATTTCACCCAGGTACTAACCTGACGTTTTCCATTTGATAAAATCGTACCTTGTAAACAAATCCTTACTGACAAACATTATTTTAAGCTTAACCTTTAGAGTTTAATTTCATCTAACTGAAATAATCGCATGCTTCAACATATATAATATTACTAACCTAACCTATTATCCAATGAATATCAAATTCAGAAATAACATTACGTATAATTCCGAAAATATTGTTTATTTCAGTCATAAGTGTAAAATACTAATGTCTTTTAATATCACTATAAAAGATGATACTATGATAGTTATCGCAGGTAATTATATGTTTGAATGTCTTTACAACGATTTAATTCTAAATCGATGCCCCTTAGCAAAGTCACACCTTTGTGCACCTTGTTACCATTGTCGCACCTTAGCAAAATCACACCTTTGTGCACCTTGTTACCATTGTTGCACCTTGGCAAAATCACACCTTTGTGCACCTTGGCACTATTGTTGCACCTTGGCAATATATCTTGTACCCCTTGGTACATGTCTTTTCAAATTAATGTATTGTAGTATATCCACTTGTCTGTTTAACCTTTATATAAGTTTTGACGTAATAACCATTGAAATTCAAATCGTTGTTTCAGGAATATAAGAAACTACTTAAAAATCTATTTTTTTTAGTATCATAGTATGTTTATTTAACCCGACAGGGTTACTATTAACTAAATTAAAATCTCGATCGATTTAAATCGTAAGTAAGATTAGGTTTGGTGTGGGTAGGTAGCACAAACCAGAATTATTAAAAGCAAGAACAAGACATTAATTACTAGAATAATATGGCAGAAATAACCGTGAAGGTAATAATAATCTCAACACATACATTATTCAATAGAGTGCTTATTACAAGGTTATAAGGATTTTCTTTTTAGCAAAATAGGATACTTACACAAGTTCTTTAGAATTGCAATTAACACTGCCGTTATTCAAGTTGATATTTACATTGCTATAGTCAATGATTTTTCAACTCTTCTTAGAATCAAGTGGATAAACTATTTAACATTTTTTTTTCTCAATACTATGAGACAGCCTTTTTTGCAGATGGGTTCGTTATCTCCCTCCTTTAATTTGATTTTCACGAGCTAATTTTTCTATACACCACTTACTTGAAGGCTCGTCGCCACGTGTGGTGTCCTCGATTACTGTCAGGGTATCCATCAAATGAAAGCAGTCAGTAGTTTCACCAAGCAGCACACGCACGTCCGCACCGGCCGACGGTCGAGCGAGCAATGCCCCACTACCGCTGTAGGCCGTGCGTACGGGCGTGTGTCGCTTGCACTTTATTAATACGTCACAATTACTAATTTGTTTTGTTGATGAGACGTAATATGCATTTTAGAAATTTTAATATATTGATTTCAATAAAACGTGGTTGCCTTATGTTGTTGAAATAAACGACCTGTTGAAATATTGGGGCACCCACATTGACTAGGATTGGGCTGGATAATAGTTCGAAACCTGAGTACTAAGAAACATCTGGTACTATGTTTCTTTTTACTTCGATACATAAATTATATGTATCATCCAGATCCTTAGTACGTAAAGAATGAAGTTTGATAATATAAAAATATTTTAATTTGTTTGCTGTTTAAAATTAATAACATCAATAACTAATAGTCATTCTCGGATTGATATCATTTTCGTCTCTAAAAAACAGGATCTATGTAAAAAAAGAAATAAAAGCTGCACATTAGTTAGTTAGGTTTGTTGTAAAATGAAGAAAACCTAGGTGGGTTTTTTATGTTAAAGATAAACTTTTACCATTGATTGATGGTAACCAATCTTTAAAAAAAACACCGTGTGTTTAATATTATTGTCATTGAATACCAAAAAAGTACATAAAAAACAAACGGGTATAAAATTATTGCAACGTTTTATTGATATGTGCCCGCATAAATTGCTTGCTTATGTATTGCCTGCGATCGAAGCTTTTTCCACAGACTGGTGATTCAAAGCTGAAAATAAGCATGTACAATTATTTTGATGCTGTTAAATCCTGAATGTTGTAATATTTCCTGGGATAAGAGAGTTCATTTTTGAAGTGGCGCGTTAGATGCTCGTTGATGGATTGCTGTTTGTGGAGTTTCATTTCAGTATTGGGCGATGCGATTTACCTTATATCGAAGTGTTAAAATAAAACATATTGGGGACCTTATTTATAAACGACGACTTAGCAATGTTTATTTTAAAAGGATTTTAGGATGTTAATATTCAGTCTCAGAAGTAATGGCCCCTTGAATTACTCTATCTATTAAAATAAACCGCATCAAAATCCGTTGTGTAGTTTTAAAGATTTAAGCATACATAGGGATATAGGGACAGAGAAAGCGACTTTGTTTTATACTATGTAGTGTTAATGCAGTTATGCCATATTATACGAGGCGTGTTGTTTAAGTAAGTACCGTTTTGAAATTAAAAAAAGATGTGCTAAGATATCTCAATATTTTTATTTTTACATGGAAGCCTGTACCTTTATCTACTTTACTACATAATTTTCGTCAATATTGAGGCACTTTTCATAACGTTGTACCAGTTTTTGAATGCCCTCCTCATAGAAGTCTGCCGCCGAAGGAGTATTGCTTGTGGAATTTCTGTCTCGTAATGAGACAATCAATGCAGCAGCTTATTGTAAGACATTGCACAATCTGCGTCGTACAATCGAGAACAAAAGACGTGGGAAGTTGAGCAAGGTCATCGTTTTGCTGCATGATAATGCCCGTCCGCATGTGGCTAATCAGACCAAAGATCTCATCACATCTTTTCGATGGGAAACTCTAGATCATCCTCCGTACAGCCCTGATCTGGCGCCCAGTGACTACCATCTGTTCCTGCACTTTAAGAAATACCTTGGCGGTCAGCGTTAAAACATTTGTGATGCAGTTTTTAAAAAGTCAGGCGGCAAACTTCTATGAGGAGGGCATTCAAAAACTTGTACAACGTTATGCCTCAATATTGACGGAAATTATGTAGTAAAGTAGATTAAGGTACAGGCTTTCATGCAAAAATAAAAATATTGAGATATCTTAGCACGTATTTTGTTAATGTCAAAACGGTACTTACTTAAAAAACATGCCTCGTAGATAGTTCATTGATCCCTTTACTTAAGAAATCATGGGGGCGAGAATAAATAAACACTCTGGAGGCGGTTTGGGCTGCCATATCGGAGTTCAATTTTTTTCCTTGTAAGAAGTTATCCCAATTCCTGAAAAAGGGTAATCCCTTGGAGCAAGGTCCGGGGAGTACGGTGGATGTCGTAGGCATTCCAATTGCAGCTCCTCTAGTTTAACGGTCATCTGATTTGCAGTATATGATCAAGCATTGCCCTGAAGCAGAAGTAGCCTAGAGCGATTGACCAGCCTTGGTTGTTTAGCAGCTAGTTCTTCCATCATGGTCTGCAGTTGCTGACAATAGGTATCTGCCGTAATCATTTCACAAAACACTCGCAAGTAACTTTTTCTGAGTTAATTTAATTTAGCTGGTTCTCCAGGGTTAATTCATTGAGATGAGCGCTTCCGATTATCGTACAAACTACAATTTTCATCACATGTAATGATCCGAATTAAAGTCCCTTCATTATAGTGTCGCAGCAATGTTACGCAGCAGTCAACGCGTGTCTGTTGGTTTGATTCATTCAATGTATTTAGGCTTTTTTTAATTTTCCGATATGTTTCTATATTATGGATTAATTTTTTTTTCATTTACAGCCTGCAGCCTGCAGTCAACTCTGATGTGGTTTGCGTTGGATCCGCTTACACAATAGCCTTTCATTCTTTATGATTCATTTTGGTCTCCGGCCGTCCACGGGACTTGTTCTGGAGGTCGAAATTTCCAGAACGAAAACATTAGAACCAAAAACGTATCGTGTTTTCTTTTGCAACACTACTGCCATACACATCGTTATTCCTTCGAGCTGTTCCTGCAGCACTGGTGGCACGGTATAACTCGTACTCGTAAATATAGCGATATTACATGTTTTCCATTGTAGCATATGAGTGACGCCTACTAATCAGGAAACAACAAATGAATCACTTTTTTCGAAATTCAAATGTAACACCTAAATGAATTTATAAATTTGAATTTGGAATTCTTAACCGAAGATTAACATATTTCAGATCAAAGAGATAGTAATAGGGGTTAAAGTATGAAATTGCCGTTTTATTGCAATAGGTTCTTTGAATTGACATAGAATCTTCATGGTTTGAGGTTTTCGAATGAAACTTTTTTTAAATGGTTTCTATGATGTTCTTTTTTTAAAAAATGTAAAACATTTGAATATCGACTTTCAATTGTTTTTGTTATTCAATTTAGACAAGAAAGATGGATACTGCGAAAATTCGAGTTATTTTTGAATACGAGTTCCGACGCGGAACTAACGCGGCAGAAACAGCCCGCAATATCAATGCTGCGTTTGGAGAGGGGTCTACTAATGAACGCACCGTGCGATTTTGGTTTAAACGCTTTCGTGATGGAAATTTCGACTTAAAGAACGAGCCACGAGGAAGACCGCCCACACAGGTAAATAACGATGAATTAAGAGAGATAGTGGAAGCCGATCCTAGTCAAAGTACCCAGGAATTAGCGGCATGGTTTAACGTTACCTTACCCACAATATTGACTCACTTGCGTCAAATCAATAAAATAAAAAAATACGAAAAATGGGTGCCTCATGATTTGACTGATCTGCAGAAAGAAACGCGTGTTGAAACTTGTGTTGCCTTGTTGAACCGGTACAGAAATGAAGGAATATTGGATCGAATTGTAACATGTGATGAAAAGTGGATTCTTTATGATAACCGGAAAAGAAAAATGCAATGGCTGACCCCAGGTCAAATGCCACAACAGTGTCCTAAAGCAAAACTTACCAATAAAAAGGTAATGGTAACTGTTTGGTGGTCTCAGCATGGTGTTATTCACTATAGTTTTCTCCGATCTGGTCAAGCAATAACGGCAGATGTCTATTGTGCCGAACTCCGAACCATGTTGACAAAACTAGCAGTAAAACAGCCCCGACTCATGAATCGATCTTCACCATTATTGCTCCACGACAACGCGAGACCTCACACAGCACGAGAAACCATTTTGACCCTTCAGGAACTGCAGTTAGAAACCATTCGTCATCCTCCGTATTCACCAGACCTTGCTCCAACGGACTACCATTTTTTTCGTGATTTGGACAATTATCTACGTGACAAGAAGTTTTCTTCCCAGGAGGCAGTACAAAATGCTTTCACACAGTTTGTGCAGTCTAGATCGTCGGAATTCTATCGCAAAGGCATTAATGACCTTCCCATTAGATGGCAGCAATGTATAGATAATAATGGCAACTATTTTGATTAAATAAATTTGTTAAAAATTTAAAAAATAAACAATATAGATTTTCAGTACAAATCGGCAATTTCATACTTTAACCCCTAATATTACAAAATGCCAATATCATATGTAAGGACCTAATATTACTGAAAATACTAATTATATTACGAAAAGGACGATAATCAGATAATAATTATATTATACCACTTGAATGATAGGTAAAATAAACATTATAAACATTGCCTTTTAAGGACACTTAATTGAGTTTATTTACACTCACATGCAACTGAAGAACCCCCGTCCCTACCAAGTTGGTACATACATCTTTGATGAATTTTTTTCGGCCATAGAACTCCATTGTCATGTTTTTGTCCTTACTGCTTGTATTCAAATAAATGTAGCATCCAGGTATGACTTTTTTACCTACAATTTGTAAAAGTATATGCAATAGAGTAAATGCTTTTTTCTTTTTGATAGCCTTGTAAAATATGTTATCATAATTTCTTAATTCAAATGCCTTTATATCACCACGCATAATGTATGTATTTAACATATAATCAATTAAATAATTGTAAAATTCACCTACAAAATACACTAATATCTGGTAAATTTGAAAATAACTAAATATGTTGCTTGACTATAAAAAAATGTCTAAACTATTCTGCAGCTGTTACTAAGGTAGTATTGTACAAAAATCCCACAGGGTTGGTATTTATGAGTTTTGTACGCACATAAACCCGTAGGAGACCGCCAGTAAACTGTGAAAGTATGTTTGGATGTCCGTACGGTCGTTATTCTGATATTCATGACATTGTGTTGCCGAAGCTGTGCGTACTTATAATTCTTGAAAAACTCAACAATAACGTCTCTTAGGTCGAAGTTTAAGTTTAAAAACTTCATTTTCAAACTATAAGGGTCAGTGATAACGCAATCGCTTTTAACACATGTAACAGTGCGTATGTGTAGATTAAAGCAGAAACATTCGTTAGCTAAAAATAGCTATATGTTATTCCCCCCCCCCCCCCCCCCAAAACTTGGGGAGGAGGAGGCGATCTCTTTCACCATTCCCTAGGGTAACAGGGATGTGAACGGCCCGGGGCGCGGGCGCGAGTGCAGGCACACGGGGAGGATACGCCCTCGGAGATCGGCTTCCCCGAGGGAGGAGAGAGTCCTCCTTTTCCCCTTCCCAGCGGTCATGAAACATTTTCCTGGAGGACTTAGGCAAACGCAAACGCCCTATAACAGTGGTTTTGAGGGTGGATGGGCAGAGTGGTATTCCCCCTTCTCCATCAGCAGATGTCGGGTTGGGAGACCGTCACCAGCATTGCACAGGCCTCCGGGCGACATGGAGCGTTCAGTGTGTCCCGGGACGCTCCGCAGCTCCGTCCCCGGCTGAGCAAAGGAAGGTTCGCCTAGGGTGGACGCACATTGGTGGGGATTGCGGCAGCATCCGCGAGGATACCACGTGACTCCCACCAAGGTGTTAGGAGGGACACCGCGGTAGTTTAGTGGGTATGCCTCCAAGCCTTCATCTAGGTACTAGGTCGGAAGGGGGCATGGAGGAGAGTCCCACATAACGTCCGCCGTCCAGCGGCGGCGCATGCGTAAGGCATCAACCGTCAAAAAAAAGTACTAGCAAACTGGTGGACTTTGTGTTTTGACAGAGACAATGAGATCACGTCGCCTAACCATGTTTCGTACTTCCATTCATTTAAATAAAAATAAAAAATATCAATTATGGACTTGGTAGATCTGAGGCAGTTAAAAATTAGCAGCGCAATAAGCACATTAAGTGGCACAGTAATAGGGACAAAGTACTCACGAACCGTGGTAACATTTTTTATATGTTAATGTTTTTCGTCATAAAGTAATTATAAAACAACATTGTTACTCCACCGGAAATGAAATATTGATCTCATCACAAATTTAAACATTTGTTTGTTTTATGAAATGAAATGATTACATGAAATTGATAATTTTAAGGCTCTAAAATTGTTAGCTATTATTTTAACCCCAGACTCCTGTGGGTTTTATCTAATTTTCCCACGACTTCAGTATAAAACTTTAAAATTATTTTAAAACAATATAAAAGATTAACTCATGACTTTTTTTTTTTCAAATGGAATTAAAATTGTAATTAAAGACGCGGTGCCATTCTGAGTAAAGAATTTAAACGTATTGTGAGATTCAATGAGATCCATTGCGATGGAATTCGATAATCAGTAGAATTTAGAAGGCTGCCTTCATTTCACAGGTACCTAAGCGTTCAAGAAAGGCAATCTGCTTTATTCAGATCAAATATTGATAATGAACGGTGTCAATACAAGAGTGATTTTGCAAAGGTGACTTATTAAATAATTTCGTTAATGTTTCCGTGTCTTTATTTAATATTTCGCCCCCACTTTGGGGAGGCTTCCGCCTATCGATGTGTACTTTCAAAATAATGATGATGATTTTTCTATTTAATTTAAAAATAGCTATAAATATTTTAATTAATTGACGTCGTACTACATTCCTCCTGAGATTGCGGAGGAAAAGCAACTAAAGCAAAGGCTTGTCATCAGATAGGTGGCCAAAAATGTATAATCTTAAGCGTTATGTTTCGGAAGAAATCGTTAAGACTTTTTGGCTGCATTTGCTGCGTTATCATTCACCAATCCGAATTAAGGCTATTTGGTAAGATAGTGGCCCTTACTCAATGTGATTTTTCATTTATAAGGAAGGCCTATGCAGTGTGTATATTAATATGCCAATAAATTGACTTGTACTATGATGATAACGCTGTGACCCAAAATGAGTCTCGGCCTCCGATAATAAGTAACGTTATTACGGTGTGCCATTCATCGTCATTTTGTCAACATTAGGTTTCGAGCAGATCTTTCTTCGTTTCAGTCTAGTTAGTTTGCGGGTCGTCATGTTATGTACTCCACTAATCTATATATTTCTCGGTTCTTTTTTCCATGTGCCATTGTTATAAGATATCAAATTGTAACGTATTTATTGCGTAATAAGTAAAGTATAAATTTAAAAAAATGCTTAGGTCTTTTTTATTTTAATTTTGTAGAAAATGTTAACATAAATCATAAAATGGGTATATGAACATATATATTTCATTGAGTCATAATGCTTTGCATATTTTAAGGGACGACTTTCAGCATGTTGAAGTCTTTTATGGTCCATTAATCCGTGTGCGACAACCATAAAAATGCTTTTGTTTTCAATCCGTAACTTTATTAAGCGGAGTTTTAGTAACTGACGTACAAAGTAAAACTTCGTAATTGCGAAGAACTTTTGGATAAAATTGTTAATAAGGCTGGATAAATCAATCGCAATTTATTATTGTGACATTTGGGATACCGCTTCAACTGTAAACTTAAGATTTGGTTTTGAATTAGGTTTTCGAAATTATCCGGTAATCGTAATTTGAAGCATTTACGAATTGATTATTATTGGTGTTTGAAAATAAAACAGCAAAATTATTATAATTACTTTATTGTTTGTTTCGTATAAAAAAATGTTTGCAAAATTCTCATCATTTAAGATTTTAACACACATCCTTATGAATATTTCGATCCTGTTTGTAGTTTTCGCATTTTGATGCTAAAAAAAATTAAAATAATTATTATTTACTAGCTTTCCGCTCGCGGCTTCGCCCGCGTGGAATTCGGTTTTAAAAAACACCCAGCGCCATCTATCGCATACCTCAAGAACTGAATAGCGTAAGCTATCATTCCACTTCTTATGTATTTTAGAAAACACATCGTTACCATGTTTTAAAAAAACATCCAGCGCCATCTATCGCATACCTCAAGAACTAAATAACGTAACTAATACTTATACCAATTAGTAATTCGTTGACTTTAGTGATTTCAGGATAAGTAGATGTAAAAAAAAACAATTTAGACGATAAAACAAATTGTACGTCATCCCTCGAGAATTCCTCATTTTCGAGGATTCATTTTCGTATCATTTAGCTTCAAAATTTACATGTTCATATTCGTTTGAAACATATAAGTAGATGTAAAAAAAACAGTTTAGACGATAAAACAAATTGTACGTCATCCCTCGGGAATTCCTCATTTTCGGGGATTCATTATCGTATCATTTAGCTTCTAAATTTACATGTTTATATTCGTTTGCAATATTTTACCTTGTTTTAAACGACACACAGCGCCATCTACAATCCATCCATCAAGTAAACAATATTTTTGTTTTTCCTCGGGAATATAAATTTTTTTCCAGGATAAAAAGTACCTTATTATTTAATCCGGACTTTTATCTTTACGTCTGCAAAATTTCAAAGCAATCGGTTCAGTAGTTACGGCGTGAAAGCGGAACAAACAAACAAACAAACAAACAAACAAACAAACAAACTCACTTTCCGATTTATAATATTAGTAAGGATAATTTGGTTGAGGATCAATATAAGTTTTATGGAGATTTGTAATACCGATTCTTAATAAGCAAATGCGATTTTCTTTGTATGCCAGCAACGCACAATACGGAGAGAAGGTTCATGTTTCGTGGCATGAATCCTTGGGGTCCCCGTCTATTGTCAGACTGAATTCTTTCTCGTGGCTCCTTTGGTAGAATTGACATCAACTCATCTACAGTACTATTCCAATATAGTACTTAAGTAAATGGTATAAGGTCGTCTTCGAGCCAGGCCGTTTCTATATCCAGCAGCAGTGTTATCGCACTGATTGAGCGCGCAATAAATTTGGATTGCCTTTCTGTGTGTAGAAACACTCAAACAATTGCTTCATGTTTCTTTTTCTTATGATTATGTATCGGGTATTTATATAACCTAATCAACTTGTTAATATTTACTATGCTTAACGCGGTAAAAAGGACGGAGAGACGGACCTTTTATGTTATTTCTGTTTATGTGCATATTAAATGGAAATATCTTCGTATTAATGTATTAATAGTTTATAATTAATTTATAAAGTAATATCGTAGTTCTGTTTTTGAGAATGTTAAAAATAAACAATTATAGTAGGTATTCTCGTTAAGTGCTAGTGGTCGAAATCCGTAGTATTGTCCCCGGCAAAATGTTCAACTTATTTGCCAGAGACTATACCTATAACAGTTTGGACTAGCTTTTGATTTTAGTGGACTTCTTAGCAACGTACTATGAACGCCTCATTTGACTATGGCTTTTTGATTTTCATACCATGAAATAGGTGCGGTTGTCTTACTATGACAAGTACATTTACAAGTACGAGTTTTTAAGCTTATAATAACAAAACTAACAACAATATTCAAAAACACTTTATTAAATGATTGATGAAAGTTGAGGATATTATATATTACACGAATGAAAAAAAAATACTAATTCAGTCATTGACCTACAAATTCATATTAGGCAAGTTGTGTCCTGTAACTCCTATGGGATTTTTATTCTCTAAAAAGGTCAGTAAACAGTGAGGATATTATATCCATTGTAACAAAACTGAGTTTGATAATTTATTTGAGGGTTACTTGGCGCAACGGTAACTCTTTTGTTACGTTGGTTAGTTTACCTTCCGCTAGGGGCATATGTTTATATGATAGAACTAAGTATTTGTTCCTGAGTCATTTATATACTTATTTTTGTATTTTATTGGGTTTCAATTACTCATTAAATAAGCTCTGTTTAGATCGGGATTAACAATGGAAGTTGTCTAAAATTTATTTATTAAAAACATATTTAAATATTGATATTTGATGATTTAATATAGTTTCATTCTAAATTGTGCATTTGTTCAAAATAATATTGCACAAAATGAATACTTCTAATTTTTTTATGTCAATACAAAGAAAAGTGTTAGTTTAATGTAACAATGACATGTTAGCAGTCACTCTTGTACATCTAAAAAACGACTATTTATCGCATTATATGTATTTGTAACAGGTATATTATCTGCGCTGGATATAGAACCAATCATATCATAAGCTACAATTGTACAATATTCGCAAAAAGGGTCTAATTACTAACTACTTAATCTCATTTATTTTTTCTCAACAATAATATAAGTTACATATTTTAAATAATATGTAACATAATGACTTCGTTAAGGTTTATATATTAGTATAAGAACGTTAGTGGACAAATCCAGAAAAATTGTGTTTCGAAAAATATTATATATTTGTTATGTGCACTAAAAATATGTGAATCTTTCATTGCTAAATGTTTATTTACAAGTCTCGTTTGTAAGTTTGCATCAATATAAAAAGTGCTCAATTGTCTCATAACTGGAGTTTTTTGGAAGTAGCTGATGACACCTTCCCACATTTATCAATTAGGTAGCGGCAAATAACGAACTCGGTATATTATTTTCATTGGGGTTGATTTTATCGCAGCTGTATGTCAGTATAATAATGCAGAATAATTTCATTAAAAGACTGAGAAAGTTATTTAATAAGTTCAATAAATTATTTTTACTGATAGTTTAAAAAGAGAAAGAAAATAACTGAAATGTTCTGACATTATATTTTTTCGACTACGAGCTGCGAATTTGTAGTCTGTAGTAGAGTTATTTTGAGTGCGTTTCTTCGGAAGTACTATTACTACACCCAATAAATAAGAAAATAAGAGCATGTTGTTTCCTAAGTATGATTTAACATCATAACATTCCCGGACGGAAAAGGGCAACTTGAGAATATTCGACCACTTAGCAAACTTTCCTGAAGAGGCTGTGTACGTACACTTTGTCAAACTTTGGAGTCACCCGACTGAGAGGTGACTGGAGAACTTAAAAAAAATCAAGGCGGCTACGAGTGATCGGCTGTATGCGTATATTGGTAAGTGTGTGAGTGAAGGCAGCCCCCCGGCGGGCGCGACGGTGGTTGGGGTGGGGTGTATCGATCTCGGCGGGGCGCGTGCGCGCGCGGCGAGCGCGGGCGGGCCTCGGCAGCCTCCGTGCCATCCGCGCAGTCCGCAACCGGCCGTCAGCCGACCACCTGCCGTCTTCGCGACTCTACGCTGCAGTAAAGCAACGTTTGACATTCAGCGCTCGACAACATTCGTACAACCTCAAACTGCCTTCCCGATAGGAATTGCTAGTGTTATTGCTTTTAAACTATTAAAAACTTCCAGAGAACCTTACGTCGTAGAAACTTGAATGTCGATTTTAAAAAGTTTGCCAAGAGTGATAACTTTGCTTATCAATAACCTTGATAATAATTTTGCATACAAGTAAATAACTCTAAGTATTTTTATTTGATATAAATACTTTAAATCATCGGCGTACTCAGTTAAATCAATAAAAAAAATTGTTAAGTGTAGTGTTGCGTATGTTGTAATGAAAGTTGCAGTGGTTCTTAAATAGTGATCGTGTTTGTGACTGAAAAAGACACCGGAGCCTCACTCACGCGTTCACGGGTCGTTAAGTCAACGAAGGAGAGAAGCCGAGAAAAGAAATCTTCGGTTCCGTCCGCTCATCGGAGTGATAAAATTTATGACAAACGGTAAGGAGCGTGTAGTGGTAAGAGTCGCATCTTATCGCGCGGCGTGCGGTGGTGTAATTCGGCTCGATAAGGCCGCAACATCCCCTTATTACCAATGAAGTTTTAACAATCTTCTTCATTTAAGCGAATGATCTTGGAATATCTAACCATTCTTAATTCGTAATTATTTGCTGACACCTTATTTTTTATAATATGTTTTCAAAGAAAAAATTCGTTATCACAATTTCACTATCAAAGCGGCTTTTCATAATTTTTACTATACTATGTCAATTTAAAAAACACAAATTAAAAAAATTTCGTCGTTTTTAGTTTTTAATTACTTTTTGGTAGTTTTCTAACTTGTGTTACAATCGGCTTCATTATATCATTTTCATACGTTATTTAAAGTATGCTCTACAAATTTCAAGTGGTCTGATATTTTGTAATGTTCTTAAGAAATAAATTACTTAACCGATAACAAAATAAATAGCGTTTATGTATTAACTGTTTATATAAAATAAGGCTTTATATATACAGTTAATACTTTTATCAGATTAAGATCTCCGGTGTACCTCATTTTTATTTCTAACTCTTATTCGGGAAAATGTTGAGGACGTAACTCGGGGTGAATAATTTGCAAATTATGCGAAGACTATTTTTTATTTTAATTATTTTTGATGATCAGATTTTGAGATTATAAAAATGTTGCTTTAAAAGAACTATTTTGTTCGTGAAAGAAGTATCATACTTTTGTGTAAAACACTGTTTTCAAAGGGATTTTTTGTAATTTTTTGGATTATCGAATAAGTGCCCTTATTCCACCGAAGGTATGGAATATGAAAGTCAATGTCGTAATAAAAAATTAATAATAACCAATTTTTATTAAAAAAAAATTAAGAGTATACCACTGTTGGTGCCGCCTGAACGAGGGAAACATGAACTTTTGATTTATCATAAGAACCCTTTTCAAATAGATATATTTATTTTAATATTTAAAATAACTTAAGAAATCTTTTATTTATTTGTTTATTTAGGACTATATTTTTGGTGATGTAGCCTGTTATAGATATTCTTCAATAAGTGGTAGCCCCATAGTAATAAAGAAAATCTTTATTCTTATTGATCCTTGTCAATAGATATAAAGGTAAGATGCATAAAGGTAAATGCGTTCTATGCACGCGACACATAAGCCAAGATATGATCGTAAAAAGATACTGTTATGTTAGTGATTCGTTTAAGAACAGAGATTTATGTAGATGTAGCACACAATTCTTTATTGTTCTTGCATTTTAATTTGCATTCATAGATAACAAAATAAAGATTTGAAAGATGGGACAGAAATTGATAAACTGCGAGACAGATAAACTTTCGCAACTTTGACATTTGCAGATTTTTAATATAATATGCATTCAAAGATTTTCATAATTTTTTGCAGTCAGTTGAAATATGTTCGCTTATAACAGACTTTATCCGACTGCTAGACCATCTAGATAAGCTTTAGTTAGTTAGATATCTTTAGTTTCATATATATAGTCGCTCATTATCGTCAATTGCTCTCGTAAAGCTTAAGGAAAGGGTTTCACAACAGTATTGTTAAAATGATAGTTTTAAGTTTATAATCTTTTAACAGGTTTCTGATGTTTTTGTGATTCTTACTTTATCGTAACGCTTTAAATCTTTTGGGCCTAAAAGAAACAGCAACAAAAAGTTTGTATGAAAATTACCAATTTTTAATGATATTGTAGTCAAAAAGTGCATAAATGCAGTTAAGAATTACTTATTTTTTATGTTTTGTACCTCGTGTACATGAATATCAATTCTGAGTTATTTTTAGAATAAACTTTATATAATTGTGGTCTCAAATAAAGATTTAAGTAGATAGAATGGAAGAGCAAAAAATGCCGTAAAAGGGTCGTAGCCAATTAGCGCTGATACAGTACGGGTGTGGATGTAAACCTTAGCTTATTACAAGGAGTTGATGTGGAATATTAATAAAAAAACTAATTATAAATTCTTTAATAAAATCAAGATTCTCTTGGCGAAAGTCTCTCCATTAGAAAGGTAAAATATATTTTTAATTCTAAAAAAATTGCAGTAAGAAAATAAATTGAAGTTTTAATGGATAACGACCTTCGAGGGGTAAGATGCATTCTTTCTTGTCAGGCAGAATCAATTCTACAGCGTATGCTGTTAAAAAATAAGGCTTATGAAGGGGAAAAAACTTAATTATTTTCATACTTTCATGACGTATGAGCTGTTGTTATGAGGTTCAGTCGATAATATTCTTTGAGAAAGAGCAGTACGCGCCACTTATGATACTTTCATTAAAAACAGGGATGCTAGTAACGTCAATATAAAAACAAAACTTGCTATTCCCAGATTCATGTTTCAAAAAACAAGAGGTTCGTTTTTTGGTCTCTATTCAAAGTTCCACATAATGGTACTGAATTACCATATAAGAAATTTAATAATGTTGGGAGAAAATACAGTCATGAACAAACACAATTACAAAATCAGTGATTATTTAAAAGACAGAAATGCGTGGGATTAGACAATCTTTTTCTTATATATTATAAAAAATCTCAATCATTGGACTTATCAATATGATAAGATTGTGTAAATATCAAGGTAATAGTATTTTTTCAAGTTGTATATCTGTTAAAGTTTTCTTTTTTATTATGTAACATATTATACCATGAAACCGGGAAAAAAACAGTCCTTGCCAATTTTCTTGCGGTTTCTTCTCGACATAAGGTTTTCCGACGTAGAACTTACAAGGCTATTGCATAGCTGTTGACGTTCATTACCTACACGTATTGCAAATGCTCATATTGAATAAAGAGTTTTTTGTAATGTTATCTTACTGTTTGGAAATGTGACCTCCTTTATTAAATGTAACTATATAATAAATAATAAATATTTCCTACATTCACACCAATTAGCCTAGCCCAAAGTAAGCACTATAAGGCTTGTGTTATGGATACTAGGGTAACGGATAGACATACATATATGATACATAGATATGTAATATTCATAGAAATATATATAAACACCCATGACTCAGGTACAAATGCTCGTATTCATCATAATAACATCTGCCCCTACCGGGATTCGAACCCAGGACCGTCGGTGCGAAAGGCAGGATCGCTACCGTTGCACCAAACGGTCGTCAAATATAAATAGATGAAACATTATCGGTTTTGTTCCTAAACGTAAAATTCGTTTAGGTTTCTAGATTTCCTAAAATATTAAAAATTATATAATTTAATAGAGAGTTTAGCGTTTAGCCTTTGGAAAACACGATTACTTATTTATTGACAGTTTATGATGGAATATTTAAAAATTCAAAATATAGTCGGACAGGATAAAATTTTACGATTTAGTTTTCGCAGGGTGTAGTTGATTTACCTCCTTTATAATTAAAAAAAAATTAAAAGGATAAGAATTCATGTTATTGTTGAGGCAATAATTCTTTTTCTCTAACTAACACTTGGAATGATTAAAACAACAAAATGTCTACAATAAAAAATGAGATCAATATGTAGCCCTCTCAAAGATAATGCAAAAAAACAATGTTCAAGAGCGTTGGATGAAGACAGATTTGTATAAAATAACAATAAATTCACACTTGAAGCAGACGACTGCGTCAAGGACGCAGGGCCCTAGGCTAGTACGTTAAAAGGATTTTCGGGTTCTCACAAGTACAAAGACGGCATGGAATATAGATAAATGTAAAGCATTACTGTACGATTCATGTCAATAATTATTATTAAATTCCTGAAGAGCTTGATAAAAAATCAAATTTAGTTTTATTTTATGTATTGTTTATGTTACCATGTTCATCCTAAAACAGTAGATGCAATCATAATAATAGCGTAACATTTCGATACATCCTCCAGTATTATGGTTTTAACTCGAATTATTTTGTGTAACCGCTTCCATACTTTGTAGACATAATTTATAGGTATATTATATATCAGCACGGCAACACGCAGTGGGTTTTACTTGAGGACAATCTTTCTTCCAGGTGTTAAAGAATTAGGCGCTCTTAATCCTCTTCTATTCGCTGTCTTTATTAATATTATATACGACGATGCATGCAACTGTGCTGAAATATCGGAGCCTAAAAAACCTTTGAAAAATCCCGTGTTTAATGATTCTAATGTCAGTGACCATGGAAATTGAAACAAATTTAATGAAATACAATAGAAAAATATATTCTTTAATAGGCATTAATGTCTTAATATGAATCTGGGATTTTGCTACTTCGGAATTATATTTTTTTGGACAAAGTTTACCTATTTTTACTGCAGACGAAAACTGTCTATCATAAACAGCTTCCTTCTAGTTCTGTTCATCCAAAGGTTGTCTAGCTTTGTAATAGGACATAAGTACAGTATGCATCGCACTTTTAGCATTACAATGACGAAAGTGCAAAAAATAGTGAAATTGACTTAAATATATCAAACCATTTAAAAAGTAACATACTAACGGGAGTAATATCGACTCTCTTGTATTTTTTTTTTATTTAGTTCAATGGAACAATGATCTTATTGTAGGTGCCATTTAATTCGAAAAATTATAATAATAAAAGAAAAAGAATACTAAAGGAAAAATTAAATCAATATTAAAGTTCAAATTTAATACACATTTATTAAAAAAAAGAGATTGTAAAAAAGTAAACAAAAAGTTTCAAGTGCATTATATACAAATGTATGATTTTGGCAGTAACGTCATTTTAATTATGAACGTGCGATATGCGGTTCTCACTTAGCTTCCGGCGGCAATTCTTTCCGCTTAATCTGGAAAACTAGTTGATTAGTTACAATTGCTTTGTTGAACTAATATAATATGGATCTTTGGGGAAAAACTAGAAATACTCCAGGGATATTTTCTTCAAGATTAGTTTCAATTCCGTCTGTTAAGATGTTAGCTTTAACCCGGATAAATGTAGTTCGGTCGTCGCCGATGTACTACAGATGTGAAATAAGTCAAAACACAAATATTTAGTTTACCGAGGAGTTAACGGGAATATTAATAATGTGTTTTTGTGATTGTTAGTATTCTTTAAAATGACAATCAGCAACACTGAGGTGCATAAGTACTATCAATTGCCAGCTGTCAACCTGAGATAGTCGCTTATACATACAATTCAACATCAAAGTAAGCAGCACACTTTTCAAGAGCCACGAAACCATGTACTCCGCCGCTGAGTTGACTTCTCGTAGGAGCCGGACAGGAGTTGCCACTCGTACCGCCCATGCGACCAGATCTTGGTCACGCAGCACGGGCCCCGTATACCGGAGTCTAGTTTTCCAGTCGACTGCACCTGTTTCTTAACAAACACAAAATGTTTAATATCGCTATCCGGGCGACTGCGTAAGGTCGTGGGTGCGAATCCCACCTGAGGGCTCTGAGGCGTAGTTATTTTTTACATGCGTATTTTATATCTTATAGAAATATTGCATTGTGAATGCAAAATTAAATAAAAATCACCCCATTCCATATTGTAATTTGATAACGAACACGCAACAATATGTGAAATGGCGAGAAATATAAAGAAGTTTTTAATATAATAAACGCGTTCCAAAATCAAAAATAATTAAAAAGTTGAAACGAGGAAAAAGTTTTATGTAATAGTATTTATGGCCAGACTAGTGAGTTAGCCACATTTCACTTTGCGGTCATTCTCGTTATATGTTGATAACAGTGAAGCGCATAATATGTTGTCTTAAGGATCGTAGTTGGGTAAGGTCTGCAACAAACACACCTTCTAGTGATGTTATAAAATACAAAATTTTACGATATCAAAAATACGTAATCAGTAAAGTGACGTCTTTGAAAGCTCGCGCGCAAAACAGATGTCTGCTGTACTTAAAAAGAGTAAAGTGCATATTAGCTATTTACGCCGTTACTGTAACAAGCAACCCTGTACTCAAATAATCAAAAAATAAGTCTGTTCTTTGAATATCGGCTTCTAAAGACCGCATGGTCCGACGTAGAGTTAAAGATGTATACTGTCATCGTCATCTTGATCCAATTTATAGCCCCACAACAGGGGTCCCAATATAGGCACCAATGGCACCTAATCTAAAGTTTTGTTTAGTCATACCATTAAGTATTAAAGACGATCGGTTTAGTGGTGTTGGCAAGCTGAGCCGCACTTTGGTTTAACATTAATCCACAGCTTATCGGAGATGCAAAGCTATTCACTTTTTACTTCTTAGGTTAGAAGAGGTAGAAGTTAGCAAACGACAGAATAAAACCAGTCTCTCTTTACTTATCGTACATTTAACCAAACTCAACTGTTGAATCATAAGCCAGTTTAAAATAACATTGTGAATGCAAAACAAATAAAAAGACAAAGAAAGACTTGCTAAAATTATTGCACTTTATATAGACCCGTAGAAAAAACTATTCTAGCTGTGAATGAAAGTAATGTGTAAAATTTATTTTATATTTGTGTTTTGTTGCTCTTTTTCTCAAAATATTAGCCTGACTAGTGCATTGCAGGTGCAAAAAATTGTTGTTGTTGCAGGAGTCAATGATGCTGCAGTGTAATTTTACGCTGTCAAACAAATATATTATTTAAATTATTATATAAAAAGACGCGATATTTTCAAATTGTAGGTATGTGATATGTCATTATTTTATTATTATTTTATTACTAAATAATAAAAAGAAAGAAATCATGTACATACCTACATTGTTTAAAATTCGTGAAAACATAAAAGTGTTGAATCAAACATCAATATATCATTACCATAAAAATAATATGCGGCATTATGGGAGTATTTGCATATCATGCACGCACCTGAACCCGAATCTAAAATCAGGGGCGACATCTTGTAATATAAAATTATAATGACATAGAGCGTTGTACCGTCTTCAAAAAAGGTTTGATCGGAAGGCTCGGCCGCCAGCGTAATCCGGCGCCCTCGTGACGCGCACCGACTCGCAGACGTTTCTCTGCGACATACTCATAAATTTTCACGCTACTTTGAGCCTGCCATTCGGGATCCACTCTTACGAACATTTTTTGGATGACGAATGTTTTATTTGAAAATTTTCTTCAGTTGCTATTGGGAATAAGATGCAGTATTATATATAATAAATATATCAAACTATTATTATTGTTATGATACTATATATGTGTTTTTATTTCATATATTAGCGGGATTTCGATTCTGTATATTGTTTGAGGATACATCGGATATGCGGACTTGAATTGGGGACTGAATTTTGTTTTGCACCGATGGTCCTGGGCTCGAGACCTGAATGGGGCAGATGTTTATGTGACGAATACGAGCATTTGGGTATTAATACAATTTTCTGTAAATATTAAATATCTTTGTACGTACACACGCCTTACAGTAATTACTTTGGGCTAGGCTAATTGGTATGAATGTAAGATATATTATTATTTTTATTATTATTATAACTAGTATAATTGTATAAAATGTAGCCTATCTCTCTAACTCTAACTCTTTGAGTCTGGTATACAAAAAAATGTTGCCGATCCACATTTCTTAATTCCAAACCACGGGACATACTTTCTTATTTATTCAAGTAGGGGTCATTTTTAGTAGGTTTCTCGTAGTTGGTTTCCGCACAGATGGTGCCTGCAGTTGCAAAATCGATCTAAGCAGAAAAATACTATTTTCATATGTAAATTGCTACAAGTAAAAATTAACTTTTTTCAGCAGTCAGGCGGGACTTTGAACACATATCCAGTCGCTATTCGTTTTGTGTTCTTAGATTATAGACTAGGTGACCCGGTAACGCGTTGCGGTAACACGTATACACTGAAAAAAGAGCGGAAAAAAGAGCGGACAGACAAACACACAAACAACAAAGTGTTCTTAGAGTATATATTTTACATTTAAGCATTACGTTATTTATTTGCAGAAAGCTCAAAAAGACTTATTTTTTGCTATTTGGACCTTTGGTCCTTTGTACATTTCAGTGCTAATATGTTTAGTTCCGTTTGTTGGTTTAGAGTTCTAAGCATTGTATAATTTTGAGCAGTTGAATTTATACACACATACATATTATAAATTATTATAACAGAAAAATACTAGAAAAAATCGACTCGACTCACAAGTGGAAGAGCATTGGACCGGATATCCAAAGGTTGCGGGTTCGATTCCCGGCTGACAATTCACTAGTGAGCCGAGTCGATTTTTTCTAGTATTTTTCTATTATCTTATTAGATAGCATTGAAAAAAATGCATAAAATATAAAAATTATAAAACTAAATGGCTGTTTCATCGTAATCGATTGCCTAAACATTTGTAAAAATGTTTTTTTCAAATACGAGAGGATGTTCCTCTCATTGATGAAACAATGCTGACCTGCAACGTACAATTAGAAAAGTACTAGTAAATTTCAACAAGTGGTCACAAGGCTCGGTAGCTCAAATGGGAGAGCATTGGATCGGATATCCAAAGGTTACGGGTTGGTTTCCCGCCTCAGAATTCACTTGCGAGCCGAGTCGATTTTTCCTATTATTTTTCTATTATATTAATTTATCTTATAAAATAGCATTGAAAAAATGCATAAAATAAAAAAATATAAACATAAAAAATTTGGAACTTGGTTGATTTAAACATTGATGAGTTATTTATTGTTTATTATCCTGGGCCATTACTATCACAGTTTGAATTAGTACTTCTTAGTTATTTTTGCAATATTGCTTAACAGAAAACCAAGCAGAAATATCATATGGTTATAAATAAAAAAGGGGGCTAATGAAATTAACATAATAAAACAGATGTTTTGCCTAATTTCTGTGCCTTTTATAAATTACTTTTCTATTAGTACGATGTAAGACAATTAGTTACACTTAACTTGGTACATCACATGTACGAGAACACGATGACAGTTTACTAACTATTCAAGTTGGGGTTATGGGCAAACTAGCATATGATATTTTTATCTTTAAACGAATCATACGAATTTAGATATAACACAAGTAAATTAATGAAAATTAATTAATAAATGTTTTGTCAATTAATTTTTTTTTGTCTTCGTCCGAGAATATACTTGAAGGCAGACGTGTGTCGCGTTCCGTTAAATATCGTTCTAAAAGTATACGCCATAAACGTAGTTAACACTGAGTGTTTTAGTGCGAAATTCCCTAGCACAAAATCAACAACATTTTAACAAATAAAAATAAATAGTGCATCGGATCGGCCGCGGCAAGGACCAGCGAGCGGGGAGACCTCAACCCACCCCCGCGAGAGCAAGTCACCTGCCATTTTTGGTCCCGCTTCAACACTACGCTACGGCGGCGGCCTGCTACAAGCTCCGCCCCCTGCTACGCGCTACGAGGCTACGACAACTATCTGACGCGTGCCTACGCACTCGTCACATAGACTCAGTGCTACTGAATTCCCGCCGTTCAATCAAGTAAGCAACCGGTCTGTTTACATTTTAATTATGATGCGTACACCAGAAAAATCTTGCTCTGTTCCTGATATGGCTGCTTTAGATAGTGAGTCTTCAAGTAATTATGTTATGGCACGCATCAAAAGAAAGAGGCCCGACGACATACTAACAAATCTGGAAGATATAAAAAATGAGCTAAAAAACGAAATCAAATTAATGTTTGAAGAATTTTCTCATACACATAGTGAACAATCAAACACAATCATCACTTCCCTTAAAGATATTCAGCAAACTAACGCCTATGTACACAGCACGATCACCTTCCTATGTGAAGAAAACACTGAACTGAAGAAAAAAATAGAAAAATTAGAAATCGAAGCCAAGAAGGACAAAGAGCTCATAGTAATTTTAGAGAATAAATTAGAGGACAACCTTAGAATAGACAAAAAATCGAATATAGAGATAAAAAATGTACCGCTAAAGGGAGAGGAAAAAAAGAAAGACCTACTAGATATGGTTCTAAAACTAACAGAAAATTTGGAACTAAACGTCAAAAAAAGTGATGTTAAAGACATTATAAAAATAAACAAGAACAAGAATCAACAAAACTCAACCATAGTTGTCGAGTTTATAAGTACCCTAGTAAAGAACGACATCCTAAAAGCTGCCAAGCTATATAACAATAAAAATAAAACAAATAAGTTAAGTTCCAAGCTCCTCGGCATTAGATCAAACCCCGACATTCCAATCTTCGTCTCAGAGAATCTTACTCCGAAAACAGCCCGACTTCTCTACCTAGCACGAGACCTGAAAACTACCAAGAATTATAAATACTGTTGGACAAACTACGGAAAAATCTACATGCGCTTCGACGACAATTCGCCTATCATCAATATCTCAAGTGAATCTCAAGTCCATCAATTGCTGAATAAGTGACTAGATTACAAATCATATTACTTGGTTATTCTGCATCCTTGTACCGTAAATACTCTATGTCTCACAGTCTGCATATGTTGCACGTTACCACTGAAAATTGCATATACCAAAAAACTATACCCATCACCAGATATAATAATTACACTGTCGTCTTCCTACACTGTATATTCTTACATAATCACAACACATATACTCTTAGCCACATTCAAAAACACACAAATACGCCCACCTAATTCCTTTCACACATTCCCAAACACACGCCATACATCAATACCTAACCTCTCAAGTAGCAAGAAAGTCACAATCTACAACAAGTATAAAAATAGCCTAAGATGTAATTTACTATCTCACTTCCCACAGCAAATAACCCAACACTCCTGTTACTATCAATATGGATAAGCAGGATTCTTTGATACAAGAATTAGACTCGTTTAGTAACACTAACGCCTTAAAATGTAACATAGAAGACTTAAAGAAACACTTACCCGCACGTACTCCTACTCTAACAATGATAACACAAAATATAAGAAGTATCCATAAAAAAGAAAATGTAGATGATCTAGAAATTAACTTATCCTTGATTGATCATAATATCGATATTATTGTACTAACAGAATGTAGGATTAACTTGGATAAACCGCTTCCGTATAAACCAAACTATTCAGTCTACAGCTCGGTTAACAAATATAGTCAAAATGACGGAGTAGTGGTGTATGTGAAACACTCACTTGACCACACTGCCAAAGAAATTATTTTATCTGGAGCTTCATGTTTAGAAATTTCTACACCAATCTGTAACATAATTTGTATATATCGTTCACCTTCCACCAAGAATCCAGACAATTTTACTGATTCGCTTGATTCCCACCTAAAATCAGCGCATTTAAAAAATAAAAATATTATCATACTTGGAGACATAAATATAAACATAATCGAAGGACACTATGACATACACTCTAATACCTATCTGGACATGCTGGCTGGAAACGGCTTACTACCGGGACACAGGTTTGACACTAGAATTAATAGTTGTTTGGACCACATCATTACAAATATAAGTACCTTCTCTTATTCAGCAACAGTAACAGTATTAAATACATCTATTACTGATCACAAAATGGTTGGCATATTTATATACAATAAAACAAGAACTTTTAAACCATCTAAAACTAAAACATCAACCAACTTCCCTGATGCTCTAAAAACATTACAGGGTTACGAATTAAATGATTTGCTATTGATAAATGATCCCAATATTTTAACTACAAAGCTAATTGAACTTATCAGACAGTCTCTCAATCTAAATACAAAAACAGTAAATATACCTCACAGTAAAAGGACAATCAAACCCTGGATCACACCTGGAGTATTGAAATGTATTAGACATAGAAATAACCTACAAAAAAAACTAAAAGCAGATAATACTAACGAAATTTTACGAATAACCTATCGTAGGTATAGAAATCATTGTAACAACCTCATAAAAAATCTAAGAAATAAATATGAACGGGATCTTCTAGAAAAGTCTAAATCTAACAATAAAGCTTTATGGAAAAATATAAAAAATATAACAAACCTAAATAAATCCTTAATTTCTAACACAGAATTAATAAATATTAAACGCAATGCCGATGAGTCGGCAGAATATGTTAATGAATACTTTAGTAATGTTGGAAAATCCTTAGCAGGCCAAATATATACTGACCCCTCACTGTTAAGCAACTATCTATCCTCATTGCCTTCTCAGTTAAATTCGATTGGAATAATTGATCCAGATCTTCATGAAGTGACAGCAACAGTAATTAGCCTGAAAGTAAATTCTGCTCCCGGCTGGGATAATATTCCTACTATATTTATAAGGTTGGCCATTAAAGAGCTAGCTCCCCTTATCACCCACCTTTGTACGCTGTGTCTAAAACAAGGCGTATTTCCGTATATTCTTAAGCGATCCATTATACATCCAATTTATAAGAGTGGGGACAGAGACGATGTCAGCAATTATCGACCAATATCTATTTTATGTACTCTTTCAAAAATATTAGAAAAAATTATTAATAATCGTCTTAATAAATACTTAACTAATTATAACATCTTATCAGATACGCAATACGGCTTTCGTAAAGACATAAGTACTGAGGATGCTATCAGAGACCTAACTTCTAACATCGCTACAAATTTAGATAATAAACAAAAAACATTATGCGTATTTCTAGACCTAAAAAAAGCTTTTGACACCGTCTCTGTTCCCATACTTATATGTAAGCTGGAAAGGATTGGCATCAGAGGACCATTTTTGGCTCTTCTAACAGACTATCTTAGCAATCGTACCCAAAGAGTGAAACTCAACCAAAATATTATCAGCAACGACATTTCGATTGGTAACTTTGGCGTACCTCAGGGAAGCGTTCTGGGACCAACACTGTTTCTCATCTACATTAATGACCTGACTGGTATGAAATTAGCTAACGGACGCATTTTCTCTTATGCGGATGACACAGCGCTACTTTTCCATGATTCTACCTGGCAAGGAGCGTTTGCAAAAGCAAATGATGGTCTTCGGAGGGTCACTGAGTGGTTACGTCTTAACTTGCTTACCCTAAATGCCAACAAAACGAACTACATTACTTTTAGTATAAACAAATCTACGCAACCTGATCCAAATCTAACTCTTACCCCCCACACATGTTCAACTATTGCTACCAATACCAACTGTAACTGCCCCAAAATTGATAAAGTAGACAGCACTAAATATTTAGGTATTGTCATCGATTCAAATTTAACATGGTATGAACAAATTGAAGCCGTCTCAAATAGATCGAGAAAACTGATATGGCTTTTTAAGCACCTACGTAATATATCTGACGCCAAATTACTAATATATATCTACAAAACCCTAGCACAATCAATCATATTATACTGTGTAACAATATGGGGAGGAACCTTCAAAACCAAATTTGTAAGTATTGAACGTGCTCAAAGAACAATCCTAAAGGTAATGTTGAAAAAACACAGGCGGTATAGTACTGATAAACTATACAATGAAGCAAACGTACTCACTGTTCGCCAACTATACATATTGCAGACAGTTTTGGCTACTCATAAAAAGACACCAATAGACCTGAAGAAACTCTCTAAACGTAATTTATACACAGTTATTAACCATAAAAAGGTTAGAACTGAAACTGTTTCTAAACAATTCTTTATTCAATCTGTAAGGCTTTATAATAAAATAAATAGACTAACAAAAATATACACAATGACTTACCGTGAATGTAAAACAAAACTTACACAATGGCTAAAATCTCACTCGTATGCAGAAACGGAAGATATACTTGCACTATAAACTCAGACACTTCACTCTCATGTACATAACATCCTCTAGACCTAATCTCGTACATATACAAGGACTCGACACCTACCCTCCATTACACACTCACACACGCACACACACACACGCACACACTCACACACACACACGCACACACACGCACACACACACGCAAACACACACACGCACACACACGTGCGCGCGCGCACAAAAGCGTGCGCGCGCTTATACCTACCTGCTTGTAATATTAATATGTATAAACTTTTTCCTTTAAATTCATCTCGATTAAGAGCGGGTCTCCCCTAACACAAGTAATGGTACTTAAAAGGGAAGACCCAACCATTGTAAAATTTATAATTTGTGACAAATAAAGAACATTTTTATTTTTATTTTATTTTTTTAATTAAGATTTCTATATTTTCTATAATTCTAAAATCGATAAAAAGAAACAAACTTTTGTGGTTGCTAAAACCAAGCGGAAATATGATGTCAGAAAGAAATGTTCCCAATGATAAAGAAGTTCCTAAGCCCATCTTTCTGCACCACCATTTGACCATTATTATTATATTTTTGTTTTATTGTCAACATTCGTTCGTAAAACAGTAGTTTAATCTGTTGATTGGCATTCGATATTCAATTTTCATATGGTTTTTATACAATCAATTAAAAATAAACTAAAATTACAAATACCCGTATTTTCGCTATTTAATATTATTATTTTTCTATAAAAATCAGATTTTCAATATAAGGCCTTATGATAATTTCCATACTCTTTCCTGAAAGATCTTGTCAAACCTGTCAAAGCCAAGTTTTAGATCAATTTGTCGTAATATCATTAATTAAAACTTGAGTTAAATAGGTAAAGTTTTCATACACTAAACTTTTTAAAAGCAGCTTAAGGCTCAAATTAGATAAAGTTATGAAAATATGTTGGGAAATACTGTTATTTAGTCAGCCGTGTAGTATTCGGGAGAATAGAATAGCAATTGCTTACATTTAAGGGTGTCGTAGAAGGTGTCGGTACTGGAGGTAATCATCACACACTTCTCACAGACTACAAAGTGAGTAATAGTGTTTTCGGAGTATGGATCTTTTACTGCGATTTTCATTCCCTAATATAAATACGCTAGCGCTTGACCGCTATCTCATGCAACCTTTTGGTATATCAACTACATAACGGAAGCGCCTATTTGTGTTTGTTCTGGTTGTCCGATGAAAAAATGGGAACGGCGGAACAAGGCTGTGCAATTCTGCTACACACTCTTCGTAATGTATCCAATTAAAAACGGATAGACTGGCTTCCTTCCGTCTATGCTCAATCTCTTTTGAGCTTATTATAAAAAATATCGTCATTACCGATGAGCTTCTTGGCCCTCCTCTCAAAGGATTTAAGCATCTGGTTCTGGTATTGGGCGGAACCGTCCCAAAGATGAGAACAGTATTCCATACACGATCGGATGATTGGTAAAGATTGAACAACTGTTCTGGCGAAAAGTATCTTCTTCACCTTTGCGAGAATGGTCAGTTTTTTTGAGCCTTACTCCTAATCAAAGAGCCAAAATTAAGAGTTGATGAATTCGACATGCCGAGAAGCTCAAGATGCACTAACCATTTTTACGGATATACTTTGGAAAGTAGGAGGGCCAAGAGGCCTTTTAGCGAAGAAAATATACTGGGTCTTTGATGGATTGAATCTTACCATATTGTCATCGCTCTATTCGGAGACTGCCTGCAGTGAATGGTACATGAAGCTAACCATCGTATGACGCTGTTTGACGCTGGATCTGTTCAGCACTGGCTCGTGCATCAGACATTTAGCTATCTACAACTGTGCTATCTTCTGCGTACCCTGAAATACCGGGGATAAGCAGCCTATTAATATGAAGGAGAAAAAGTATTGCAGAGGCTACGGAACATTGAGATATATGATGATGAGATGAGATGGTAGATCCGACGAGCTACCATCAATGACAACTCGTATCGGCCGATGTCTCAGGAAGTCCGATATCCAGACATACAAACCAGTGGGAAGTCCATATGACGAAGGTTTTTTAATAAGGCTTTCATGCCACACCTTGTCCAAAGCCTTTGGGATATCAAGAGAAACGGCACCGGCAGTGGCGTATGCTAGAAAGCTCCAGTAGGCTGGTTTCAGCGAAACCCATATTTTCGGTAGGCATCTTAGTGCATTTAAATTAATGCACTTACATTTCGGTATACAAGATGTGACCCAAATATACACTTACTAAACAAACTGAAACATAAGTTAAATAAAAGCTTGTAAAAAGAAATCAAACATTTCACTTTGCTTCACAAATATACCCAGCCATTTGATAGTCAGTAGCGTTTGGGCTGTCATCTAAATTGTTAATCTGCGGTTCTTTCCGAGGTAAATTTTGTTCGTACGCTGATGTGTAACAGTCGTACTTAAGCATTTATTATTCATGGGCGGAAAAGCTCATAATATTGCTGTAAAGAGCCTAAAAAGTGAATGTAAAAGTTTGTATTTAGCGTTAACTTTTCTGCATTGACCGCCATTACGCGTTAATGCCTCTTGCTTGCTGTTGATGTCTAGCTAAAACAATGTAAGTATTTGCTCGTTTCGACCTAAGTACACACTCCGATATTGGCACATTTTCGCGTTTTAAAGCATTGTATTGTACGTATTTATTTGTTGTATAATAATGATAATGGGCACTCAGTTTTGCGAGTTATGATAATTTTATATTTCTGTACCTAAATATGGTCAATTTATTAATTTACCACTTTATGATATAAGTATCTTGGAATAATTAACTGAACTAAAACGATACAGAAATTTTAAATACAAAAACAGTATGATCATGATAAAGAATCGAAACTTCAAGATAAGGTTATCATCATCATTAGATCGTATTTGTGGATATAAGCCTTTCCGAGAGAGCTTCAACACACCCTGCCTTCGCTCCCCAAAAAAATCTTGCATTGATATCGAGACGTTTGTGTTTTTCCGGATTTCGTTATAAAATATGCTATTCTTTAAAGAAAATCGTCACATAGCTCTCTCTATTTTTCGCTTAGCAGCTTTAATTATGCGGATTCGGCCCGTTATCTGAGTCCACGTTAATGACTTTACATTCCTTATATGCTTTAGTTTTATGGCATTATTAATTCGACGATATAAAAACCGTATCTTAAAATTTGCCCATCAGTTATTCAATACTGAAAATTGTAGTCCGCCGGATAGTGTTGTTGTTGATGTAGCCTTCTGTAGGTCGGTGACCAGTAGACCAAAATTTTTGTTTTTTCTAAATATATCTAGTCTTTATTTCAGTGATATAATATATACCACCAGCTGGTACCTGGCGAGTTGCCATCTCAGGAGGATTAATTTCGGATACGTTATTTAAAAATTTAACTACTTATCTTGTTCATTATTTTAATGTCGAAACTGAATACACTCAATAAAATAAAATAAATTATGAAGGTAAATATTTTTTTTTACTTTATTATTCTTGTTATTTCATGACAATAGCCGAAATACGTTCACTGTTGGACATAAATTTCTCCTAAAACGGGGGCTTTGCCATAATCTCTTCGCTTGGCAGGCGAGTTGGAGATCACAGTGAAACACCATGATTGGGAATACGCTGCTGCCCCTTTTTGTAGTGAGTGTCGTGGTGTCGATTACCACTAATATCTTTAGTCGGTCTGTGGAACAGCACACGGTATTAAAGTGCTTAGGACCATTTAGAAGATATTTGTTCCCACTCTGTGATTTTGATCGGGCCCTGACTCTATGGAGGATTTTTTGCCACTCTCATTGCATCGTACTTTTCACTATTTTGTACAGTTTCTCTTGTGAACCGTTATAATTAAATGACTTGAAAGAACCAAAAGTGTGTCTACAAATTAATTTAAAAATGCATTGTTTTAAATTATTTTGCAGCACTAATCCAATGCTTGCAGTTCAGTACCACAATTGCATCAAATCAATTATGGTACAAAATTCTTACTTTTTCTTTACTCCACTCATAACCATTCTAAAGTTATTACACTTTTATATTGAATCATTATCGAAAAGCGCAAAGAATAAATAGCAATGTGAAAAAGTACAGATCGACTCCACGAGAAAGTCAGAAGTTTAACAAGTTTTAATTTCAATTTTCATGAATCTCTCGCTGTTTAACAGAATCAGGAACATGTCCACATAATAAATCGTCCTATGATGTGCGAATTTCTATTTAATGTAAAAATTACGAACGTTTCTTATAAAATCGTTCATCCACCAGATAGGGAGGGTGTGCAGTGATTCATGTCACGTGCGGGGAGTATTCGGCTCAAAAATTAGGTCCCCGACCTTGGTTGACCAAAGTTTGAATGTTACCATCGGACCCTTTTTGCACAAAAAAGGGATGAGTCAGGGATTTGCGTGGAACTAATTAGGCGCCAATAGATTAGATAAATAGAATTGATTATATGGTGCGCGCCTCCTCTCGTTGTATTTACATATTCAGTGCGACTGTCAATCTAACATTAATCAACTCGATCTAAATATGTGTATGTAAATAGATGTTTGTAGACTGTGCAATTTTTTCCAAGGTTTTAGTTTCAATAAAAGATATAATGAATTTTATTCAATATGTGCAATAAGATACGTGTAATAAACGTCAACAGAACATCAACGGCTGTTTTTTTTTATCTTTTCTGTTATATTCCATAGTTATAAGAAAATAAGAAAACTACTTTTTTATTACTAAAGACGTATAAGAAAAAATCACTATTATAACCAACTGGTATTATATATAGTGCATAAAGTACTTCCAATACAAAAATAAATACATAGAATGGTTAATTTTGTAGTAACTTTGTTCATGAGTGTATTTTAACAAAAAATTTAACCTTCCATTACCTGTAACTTCTTTTGTAATTATGTGTAGGCGTGACCGGTATTTAAATAAGGCTCAAGCTTTTGATCTGGTGTGGTTTAGCTCTATTTTATTCAAGACGTGAATCGACCTTTAAGAAGGTGTTAAGGAGTGAATTGGCAAAAGGAGCGAATGAATGGAATATGCGAATAGGTCGGCTCTGATCGGCATTCGCAGCTGAATAATGAATGGTGGGACTGATGTTGAACGCTCTTCAGGTACGGGGAGCATAATATTATGTATATGATTTCAAAATGGATAATATTTTAATGAAAGAAACTATAATATTTATTTAATTACTAAAAAAGTTGCGCCTGCCTGCCAATGATTGCCTATAATAATAAATTCCTATAATTTCAAACTGAAAAGTGCCAACAAGGTCTTATACAACCTGTGTGTCTATTTTTCTTGAAGTATCATAATCTATAAAAATAAAGTCGTGAAGTTATTTGGTTTGTTCAGCAATTTTGTGACATTAATTTTCATTAAAAAATATTTCATACAAATTAGTTATTATTTATAATTATATTTATGATTATTATTTACAGCACCATTCGTCTAGTTTGATCGATAGGTCAATATAATTAATTTTAAATATTATACATTCATTTCCAACTTATAAACTTAAGCAGTTCCTAATCAACATGGAAGTAAAGTCTAAAGTCTATAAACACAAGAAATTTAGAATTTGTAATTACAGTCAGTACATTTATCTTACACATCTAACGTAACTCCTCGTAATAATGTGATTTGTACTTGGACATTTACAACCCAAGCTTGTGAAACTAATGATTAAGAGGTTAATACATTTATCTTCACTAATATTATAAAGAGGAAAGATTTTGATTTTTGTAAGTTTGCAATGAATAAACTCAAAAATTACTAAGCCGATTTCAAAAATTCTTTCACCATTAGATAGCTACATTCACGCTGAGTAACATAGGCTAAGTTTAATGCTAGAAAAAAATAAAGAATTTGGTCTACCGGTGCGAAGCCGGGACGGGCCGCTAGTATTCATATAAATTTTAAATTAGATAGCGCAGCGTTTAGTGTATTTGCTCTATGATTATAGAGGTTATAGAACCTTTGCGAGGGCAGGTCTTCGGATGGGTGACCACAAAATTTACCATTTCGAGTTCGTCTGTTTTTGGAAACTACGTGAAGCCGTTGTTCCAAGTTGCAACTGCAGCTATTAGATGCCTGATAGTGTGTTTCGGCCCATTTTTGCTATGGTATTTCCACCCATAGAGAAGTGTTATTTTTCTGAAGTGGGGACAATAAAAACCTAGTGATGAACTGTTAAGTCATTTATATTTTAAGTCATTATTCATAACAATGATTTTATGTTAGTCTTAAAGGTATATTTATAATTTTGAAACAAGTGTGGCATTTGTATTGTCTCATACAGAAAGTACTACACACATTTTAATATTTTAACGGTCCTTTTAATTAAGTACATCTATGTTCTTGCTAATTGACTATATTACAAATCAAAATAATTTATTTATTTATATTTATTTATTTACTTTTCGGACCACTAAAAGCTATAATAAAGCAATAATTTACATTCATAGCAACACAAATCCAATTACAAGTCATCACAAATAATTTCAGTATACACATAACAAGCACTATTATAAAATAATAATTTAGCATAGGTACATGTTCAATTTTAGGAATTTAAAAAAAATATCAGTCTTATAATTCTCCTTATCGAAGCTTCACTCGTTGCAAACAGATCTAAGTTAGCCTGAAGCGATGCTGAATTAAAGCTACTACATGCACGCCATAAAATGCATTCGAACGATAATGCAGGGGGATAGCATAACAAGTTATTAAATCTAACAGATTTAGTGGAAGTTCTAAAATTTTGTTTAGAGGGAAGGTTCGGACAGTTTACATTACCTGAAGCGATTTTCGAGAGAAACACTAAATCTGCAATATCGCGTGGCTTTTCCAAAGGCACAAATTTTTTTTTTGCTAAGATCAAGGTATTGGCTCAAGTCATAATCCTCCTTAGTGCGAAAACAGAAATACTTTATACATTTTTCGTTAACTAATATGTATATATGGTATTTGGCGCTCGAGATCTGTGACCTGAACTCCAGATAACTACGTAACAGTGAACAGTACATGATTTTTATCGTTTAAACAGTAGTTAAATCCAAGGATATCCACATCAGAAATTCAAGAGCCCTAGAGTCTTTTGTCACTGTATTGTCGAAGTGAATATCAAAAGAAAGCTTACCATTGTGATGGACACCCAAATCTCTCACAATGGTATCGAGTCAGAATCACACCTCTTCGTGAATAATTAAACTGCACTAAGTTAAGTTTACGACTATAAGTAACAATACTGCATTTAGATGTGTTTAGTTCCAAGAGATTCTCTTTGAAGTATATATCGAGGCTTGTCAGGTCCTCCTGTAACGAAACGCCATTCTCCGATGAAGAGATAGGAGGGATTATCTTCATATCGTCTGGGATACTTTGCAGCACGTCTTGATGTCATTTACAAATACAGCAAAGAGAAGCGGTCCCACTAGCGACCCCTGAGGTACAAAGTTTTATCATCAGCGAGAAGTAGGAGTTATTATTGCACGAACAAAATAGTTTAAGTAACAGAAAATCAGCCCGCTTTCTGTCAAATGCTTTACTGAAATCAGTATGAGCTACATCTACTTGGTGATCACTATCCATTTCTATGGTAAAACTTTAATTTGAAAGGACAAGCTTATATATCGCTGACCGGCCTTTTAAGAATCCATATTGGGTGTCGTTATAAGAATGTTGCAGCACTGAGCAAAACTTGTTCATAGACAATTTTCTCAAAGACTTTGACAACAATACAGAGCTTGAAGATTGGACGATAGTTTGTAATGTCAACTTTGGATCCCTTTTTAAACTGGGGTCATAAATGAGCATTTCAATAAATTTAATAAGGAGCAATTAAAAAAGACTTTTTAAAAACTATTAAAATGGGATCAGCTACAGCCGACAGGAGATCTGGATCCGCGGATTTCAATGGGTCTAATTTCAGAAACTGCTTAGTTACCTTATCCACACTTGCTTTTACACTTGTAATAATTGTAATAGCTGTAATTGAGATCATAATACGATAGTCATTAAGACAATAGAAGTGTCTAGAAAGTTGGAGTGAAAATAACTATTAAAAGTTCCACATATTGGCTGCCCAAAGTTGAAGTCAGTAATATCAAGCTTTACACTATTAGGTATAGGAATTTTCAATAGACTCAACATAGTTTCGATAACATGAAGCCTCCAGTAACATATAACGTTCCCGTGGTAAGTCTCCGTCAGCGAGGTACCCTAAGTTTTAAACTTTCTTAAATACTTGTACTTTACCTTAATTACTTTTCAGTAAAGGAGAATACCATACAACGACTTGCAGTGATGATAACAAAAAACTAGATACAAAGTTAGAGTTCTCCGTAAATAATGGAAGTAATTTAGTAATTGGTTTGGCAATGGTAATAAATTACAGGTTTCGCTGAAATATGTGTGCTGCTGCCTACGATCAACCTGAGATACCTTTTACGGCAGGTCTTGAATAACTGCAACCGTAACCCCTTATCACATTACGAGTTATTTCTGTTCGTGTCTGGATTTCATATCGACTAATTATCAAGGTTACGAGCCTAGAAATATTATTGAGTAATATAGAGACATCAAATCCTTTAAATTAGCAACATTGTTATGACATTTAGTTAGGCAACCTGTTAATGTTTTAATATATGCGTATGAAGATCGGATAATGCTATGTGACAATTTACTTGGTAAACAAATATAAAAATAAACCGAGTTTTAAGCGGTTTTTGTAATCAAATGGTGGCAATGAAGCAAAGAACATTGTATGTGTTGTAAGCCTGAATTATGTGTTTTTATACCTACGGTTTTTTAATATAGAAAAGCAAATAGACAGTATTATTTGGCACATAGTTATAAAGTACCTCAGCTTATTAATACGAAAGCGTAGCCAAAATTACAACAAAAGGGTCACTGTGAACAACTTAAATTGGCTTGAAATTTTCCGTGGATCTATTAATATGTAATACATTAAATTTTCGTTACTATGGCAGAAGTAACAAATTGAAGTCTCCTCTGAAATATATACGTGGTGGCCGTTATAGCTCTGAAACAAGATTAATTAATGTTTTGGTCCTTTCTTATATTATGATTTTCACTACGTGTAAACGAATTTATTTACTTAATCCAGAAGGATTTGATCTGATGTGACCGATAAGTTTAATTGTAGTCTGCTGAGTATATATAGATACTTTTCTCGAATCTATCGAATTTATGGAGTGTTAAGAGGTGAGAAAAAAACGCCACAGAAGCATAAAACAAGTGAACGTCGCTGATATACATATATGATTTTTTAAAGTTTTCGATTTAGTGCTTTGTTGTTCTCGATCCCGTTAAAGGTCGCACGTAAATTTTTGTTATTTTTTGTATTTCTGCTGTTAACAACTCCAATCATCAATTATACGGGCGTATACCTACGTTGTAAATAAAAAAATATTAATAATGCCAGTTTCTCAATTATAAAAAAAAACCGTTAGGTGTACTTATGTACGCGCGTAAGAAGTTATACTTCTTTATCGTTACTTAACAAAGATAACTAAAACATTTCTTCCCGTGTGCTCGTATTCTTTGTATGTGAAAAGAAAGATAAATTTATAAATTATATAGTTCAGAAAGAATTTTCAAACAATTAACAGATTTTTTATATATCTGTATACAGAATTAAGCAATAAATTAAAAACCATTAAAATAAACTGTTTAACCAATAGTAATGTAAAAGTAATTATAATTTATTTTATAAACAAATGAAAAGAATACTTACCGACAATTAACCTCAAATCAATAAACGCACCTAAAAAATAAAATAAAAACCACTTTTAAATAAAATTGTTATATTGTTTTTATATAATATAAAATTGTTATTATAATTTTATATTAATTATTATTAACTACCATATATAATTTAAAATCACACACACATTAATAAATTAGCGGCCAACTTCATCCTGCTGGTTTATTCTATGTCGCTTTTACGGCCAACTTTAATATGATAATTTTGTGTCACAGTGATGCGCGCGCATCTTAAAATTTTACTCTCATCATTTTTTCATAACGCGCCTAAATAGGTATAACTTCAATAATAAAAAAATGAACTTTCGAAGACGGCTAACTGGTTCAGAATGTTCACTAAATTTGTTATATTAAGTTACTCTAACAATATTTAAATTTACTGTTTCTTTTCAGAGGTTTTTTCGCCTACGATGTTAAAGATTTATACAATGATATATCTCTAAATACAATTTACAAAATAAATACAAAATAAAGCTTATGACTTATCTAAATATGCGATAACTTCTAAATTAATATGGGGCACGGTCTGAGTCGTAAAGATTGGAATATATTGCAATAAGGCTTTTAATTTCTTTACTTTGTTATTAGAAAAACTATTTTTTGCAAAGTCTGGAAAGAATTACATAATATATGTAAAGGTTTTAATTGGCTGCAGTGACGTAATTCATTGGCACAATAACGCAGGAAAAAGACAAAGAAGGTAGGTGTAGATATAATTCGCTGACTTCGGAGAAAGCGATAAGGTTATTTATTTGTTTTGAATTACGTATGTATATTCATTATTAATATGTTTCTTTCCTTTATTGATGTGTAAGATTAACTAATGTTAATTACCGTAATTAAGTTTGTATGGCTAAGCATTCTCTCTTTCCGAGATAGCTTTGTTCAAGAGGATTGTCATCAATTTGGCTAAACCAATTCGCCGATATCCTAACCTAGATGTAGTAGGTACATTTCTACCAAAATTTTTCTTAATTATTTCACCCGTAAATCTCGCATTCGATGACTACGACTGATTAAGTTTAAAGCAAGAGATAAAAATGTACAAATTCAAATCAAAACAAGTTTTTTGCATTGCTAAATCTACTAGAAAGTAGAATTAATTAATGAAAAAAATCATTTTACCCAAATTAAATTAAATTATTTTCACTTGTTAATAACACGTGTTAATGTGTTAGTGTTCACGTGTTAATAACACCAATGAGAGAAGTGTAAATTATAGTAAATGTAATTGAGTTGAAATGTTTGAAACCGCAGATAGTTTGGTCTGGTCAGTCCGATAATATTATTTAGTTTTAAAGAAAAGTTGGTAACGTTGTATAGAAGGAGGCAGAAAGCATTATATTCCTAGAAATTAATCCTTAGTTTAATAAAAAGAATTGTGAGAAATATACGAATTAAACAATTATTTCATCATGTTGAAAATATATAATTTGAATTCACGTTTTATTTAATACAAAATCTGTGTAACCAGGTCGGTTAATAGTTATCTTGTTGGTTGGTTTTTATCTAATGGTCAGGAAACAATGGATGTGATTGCGGATTTAGTCAGCCCGAAACGATCCAGTCGTCGGGACAAAAAACGTACCTGACTACCATATTTCTCTGATTTAAGTCCGACACGCGATGTTTTGATAATTTTTACTGCACACTATATCTTCTAGGATTCATAATTTAAGTTATAATTCGTTCATATAAATAAAATTGGAGTGTCTGTTTGTAATATTGAAATAACCATTTTTTACTACATGCATATGTATATATATATATACGGTACATACATCAAAGTAACATTTTTTACATTTTTTGTCTGTCTGTCTGTCTGTTTGTTCCGGCTGATCTCTGAAATGGCTGGACCGATTTTGACGGGACTTTTATTGGCAGGTAGCTGATGTAATAAGGAGTAACTTAGGCTACTTTAAATTGCTAATTTTTAATAAAAAAATATATTGCAAATTATAATAACTGAGCCACGGCAACGTGTGGCCGGGTCAGCAAGTAATATATATTTATAAATCACAATCATAATATATCATGTTATATATAATATATTTCTATAAGATTTTGGGCGCGTTTTATTCTATATTTTGTTTTGTTTTGTGTTTACCACATTTAATGCTAATTTGGTGTTCTTTTTACAAGGTTATAGTAGTAAGATTTATAAATTTAGGTTTGAGTAGATAATAAATATAAATAGATTATAATAATAACTCCTGTGATTTAATCGTAGCATTTAACATGCATTATTGTGCCAGAATTAAAATAATATTTTTTTAAACATAAATATTTAATTACAATATTTTAGTTACTTATAGTAAGCAAAAATGCTAATGTTAGTTTTGAAATTGTATTTATAGAAATAATAATTAAATATTTATTTAGATTTACTACTGGCTGTCCGTAAACTTATGGTTGAATTTTTTTACTATATTGTATAGGTAGAACAGTTGATATTGTAGCTTTGAACAGAAAATAACTATTTCAATTTACTTAAAACTTGCGCCAAAGCTAAGTACACTCCCATGTGTGCTAGGAAGTCGTTCGTATTGAATAAAATATAAGTAATTTTTGAGCATGCAAAAGTTTTGGGTTCTCCTTATGTGCTGAACGTTGTGTCTATTCATTCCGGTCACGCGTTTCTGTGATGTTTATTCGCGTACGCTCGAGGGCACGCAAATAACGGGTAACTTTTTGATTTTATACGGATCTTCAAAATGTAATGTGTCGCTTTATTCACTATCTCTCAATCGTAGCGGGTAGCAACTGAAAGCACCTTTTTTAATGAACTGGATTTAACTTTACAACGTTCTCAATGTCAAATTGTAGTCTCCGAAATGCGAACTAATGTACTACTATCATGTGGTTCTTTTATAGGATATTATTTAACAAGTGTAAGCGATTTCCTGTCGTAAACCTCTGCACTGAAAGGAAAATGGTACACGTACAGTTTAATTTATATTATAGCCCACCTCGCACAAATTATACTCGCCCCTGATGGATTACCAACTAAACCAAAGGACTCTTAAACCAAAGGACTCTTAAACCAAAGGACGGGTATAAATTCAGTACCCAGTAAATTTAAATAGCTTACCAAATATTTACTTAAACAAAAAATAGACATAAATAAAATCTTTTTTAGATGCGTGAACATGGTTGTACATAAATTTACATGTTACATTTTTGGAGTATTTCCATTGACATAAAGCCCTGCATATGTCATGTTTATTTTTACATTGTTTTTGCAGTCACTTCCATAGGACCGTAGTAAAAATAAACGTCATTATTCTCTCAATGGTAGCTTAAAATGGTATTTACGAACAAAAGGAAATTGTGGCAGGCTACTGGCAGGCATTAAACATTTATTAGTTTGATCGTGTACTGGTGTTAATACTTGTGGTACTTACTACCTTCTATGTTTAGTCAGAATCGTCAATCCAATAAATTTATGGTTTTCTCTATCTGTGATTCCTAGAAGATGAGGCCTCATATTCGTCCGTTTTTGAGACGATTTCAAGGATGCTTTCATGATATCTGCTTGCGTACCTCTGCCAATGTACGGCCAGAGTCTATCGGAAATCTCCAGCAAATACAAAAATAATTGCGTCCATGGGAGCAGAGGAGTTTCTACGATCTTTTAAGGTTCTGTTCACGGCCTCTTTATGTGCTCTATGACTCATGGTGCATTCATCCCACATAATCAATGAGGCGTCCTGTAGAAATTTACCTAGAGGCCCATTTTTGCGGATAGGGCATGTATATTGTTGTTCAAGATTTACGGATAGTGGAAGTTTAAAAGTAAAATAAGCACTTTTTCCATCTTTTAAGAGATTTGTGGCGTGGCACTTAATTTTATGAAATTGGCACGGACGAATTGTCCGGCAGTGGTGGGCGGCGGTGGGGAGGGCGAACTTTGAGAGATAGATCACGATGGACGGTTACAGATTTTTTTTTCAATTTTATCAGTAGCGTAATAGCCGGATAGTTGTCTCAGACGGATACATGCCTCAGTTTTGAATACGTTATGTTAGGTACGTTGGTAGCATTAGCGCTTGATTATGATTGGAAGTGTCCTCCCTGCTGATTTGGATTTCATCTAAGCCGTTAAAGTAGGCGCACATGTTTTTCCGTGCGTCCGTGTAAGCAAAAATCTTCCGCGGTGAAACTTTGACAGACGTCGAAATTATATTGGTAAGTCATTTCTATTAAATATTTTTGTTATTAATTGAAGTTTCAGTCAACTTTTTGTTCTTTTACATGCATTAGAGTTTCATGCACTCATTTTACGTGAGCAAAATGCCTCGCTATTATAAGCGTAAACCAGGCGTGGATTCACGTTACATCAGCTGGACAGAAGATAGCTTCAAGGAAGAGAAAAATAGAACTTTATAGTTCTGACAGTGAAAATGAAGAAAATGCTGTCATTTGAAAACACTTAAAGGGAAAGTCGCTAAAGGAGTAGGTTCCAATCAAAGGAAAAAAGGCAAAAAATCGATCAGAGACGCTGAAAAGAAATCAAAAGTGAAAAATGCTAATTCAGAAATATTGCGCAGTATGTATTGATTTACAATTTTAGTAAATCGAAATCAGATTAAATTAAATGTAACATGTGTCAAATGTAGTAGCATGAAACTTGTTCCACATTCAACAACTATTGCATGAGATGTGGAAAGTTAAAAACCTTAGCTTCTGGTGATAATTAATGCTAATACCAAAGTTGATTGCTATATTTTTATATGTTTAAGATAAATAATAATATTTTATTATTAACTAATCCAATTTAAAATTTATAGACTATTTTTGTTGTAATATTATAGTTTAAAACTTAAGGACATAGCACTGTTTTATAATGTTTAGTTAATATTGTGGTAAGTACTTAATAAAAAATTTTAGTAAATAATAAAGGCTGATTACTTAAAATGACTTGAAACTTATCTAAAAGAAACATAGAGAGGCGTCTATCCTTACATGAGGCAAGTATCCCCCGAAGCATTTTTAACGTTAGGCTACTATCCGCTATAGTAGGCAACTATCCCTTTTTTAAGAGTTCAAATCAAACAGGATTTACTCGAAACGTATATTAATTATGTTTACAAAAATAGGCTGTTATGAAAGATTAAGGACCTATGTTTTGATATAAACGTCGAATTGTTTTTAATATATGTATATTTTTTAATTATATAGCTTTTCTGAAAAGTAGGGCAACTTTCCGGCTTTTACCCTAATTGAAGTCACCTAGAAGCAAAAAATGCCTGATAAAGATCGAAAAAGTCAAGTAACTGGTGGTTTTGATAATTATTACACCCGTAATAACTTCTGAATGGTATGGAACTTGACTATGGTAATAAAAGTAATTTACTGGTACTGATATAGCCTTGAATACGAAGTCATTTATTTGGATAAGGACTAATACCCAGGTACGAATTTGTACAGGCGTTGCTATTGCATAAATTAACGTAAAAAACGATTCTCTATAAAACTGTAGGTGTCAATATTTTCCGCAGCGTATAAGATAATTTTTTATAATTTTTTCACTCGTTGGGTTACATTTTCGAAGTTTTTACAGGGATCCCTAACTTTTTGAAAATATTCTATCTGCTATTTTCATCAAGGATAATGTAGAATTTTATATGTGAAATAAATTTTCAAATCGGTTCCGTAGTTTCGGAGGCTATTCAATCCAAAAAAAAATCATAGTATTTATACGGATCCCTAACTTTTCGAAAATATTTTATAGCCATGTTCATCAGGGTTAATGTACAATTCCAAATGTGAAAGAATTTTTCAAATCAAATGTGAAAAACAATCACATCAATCTCTTGAATAATATTAGTATAGATAATGGGACCCTAAGCCTCAGGTGGCATATCATTTAACCATCAACTTCATTGAAATATGTAGACATCAAGAGATCAATCCTTCAAAAGTTGTTACATTTGTATTGTGCAGGCTTATTATGACGTGTAAAAAAAAAACGGATTTTGTGTGGATATATTCCCAATATGGACAAGCCTATAAAAGCATTTATCTATTTATAATGTATTAATTTACTCAGTACAGAATATTATGACTAAGTTTTATAAATATTCACTGGTGTACAATCTTCTTCGCATTGCACGGATCAGATTTATAATGAAAAGCGTGAGCCAACAAACAGAAATGTCAAAGAGGTATGTCTCGTTTGAAATAAATATATTTCTAAACTATAGCGCTGTAGGCGTGAGGCCAATGCATGCAATAGCAAGCCGAATTAATTTTGAAAGATATTAGGATATCTATCGAGGATTGTTAATATATTTGATATCGGGAATTAAAACCTGATAAACAATTTTCCGGTGAACTATTAGCAACTACATTCCACGCTAGAACTAAACCCAAAATTATGCAAAGTGTGATATTAAGTCGAGGTCCAATCAATACCTTTCCGAAGCAATTGAAGAAGCAGTGCTTAAATTCGAAGGGTGTAACTTCAACTGAACTAGATTATTAGACGCTCGAGTATAACAAATGGTCAGGATGGATGAACTAATTAAGAAACTTTCTTGAGGACGTGAGCTCCACAGGATAATCTTATTGGCAGATGCTAGTAATAGGACGTGCACCGAGATCTAGAATTACATTAACGCAATGCGGTTTGGATAATTATTGACATTTTTAATTATGGGATGCACGTCTTATTCAGATCAAATACAAATGGATATCTTAGTTATTATATATTTTAGGATAATTATTATAAAAAAGACTTAAAAGGTTTTGAATAAAAACAAACAAATTAAATGTGAGATTGGATCTCCCGGTGAGTGTTGGAGATGTACATGAGCCGAAAAAGAATGCAGACTTTTTTATAAACCATTTTCAGCCACCCTTAGGCACGTCATCGTGTATATTGGGTGACGGTGAGGCTGTAACGGAGAATTGTACTGTACATTTTAATGCGAAAACTATATGTGTGTTATTAAAAATGTGCAAAAAGGAAAGTCACCTAGTCATGACGACCTTAGCGTCAAACACTTCAAACATGCTGGCGTGCTTTTACCTCGTGTCTTAGTATTTTTTTGAACTTATGTATCAGTCATTGTTATTAGCCTGAGCCATTAATGCGGACTGTTGCTGTACCAGTGCGAAAAATAGGACAGGTGATATGTCCGAAACAAATAATTGTAAGCCCATCTCAGTAGCAACTATATCTGCAATCTTTACAGTTTATTAAGTAGTAATTCAACTCAATGCATACAGTTAAATGACACTAACTTTGATTTTATGGCTGGACTATATAGAGAGAGAGCAATCCTGAGCTTAAAGCACGTGGTTATGTATTACAACAGGAGAAGAACCCCAGTGTATGCGTGCTTCTTTGATTTGTCAAAAGCATTTGACCTTGTGACGTATGACCTTTTGTGGAACAAGCTGTTGAGTGCGGATGCGCCGGGGTCGTTCGTATCACTGCTCAAATATTGGTATTTGAAACAAAGAAATACAGTGAGATGGGCGGGTTCACTCTCGGATAAATATAGGCTGATTTGTGGGGTAAGACCGGATGGCCTCACTTTGCCCCTCTTGTTTAATCTGTATATTAACCGGTTGATTGAAGGTCTCTGCATCACACATCTCGTTTGTTACATTGAGGGAATGTGTTTCAACAACATTAGCTATGCAGATGACATGGTGTTGCTGTATGTGATATGTGAGACTTCCGCGGAGGCTCATGGTTTGAAGTACAATTCAAACACAAGCAAAGTGCTTATATTCAAAGTTGGTAAATATAAACCTACACATGTGCCCTCAGTGATGTTCAACGGCAAAGCTCTAGAACTGGTTGATAGGTTTAAGTGTTTGGGGCATATAGTTGATGAGGATCTTAAAAATGATGATGATATTGAGAGGGAGCGAAGAGTACTGGTGGTGAGAAGCAACACGCACGCTCGTTGTACGATCGTTTAATAATATTATAATATTTGAATTTTTAAATAAGACTGGAAAAGAAAGAAATAATTTCAGATTTAACAAAGGAAAACGATGAAACCATTATTGGTTTCGAAGACACAGTGCGGGATGGTCCGTCATTTTAGGTATGGCTTCCTAAACGGGCAGTCACTTGAGGGCGGGCAGTTGTTGTTCTCGAATGTACAATTTTTTCTGCGGTTTAAGCTGCTTGATTGATGTTCACTTTCTCAGATTATTTATTTCTGTGCATTTAAATATTAATTTCACTTTTTGTTAGAAATTCTGACGTCAAAGAAATATCGTAATATCTATTAGGTTGGGGAATAAGTTCGTTCGGTTTTTTTCGAAGAGGATTATTTAAAGTATTTGTTTGTTGTTGAGCAAAGTGTTTGTATTCATTAGACAGTGCCTTTTCTGCTCTACAGAACTGTGTTATTTGTTTTTCGAATATTTTTAGTTTTTCCTATTTTCTGGGCTTCGAAATGGAATACCCAGGTGACAAAAATCAGCATTTTCGACATCTACGTTTCTTCGCTTTTCATCGGGGTCAAAAAGCAGCTGAAGCCGCTCGTGCCATATGCAACGTGTATGGAGAAGGTGTCATAGGTGAGCGCGCAGCACAGAAATGATTTGCAAAGTTCAAAAATGGTGACTTTGATCTCGAAGACATGCCTCGCAGTGGACGACCTGCAGAATTCGATGTCCTCATCGCCTTGAGGTGCGATACACGGGGAAATGCTTGAACGGAACGCAACAGTCAACAAGGAGCTCTACGCCGTGTAAATGAGGCTATGCGACTGAAAAGACCTGACCGACAAGGCCAAGTCATCTTGCTCCACGACAACGCCAGACCCCATGTAGCACAAGTCGTCAAAACCGCACTCCAAGAGCTCGAATGGGAGGTTCTTCAGCATCCACCGTACTTTTCGAACCTTGCGCCAACAGATTATCAGCTTTTCCATTCCTTGTCGAATCAAATGAGGGGTGTTATCTTCGACGGCGAAGAGGACCTCAAAAACTGGCTCATCAACTTCTTCGACAACAGACCGGACGATTTTTGGCGGAACGGCATCAACAAATTAGTCGAGAGGTGGGAGGAGGTTGTAAACAGTAACGGCGAATACATTATTGATCAATTTATTGTTATAATTATTAGTTTTTGTTAAAAGAAAGCACTTTGAAAAAACCGAACGAACTTATTCCCCAACCCAATATTTATTGATTTAGATAATTCTCAAAATATTAAAGTTTCATTTTATACTTAGTTTTAATCTTGTTTTTGATTAAATTTACGATTATTTGAAAAATGGACGTAAAAATCATAACAGTCGTCGATGATGGATTACAAATCCGATGCGGAGTGGTAGAAATACTTGGCGATGGAGCATGTTTATCTTCGTCTCTGTCTTATTTGCTTTATGACAATATTTCAGTGACTGCTCAAGTTCGGGCCAATAAAGCAAGCCATGTGATTTGGCAAAGATTTAAATGTTTTACATTGTACCGACCTTGGAACCATTACGGTACGAAACGCCTTTTCCTAGCCGATATGGGTAAGTTGCATAGTTATGGCACAACCTGCGAACTTAAAGCAGCTGAAGAAAAATATTTGAACTTCATCTGATTCTATAGGACAGACTTATTGGAAAATTTGGGAAGCTAATGTCTGGCATAAAAGACATTTAAATTTTGTTTTTATCGTTAGTAATCATAATCTATTCGTTTTATTTTGAGTCGCCTAATTTACAGAATGTTGACGCAATAACAAGTGAGACAAACTTTTAACAACCTATTCCCGATTCAGTAAATAACAATTTAATATTTTTCGTCGAATGTGATTAACAGCTCTGCCCTTAAAGATACTGAAATAAATTTATCTTTTAAAGTGATTGAGTCGCAAGTTAATGTAAGTACGTCTTGTTCTGAAGAATTTGGCGTGAGTGGTTCAGGCAAGAAAGGTAGAAAACACAGAAAGAGGTTCACAGACGATATTCTTAGAAAACAAATAAAAACTGCAGCTATTCATCCAGAATTAAATCGGGCAGATGTTAAATCTATATGCATGATCATCCGGAAGTGAACCGGGCAGCTGTAAAAAATATGCCCATAATCATTCCGAGGTAAATCGGGCAGCTAATAAAAAATATGCTGTTTATTATACTGAGGTCAACAGACAATAAGAAAAAGCAGCAAGCAATTGTTTGGAAAATAAATTTATGTCTGGATGCCACTATGACCAAAAGTTATGTAGCTAGTTATCATGTTTTTACATTATCATTTCAAAACGAGTGAACGGTTTTAATAAGATACGGCATATAGGTAGATTACACTGTTACTGGCATACATATACATTTTCCCGCGAAGTCGCGGGTAACAGCTAGTACATGTTAGTTAGAAAACCTGTTAGCTTTACGTAAACGAAAAATTTAGCGTAGCATAATTCATAATTTATAGCTTTTTTCAATTTGTTTTCTATTGATTACTTCAAAAGCAAAGCTCAAGTTCAAGTTGAATAATATTTGTGCTTTCACTTCGAACCATGTGTTTTTTCATATTATGTAGTTACTAGCTGGTGCCCGCGACTTCGTCTGCGCAGGATTAGTATTTCGAACAATATGTTTATAAATTGTAGCCTATGTGTTATTCTGATGTATAAGCTATATTATTGTAAAGTTTCATTAAAATCCATTCAGTAGTTTTTACGTGAAAGAGTAACAAACATCCATACATCCATACTTACAAACTTTCGCCTTTATAATAGTAGTAGGATTTAATGATTAAACGAGTAGGTAAATTAGGAAAAATTGCTGCAGAGGAGAAAGGACGAAATGAGTAAATAGATGTCTGTTTTCTCTTTGACGAAGTTTTTGATAAATTATCTTTGTATAGCTGGATTTATGACATGTGTGATGAAATTTAAACACAAATTGCTTAACGCGGTTGTGTGTAACACGGAAGGGTTTTGAAGACAATAAAATTATGACAATTTCTACCGCGGGCTCGTTACGGAGCGCGAAAGGGACCGTTTATAATTGCGTTGAATAATGTCGCTATGAATACCTATTCATTACTATGAATGGACTAATAACGAGCATGAACATTATTTCTCACAATAAGTATTATAACTGGTAGAGAATAAATGACATGCAAAGCTCTTTGTTTATCTTCTCTAATTACTTTGTTTGGGGGAATCTCATAATGACAAAAATATTAAATATTAAGCATAATTAAGCATAAATTTCTGACTGAGCTTACGGTCATCGTCGAAGCATTTCCTTTTTCTTTTTTAGTTTCTTACTTTTATTAGCCATTGAGCTGTACCGAATTCGGCAATTAATTAATTGTGTCATTAAATGTAACCCCTATAAAACATTAGTGACTTCAGTTTGTATAAAAAAATTTAAATGAAAGAGCTCAGACTAACAAATCTACACGCTGTTAGTAAACCGCACAGTTTTCTTAACCCAAAATTAATTTGCTAATGATTAACTTACATTTTTTTGGAAAATTTTCATATACACATTGTAAAGCTACATAAAATTTTAAATTAAAATTCAGTTCCTGTAAAATTTTAAATCTCTCGGAGTATTTGCTGGACGATATAGCCGAGTTATTTATAAGCAATAAATTCTTTGCTTTAAGGTAGTGGCTGGGAATGCTACTTGAACCTATTTATTACCAGCTTACCTATCCACTATCGCGTTTATATTTATTTGTCTAGTAGGTTTAAGTTATTATTATTTATAGAGTTATAATAGTAAATTAAGAACGAAATACAAAATGAGCAGTTACTCACAACAGTTAACATTTAATATTAAATCTTAAAATGAATGACCGTCTATAACTATGGTTTATTTTGAAACTGAATCGTTCGAAAAAGAAATAATTAGTCTATGTCTTTTGTTATTTGCGATTTGATCTACATAGAAGCAAAGAAACCGGGTCTCTTAATTATATAAAAATATTACGTAAATATATATTTGCTTCAAAAATAAAACAAAAACATATGTCAACGGTCTTAATTAAGGAGACAAAATGAGAAAGAGTCTTTGTATTGATTTATTACGTCTATGCAACGTACCGCATAGATGTTACATAATTATATTTTCCATACCTTATTTTTCTACTATAAAATATGGTTTATACGGGGTGGTATTTACAATCCGCGGTGCTGCCGCGTGGTGTTTTATGGCTAATTATCCCTGAGCTATTGACATTCCTCAGAAAGGCCTGTGCTCCAACGGTGGAGACAATAATACACTGATGATGGCGAAAGAAAGGAAAACCTTTTGTAGTTTATACAGTACTTACGTCATTCTTAGTCAATTATAATCTTATCAAAATTTAATCTCATATAATATTTATTATGCTTGCTAAATTTTTAATGTTTATCTGGGTATTTACCGCTTTTGATGAGCAAAGCTGGTGAGGCAAAGTCTTAATTTAGTTATTTTGTAACCATATAATATCCATTCCATTACTTTTATTCGCATTGACAATGAGTAGTGTTCCTAACCACCGGAACTAGTCGCTCTTAATTAAGGTCGACGAGCGTTGTCGTTGGGGCGTCTTCGATATCGTCGCTCTTATGCGACGACAACGCCTCATGTGTCGTTCGTCTGATTGCACCCGAGGTACCTAATAATCAAAGAAGTGTTAATTTACGTTAACGCATAAGTGTGTCTGTACCAAGTTGCTTAGCAAAAGAGAAGAATCCTTTTGTTCTCGCTGTTGGCAGTGAGACTACTGCTTTTGTAACTATAGAGCAATCCACATTGCAGTCGTGAGTGGTAGTGGCCGCATGAATTATGGGCAGGCTTATAGCCGTTAATTGACCGGGACTTTGCTCTCGCCCTTGCTTAGACAAGGTCACGATTTTTGTTGAGTTTACTTATGTAAAGGCAATTATTTGTCTTCCAAATAAAGTGTATTTATATGACTGACTGTATTTGAAGATAAGCTGCCGAAAGAATTTCTAGTGTTCAATCTTTCAGGGCTTGTGACAGCTTACCGTTTTCGTTGTTTTTAATGTAATTTTGTAGATTTGAGTAGGTACTTACATTTAACAAACTTATTAACAAGAAAGTCTAGTCAATCAAGTCATCATTTTCAGCATATTGGGATGTCTTTTATACAAGTGTTTCATCTATCTGGCCACGAATCTATGGAGTTACGCATTGTTTCCGCCAATTTCGTCACTGCTCGCTCCAAAGATTTTTTAAGAGACACGATGTCGCTATGTCGTTTAGAGCAGGCCATGTCCTCTAAAACCGACCATAATTTGTAGTTTAAAGAGTTGAGGTCTGGGCTAGATGAGGGCCAGTCTGCGGCGCTTATAAAGCGTACATTTTTAAAAAGTTTACTGCTGAGAGGTTTCGCAACACGATCCAAGACTGTCTCTTATTACACTTTGGCTGAAGTTTTCTTGAACACCCCATTCCATATTGTAGTTTGATAATGAACACGAAAATTTTTTTGTGATCATTATCAAATATTAATGTGAAATGGCGCGAAAGTTTTTAAAACAATTTTTTTTTCAAATTCACGATAATCAAAATTAAAAATAAGAAAATATTTTATGTAACAGTATTTACGGCCAGACTAATTGTATGGATCTAATGGTACAGAAATTATTCTAACTACTAAACATAGTGGAAATAATATTAACAAAAATCACATATTAAGGTATTTAAAATAAATTGCATACCTCAGCCCATATTGATTAAAATCCGAATAAATAACGTTCTTAGCATTTTAAGCTTTAATCGATTGGGTTCGTGGGGATCAAATTGCTGCATTTATTTATTTATTTATTTATTTAATCAGTACTGCCACATGGTACATATTAATACATTGTTAATTAAATATACATTGTTTTTTGTCCGATATGCACCACAGTTAAGGCGTACATAACATTCATTATATTACACAATCATCATCAGAAATATAAACAAAAATATAAAAAAGAATGAATTAAAAAGTTAATAATAAAATTAAAAATTCATGAGACATTATTGGGAAACAAATTACAAATATCATCATAAAAAAAATAAAGCACATTACATAAAAAATACAGTTACACACAAAATTATAATAAAAATAAATAAAACACAATGATTAACACAAAGCATGACTAGTCAAAGCTATTCAAAATTTTTTTCTTAAATAGATTAAAACCATCGCCAAACACATCGAGATCTTCAATTTTATTTGTTAGGAGGTTATACGTGTTACAGATTCGCGCCAAGGGTGATGACTGACTGCCCAGATTTGTCCTCGCGAATGGAAGGGCAAATGTCTTGGCCAACCGATGTCTCGGGTACCTATACGGGACAGACAAAGATATGCGTGACAAGAAACTGCTACAGTGCGCTTGTCCATTTAAAACTTTATGCAGAAAACAAACGTCAAACAAAAGTCTACGATTACGAAGACTGGTCAATCCAAATTTAGTAAGTCGCTGACAGTACGGTTGCCGATGAGAAAAACCACTACAAGAGAAAGCAAGATATCGAGTAAAGGCTCGCTGTATGCCTTCGACTCGCTGTGAGTGCAAAGCGTACAAAGGATTCCAGACCGAGGAGGCGAATTCAAGGTGGCTACGCACTAGAGCATTAAACAATAAAATCTTGGTGCTGGTGTTCTTAAATCCTTTGGTATTGCGTTTGACAAAACCTAACATTTGCGCTGATTTTGTTACAATTGAATCAACATGTAAATTAAATTTCAGTTGGCTGTCAATAACAACACCAAGGTCACGAACAGATTTTACTTCAGCCAGGGTTTCGCAACCTATTTTATATTTAGTATGTAAGGGTTTTCTCTTTCTGGAATATTTGATATGAAAGCATTTATTAATATTGAGAGCCATGCCGTTAGTTTCACACCATGCTGCAATCCCATCAAGATCATTCTGGAGGAGTTCAGCATCACGAGGCGTGGCAATCTCTCTATATATTTTTAAATCATCAGCAAAGATCGAAACCCTACTATTATTAACGTTAACTGTTATATCATTGATAAATATCTGAAAGAGTAGTGGTCCCAAATGCGATCCCTGGGGGACGCCTGTTTCAGCGAAATACCAATCAGACCGAAACCCGCCTATGACAACACGCTGAGGCCTTTGTTTTAAATAAGAATTAAACCATCTCAACAAAGGACCACCTATACCAAGAGCGTTCAATTTATTGACCAGTACAGAATGATCGACTCTGTCAAAAGCGCTCTTGAAATCAGTGTAAATAGCATCTACTTCAAAGCCTCTATCAACCGCTTCTGATAACTCTGAAACAAAGGGAACTAAGTTAGTATTGACAGAGCGGCCAGTCGTGAAACCATGTTGGCTATCAGAAAGACGGCTTTTGATAAAGTCAGAGATAATTGGGCACAAAAGAGCCTCGAAAATCTTTGCGAAACATGAGAGAATCGAAATGGGACGGTAATTAGACACACAAGCATTGTCACCCTTTTTGAAAACCGGAACGATTCGAGCCTTCTTCCACTCTTCCGGAAAAATTCCAATTTCAAGAGATTTATTGAATATAACTTTCAAAGGCAAAACCAAACCATGCATAGATCTCTTTATGAATAATGGAGGAATAGAATCAGGACCAGCACCCTTATTTATGTCCAGCTTTTTAATTATTTTTAAAACGTCTAATTCAGTAAATTTTAGTCGCGCCATATAATTGTTATCATTTTTAAGGGATAATGATGCAATACTGTTAGCGTGATCTGAGGAGTACACTGATGAGAAGTGACGGGCAAATAAACCGACAATTTCTGAACCAGTCTCGACTATGACATCATTTAAATGGACTTTCGCAGGAATGGAGCTGCCGCCACGTTTTCCTTTAATAAAACCAAATATTTTTTTTGGGTTCCTAGAAACATCATCCTCTATTCTTTGCATATAATCCCCGTAACACTTATCATGCAGCTTGTGGAATCGAGCTCGCAGTAGTACAAACTCAGCCTGGTCTCTAGGATTATAATATTTCAAATACCTCCTTCTTACTTTATTTTTTTCTGACAACACTTTAATAAGAGCCTGACTATACCAGGGAGGGTATTTCGTTTTAGATATCATACGCTTCGGCACGAATCTGTCCCTAATCTGATTGAGAATATTGTAAAATTTAGAGATCATCTCATTAACATCACAGTTGAAAAAACATTGATTCCAATCTACTGATTTTAAACTATTTAAAATATTGTGATAATCAGCTTTGTAATAGTTGAAAACGGAATCCATTCTCTGTTTCAACAAATCTGTACTAGAACACGGGATATTGACTAGCAGCTCAGGGTGTATTTGGTATCGCTTGCTTAACAATTCAAGAGGTTTTGTGACATAAGCATTATCAATACTACTAATGACCAAATCCAAATGTCGATCATCACTATTACTAATGTTATTAAGTTGGTACAAATTATTAATACACAGAAAATCGACAAACGTGTATCCCAGAGTAGACCCGTAATTAGAAGGTAAAATTTTGTTATATTTTTGCTCAAAATTCCAGCGAATAAAACTAAGATTAAAATCACCAACTATTACAAGATCGTCAGAGTGGCTTAAAGCAATTTCAACACTGTTTAAGAATTGCCTTACAGACTCCAATTTAACTGGTGGTGGTAAGTATACTACACAAATTATTAAAGACTTAATGGAATAATTGATTTTAACTCGTAATTTGACCCAAACACATTCAGAGTCACCTTCCAAATTTACTAAACGACTAGAAGGGATTTCACGCGAAACAGCAAGAAGAACTCCACCACCGTCTTTTTTGGTATTCTCTGTACATAGCCGATCTTTGCGATATACAACATATCTATCATCAATTATTTCTGCAGATAATATTCTGGAATTGAGCCAAGTCTCAGTGAAAGCTATAGATTTATAATTGCAGCCAAGAATATTATTATAAACTTCATTTGTTTTTGTACGCAGTCCCTGAACATTCTGATAATATATGTCTAACATTCTTAAAAATATACACAACATATCATTCACAGTAATACATAAAAATGAAACATTAGGTTATTAATTTTAGTCCCTCAAGTGATTTTATCAAAATAGCCTGACTACTTTCATTTTTTCTTACGTATATACGGCCATTCCGAACCCAAACAAATTTGTATGTCTTTTCTTTGGCTTTTTTCCGTATCGCTGCATGCAAGGATTTGGTTGCAGGACTAAGGTGCTCGTTGACATAGACAGGACTGCGTGGGCCTCCAATACCAAGGTGATGTGACGCCAACTTTTCTTGTGAGTTTTTCTTATTAAATTTTGAAACTGCCGCAAGGACAGCATCACGCTGGCGCATATTTCGTAGTTTAACAATGACTGCTCTGGGTCTTATATCATCTTTGCGCAATTTAGCAACCCTTGTGACGTGCTGAATGTCATCTGCTGATACAAGATTGTCAACTACTTTCGTGAGATGTATCACTGTTTCAATCAAGTTTTCGGACCTATGCTCTGGGATTCCATTTATTTCAATATTATTCTCTCTCATGTGTAATTCAATTGCGTTTAGTCGGTTGGTGAGGTCCGCAACAGATGATGTTAATTGCTCGTTATCTGACTGCAATCTGGTGATTGTGGTTGTTTTTTCATTTAGTAATGCTTGCATCTCTTCAAATTTTGTGTTAAAAAAAGATATCGAATCATTGAAACTTGAAATCTGGTCCTTTAGGCCTCTCAATTCATTTGAAACAAACTCTGTCATCGTGAGTTTAAGGGTCGCGGCAAGTTCTTGTTGAATGATTTTTCGTAACGTATCTTCAGACACACAGCAATGACCACCCTGTGTTGTCTCAGTCTTCTTCGGTCGCAAAGTAACATTGCTATTACTGGGAGAATGATTATCAGGACTCTTGAGATTGTCACCTGAAGCAGACTGTCGAATGGGCGTGTTTGTATTGCCAGTTTTAGGCATTTTACTGTTGCACTCAGGGCATTTCCATGCATTTTTATGAGATGCATCCATAATGGCAAAACGTTTAAAGCCAATATTAGCACAATCGACATCGTATTTAAGTTTGCAGACGCAACATGTCATATTTTCGTTTTTCCTAGGTATCGGATTACGACAGCCCGCACAAATAATATTAGTAGGTGCCATAGCGATTACCTCCAAAATGAGGTTTAAAAGTTTGTCATAAATACAACACGGCAACCACAAAGTTTATAATTATAAGCCACGTTAAAAAAAAAGCAGGAATTTAAATCTAATATAGCGGTATATTACAAAATAATTGAATTTGAGAAAAAAAAAATGAATAAAAAAAGGTTAAGCATATAAAACAAAAAGTTAAAAAAAAAAAATCTTTCTTTTCTCAATCCGAGGATCGAACTCCAACTTGTCATGTGAATAGTTCATTTATTTACGTTCTACCATAGTAGCGATAATTTCGATGACGAAAATTCACATATGATTTTACGTTGAGTTATGTTTGTTCAAGCTTAGCCACTTATACCGTTATGAGTTTTTTCATGAATACCGACCACACTCGCTTTAAAAATCAATAACACACGTTTACACTCAAAAAATGCACATTCAAGTTTTTTTTAATTATTATTTCACCATAACAGTATCTTCGGGAATGTCTTTATAAATAAATGAACCCAGAACAAGCGTTTTGCAAACATAAAGAAGCCAAGTTCACACACTGCACGTAAAAGAGTTCGACCTCAGTAATGTCTTAATATTTATAGGAGATAACACTTGTCCACAACAATCACCGCTAAAATCACTGAACTATAACAACAATACGATTAAACACGAAGATGCTACTTTTTTAATCATATTAAAATGCAGAGACGATGTGATTATGACAGCAGCGCCATCTAGGATGATGCATTTAATTTAAACCTAAATTTTAAGAATTCTTGAATTGATTTGGCCATATTTATTGGTGATATTAATTGGTTGGATGTTGGGTGTTTTTTATTTTTTGTGATATTTCAGTTGAATAGGTAAATATTTGATTAAAACTTAGATAGATGCAGTAACTTTTATTAATAAAATTGTTCCATAACTGCACTTAGCAAGCAAGTTCCCAAAAAGTAACATTTTGTTTAAACTATAAAAAATATAAGAAGCTTGTCGTAAAATGTTTTAAATCCCGACTATAATTCACTGAATCATCAGCTTTACAATATTGTATAAAGCTATAAGCTATATATCTTAAAAATTTGCTCACACAAAATATATACATCTTTATTATAAATGTACGAAAAAGTTTGGCTCGTCTTATATTTAAGAATCGTATAACTAGGACATTAATTTCAAAACTACATCCCCTTAATTCATGAATCGATTCAGTATTTCAAAATATGAATTTACTCTTTAGTCGTAAAATTTTATACTAATCATATTCTTGAAAATTGTCGAATCTGTCACTAACCATGTCGTGAACTTTCTATTAAACGCAACACCTAGAAGTATACTCGTGTTCAAACAGGCAACCAGTTATGTTATTCTACTATACATCATTTTGAAAGGGAATCTTACTTAACTCTTAGTTAAAATACGCGTTGGTTGTACATGTAGATGCTATTATTACAAAAGTTGGTTTTTTCAGCCTTAAAATGTAATGTCAGGTCAAAATGTAAATGAAGGCTATGGTTCCAACAAATTTGTGTTTGCATTTTTAATAGCCATCATTCGCAACCTAAGCGCAATTTTTGTTCCAATTGGCCATTATTACAACACTTGTATTTTATCCTATATCATATCATATTATATATAGAAGATAATGACTAAGTAGATTCTGGATGCCTTTCAGTAAAACCCTCGCAACAAATTTTAAATAATCTGAAAGTTTTAGCTTTTGTATGTTCCACCACATATAGAATGATTTATCATTTAATTTAAAAATGGGTCTATAGATTACCCTTGTTTTGGTTTGTTTTATTAGTCATTGGTTTAGAAAGGTCACAGTTAAATAATTATTTGTAAAACACTTTTTAAATAATGTTAATTTATGTTATATTTAATCCTGACGTTTCGACTCCTTTACAGGAGTCGTGATCATGGATTTCATATATTTTCTACTACCTTCACAATATTTTAATCGGGCACATTCCTAATTGTTATATCTTATTGTTTTAATCAAATTGCTTTATCTTAACATTTTATTTAGTTATTAAATTCGCACTTCGATTACATTGTATACTGCTGAGGCTACTACCAGTTCGGAAATTGAGAGGCCCTTCCGAGTAGAACTGGCGAAAGAAACTCGCGCGGGGGATCGACCACCATCTTACTATTATTATTTGCGAAAAGAGCTAACTCCAATATCAGGTCTTGCAATGTTTGTCTTTTGAGGTATTCATTTATTAATTATTGAATCTTAAGTAGGTGGAACGCTCCAACCTTCATCCATAATGAAATTAGGATGTTTCCTAATTTCAATAGCCTCGCGTAGCATCCTAGGAACAATTCTTATTTCTCTAGCGAGAATTTGTGGTTTATAGAAACAAATTTAGTGGTTTCAAAAGCATACTCACACACTGCAGGCGTATTATGGCGCCTAGTATACAATGAATTAGTAGTGAGAATTTAATAACTACATAAAATGTAAAAATAATACAATTTGATTTCTTAAAAATTTTAACAATTACAAACGTGCCCGATTACAATATTGTGAAGGGGGTAGAAAATATATGACAATCACTATTTCAGGCAGCCTGTGATCACGACTACTGTAAAGGAGTCGAAACGTGAGGATTTAACATTAAAAAAAAATTATGCGCGAAATTCGTAAAAAAGGGTTTTATTCGAATGTGTAATGTGCGCGAAAGTGTAAGAACTTAATAATTTGTAAAATATAAAAAAAACACACTTCTCTTCACTGACAATAAACGTTATTAGTATTTAAAAAAAATGGAATTTTAAAATGGATTTTCATTTTACTACGAGTAGTTATTGTACTATATTTAAATTAATATATCAGATACAGGCACATAGAAGTTCCAATTTTTCTCAGCTCATAAGTATTTAAATTAGTTAAAATGCTTTATAAATAGTTAAAATGTTTAACTGACTACTCTGCGTATATAGATTAAAAATCTGTTATATCTATGTGTTTTGACAGAGTGTACAAAAAAGACCGTACCGTAAAACATTGAAAGTAGAGAATCTTAGTTCAGGAAAAATTCTTAAACTATTTTTTAACTAATTCATTAGTTTCAGAATAGCTTCTCTCATCCAATAACGTAACCTGTATATCTAATTATGGCGAATCCGCCATTTTGTGGAAATTAATTACACGCAATTTCATTTCCCATAACACTATTAGCAGATCTTTGAATACCTCGTTGAATCTCGTTATATCGTATAATTTTATTAACATTGTTTTGTCAATAAATTCAATTCATCGTTCTTTTCATATTTTGTGTTGTTTCTTGAAATATTGTTAGATTAATGTTTTGCTTCCACCTATGTTTCCATTTAGAAAATAGTCATACATCAAATTTTACTCAATTAAAGTCTACGTACATTGAACATAAGGGTTGAAGTCTATGCTAGATTAGGGCCAGTCTTCAGGTCTTATAAAGTCCGGAATCTTGGTTTCAAGCCAGGCTTGGGTAGTTGCTGCTGGAAAGTTCACGATACATTTTTGAAAAGTGTATTGCTGAGAGGTTTCCCAACACGGTCCACGACTGTCTCTTGATACACTTTGGCTGAATTTTTCACTCCTTTTTCATAAAAATGTAGCTTTGTGACGCCTTGATAAGACACGCCCCACCAAACCATCACGACGAGCATGATGATCACATTATACCTTTTCGACCACTTCAGCAGCTTCTTTAGAACTGCGTACACTTTATCATTTTGCTTATTGTAGTGTTCTTCAATCGTGAAAATTTATTCATCGGTAAAGAGGATATTTCTGTGCCTTTATAAAATCTGTTGTCACACTCTTCCTAACGTCTTCCTAGTAACAGATAGAGCTACTATAATTTTATTGCCTAGATGTTGCTGTTAAATTACGGGAAATAATAAAGGATGCCCAGCATCTGCACTAAAGTAGTCCTATCTCTTACTAAGGATAGTTTGTTTCCAATTGTGGTTAATGAATCTTTGGGGTAGGATAGGTTAGAAAATCAAAATCTTGGTGTTATGGGGGTACATTCTAGATGTTGACCACACTATTGTCTGTAACATTTTTATCCCCGTCACACGAAGTTATCGTTAGATTTAAGTTACTGTTATTGTTTAGATGAGATAGGAAAAAGTGCATAGTGAAATATTTTTTCACGTCTCAATAAACCGAGTCAACGTTAAAAAAATAACCTAAATAGTAAATAAGTACAGCACATAATATGAAATATGAATTTGATGGACCATTATTCTGGTAATCAAGAAAGTTTTATACGTTAATGATAAGCCATTAGCTTAATCTAGAAATATTCATATAAAAACCTGGAATAGCTTTCGCGAAACGAAATTCGATATTAAAAGTCTGTATTTTAATATTTACCCATGTTGGTGATAGGATAAGGGTCAAATTGAGTAAATTAAATTTGTATTTTAAAGGTAAGGGAAGATCCTTGAAACTGATATTAAATGAATTTGTTAAAATTACGTAACTATTCGTACTTATACGCTAAACCCGTAACAAAAAGCATTAATGAAAAAACTTCAGCTCTTTATCCTCGTGTTTGATTCATTAGTAGCCTGAGAAGTCAAGAATATATTTGTCTCTTGTTGTTGCCGAGGTTGTCTTAGTCATTAATAGTAACGAAGTTGTCGCCAACTCAGCGAGTAGGCCGATTGATAATTAAGTTTTATTTGTTATGAGAGTCATTAGATGTGGAAATCGCATTTAAACTTTTCACTGAAGTACGGTTTGTTTTGAGAGTTTGTTATGTGAGGAATCCGAGTAATTACCTTCAAAGGAAGACGTTCAGTTCCTTATTTTCATAATGTGGCTCTTAATTAGGGGATTAATTAATTAGAGAAGTTGCTGCTTACTTATTGATAAGGTTTTTTTAACTTCAAAGTTAGGAGTCACTGGACTGTGAAATTAGAAATGGTAACATCATTATAAAAGGCTCTAAGAGCCCTGCTACATTTTTCTAACATGGGCCACTTAAAATTCTTAAAATGTTAATTCATTTATTAAGACGAATTACGATTGCTTATCTTTGGACTTATGATTTTATAACATTAATTTTATTAGTAAAATAAATAATTACAATTTACAAGTTATACATTTCTGTATTGAGCTTCCTGTAATGATAGTTGTAGTTGTGATTTTAATATATAAATTGTCAATGGTTATTTATTTTATTAATGTGTTAGTTACAAAAATTATGCTGCTATATCTAATCTTATCCACAACAAATAGGAGAAAGCTATACCAGAAATAGATTTCTATGCAGTATGAATAAAAATTAGACGAAGAAGTAGTTCTTCGTAATATTTGGACAACAAAATAAAGAAAACATATTACGAATTGTTTTTTCTTATACAGCGAGCTTGTTTACGGGGTCGTAAACCAAATTTGGTGCGAGCACAATTTGTTCCTACACTTTTATTGGCCGTTGATGTTAATTGACCTGTATTTGGAGTTTATGTTCGGGTTTTGACTGAATATTTTCCTAGCTTGGATATGAACTAATGACCATTGAATTTTTGTCCTATTTCTAATCTTTTGTTGTAGTACAAAAAGGGACAATATGATATTGAGCGACCAATTAATCCTATGATGCCAAACAAAACAGTAATATACAGTTATTCTGCTGGTAAGGTTATAAGGATGTAAAATAAAATATTAAAAAAAATAACACCTTTCGATCTTCGCACCTAATAAGAGCAAAAAGGGATTGTAGAATAAGCTTGTTTCGAACTTTATACATATATCAAGATACTTTCTCTTTGTGGCACGTTAAGGTATCGAGTGCAAGTTAATATTGAACGCTTGGGTAAGCATAAAAACACAAAAACAAATCTTTGATGAATTAATCGCTTTCTCAAGGTCATCGAAAGTACCATTGAAGGATCGTTACATAAAAAAATCTTCAGATAAATTTAGTTACTCAAAACTAATAAGTTTGGTTTTAATTTTTTCAAAGATTTTTGTTTTTACAATTAAATTCTTTAATATCAGCTGTATACTGATGTAGAAAAATATGTATTAGATCGGGGAAAAAGTCTTTTTATAAATTACTAAGTTCATGTATTAAATTATATTAAATTTAAAAAAAAATCGCTTTTTTACGTATAAATTGAGGGGGCTGACCATTAGATACCACGTTTTTACAAAAGATCCAATGGACAGCCCCGGGGCTGATAACTGAGTTTTTCGAGTATTTTTGAAATAACAAAACGACCATTAGAACCGATAAATATAAATATCCAATTTAGTACGACAAACATTTCCTAATGGTCGAAAAACCCAGTGATCAGCCACATTTTAAATTATTTTTTCATGCGGCTGATCACTGGGTGTTGAAGATCCAGTACTCAGCCACGACCTTATTTAAATAGTATTTTTAGGGACGAATGGGGTTATTTGTATGAGAATCTATAAGCAATACTTAAGTTTTACGTGAAATAGTTATAAAATTTATATTTATAATCAATTATTATAAATATACATTTTGCAACAATTTCATACTTACAAGGGCTGAGCACTGGGTTTATCGAGGCTGTTTACTGGTTTTTAGAGGCTGTCCACTGGGACAAAGTGCCATTTTTTGTTTAAACGTTATTATATATTTTATAAGGAAAATTATTGTTTTCGACATATATTTTGTTTAAAACTTTACTAAACAATAAATCCAATCATGTTGTAGATTTCGTTATCCGACATATGCTGTAGAAATGGCAACTGTTCAAACTTCAAAAAGTCGTTATGAGGCTGACCACTGGTGCCTTTACCCTACTCGTTTGTAATTCTTTATTGAGAGGTAATGAAACCGAACCGTTTTTAAAGAGATTGATAACTGGTGATGAAAAGTTGATCACGTATGATAGGAAGTGCGAAAAAGGTCGTGGTCAAAGATCGGTCAGGCTTCATAGACTGTAGTAAAACCTGGGTTAACTCGCAATAAGGTGGTGCTGTGTCTATGGTGGGATTGGAAGGGCATTGTTCATTATAAGCTTTTACCGCCGGGCAGAACCATCGATTCGGATATCTACTACCAACAACTGATGAGATTAAAGCACACTTTTTTCCAACCTATTATACAGAAGAGACAGCTATAAATCGCTTCCTTGTTCATGTTAAACTAAAACGATATTTTAGATATGAGAATTGAGAGAGTCTTAGACTTTCTTTCGAGTTAAAAAAAATTTTTGGTTTGAAAAACAATGAAATAAGCTGAATTAATGTTCTATATTTTTTCTAAATAATGTATGGAAGTTTGGCAAAAGCAGGGTAAAGAGAGTCAGTCAGTAAGAAAGAAAATTTAAAATTGAACCAGAAAAGAAATATTTTTCTGTTTTTTAAAGATTTTACAACTAGATTTTATATCTAAAGAAATTGTTAGATAAAAAGACAGCTTGTTGTGATAAGCGCACATCTCCTCGCTTTACGGGCGAAAGTTTTTCAAATTGAACTACCGAGACCTAGACAGACACGTAGCGTTCTTAACGTAATGGATACATTATACATATTATATCATCATGTATATCTATAACACGAGCCTTACGGTGCTAATTTTGGGTTAAGCTAATTGATACAAATGTAGAAAATACTATATATAAGGGCACTTAAAATTAATTGACTCCTATTACGTCATGCATGAAACGATGAAACTAAAGCAAATCTTTTACTAAAATTGATGCTTCCCTGTACAGTAATAAAGCCGGCTATTTACATTGTCTGTTCATTTCCTCAGAACTTACTACAGTTGGGCAAGGCTATTTTGTCGCCTAGTTTAGTTTTGTAGTTCCGAATCAAAGTACTTTAGTTTAATAAATATTACAAGTGCGAGGCGAGTTGATAGTGCAGAGCGTAGTTTTTTGAAGTAAATTAGTTTCTGTATTCACCTTATGTGGAAAATAAACAATATTGAAATATACATAAAATAAAGACACTGAAAAAAAACCACAGTAGTAAGTAGTTATCACTATGTAAGAAAAAGAATATTTAATACTTTTAATATCAGTTTGAAATGTGGATCGATTTTCATTTATAATGTTTAAAATCTAAAGTTCAAATTATAGTTATTTTTGCATAAAAAAGTTCACTGAATGTTAAAAATCCAGCACGATCAGTCAGCGGTAGCGCGGTGTATAAGGTTATTGCAGCGGAGTCATGGATTCATTCCCTGTTGATGAAAATACCGTAGGCAAAATGTACTATAACCGAGTACGTGGTTACAGTACGTATTTGTGGATGGATATGTACATACTAAGTTCCTTTTAAATGCGGACGTTGTATAAGTGATATAGAGCTGGTTGAGTACTAACAGGGATGGTACTTTTTTTTTCACAAGGGAAAATGCTTTGCGCATGCCCCACATCTGCGTGGCCAGTGTGTGAGTCTGACGGGCCTGCTCACTAAAATCCTTCGGTGCACCCTCTCTGCAGCCGTTGGGTTCCGTGGGTCCGTTTTGGCAGTCACCACATGGAACCCTGGCAGGGATCTTGACGGCCCCCTTTGATATGGGGGATGCCCGGATATACACTGGGCATCCCTCCAGACTCGCAAGGCAGTGTACTGCCGACGGTCGGAATCCCAGTCCTCCGTCGGCTAGCCATGCCCGGGGGCAGGAGGCTACTTGCATTATCACAAGCCGCCCCTATTCCCTTTCGCCAGCTCTGGTTTGGTCTAAAACCTCCTCTATCTCTTACCGACCCTTGCCACCTCTAAGCACTTTCTTCTCCTGGAAGAGAGGTAAAAGCGGCCCACACCCTCTACAGTTCGTTCAGGGTGGCTGAAACCTGGGCCTCGAGCTCCCAGGGAGAACAGGTATGGTACTACGCTTATTACCTTTTTTGAAGCTAACCTAGATAACATTCTGTATTTATTTTATCGATAACGAATGAGTAAAATTAATTTGGCAAAATTGTCAGATACTGAATATATATTCCTTTTTGTAACAACTCGATATCAAGCTTAGACTTGTTCGACTTGTATACGACACGTATTGCTAAGAGCCTGGTTTCTCACATGAGGCCATATCAATATGAATACTTTAGGGAAACTTTATTTGACTTTTCAAAATAGGTTTATAAAAGGGCCTTCCTTTGACAAAGTTAGTCCATTTGATGTTGATTGTACCCTCTTCTCTCTGTATGTCATATTTTTAATAAGCCTCTCTGAAGCGGATTCACGTTCTTGGAACGTTAGCTGTATGTTTTATGGAGAAATGTAATTATTTGAAGTATGAATGACGTAACCATATTGAAATGCAAATAACACGTAGAGTTCGAAACAAACGTGTTCAGTATGCAAATTGTAAAGTATAAAAATAATTCCATGTGTTCATGGTTATGTAATAAGTACACATCAGGAGTTATAACTACGGTCAATCCTAGTCAAGTGTTCAACTGTTCTTCGGTAATAAAAAAATTACAGAAAATTTCTATAAAGCAAGATAAACTCATCGGTGGGTAGACTTATCACGAGTAATTTAGCTTTGTTTGCAATTAGCATAATCATAACCCCATTTCTTATACTTATAGTGATTGAATATTTCGAGTGATTCGTAATAGGCAAAACCTATTCTAACTGAAGAGATAATGGTACAAGAAATTTACTATTTGTATGCTACCACCTAGTTTCGATAGATAGAGGCTTTAATATATCTTTGACTATCGCTCCCGGGACTGTGATTCGGGTAATGACAGCCATTAATCTTCATACTGGAGAAGATGGCCTCAATAGATTATCACAAGTACTTAACATCACGTTATGTGTAACATGAGAGAGTAGTCAAGTCTTGTGTACATCTTAGAAAGATATGCATAATATCTATACTATATAAAGCACCGAACACAGTACAGCAAATGCTTCAATTCAATGTATAAAAATTCCTAAAAGTCAATCACCCGTAATGGTAAAAAAGATCAAACAGGGAAGACAATTCAGGCATCCTAATTACTTACTTCTCTGCGAATTCTGAAAACTTAGCTACTTTATAGCAAACCAATCGATTCATTCTCTAACAGACGCTTTTCAGTGTCGTCGTTTTATCGGAAAAGAGGTAATTCCCTAGCCATTTTTGACTCAAGCGACTTAGAATTAAACGTTCCGGCATAGCGGCATTCTAGGGATTAACCGGTCAGCGCTTGCCTCGGCTTCACTCAGTAAAGCACAAGCGTTCAAAGGATTTTTGAATGAAACGAGGTCCTATACAATTAAACTAAGTATCTACGTATACGTATACTACAATGAAGTTTTAAATAGATGCTCAAAATTAGAAATAACTTTTCAGAAATTCATTTCAATTTCGGAACACTTTTGGCATACTGCATTTATTTATTAATTCTACAATGCTTGAACGACATATATTTAATTAATCGTTTAATTATGAAAACGTAAATTGCAAAGTTGATTGCTTTTTTAAATTTAATTTTTGTATAATCCAGTAGTTTCAATGCCTGATCTTTGGGTAACACCAGGGGTTACCGTTTTAGTAACATCAGATCGCATTTTAGTCATAATTATTTTCGTAATTTTTAAGATGCTTTCGTATTGTATTTTGCATAAATTTTAAAATGGTCGAAACATAAATTGAATTTTGTAACTACACAATCGCAACATCATTTACACCAGGTAAGTTAGTTTAGTTGGTTAAGATTTGGTGTAACTTAGTGACTTAATAATGACAGTTTACAAAGTGGGTTTCGTCGATATCAGTTAAGTACTGCTTTGTTTACGTGCTATCAATATCGATGAAGACGAATAACATAGGCTATGAATAAAATACATGGAAAAATATCACTATCATCTGCCTGTTGATGCCCCCTCTTCTGGGGCAGAACCCCTTGCTTATAAATCATAATACTATCAAAGAAAGCAGGTAGATCTTTTGGACATCGATCTTCGATTTGTGTCAAAAAATTACTCACACAATACAAAAATGCATATAATCTGTGGTTCTGGGCAGCGACTGTAAGTGTTTATTCTGTATTTACGTGTTCTGTGGTTATCTAATTTATGTATATGTCACCGGAAAATAACAAGAACTCCTAGTTTATAAATTAAAAATTTCCTAGGAAAATTATAAACTTTCGTAGGATTTTAACGAGAGATGAATTGTATTATTTTACGCCCATATTTTCGCAAATTTGTCAATTTGCGACGTCTCGTGGTAAATTTATAAACTAACAGATATCCATTTGTAAGATTCTAAACGGTTCGACCAATCACAGAAGAGCTTTTAATTTTACGCTTTTTTTAAAATACGGCAAATAACACACTGCTCTCTGATTGGTCGATGTTGACAGTGGCAATGCTTGTGTCCATAGACTTAGGTACAATCAGACTTGCCAAACTATAAATTTATCAGTTTCGATTACCTACCTAATTGTATAATCATCATCATATTAGCCGAACGACGCCCACTGCTGGACATAGGTCTCCCCCAAGGATCTCCACAACGAACGGTCCTGTGCTGCCCGCATCCAGCGTTTTCCCGCGACCTGAACCAGATCGTCGGCCCACCTCGTAGCGGGCCTTGTATAAAAACTAAGTGTATAATAACTTACTAACCTAACCTAACTTAACCTAACCTAACTGTATTTTTACTTTAAAACTACTTTACCTATAATACAGGATTACTTTTTACATAATATGCTAATGACCCCTATTTCACTCTACCAAAATAAAACAACAGAAATTGTGTTCTACGATATTAAAAAGGTTTATTAAAAAAGAAAAAAGAATTATAAAACATAAAACCGGCCTTCTACCAAAAAAAAGGTTAGGTTAGGTTAGGTTAGGTTATTTATACCACTGGATCTTGCTGAGACTTCCTGTTCACTATCAAGACTTTTTCATACTTTTTGGCGTGATAGTATTCTTTGTCTGTCCCAAAACTTTGGCTTTATCAAAATCTTCCATCATTTTAATTACATTTTTATTTTTTTTCTTTTTCCATTCCAATTTCTCATTATATTGGTCATGGCCACTATAAAACTTTCGTAGCTCTGTGGTAAATTTGCTTAAGTATTATTTCACGCGTGAGTTCGGTAAGTTTATCAATTTGAGAAAATATGGGCGTAAAATAAGACAATTTATCTCTCGTTTAGAATCCTACGAAAGTTTCTAATTTTTCTAGTAAATTTATAAATTAGCGGTTCTTGTTATTTTCCGTGACATATATAACCTGTGGTAAAGTGTACGATTGTATTGTTGTAACAATCTTGTATAAAATTTTAATAAGTTCAAATAACGTTTTTTATTTTGCACAAACTTTAATAATTACTTTAGTTTTATAATTTCCTTCTACGCAAATATCAGAATTACAGATAATACCTGAGAATTTCTAATTGCGAAAGTGTTTGGAGCGGTAATCTATTTCATTTAAAATAATGCTCGTAAAAGACTAGGAAAAACCGATTTATTTTAGACATGCCAATCTTAAGTCTTGGAGATTCTTATAATTTACCACATGGATCTTACATGCTTCGATTAGAATCGATACACAAGATTTTTTTCCAAAGATAGAAAATTAGTCGAAAGAAACAATAGAACTGCTAATACAAAATTTGCATTAAAAAATATAATTGACTTGTTAGTTTTATGTACCGAGTGCAATAAAAGTAATCTGTCAAACAATTTCATTCCTTGGCCACTTAAGAATACTACCACAATAAATCAGACAACTTTAGTAACATGTATATTGACAACCAATTTACACGTTTTCGTGCAGTAAGAATGATATTTATGTAGCTTGAGAATCAAAATAGTTGCGTATATGCTTAGAACTTATTCCTAAGAGTAATATGATTACTAATAAATTAACGTTCGAAGTACAGTCGACAGCAAGCGTTACATTTTGACGTTTGGGCTTATTTAATGCTACATAGATATATAACAATAAATGTCATTTCATTCTTGGAGTGTAAAACGTGACCTTCTTTCGCGTTTCACTTTTGAGTTATTTTAAAGACGTTACATTTCAAACTCTGAATTAGTTTTCCCATATTTCCATATGAGGAAATAAATAAATATTTTATTCTTTATCTAAATATACAATAGATGGAGAAAATCATTAATGATTTCTTCAAACTGGGACATTTTATGATATAATGCAGATTAAAAAAGCAGAATATTATCAATATCTCGTCTGCTGGGACACAGTCCTCTCTTATTGAATAATATTGGAAACATAGTAATAATGTCATAATTTTACTACTACACGGACGTATCCAACATTTGTATATAAAACAAAATGTTTACAAATATTTTTTTTTGTTTTTTCGGTAATTAAGTACGATATTACAAACAAAACTCGACAACTCTGTTTTTTTCTGTTTTCTACAGTGTAAACATTTAATATCTATGAGCTCTCTATTTCGTGGTCAATCTTAAATTCGATTCAATTTCGAATTTTATCCAAATATTTTTTACAACGTAAATACATCCAACCTAAAAAATAATTCTTCTTCCTAAATTTTTTATGGGGAGTAGTAAAGGAGTTTTAAAAAGGGGATCTCTTTAAGAATTACAAATTGGATTATAAAACTCGAATAAAGATTAACCCAAGCCCACTTAACCTTAGGGAAATGTTTTGGACATTAGACCAAGCATATTGGCAGCACATATTATACTAAAAATATTTAAAAGAGCATAAAGAGTAACTTGGCATGTTTAAAATGCTTTTGAAGCGCTTGCTTGCTTAATGTCAGCCAGTAACTTGGTTTTTAAAACATGTAATTTTTAGTTGGATTTTGCCGATAAAAAGTTATCATGTTGTCTGTTAAACTTATATGAATACAGTTTTCAGAATATGTAGTTGGGACAGAAGTGTTTAATTCTTTTTTGTAGATCTACAAAAAGTTCACACTAGCATATATCTTTTAGTCATAACGAACTATATTGCATTCCATCTTCTAAATAATAATAATGTATAATGCGATAATTGGCAAGTTATTTAGACGGATACAGTATTAATCCTTATCGAATTAAATACTTTAGTTACCTTTAATTTAATCCTTTACACAATATAATTTAAACGCATATCGTAGGAGATATCGCAAAATTTAACGCGCGTGAAAATAACTTCGAGCGTGTGTCTCATACCGATGACGGATCTCCCTTGATGCGAACACCCCCACGTCGAGCGATAAAGCGCGCGTATTCAAAGTTCAAAATCCCACCCAATGAGCTTTCGGTCGAACTTGTGGCTCAGAACTCACAAGTTCGACCGACAAACGCACCATCTCGGTCCCTATAGGTCAGCCCCTTCTGGGAGTCAGCCGACCTGACTTTTCTCCATCCCGACCGAAACTCCTACTGGGCGCTAGACGCCGCTTCTTATGCCTATCCTCGGTTAGGTGACTAGCGCACGCACCGTCCCTATCTCCACCTCGCCCCTCTCTCCATCCCGCGCCGTCGCAACGGATGAAGGCTTCTGACAATCGCTTCTTATGCCTATCCTCGGTTAGGTGACTAGCGCACGCACCGTCCCTATCTCCACCCCGCCCCTCTCTCCATCCCGCGCCGTCGCAACGGATGAAGGCTTCTGACAACAAGCAAGCCAACCGCAGGTGGTGTATAGTGAATTTGACAGCCGCACAGCCGTCTGTGAGGTATCCACGATTTGATTGAGGATTTTCCGTGTCCGGAGGATGTAAAAAAAAGCGCGTATAGGTATGCCTATAACAACCAGACTTTTGGAGCTAATAGAGGTGACGCCTGGAAAGTATTTTAAAGTTTTTTGTTTAATTATTGTTATTTTTAGATAGATGATAGACACAAATTGACTGTCGCTTGAATCCTGAATAAAAAATGTGTTAATTATGATGTCATAATTAACGAAAAATCTTTTTTTATATGGTCTTGGAAGCACGGGTAAAACATTTTTAATAAAACTATTAGCAAGAGGAAGATTCAATAGAAAAATTGCCTTGACTGTGGCACAGCAGTCACACTTTTGGATGGTGCGTGAACTGCCTAATCGATGTTCAAACTTCCACAAAAAAATGTAGCGATGACGTCTAGAGCTTTTGTAATATTTTAAAACAGAGTAACGCCAGAAAACAATAAAGATTGCAGTATGATCAATTATTTCATAAAACCTCATTGAGGCGTTAGAACAATGAACAATGAACGTTATAGAAACTGCCCAATGGGCAGCTGTACTGGTTTGTTCTTTGGGGCTTTCTTCAAATTTTGTCTGTTATAAATAAAGGGACGAAAGCAGATGAAGTCAATGCATCGCTCAAAAGATCGTTTTGCGCAACATATTAAATTATCCAACAGTACAAGATTCAAATTTTCAAAAATAATTTAATCAAATGTACAATAGAAACTGGTAACGGAACTTGTGAAACTTTTGATAGCCTTTTTCAACTGCAGAATTGCCTTTTTTTAGTTTAACATGTCACAACTTCTAAACAAATTATCTTCGTTACACGTAATCATGCAGAAATAATCAAAGTTATATGTATATTAAGAATTCATATTTATAATATCTACATATTATATAACAATAATATATAAATTTATATGATTTTATAATTAACTTAAAATATAAATTTATATGATTTTATAATTAACTTAAAATATAAATTTATATGATTTTATAATTAACTTTTGTCTTTTATATACTTTAATAGGTTTCTATATAGTACTAGCGATCCTACCCGGCTTCACAAGGGTAGTAGAGCTATAAAGCATAATTTTTATGCCTACATGTTTATGTTTAATCTTTCGTAGGTAGGATTGCATCAGCTTGATGCAACGAATATGTATAATGATAATAAGCCTCTTGATACGCTTTGAGGACGAAACTACGAATCTTCATAAGGTATAAATGTTAAAGCGTATTGCTTAATGTGTTATCGGTTATATGTCTGAAATGTGTTGCCTTATTTACAATATGATATAATGTATGAAATAAATAAAAATAATATTATGTATAGTTTCAATTGTAACACAACTTTCTACTTTATTTGATAAAACTCAATATAGAAGTGTTAAATTCATTATCAGAATTTTAAATGCGCCTAAGCATAAGCTTCTTAATGGATAGTGGCACGACACTAAAACGTACCCTAATTTTCACGCGGGCACAATGCGTATTAGTGAGGTAATTTATAAAGTATATATAAGCAAATAAATAGGTATCTGTTATCTCATATAAGATAGCAAATGACGGGGTTCCAGACATAAAAATTTATGAAGGACTTGCGTAGAATTTACGTCAAGTTTATTGCTGTAATAAAATGACAGCATTTATAGTTCTATTCCCTTTAACTAGATCGATTGAATTTAACGAAATTGTGAACCTATTTGTTTCAAAATGTCAAGCGTCATCGACGCCGCTGTTGTCAATTACATATTGAAAAACGATTGTCATATCGTTACGCGTGTAATTGAGCATTATCAATTTGTGGTCGGGCACCGCGGCTGACAGTCGGGTACATTTGTCACCGTGATTAAATGACGTCACACGCAATACTCCGACACGGCCCGGAACTTTTTTTATTAGCTCTGCCATTACTGACGTAAAGCCAAAGCAGTTTATTTCCAGTTAAGCTGTTTTGTGGTGATTAAAAGAGGACCCGGTCCGGAGGCGAAACCCTTTTTTTCAACTTTTAAAAAATTTGCTCGCCCTCTGGGATAACTCGAATCTGAGATTAGGGATCGTGTTCCTACTCGGTTCGTGTTGCGTGAAGGCGAGTTTTCACATTACAGTTGCGAAAGCAACGGGTATAAATCAAGATAGGCAATTATAAACCACCATACAAATTTATGGAAGCCACATAATAATTCGGTTGGTAATTTTACGACGTTAGATCGGGTTGCGATCATGGACATAACACGTATTATGATTTACTTGTTTTAAACTATTTATATTAATAACAGTAGATTAGTATAAAATATATTTTTATGTTAGTAAATTTTTCTTTCATATTAGAAAAGTTTTCCTTCGTTTTTTATATAAAATAACTCATATAAATACAGGTAGAAAAAAAAAACAATGCAAACTTCTTAAGGTTTTATTTTCTGTAGGTACAAGATCTCCCGACGTAGGACTTACAAAGCCACAGCGTAGCTGTTGACGTTCAATACAAGCATACTCATATTGAATTAAAAACCTTTATAATTATACACATTTACGAACTACTCATACACTTGAATAAGTAGAACTGTTGTTCAAATTTAGTAAGTTGTTTCAGTCATTTTGTGAGATAGTTACGTTATTTTAATTGATAGTTAAGCAGCGATCAAATTACGTAGGATGTTACACAATTGTTAATTTTGATAAATAAACACAATTTATAAATACAAACAGCACACAAGGTTTAAATTATTGAACAGGTATTATCAAAAGAAATAATTACAAAGTAAAATTTAACTTGTCTCAGGTGTCAGACGAGATTCGAGAGGCCAGTATTCATGTAGTATACCGTAGTCGAGTGACTTGTATACCGGCTTCAATTCGCGGCCGGGTCAATGTAATAAACAATTTTTTCTATATTGACTCAGGTTTGGGTGTTTTGATATCATCGTTGTTTTATAAATACATAACACAAGCGCTTTAGCTACTTAAGTTGGGTTCAGAATAATGTATGTGATGTTGTCTAATATTTATTATTAATTAAACTACCGAGACCCTGACAGAACCGTTGATTTTTTTTAATTATTTCTTAAGCTGACGCCGGCGTCGTCTTTTACGTATCCTAGGTTTTACTACCTACAAAATTGAGTTTAATATTTTTACAAGTATTGAACAATCAGTAAAGAACACTGCTCTGTGATTCTAATATTTATTATTACTAGCGGCCCGTCCCGGCTTCGCACGGGTGGACAAAATTCTTTAATTTTTTTCTATTATTAAATATTTTTCCGTTAGCGCCATCTAGCGTCCGGTAGACGAACTACTTGCGGTTAACGCGTTGCTACGGTAACGTTATTGATACAATGGAAAAAGAGCGGGAAAAGAGCGGACAGACATCCAAACTGCTGCTGTAATCTTAGATTATAGATTTAAATGTTAAACTGCGAGAAAGAAATCATTTCATAAAGAGACAGAACCGGGGACAGCTTAACAAATACTTGAAAAATTTCGACAGGTCTTTTCAAGGTCTCGGTAGCTTAATTGGAAGAACACTTGCTCGGAAAGCGAGGGACGTGGGTTCGAGTTTCACCTGGTACCTTACTTGTAATACTTTTTAAGATATAAGAATGTTACAGTTATATGATAAATTATTTAAAAAATATAATATGTGTTATCTTAATAAAAAAAAAGTTTGACTTATCAAAGCTTTACCTAACCACAAATGAAAGAAACGTTTGATATGGTTGATGTCGCAGTTAACATTCTGCACAAGTGAATGCCATTTTCGCAATCACTCCATTCTTCGCCGCCCCGGTTTCCTACGTCATTCCACTTCAGACTCGAAGTTAAATATTTCTCCAGCTCCAGCGAATACAAATAGCATTTGAGTAGAGCTAATCAGATAAAAGAATTCTCATTCATCGTATTGGTTACGCTTAATTATATTAGACAGGCGATATTTTATTAATATTTTATATTATTATGTTCGGATTACGTAAGTTTGTAGCCATCGAGGAACCACCAGACGTGCAAATGCTATAAAAAATGTAACTTTGTTCAGAGCTTTGCCTTTATAGGTAATTCTTATACATTTCAGTTAGTGCTTTTATCATATATAAGTATATGGCTGTTGCTGCGTGGTTCAGCAAACAGCGTAACCCAAGAACTGTTTTAGTATTTGTCGACTTTAATTGCTTTCAATATGGGAAAAGCGGTCTGGAATCGGTGTCATTACAAGTAAATACACAATGTTGCCAAAGATGGGAGTTTTCCGTCCAAGTTTGCACTTTTATGTGACACGACCTAATTCCCCTGTGGTTTAAGTTGGCGAGGGTGAATGTACTTAAATAAACTATGTATTTTGACTATTTTGAATAGAGGAAAAGACCAGAGCATAAATTCATAACGTTATTCAGACGCTTTGTTGTAAGTTTTAAAATGTGCAGACGTTACTATCGTGTTTGAGTTATTATTTGTACGATAAACCTTAAGACAATGAAAATAAGGCCTTAATTTAAAATCCTCACTCAAACGTTATAGTAATGTTTATTTTTTAGCATTCACTGGGCCATATTTTTATAAGGTTTAAATTTGTTATAGGCGTAATTAAAATCGTTGTAGTAACTTTTACATATTTAACAACATAACCGCAGCCCTCATAAAAAAGGACATAAATATAATACTCTATATCTTGAATTTGTATACTAAGAGTAGTGAAATTAGTTTATTAAGAATTCAGAATTCCTATTATAATATAACCGTTACGTTTAAATCATTTAAAATTATTTAAAAAAATAAACCAAGTATAAGTTGGTCGCCATGAATACATATTAAATATACATACCGTTATATAAATGAATTATTATAATTAATAGGAATAAAATTCGAAAATGAACGTTGATGGACACGGAGAATTATGCCGCTTAGAATTTCAATTAAGAAATTAGACGAGCAATTAAAATTCAGTCGCTTCGGCTGCGGAAGGGATGCCATTGTTCTGATATTAATTTTCATGTTAAATGGAGAGTCGCGTTCTCTTCTTTACCTCTGATATGTTTGATTATAGTAATTTCTTGTTATATGTGGATCAAATACTTGCTATTTGTTTATTAGTTATTAGCAAAACATAATTCTAATCGAAGTATTTGAGAAGTCGTACTTACTTTATTTATGACTTACATAATAAAAATTAGTAGTTAAAATTAAACTATCTTTAGGCATGTAACCAGGGGCGTGCATTGGTTTTCCAGCGCGGTAGGCACTGTAGATCTAACAAGTCGTAGTTGCGCTTATCATTTAAAAATTCCTAATATTTGGTAAGTAATATGGATATAAATTCACCTACCACTTTTTTTGCAGGTTTTTTCAGGCTTTTAGAAAAGCCGTTGTTGTTGTTATAAGTTTTTTGTCACTTCACATCATCACTCACGATTCACGAATACCGGGTATAAATAATTATACGAGTAATAATACACTGACTGAGGTAAATTGAGTAAGAAAAAAAAAGATGTTGTTGCAGTTTGTGTCGATTCGATCGAACCTTTTCGTATTACTTATGTATTATATTTCTAAATTTTATTTTATTTATAAACAAGCTCAACTCGTCAGTCTTTTTGTAAATAAATTTCTAGTACGTCATTTACTAATGCTTACAATACGACATTGATCATGTTTCTTAGCAAGGTTTGTTAAATTATTAAAATCACCGTAACCAGTGTCATTCCACACCGTCTTTGTTGTAGAAAACAAAAGACAGGGAAAGCAAAACAATAAATTCGAATGGCGGCAACCAGCTAGCCGAGTATAACTGTCGTAATATTTGGTATTGAAATGTCTGATATTTTTACCTTTCCGTTGAATAAGCTCGATATTTGGAGTTGGTCTAGTAAAAGAAACGATTTTTAATTTATCTATGAACGTAAACTGTCGGAAAGGATAGGTACGTAGTTTTTGTACACAAATCGAATCCTTACAATCGGCACACTGTAATTTCTCCATTATTAAATACCTAACTTCGATACTTATTTTTAACAAAAAACACAGATCAACATCTTTTTTCTTTAGCAAGTACCTTTAGCCGATGAGGCTGCTAAGGTTTAATCCAAGCGACCGCCTCGGAGAACCCTCGGCGGCGGCCGAGTACGACCGGAGCACAGTCTTTTATAGGCGGTGACAAACAAGTGACGTCACATCGGACGATATTCTCTGACTTTATTAATTTGGCTCTATTTAACAATTTCTTTCAAATTCACTATGATTTAATTATATAAAAATAGATTTAAAGGAGGTTAACTAGGATATTAAGTTCTTAATTGAAAAAATAACTTAATTGGAACAAATTGCAAGGTTATTTATACAACACATATTGATAAAATTGGAGATATTAATGGATATGTGAAAACAGAGTTTAAATTGCTTAAAGGGTGGTTTTTGTATTGGTAAATCATATGATTCTTATTGAAAACAATTTATTATTTACATACAAGAAAATTACACTAACTATCAAGCGCAAGATGCTTTTCTTTAAGTTAAACAAGAAAACATATTTAAAATACTTAATTATCATACTTTATAGTTAGTAAATCTAACAAGCGCACAAAGCAACATGATTCTAGCAATAAGTTGTGCTTGATTAAGCGACGTGAACAAGCAATCTTATTGAAATCAAACAAGTATTTGTCAACTGCATCAAGTATGGTTATTATGGCTATCACAAAAGCTTTATGGATTTTACAAAGGCTTTATAATATTTATTACGCTTTAGTCGTCTCTATCATGTCATACGTTTCATTTTATAAATTAATTTGTGCCATTTACAAAGCACTTGATAGTTTTTAATAAGTATATGATTGATTGGCTAATGTTTGGTAATGAATGCAAACAACTATTTATTAAAATTAACAATATTTTATATTTAAGTTAATATTTATCTTTTTTATAACAATCAAGTAATCTTTATAGAATTAACCAAGATCATATTCAATTCAGTTATTATACCTAATTATTGAGCTTTAGGTACTTCATGTGGATTAGGTACTGTAATATAGCTAGCAATAGATATGGTTGAGTAATTTTAATATTCAAATAATTTGTATAAGACACTTTTTAAAGTCTTATCAGCTTATGACATTTGTTTATTTGGACATTTCTATTGCTCAACAAATCTAGCGCTTTCAATACTTAAAAACAAACTATGACTGTCATAATAATTTATTTAATAAATATATTTTAAACATAACACTTACACTACACTTTAAACATGTATTTGTCTTATAGCTACTAATTAGCCCGGCAAACATCTCAAATAATTTATCAGTACCATGACGTTAGTTGAGCAGAAAATAAATGTCTTTTTATTCTGTAGGATAAGGTTTCTTTTGCAATTAAACAAATTGATACAACTTTTACCGGATTCTGTAATTCACATTTAAATGTATGAATAAACACTGCAATATATCTATTATTCTTAAGTAAGCTCAAGATTTATATTGGTACCTACCAATATAAATCTATAAGTGGATAATTGCAAAAATATCTCTTAATATAAAAAAGCTACCAGTGTGTAGAGCTTGTTGAAGAAGACTTGCCGGGCAATGCAAGGGTTGATTAATTCTGGTAAACTCAATACAGCTGCAAGCTTTTTCTCTTTTCTATCTAAATCTGAAATTAAAAATATTTTTATTTTCACTTATAAAACACAAGCACCAACATTAATTATCCTTATGATATTGACATTCTGTATGATGATTTTGCATATTTTAAGAATTTTTAAAATGTAATTATTGTACCTACATAAAAGAGTCAAAACTCACCATCTCCTAAATGAATGATGTCATTGTGATAATAATTTTAGATTTTTTCTTTCTCAAAAGTTCAGTTAATTTGTTTTTACACTGCGAATATACAAATATATTTGTTTATGTATTTTGAATGTAGATTATTGAAGTTGTCTACAAGCTGAAACAAAAGAATAATAAATGTACACAGTATGCAAGTACATATCATTTGAAATAACCATATATTAAAATTCATTTTAATTTAATGTAATCTAGTGTAAATAGTATAATATATTTATGGTTGTTGGAGTTGAAGGAGGAAATGTAAGCTAGTTCAAACATTTTACTAGAAATAAAAGAGAAAAGGCAATTGAGTGATGAGTACTAAAAAAGTATTAAAATCGGACCAGTTCAGCAAAAGCTTTCATGTCTCAAAATAATCGAAAGAATACATAATAAATAAGGGAATTCCCTTTATGTTCAATTGATCATAAGATACACTTATGTTACTAGTTTAGGTAAAACACACTTTTAAGACAAAGAATCATTGAACATAAAGCATCAATCTTATGTACCTACTACTTATTTATTTCATTTCAATGGTTTCATAATTATATAATAATTCTTAATATGTTGTTAGTTTATAAGGAATATCTTTATATGCCATATTGTTGGCTAAACATATTTGGCTAGTTTTATTATTTAAATGACTATTACACATTCTATGTTTACAAACAAAAAATATATCATAATAGATACTCACCAATTTATATCCATGAGGTTTTCATAAGGCAGAAAAGCCTAAACTATTGTTCAACAGAATATTCCGCCAAATATTTAAATCGTTTCGTTAAACAGCAACAACAGCATTTAAGCCATACAAAGTTTCTTTCTTTTTATCACTAGTATTTTGCATAATAATACTGAATAAAGGTTGGTCTGGATTTTTCTGCCACTTGAATGGTCTCAGCAGCTTAATTGCCTTCAGTTAATACTTTACTATCCTGCAATAAGATAGGCCTTACAATCTTGGATCCTTGATAGGTTAAAAACATTGATGATGGAAGAGCTTTGCATGTAAGTAATTACGCTTAGAGAAAAATCTGCTGAAATATTCAAATTACCGATGGTAGCATTACATGGTAATATCTGCTTGCTACACTTTCCAGGATCTTAAAAAAGGTCTCTTGGTCCTGGTTGATTAATAAGAAATAGGAATGCTTGAGTGTTTATTCCATTTTGTGCAAAATTATATTATTAGATTTTCTTACCTACTTCTGATTTATATGGTACAAAACACTTAATGATTGATAATGATATGATTTAGTGCGTATAAAAGTATACTTACTAACGACGGACGACAGTTCGAAATTCCAGGAGACCCCAAGCCTGGGGAAGATCTAGCACGTCATCCACGATAAAAAAAAGCAGTAAACACAGTCCACAAACCTTCGAAAACGACATCAAACACATTAACAGAACAATTATCTCCAATAAATGAGTATAGGTAGTTAGATTTCGGCTCCGCATATGAGCAAACGACTTCTGAATGAAGTGAAAAAGCGGATAAATCATTGATGCGACAAACAAGTTTGTTTAGGTTTATACTCTATCTAACAATACACTGCACCTTTCGCTGTGTCACCGTCTCTCTTCTTCCCGCATTTTGTGCTATTAACATTTTTCTCTCTCTCGCCTATCGACAGGTGTACATATTTCGGCCGGGTCATTTTTTTCAGTGATACGCAGTGTTGCCAACAAGTCGGGACCTGGTGTCGCCCATTTTGAGAGCTTGAGTAGCCTAAAGTAGCCGAATTTGAAATGAGATAGCCTTAAGTAGCCCAAACGCGGAAACTAAAATAAAAGACAGTTTTTTAACCATTTATTTATTTATATACACTCCGATTCTGCTTCATCTGCTGCGAGCAATAGCAAAGCATCTAGAATAACTTCGCCGTCGTCTACATTTACTGCGGATGCTGTGCTAGTGCTGGCGCAAGCTCTACTTGAATCGTACATTTTACTTCCTGCATGTAAACTTATCATGTGATTACTTGGTTCAAAGTTGTTACAGCAAATGCTTCTTACATTCATATGTGTACGAATTCTTAGAATAGCGATCAGCATGGGTAGTTGCATTCTATTTCTTAATTTTGTCTTTATCGTACCCATCACACTGAAAATTCTTTCAACGACTGCATTACTTAAAGGTAATGAAAGACAGCGCAAGGAAAACTCCGCCAAATCTTTGAATATGGGATTGCCTCCAGCATTCTGCATTTTCGATACCTGTACCCAGAAATTTACAATATCATTAGGAGAAGCAGTGCCAATTATTTCCTCTATACGCATCGTACTTAAAGTGCGAAATTGGTTTATTATAGATTCCTTGTCAATATTAGGTTCACCTAACTGCCAGGGAAAATCATCAACGTTAGGTTTGTTGCAGGTTGAGAAGCAGTGGTTGGGTGACAAAACATCAATTTTTTCCACCACCGACACATTGACTGGTAACCTGTCAACTAATTCCTTCACTAAGCGCACAAGAAAGTTCGTGCATCGCTGTTTGACTTCTTTGGCTTTGTTGGCAGAAACGGATCTTTTTGCAAGTAATTCATTGAACTTTTCTCCATAATCGATCGAGTCCTGTGGAAGCAATGAATTTTCAAATGGTGCTTCGGCTTTTTCTAAAGCTCGCCTAACAGCTGCTATATCCGCTTCATGAAGCATTGCCAATGAGGCGTTTTCAGACAGACTTTGACCTCTCAAAAATACTGGTTTAAATAAACGTCTTGCAATGGACAGAAGAAGAATCCGTAGGTCGTTGTATACTTTTGTTATATTTGCATTACTTGCTTGAAATAAAACATTCACGTTTGTTACTTCTTTTAGTATGGGACATAGAAACAATAAATATAATAAATTCGTGTCATCATTATACATAGCAGCAAGTTCCCTTGCTGTGTAACATCTCTCTTCTGACGATTTAATCATATTAAAATGGGTTTTTAGCTATGTTTCTATTAACAGCTGCATAAAATGCCAACCATCTAGTTGCAGACATTTGAGTTAGTTTCAAGGGCTTTTTGCCATCATTAATAGTTTCAAATAAGTTCTGATAAACTTTCATACGCAAAGGACTGTGAGCAAACCAATTTCGGGTTTCCCTAAGTAAATATTCCAGGCAAGATGGTAATTCAGTGCACGCTTTGGATGCACACAAACTAAGGGAGTGGCACACGCACTTCAACAACTGCAAATGGGGTAGGTCTGCTTTTAAAAGAGTGAAAAGGGAGTGATGTTTGCCACAAAGATTACTAGCTCCATCTGTTCCTATGGCGATGAGATTCTGAATATTTAAACCCATATCAGATAAAAATCTCTTAAAGGATGTATACAGGTCATCAGCTGTTGCTTGGAACACTTCTTGAAAGCCTAAAAAATCTACAACAATTTTTTCTAGTTTTTTATTGTAGTATCGGATGCAATACGCCATGTACTTTACTGTTGCAACATCAGTGGATTCATCCAGTATTATAGAATAACATTGCCCACCAAGTTCTTCTAACAGTTCTTTAAGCATGGCTGGTTCAACGACATTCTTTATAATGGCAGAGCACTTTGTTCTGTGTAATTGTATATTTTCAAGAGGACTACCTATACCACAGGTTTTCAAAACTTCTGTCAAATGGTCTATGCTACGGATGGAGCTATGAGCAGCGATATAAGTTGAAATTTGTATGTCCATTATTTTTTCTTTTGTTGAAGTGTCTTTAACTGATGAGTAGCCAAATGATGCAAGCTTGGGTTGTGTTTTTGCAAATCTTAATTCCTTGTCTTTATGTGTTTTACTTTTCATGTGCTTTTCTAAATCAGTTTTGTGTGCACGGAGTGGTGAAACACATAATTTACAATATGCCTCACCTTTTCCACTATCTGTCAGTTCCACGGGTGCTCGAGTTAGCCAATCTGTAAAATAAAAGTGTGGGTTAGTCGGAGGTTGTTAATATTATCATATTAATAAACCCTTCGCCTAGAGAGAGGTTTCGCCCTCGTTAGAAAGGGGTTTGAAGATTTTTGTATGGAGGGTGGCCCTCCATACAAAAATCTTCAAACCCCAACCACAACGAAAGTTATATATTTAGATGGGGGACACATATACAAACAAAATAAAAGTCGGTTTTTTTTTTTTTTTTTTTTTTTTTTTTTTTTTTTTTTTTTTTTTTTTTGCCTGTAAAGTCGGTTTTACGGGCGAAGATTTTACGTGACAACGTCTTTTTCTCGGTAGAATATTTATTGATATGAATATAATTAAATTGCACAATGCGCGCGGCAGACCGATCATAGTTGAGTGGGAGAGAGACGCAAGGCATTCGGCGGGCCTCTCTCTCGTTCGGTGACTCATCGTAACGTTACCGAGCGTTACACTTTTTCATAAGTGACTCCCAGCCGCAACCAATTTATAAGACGTTATCACGTCAAAATGTTATATAACATGATATCCTAAAGCGTCACGTTTCGGAGTTATTCACCAAAATAAAAGTATAGGTATTATAACAAATCATTATAATTAAACACATTTATATCTGATTCCTATACTGAATTGTATTAAAAAGTTATTAATGAACAAAATCAATTATTAGTATTGAAATATTTGTTTTCCTTCTTTGGCTGATGCAGATTAAAAGTAAAAACTTAAACAACATGAAATAACTACAAAATAATTGAATAAATTCGTTATTACAACTGTTATTTTCATCTTTGAATATCTCGGAAACGTGACGCTTTATGATGTTATGTTATATAACATTTTATGTTTGTATAAGTGTCCCCTATCCAAATATATGACATTTATTGTGCACCGCGATTTTGAAAAAAAAAATCAAAATGGCGGCAGATTTTAGGACCAAAACCTTCAAACCCCTTTCCGCAAGAACATTTTTCCTGTAGAATAGTATTATATTATCTGTGCCCATAGGAACTTTATAGCTTTAAAATGAGTTATTTAATCAATTAATCATTAATGGAACAAAAACATTCCTCCATGGCCTCCATCCATTCATCCTCACAAACTTTCACACATAAAAAATGCATTTAAATAATATTTAAAATAGTCAGAAATAAAGATAAAACTTCACGTAAGAATGTTAGTACTTACTTTTAAATGCTGGAATTTTTTCCCATTCGCCACGATAATGCTTCACGTATTTTCCGTGCTTTCCCATTTTTAGTCACAACTACAATACAATGTATTTAAAATCAGACGACGAAAGAAAAATGAACTGACTGAACACGCACAGGATAAGCGACTAAAATTTACTGAAGTTTTCCCAAACTACTTAGTCGTTTAGTATAATACGTATAATTACAATGATTATCAACAACCAAGCGAATACTCTATCTTGGTTGCATCATAAATTTGGTTACGTTATAGCTACGACAAATACGGGGTATTCCCCGACAACAACGAAGAGGGTGAAGGGTGTTGCCATCTTTTTCGTCTTGTTATTCCTACACTTTTTCCTATTGCGTGGGTATAATTTTTTTTATCTTTTGCTTTGCTCATTTGTGTTGATTCGGTCATTCAACTTAAATAACTTTTCATCTTTTTCGAGTAGCCTAAAAGGCGACCAGTCGCCTTTAAGATTTTTTTGTCGCCGATTTCCAATCCGAGTAGCCTAAATGGCGAAAAATCGCCTTCGTTGGCAACACTGGTGATACGTCTCAAGTCATAGTCATAAGTGATGACATCGCAATAAAGTCGAAACTTGTTCAACTCATCCGGTCTCGTGCGGTAGCGTATCCATCTCATCTATTACGTATAGGACCGAGTGAGACAGATATAGGATCGGGGGTCGTCGGTTTATTTCGCTCGGCAAGTAAGCTTGCTTTCCTAGGAAACTAAAATACTTTTAAATTGCGTAGCTCATGTTTTAGAACGTTACACGGACAAAGAGCGCACTTTATATCGCGGCCGTATTACTTTGACCAATACTTTTTTTAATTATGTTGTATGAAACGCTGCTCGCTTCGAATAGGCAATCTCTAGACTGCTTACCCTTACAGTACGTAGTAAGGAAAAACTTACTGGGCGGGTGCTCAATAGAAGTTTGGTTGAGTATAGAATTACGGAACCAATTAAACTAAATTAACTTTAATACTAGTAGTATATTATTTATGTTCTTAATGAGGTAGGCACTGCCTAATTGCCTATATGGTATGCACGCCCCTGCATGTAACATTATGTTATGATAGGTTAAATTGTCAGTGAAACACGGCAAATGTCCGGGTGAAACCTTTTTATACCAAGATTTAATCATTAAATTTTCTTATCCTACAAAATTCGTACCCCTACAGCTAAACCTAAAGTTATTCTTCAGCGCAATTTTGGTTGTATGGACCGAGAAGCATTTGTTATCGACACTAACGGCATTGATTCGGCACTTGCGACCAACGCTGTGTCTGTGGATGATCAAGTTAGGGGAGAGTGGGTAACAGTGGATCACTTTTTTTTTAATGCTCCACAAATCCCAAGTTTTTGCCTAAGTAATTAATCTATGATAATTAACCACAAGATACGTCCCTAATCTACAAAAACAAGTGCAATTATTGGCTAAAACGGCATAAACTTATAAGTTATAACAAGTTTAAACAAAAATGGGAAATGATCCACTGTGACCCGTGGATGGGTCACTTTGGATCTTTTCATGGGTGACAGGGAATCGCTTGGTGTACACTGGATGTATTAAAAAAAAGTTCAATAAAATATGACTTTTCTACATAATTATTTATTTATTCATATTCTAAGACAGTCTTCTATCACAATCTTATAAAAAAATTAACAAAAGTCTTACAAATTATACTGGTAGAAAGAGATTTAAACTAATCAAAGTTTTGTTTAAATAAGCAACTTTTATTTCCATAAAGGTCTCTTTTCTATTCAAATAAACATATTTACTTCTTCAGTAATCATTAACAAACATTTTAATACGAACATTGTTGATGCTTACTCAACTATTAAACAGTCCACTGTGACCCAAATGAAGATTATTCACTGTGACCCATAGGCCGTTACGACAGAAAAAAAATATTCTAAAAATAACTATGTATGCCCAAGCCAACATTACTTTACCCACAACGGATTTAACAAACAACAAGTTCAAAACATACAACTATCATTTATATTTATTAAAGGGTTGGGAATACGACAAATTTCTAAATTACGTAAAAAAATACTTTCGTACTAACCTACTGGCCTGCGTGTGCCAGCACGTGATTCCGCTCGGCGAGCAAGGCGGCGACCGGCGCATGAGAGGGGGGTATGTATCAACGAGCAGTAGCCACGCGTTTGCTTGTGTGTGTAAAGCATCACATTTAATAATTATAGCGAATAATCCACTGTGACCCGTGATCCACTGTTACCCACACCCTACTTCATTTAACAACCTGATTATTGGGCTTTATGACAGGCATGCTCCTTTTCGTCCCATAAAGCTTAATTGTTGATAACTTTTTAATAATGAAACTTATTTCTTTATTTGGTGGAATAACATTTATCAAAATAATTGTTTGTACCTCGTTTAAACAACAGGGAAATTTTACGTATGATTTTTTTATAACGAAATTAAATGTCATATTCAATTCTGGAGTAATGGGCTGAAATCATAGTTCTCTTCGAAAATGGATATAGTATTAGTGCTATATCACGAGAACTCAATATTTCGCGATTCACTGTCAGGTTTTGGACTCGGCGTCACGGCAAAGAAGGGCAAATAACAGATCATAGAAATAATTCAGGACGACGATCGATACAAACCGCCGCGCAAATAACAGAAATGATTCGTTGTTACGAAGAGAACGGTATCACACCAACTAATAATTTTGCTGCTTTATATGATGTGAGTGCTCGAATGATCCGACGAGCTTTGCACAGTGCTGGACTACACTACAGACACCATGCTATTAAAGTGGATCTGAACCCTCACCACAAAACAGCTCGGCTTATCTTTGCGCGACAACATCTCGATTTTGTTTGGTCGAATACTATATTTACCGTAACTATAATCGAACATATTTTATAAGTCCTTTATTATTATTATTATGGTTCGTAGTTGTAACTGAATATTATATCAAATAGAAAAAATATTAGGTACCTTGAACTTGGTAGAATGGCCGGGAATGCCATTTTTTCAAAAGACAATCGCATCTTAAGATCAGCACCATTAAAACTTGCGAAGGCAATTTTATAAACAAACAGTAAACCTTCCCAAAATTATCAACTCCATTGCCGTCTTTGGTTTAGGTCAAATAAAATCAATTGACTACGTGACTTTATAAAGGTTGAAAAGGACAAATACAATTAATAGAAAATCCGCAACTGAATGTTGACGGACACGGAGAGTGATTTCGTTTAGAATTTTAATTAAGAATTTAGTGGTGCCATTAAAATTCTGCTTTGAACGTAACGCCATAGTCATGGAGACGCAGTTTAAATTCGGTTATTTTAAATATTAATTAAGTTTAAATTTGTTACGTTCTCGATAGCGGCTGTTAGAATTTTCATTTTATTGCAAGACTATTTTACGGCACAAGTTCCATATTCACAACGTTTTCTTTCGATTGCCATGTACAGGGAACTACTTATAATAGGACCAAAGAAAAGGCCTCCGGGCTAGCTGGTTTTTGCCCGTGGACCGGGATCCAACTGACGTAGAATTTTGTATATATAGCCTTAGAGTTACTGCAAATACACAATGTAAGTTTCTACACCTATTGACTTTTTAGAGCTACTAATACGAAGTGTGATTCGTCCTCCTTGAAGTAATACTTACATAATAATATGCGGTGGTTTGTAGAAGTTGTCGCCACTTACGGATTCTCGTAACTTACGACATTTGTTAGTAAGATCTTTTGTTAATTAAGATATATAAAAAAATAAGTGTATTGTGTGTGTGTGCTTGCGATTCTTTGTAAAACTATCGTCTACAGTTCACACAAAGTGTAGAAAGTAAAAACTCTAGCCAGTATATGGCTGCAATCATTTGAGCAATTTCCGACTAAATGGTGGTTAAAACAATATAAATTTGCTTGTCGTCATTTTATGTAGGTAGACAAAAATAGTCTTTTACACATTACTGTTTGAAAAAGTAGTACGTGTTTCGGTGGAGAGGTAGACAAGAGGCGAGGGGCCTTTGTGGACAAGATAGGTTGACCCGCTGCGAGGTCGTACGCTCGGCGTGGTTTAATAATTCCATATAATGATTTTCAATCAATATTCATAGTCATTACTTCAATTTATCCTTAAAATGACAAATATAAGGACAATGGACTTTTATGGTATTTAAAAATACTTATTTGAGGTAAGTAAATAATGAGAGAATTCGGTATATCCATTTTTTAGCTTTAGCTACTCTTTCTACAAATATTATGTTGTCGAAAATTAATAAGGACTCTTTCAAGCAAAAACTACAGTACTCAGTACCTATATTTTTGTGTTTATTAACATGGGCGACAAACAGCTATAACTTAACATTAATAAGCAAAATATTTTTGTTCAAAAGTTTGATAAATCAAAATTGTTTGTTTTCTCAAACCTGAACACCACCTGCGACTTCACTTTATTCATAAATGTTTTCGTTTCAGTTATTTTATAATTGCTTAACTTATTTGTCTACTTTTAAGATTGTATTTGTCATATTTACGTTTTAGATTTTTCCCATACTTGGGTTACAGTTGTTTTTGCCTTTGATTTTATGTAATTTTTCTATTTTAGGCTGCTCCAAGCAAGGTACGTAGTCTTTTTAACTCTATAAAGGAGTTAAGAGTAATGCAGATTATTTTATCTTGGGTCGAAATCGCTGATAAGCAATTGATGCTGAGCAAGTGATTTATATATACCTTAATTGACATACATCAAATTTTAATAAAATCAGTTAATAATTATGCCTTAAGTTATTAACATCATTAACTTTCCTTGATTTTGCCGTAGCCGTATATATATATATATTTATATCATACATTCACACCAATTAGACTAGCCCAAAGTAAGCATTGTAAGGCTTGTGTTATGGATACTATAGTAACGAATAGACATATGTATGATACATAGATGTTAAATACTTATGGAAATATATATAAATACCTATGACTCGGGTACTAATGCTTGTATTCATCACACGAACATCTGCCCGTTCCGGGACTCGGACCCAGGACCGTTGTCGGTGCGAAAGGCAGTTTCCGTTCGTTTCCGTTGCACCAAACGGTCATCAATGATAGACTACTGTCTTCTAAAACTAACAGACCAACAGCAACTAACATTATTAAAAAATTTATATAAGTTTTTTTTGACTTCGCTCATATACCTTCGACGCAAGAGTAAGATGACAGAAGTTTAATTCTTCGGCAATTAGACACGGTAAAACTAAACAAAGTGTTAAACACTAAAAATCCATGCGAGCGAAGCCTCGTGAGAAAGCAAGTATGAAAATAATAAAGATTTGAGTTTAAAATTGAGTACTAAGTCTGCTTAGAATAAGAGAATTCTGTACAATGTGACAATGACCTTAATCTTTAAGTTAATGTCGCATAAATTAAAGTTAATGGTAATGTTCCTCATATCTCAGTAAATGATAAAATAATCGCAGCCTGAAAAATACAAAAATGACTTACGATACAATTTTTGTATTTCACAATATATTATTGTAATATGTAAATGTCGCGTTATTATTACTGTCGTAAATATTTATTATTTATAGTACCCATTGGAAATGATTTTTTTTACTGTTAAATACTATGTTGCTTTTGGTAAATTGATAGAATAGAATATACGAAACATAAAGCCAAGGAGAAAAAAACATGCAGACAAAGTGCAGATGGTGGCATCATCGTTTAAATAAAATATATTTCAGGAAATCTTTGGATGGATAGGAGAGAAACTAAAAAAATAATACAGGTGCTGGATGGTATCTCGTCACGATGTGTGTTCGGGATAAACTTTAAAACTACTAAACTGATTTTGATCAAACTTTGTCACTATCTGTTATTTGTTTAATTTAAAAGATGGGATAGGTTTCATTTTAATTATAACATGGCAACGTGTGGCCGGGTTAGCTAGTACATATATATATATATATATATATATATATGTCGTATCCGGTCATGAGTACGGACACTAAACGAAACGCAAGCGCGCCCTCTAGCCGGCGAACATAAGAAACTACGATGTTGTATCCGGTCATGAGTACGGATACTAAGCGAAACGCAAGCGCGCCCTCTAGCCAGCGAACATAAGAAACTACGATTTCCCGCGCTTCGACAGAGTCTTGATGCTGTCAACATGCGAGCTCCGATTCACTTTCGATCGAGTCGCCATCAAGTGTAGACGTCGTCACGGAACTGTCTTACGTTTCGCTAAGTGCCTTATTATAACAAGTTTGTTACGTGCAACGTGATTCTTAATACTGTGTTCAAAAATTAAAACATCTTCTCAGTGTACGATTTCTAACTCTGCCCATATGATATCGGAAAGTTCGGACCAACATCCTGACGTTCCCCCCGAAATTTATTTAATGAATTATTTCAAATCCTCAGCGGAAGGTAGTAAATTTCTTTGGTTTAATAATTTTACGATGAGTTTTTAAAGTTTTAAGTTAAGGTTCAAGGTTTTAAATTAAGGTTGGTACCATAGCAGTAGTATATACCAACACTATATAGAGTCCAATATATAATACAATATAACTTGTAGGGCAAATATGGTCATTTTGTTATTTTAGATCAACAAATCAGAACAATGTTACAATTGGTAACTTTATAAAATTATCAAATTTAAAATGTACTATTTATTAAGATCTCGTAGAAATGGAATCAATTACTACAGTACGTTTGTTTTCACACTTTTGATTAGGTCACTGTACTGTAGTCACTTCTACAATAGAAAAAATAATTGAACGAAGAGTTTGCCTTAGGTTTTATAAAATAAAGAGTCAAAAAAACCCACTGCGAAAAGTATATGTCGAAAACAGAAATAAATGGTATACAGCATTCAAAAAGGCCGGGAAGAATGGCATCTCGATATTGTTGATGTTGGCGGTTTACTTTGCTTACAAACGACGGATAAAATATTACTTAGAAGTTATATCCGAGAATATCCACTAAAAAATATGTAGATTTGTGGATTGACAACTTATTATTTTCATTATTAATTTAATTTAACGCACCGTTAAGTGAAAATTAACGTGAATTATGATCGTTATTTATAAATGTAATAGTTTCTTAACTGAAAATATGATTACTTAAAAAAATACTTTTACTTTATTCATCGCTGTTACGTCATCGTTTTCTTCTGCTAATTTTCTTCATGTCCTTATTAATTAATTTAAAGATTATTTTTTATAACAATAAACATCCTACCTAAGAAACCATGTAATCACATTAACTATAGTAATATATAACTATAATTAACTATAGTAAATAAAGTTATTAATATTAGCTCATTTACTTATTAATGAGATTAAAAAGGTTTGGAGACAACGTAGCTTTTACTAAAAGCAATAATAAGTTTGTGTACCATATAGTATAAAAGGTGTAAAACAAAACACAGTGTTTAAAATATCTAGTTTTTAATTAAACCATATCTATTTTAATTCTTGATAAACAATCCTGAGTGAGTGAGTGTTTTCATCTCTGTCACTGACCCACAACTCTGTTTTTACAACACTTCACCACACATTCACTGAAAATGGACGCCATCCAGGACTCAATATCTCAACTTCAACGATTATTCACTGAGCGAATGGATAAGTACCAAACAGAGCTTCAGGATGCTGCTCCATCGACGGGTGTTTCCAACCTAGCAGTGGACTTCACAGCATTTAGGACCTTTGTAATGGCCTCAATTGGCAGTCTTCAGGAACAAGTAAATCTGCTCCTACAACAGGTTGACAATCTAGAAATGCAGAGCCGTAGAAAAATACTGCTCTTCCATGGATTGCCCGAGTCTCCAGAGGAAGATCCTACTGCTGTGGTGGTGAAGACTGTTACTGGACGTCTACATATAACTAATTTCTCTGCCAAGGACATCAGTCGCTGCCATCGCATGGGTCGCTCTTCTGACAAGGATCGTCCACGGCCTCTTGTGGTTAAATTACGTGAGCTTGACGTCCGTAATAAGATTTGGTTTTCCAAAACTTCTCTGAAGGGCACCGGAATAACATTGTCGGAGTTTTTGACAAAAAGCAGACACGACGCCTTTATAGCTGCGCGTGAGAAGTATGGCGTCAATAAATGCTTCACGCGTATGGGCTACGTGTTTGTGATTGGAGGTGATGGGAAGCGCCACCGCATAAGCTCTTTAACTCAGCTAAACAAGATTCCCGTGCTGGTGGCGGCGAACCCTACTATTTCGAAATCTATGTCTCCGAAGCCTGTAATCTCGAAGGAGCCCACTGTGTCCACCAAGACAAGGCGTGCAGTTAATGCAGCGAGCAAGAAATAGTTTTATTTTCATTGTTATGCATATTTTCCTTGTGTTTATTTGCTGCATACATTAGGAAATCTCTCTGTGGACCGACCCCCGACGTTAGGTGAATATTTTTTTTTTTTTCTTATGTTTGTTAATTGTAGGTACATTATGTCACAAGTTTATTTCCTATCTTTATAGACTCATTTAAATTTATATCTAACCTCAATTTCTGTTTCTTAATTTGACAATTGACTGACTAGATATAAAACACCAATTTACGTTCCGTTTCATGGTTTTGTTTTTGTTAAGTTTTCCCATTAGGGAAGGCAAAGTGCATTCAGCTCATACAGCCTAGTCGCCTGCTTTTCTTTTTTATTTATTTTTTTTTTTTTTTTTTTATTGTTTTTTTTTCTTTAATACTGTGACAATATGTCGATTCGCAGACTAAGCTGGTTGTGTGTGTTTATGCTTTTTTTATTTTTTCTTTCATTTTTGTAGTGTGTCTACTGTGATTTGTTGTCCCACTCAACTGGCGGGTGGAGCAAGCCGATAAGTTTAATTTTTTAATTTGTTAATTTATTTTTATTTATTTTTTAATATATATTTATTTTTAACCTTATTTATATTTTGTTTATTTTGTTATTATATTTGTAATGTTTAGCACTGAGGTTGATAGTGATGACGATCATTTCCAATCCTTATCATCTACCAGGAGCAGTAACAACGATAGTTTCGTCAGTTTGCCCTCTCTTTTAGATAATATCAATATCCAATTTTCTGATGTACCTAAAAACTTTAATGCAGTTCACATCAATGCCCAAAGTATTCCGGCTCACTTCTTGGATATGCTGGCGTCACTTGACCACCAAAATCTTCATGCTGTTTTAGTCTCCGAATCCTGGCTTAAACCGTGTTTGCCCTCTTCTACTTATACTTTGCCCGGCTTCAAACTTATACGCAACGATCGTATTGGATCCCGAGGCGGTGGAGTTGCTATATACTTAAGAAGTCATATTCCATACCGTGTGATTAACTCCTCGCCTCAACCTCCCTTACCTACTGCTGGCGAGCATTTGTTTGTCGAGATACTACTATCAAACACCAAAGTCTTACTCGGAGTCTACTACAGCCCCTCCTCACACGTCAACTTCTTCAGTTCTTTTGAAACTCTCTTAGAAGATCTTGTCCCGTCTTACAGTCATTCCATAATAATGGGCGATTTCAATACTTGTCTCTTGAAAAACGATATCCGTAGCTCCTCTCTTCAATCCGTCGTCGGATCGTGTAATTTGCACATTCTCCCGCTCAATGCCACCCATCATTTTCCGAATGCTACTCCTTCATTACTTGACTTACTAATAGTCTCTTCCCCCCAGCATGCTGTGAAACATGGCCAATGTCCGGCTGAAGCCTTTTCATATCATGATTTAATTTTCCTATCCTATAAAATTCGTACCCCTAGAGCTAAACCCAAAGTTATTCTTCAGCGCAATTTTGGTGGTATAGACCAAGAAGCGTTTCTACTCGACGCTCACAGCATTGATTGGACACTGGTGACCAATGCCGTGTCTGTGGATGATCAGGTTACTTCATTTAATAACCTGATTATTGGGCTTTATGACAGGCATGCCCCTTTTCGTCCCATAAAGCTGAAACACCTACCTGCACCTTGGCTCACAAAGGACATCAAAGCTCTGATGCAGAAAAAAGTTCTCGCCAAAAGCAAATATAAACGCAGACCGACAGATTTTAATAAAGAGAAATATGTAAGGGCTCGTAACCACTGCAATATGGTGTGTAGGGATGCAATGCGTCGCCACATTCACGATTCCGTCGAAAATAAAGATCCTGCTAAAGTATGGAAATTTCTCAGGACACTTGGAATTGGTAAATCACGCCAAGAATCTTCTTCTAGTAACATTAATATTGATTTACTTAACCTTCACTTCACTTCCTCTTCTAGTCTTTGTGACTCGGATAAAAACAATACTTTAAATTTTCTTTCATCATTACCAGTTCCTGACTACTCTCCCTTTGTTTTTACTCAATTCTCGGAATGTGATGTTAAGAAGAGCGTACTTTCTATCTCTTCCAATGCGGTGGGAGATGATTGCATTAGCCGTAACATGTTAGTACCCATCCTAGATATCATCCTTCCAGTCCTTACATTCCTTTTCAATAGCTCTGTTTCTAACGCTGTCTTCCCATCCGACTGGAAGCGGGCTCAAGTTCTTCCCCTACCTAAAAAGTCAAATCCTCAATCCTTCATTGATTTCAGACCCATCTCCATTCTTCCTTTCCTATCCAAGGTCCTTGAGCGTCTTGTCCTTAACCAATTAAACTTTTTCCTTACTCGAAATGACCTTCTCAATCCTCTCCAGTCTGGTTTCCGTCCTGGGCATAGTACTACAACCACTTTACTTAAGGTCACAGATGATATACGCCTAGGGATGGATCACGGACACCTTACCATATTAACATTGTTGGATTTCAGCAATGCATTTAACACCGTCAACTTTGATATCCTCTTGGCTTTGCTGCGCTCTCTTAACATATCTCCATCGGCAATTGAGTGGTTTCACAGTTATCTACACGGACGCAAGCAGCGGGTTCGCCTTGAGGATACTTTTTCTTCATGGAGCAATACGACTGCTGGTGTTCCGCAGGGTGGCGTCCTTTCTCCTCTTCTTTTCGCTATATTTATTAACTCCATCTCTCATAATCTTTCTTCTTCCTACCACCTATATGCAGACGACCTTCAAATCTATTCGCAAGCTCCTCTCGCTCAACTAGCTGATGCGGTATTAACGACTAATAATGACTTACGTCGAGTTGTAGAGTGGAGCAAGTCATTTGGTCTCGAGGTGAACCCCTCGAAGACAAGTTCTATTATAATAGGTTCCTCCAGAATGATTGCAAAAGTGAACTGGCAGTCCCTTCCCTGTGTTAATGTTGCTGGCACTGATATCCCCTACAGCGTATCGGTCAAAAATTTAGGGTTAATCTTTGACAACTGCTTGAGTTGGGGTCCGCAGTTGCAAGCTGTCAGTCGCAAATTATATGCTTCGGCTGGATCGATGAAAAGGCTCCGTAATTTCTTACCTACTACCACCAAAATTGCTCTAGCGCAATCTCTCTTGCTTCCTATTCTCGATTATGCCGACGCCTGCTATCTCAATCTCACAGAGGAACAGCTGAATAAACTTGAGCGACTTCAAAACTTTTGTATTCGTTTCATATTTGGCCTACGCAAATATGATCATGTTTCTCAATTTCGCTCTCAGCTCAATTGGCTTCCTATTCGCCTTCGCCGGAATACTCACATTCTAAGTCTTCTTTACAATGTTTTGTTCAATCCTTTGTCCCCACGCTATCTTAAAGAATGTTTTAATTACCTTCATAGTTCAAACACACTATCCCTGAGGTCATCAGAAAATCTGGCGCTCAAAATTCCCGCTCACAGTACGACCTTTTATAGCCGTTCCTTTGCGGTCCAGGCTGTTTATCTTTGGAATTCTCTTCCAGTTTCCATAAGACGAGCACAATCTATTTCTCACTTTACTAATTTAGTTAAGACTCACTATCTCTCACAATAGCTGGGTAACTGCCCCCTATCAACTAGACAATTATGTTTATTGATATGTTTACTGTTTATGTATGTATATTATACAATGAATATATATCATCATTTATATTTATAGTATGTATATATTTTTATGCACGTTTATTTATATTTAAGTTTTGTTCGTTCGTTATTGTTTTCAATATTATGTAGTATATCACCTTAATTATTTCCTTTTTAAGTTACACCGCCATAGCTCTAGCTTCCTTATTATCCTCTCCATCCTAAGGTTGTCTGGAAGAGATCGCTTTTAGCGATAAGGCCGCCGATTGTTACACGTTAGATTTAAGCAATTTTCTGTGTTTGTGTATTTTTCTGTTTTGTGGTGTAATCAATAAAGTGTTTTTGTATTGTATTGTAGTATAAAACGACACCTAAGTCATTTTTTTATCCTTAACTTAACAACACATCGGCTATGTTTACAAGGGCAGTCGGTTAAAAAACAAACATAGTAAAAAACAACGTACAAAGACAAATGGCACTAAGTTATTTTGCAAATACCGTTTCTGTTGAGGAAATTCTAATTTTCTGTTTCATTAGTAAAATTTAATCTTATTAGGCGAGAGGAAAGAAGCAATATCTTGAAGAAATCCTTGTAAAGAGTGAGGGAAAATGTTTTTCTCTTTTCATCGCTGTAAATTGAAACCGGTATTAATGTAGGCTTCAAACTTTTCCCTACTTTAAATACTTATCTCGGTTTTATAGTTGAGTGCGTTTTATACAATGTCAAAGAACATCCTTTTTAGAATTGAATAAATATACATTCTTTTCATAGCGTAATAAGATCATAGGTGAAACAAAGTTTAATTACCGTAATGCAGCGATTGATATAGTGCATACACGCATAGTGTACAGTACACGCATATGGTGATTTTGGGGCTTTAGAAACAATTGTATACTTAAAAATATATTTAAGTATTAATGAGGTACTATGTATAACGTACGTTAATTCTATATAGTAAAATGAGTGTTTTATTTTCAACGTACCCATTTGATAAGTGTTAGACTTTCTTGAAAGACAGGTTTTTTTACCAGATAAATTATACTAATGTGTTTAAATTACACACATTACTTCGTTTAAATACGAAACCACAAAGAATTATATGAAATATATGACGTTATCATTATCCTTAAGCTTTAGTGTTTTTAACATTTTACTAGCAAAAAGTGCCTACAGGTTTCTCGTTCGCTCAGTAGATGTCTTTCAGCGCAATTGTGTTTGAGCGTCAATGCACGGAGATCATATGATCGTACCGTTCATCGCCATGCAGCATTTACCGCATCAGGCGAGTGTCGATGTAAATATATAATTGGGTCGTTCTTCTTTTTTACCGACAATGGTCTGTCCTTCGTCTTATTATGGCATCTCGTTGGAATATTGATATTTACGGTTTTTTAATTCGGTTCGAATAAACGTCCATATTTTTCTTATCTATTAATATTATGTAATTTTTCATTTTCTCCAACCAACATATTTTTCCATTTGTTTTTCGTAGAATGCCGTGACAGAGTGGTAAACCGAAATGTGGTCTCCACAGAAAAAGGCCACTCTGTCACATATTTTTTTTAAAAACCAACATTAACAAAGAATTAATATTTGCCGCAAAGGAAACTTTAATTAGTCCTAATGACAACACAGATGCAATTTCTTTTAAATTCCACACAGAAACCAAAATTATGGATAGTTCAAAAACCAAAAAAACAGAAAAACGTCGTTTCATTGTCGGTAAAAAAGAAGAACGACCCAATTATATATTCTACTTTTCATATTTTGTAAATATCCATTTACACATATTGAATTTAATTTACTATGTTTTTATCTTTAATTTACTATGTAAAAGATAAATGAAATATAAAAATATTACATTACTTTGTAGTTTCCAGATTTATTTAGTTTTCGACGAATCATCAGCTTACAATATTGTATAATTACAAGCTACAAGACACATAAAAACGCTGGCATTGGAACTAACATGACCATAAATTATACAATGCAAAATATGTCTTACTCCTACAGCAATCTATAGAACAATTTTACCAATTTAACAACAAAACTGAAGTTTTAGGCACTGAAATACCCAATGCTGTGTCAAGTCGTCGACGAGGCAGATATCGTCACACATTTTATGTTATGAACATGCTTTAGCGTTATGTGATATGGGCAAAGCTCATAAAGTAGGTAATAAGCAATGTGCAGTTTTTGTTTTTTTTTATTATTTTAAAAGTGCCTTTCAATTGCGCTTGTCTCGCAATTATAAAATAGATATGACTATCGTTTTTGTATAAATAAATATTTCAAATAGTAAATTTATAAGTGCTTTATCATAAAAATAACAAAATAAATAAAATAATAGGTACATTACAGATTGTTAGATCACTTTGAGCAAAGTGACCGACACGCGACTTATCGCGAGACTTAAAGGGGACGAGATTTGCGGGTTCGACTAGAATGAAGCGGCGGGTCACGACTTATTTAATTAACGTACATAGAGTCATCATTGAATGCTCGGTAGTTGCGGAAGATTGTGCATTATTTAATTTGTAATAAAGTCTCATACAATCTCTCTAAATTTGAAAAAGGTTGACATATTTCTATTAGTGTTTCAGCGGTTTCTGTAAATTATATTTAAAATATTAAGTAATTCTTATAACAGTCCTCTAACTTCAAAAGGTCGGCTGTTTAAGCTGGTATCGAATGACTTATGTTGACGTTCGGTTATAGGTTTCCGGGTCAAGTTCCGCACATGGGCCTGTCATCTGCTTTGTTTCTATGCTAAATATTAGGGGCTTATATTTACATTCTTTTATCATTTCTTTTACAACAGTACAGGCATGCAATTAAAGGAAGTTAAAAAAAAATCTAATCTTGTTTTTGTAGCTTTCCTTCTCGGTACTGATTTGATATTAATATGCTCTTATTGAATAAAAATATTTCATCTTCTTGTGTTTAAATTTTTTTTATTGCGTTCTTCATTTATGTAAAAATCTTTAATTGTGTTGCGTATTTGCCATTTGAATCAACAGATGCTGCTAGAAAGCTCACTTCATGCATTATAATAAGGTAATTTCTTAACTGTAATGAAAATCGTCACAGGATTTATCCTATATATAAACGGAAACAGAAATGGGTCTGAATAAATAAGATACAAAATTACATTCAAAGAGCATAAACGCCATTCGTTGTGTAATAAAACTCGAGACAGAAATGGAAAATTCTATTATTTCTTCCCATTCATATATAAAGTGGAATATTATTAAGTAACTGTCTGTTATAATGGATACTGTTACAACAACCTTAATATATTATCCTAATATGGAACTTTTATTTCTTTGATGTCGAATAAATAAAAAAAAATCTATTCTTGGATTTCAGATTTTAAGTTTTTTTTCTCAGCCATCCTTCAATAAAAGGTCTCATCTAATAATATCAACAAGGCATATATATAGTATCAACCTATCTATACTATAGATATAATATCAACCTATCGAAAATATAAAATTGTTTCAAGCAATACCTAACTTTGAACCAATAGAATTTATTATCAATGGAGATTCCATTTTGTAATTCGTGGTCGTGCTGTTGTCTATAAATGTAGCGAGGGAAATAATTATTTATGTATGGTAAATGTTAGAAATGTTCTAGTTGACTATTATAGCTAGAAAGTGATGGGTGGTCAAAACGAAACAATCTTTTGCTGGCTAAATTCGATTAGTTTTGATATTATAACGATATTTCGTTTGCTAACTGGTAGGCCCACGACTAACGCTAGTACAAGTATTGTTTGACAGGCACTGTATCAATATGTTAGTAGATGTATCGAGTCAGCTGGTATAATAATAGGCTTAATTCATCTTGCCCGATATATTTATTTCGATCTACGTTTCATTTAATATATCGCATATATAGTTATTTAACAAATGTTTTATAAGGAATTTCTAAATTTTAACCTTTTTCCTAGGCAAGCTTATCTATACTTAAGGTAGAATATGCTGTTCTCCGGAGCAGTGCTCCAAAAATTTGCAATTTGTCACTCATTCACTCAATATATTTCAAGCAAATATTAGAAGCATCGCCTGTAACTTTGATAACCTAAAATTATTGTTGCACATAGTGCATATAAAATTAGACATTATAATTTTAACTGAATGCTGATTAAGTAAATGTCGGTTTTCCCTGTCTTACTTGGTTACTAATTTCATCTTTCTGATTAATACACAAAATCAAGGTGTTGTGATTTAAATGATCTTCCTTGCATAATTGTTACAAATAATAACAGTTTAATAGTGACTTTTTCAAATGAATTTGCATTGGTAGCCATATATCCCCCTTCTTCTTTTAAAAACCTTGATAATTTCTTTAAATCTTTAGTTGATACTTTAAATATGTAACGAGTAACTTTAAAAAGATTAATAGGTAAAGTGGGCGACATTATTATATCAGTCCAAAAATTTATCTTAATACCAATGCAACACATGCGATGCTACCAGCACATACATTACCAACACGACTAAAGGTTGCCTCGACCACATTATCCTAAAGACAAATAAGCGGGCCATCACGTTGGTTTTGCACTCGCTTATCACCGACGCACCTGTAATTCTTATCTCGGAACTTAAATTTTCAGTAAACCAACAACGAAATATTTTAAAAATTTATTTACGATATAGGAACTTCTGTAACAATGTAATTAAAATGTTGATAATTGAATAAGAGCGCAATGAGTATATAAAAGCCAAAACAAAAATTATATAGCTGCATGAGATACAATCAAAAAGATTTCGAAATTCAACATAAAAATCATGTTCCGCTAGTGAACTTCCCTCTTCGCCCATAAATACCTCCTTTTTTTTACTCTGTTAATTTCTTTGCTAGTGAGACCATAGCTTTTAAAACTAATTCTGGTTGAGCGCATCTTGATATTAATACCTTAGTGCCACGTCAGCTGAATTCTATGGCCTTGCTAAGTCCGGACTGTAACAAAGTGGAAAAATATCCCAAACTTAAAAAAATACTTTTGCAGTAGACTGGGACAACATCCCCACGTCCATTCTTAAAACATGTAAAATTATTTTAGTCCCTGTCTTGACACATGTTTTTAATGTTTGCTTATGATCTGGAGTGTTCTACATGGAGATCTTTAAAAAATATGATATACATCCAATGTTCAAGTCTGGTGATAGAAGTAATTACAGACCTATTTCCCATTTATTTGAGAAAATCCAAAATCGTCGCCTTTTAAGTTCTTAAATAATACAAACAGTATTATCAGCAATCATCAATACGGCTTCAAATCTGGCAAGTCTACCGATGATGCGGTATTGGGATTGACTGACACGGTGGCAAAGTATTTAAATAGCAACCTTAAGACTATAGGTATATTTTTAGACATATTTGTTGAAAAACTCGAAGTTTTTGGAATTAAAGGTCACGTTCTTGATATATTCCAAAAATTGCCTTAGTGATCAAACACTAAAGTTGTGATTGATGATACCGTGAGCCAAGATAGGTGTATTCATTATGGTGTTCCGCAGGGTAGTGTCCTCGGACCTACCCTGTTTTTAATTTATTTAAACGACCTCTGTAGTTTATCTCCACCGAACTGTAAAATTAACCTACGCCGAAGATACAGTTCTACTTCTATACAGTAAAGACTGGCTGGATGTTTGTAATGCTACTCGAATTGCCTTAAGCAAGGTTATGGAATCTCTCTCTTAAAACCATCTCACATTATATTTGGGAAAAACAAAATATGTTCCCTTCTCAGCATCACCGTCATTACTGCCGCCTTCGTCCTTTACAATCTTTGCTCATAAATGTCATCAATATCGTGACTGCGAATATTTACTCGTTACACCCATCGATCGTTCTAAATATTTCTTTATTATATATATCTATTATATATATTATTATATATGTCGGATCCGGTCATGAGTACGGACACTAAAGGATACGCAAGCGCGCCCTCTAGCCGGCGAACATAAGAAACTACGATTTCCCGCGCTTCGACAGACTCGTGATGCTGTCAACATGCGAGCTCCAATTCACTTTCGATCGAGTCGCCATCAAGTGAAGACGTCGTCATGAAACTGTCCTACGTTTCGCTAAGTGCCTTATTATAACAAGTTTGTTACGTGCTACGTGGTTCTTAATACTGTGTCCAAAAATTACAACATCATTTCAGTGCACGATTTCTACTCTGCCCGTATGATATCGGAAGGTTCGGACCAAAATCCTGACGTTCCCCCCGACATATATATTATTATTATATATATATCTATATATCTATTATAATTTGTCTCATTCACTTTAAATGGAACTTGTAGAGCTTTGGTATAAAATCTGTATCTTGCCTAAATTGTATGGAACTTACCTTACATGAATAAAGCTACTCTTTAAAAGCCACAATTCATTATATCTTTTTAAAGAATAATATACATAAGAATAATATACTACATTTCAAAATGGAACACTTTGGCTGTAAAATATGCTTTGTTTCATGTGAATGTTGCCTGTTTCTCTATAGTGGTATCATTTTAAATAAATGCGTATTTACATTACCATAGATTAACTTTTGAAAATATTGTAGTATGATTTGCTACAGTTTTAAGTGTAATTTGATAGCGCGGCAAAGGCTCGTTTGACTTCTACTTTTTTGGCGATATTACCATGAAATATGACTATTTATAGCTGGTTTGCAGAAATTAAACGAGGTTGTGTCGACAAATTTCGTGATGGTCACCTGTCCATCAGTGGGAACAACAAGGACATCAATGTTGTGCGACACATGATCGTAACACACATTCATGTCGCCTACCATATGATTAGGCCATCCTTATTCATAGGCATGAGTCAAATACAGTCAAACCTATACAAAAAATGTATTTGAAAAAGTTGCGCTATCGGTGGATCCCAAACAATTTTACCGAGGCTCAAAAACCGACCGCGTCACTTGAAGCAATTCCAAGCTTACCAGATTCAATGACGGGGCATAAAATTTGAAATGGGATATAGTAACAGGTGTCAAACATGTATGGATATAACAATCCCAACAGAAAACACGAAACATGCGTATGGGAAATGTTTTCGTAATTGGTTTATTCGCCTGAAAATATTCCAAATAAATTAAATAAAAAATGCAAAGTACACATTGTTACTGATGGTTCAAAAGAATAAAAAAGCGGAAGCACAGCCATTTTCAAATCATCATCAGAAATATCAATAATGACCATAAACTATTTGCAATCTCTGAAGCTCTGAAGTATATTCATAGTAAAGTTGGACAGCATTTTATTATACTTACGGATTGTAAAAGTGCCTTACAGCATTTAGAACAGCAACAGAGGTGTACCTATAGCTTATGATAAATTCGTCAATTTAATTAAAACAATATTATTCTGAGATTGCAATGGATCTCCCTCCACATTGATTGGTCTAAAAGGAAATGAGAAGGCTGACAGGTTGGCAAAATAAGCATGAAGTAGGAAGGGTTTGAAATAAATATTTTACCAATGTATACAGTAATACTAAACGAAATTTAAATTTAAATGTTTCCAAAGATTTTAAGGATATTAGAGGAGCAACGATAAAGCAATCTGGTATAAAACTTTATAATGTCAGCCTCCGAAAATTCTGTTGTTCTTTAATATCAACTCTAATAGGCAATTCATATTAACAGCACTTCGACTTCGTTCGGGTAAATAGATTTCAAATTTTGAAACATGTAATTTTTATTCCACCTAAATTATGAAAAGTAACTGCTCATAGAAATATCACCATAGCTGACATTCTCACTGGATGTGACAATTGACCCTCAACATTTCCTAACCCAGTTTAAGCGTTTCAAATTTTTTGTAGCCGTATTGTTGGCGATGACCATTTAATAAGTCTTAAAGGCAGACCGGACAGGTGTTGATCCTGTTTTTGCCACGGAAAAATGAATATGGACTGCTCACGAATCAGTAATGCTAACAATCCGTTAATGTTAGATACTGCACCAAAAAATGGTTATATAGTATATAAAAATATTTTTTATGCGTCACGTTAAAATCAATGCAGCGCTAGTCAAATAGGATAAAAATTATAACCAAAATTTACCCGGGTAAAGTCGCAGACATTAGCATGTATTAAATAATTTGTATGATGTAAGTAGTAGGTATGTATGCCTTTTGTTGAATTTAATAATTTTATGAATATATGTATTCACCATTAACATTTAGATGTGTACACGAACTGCCTTTTTTCTTATTTTCTCCGGTCACTGGTCAGCTGGAAGAAAATTCAAACTGTAATAATGCAATTAAACTAGGACTAACAATAATACACTATTATGTATCTGCAGCATCTATAATGGCTTACAGCGCTGGATCCCACCTGTGTTTTTCATGATCAACTGTCTGTCATGTACAATTGTCTTGCGTTGCAAATATTCTTAATATTGTCTTTCAAGATTTACTTTATTAATATATATTACATAAGTAAATTAACAACTATCAGTTGGCAAGGAATGCTAGTTGCTAATCACATATCTATATGCAACTACCATATAACGATCCATAGGCCACCATTGCACTAACTAGCCGTAATTTTTTTAATTATACTATAGAGCGGCTAGTTGTTGACGGTATATACTTTGGGGTCATATGAAATAACGGAAAAACACCTGATTTAAATACGGACAATTTAGTATACACCAATTTAGTATTGATTAAAATTAATTCTTACCTAGATTACTAAATTTCTTATAGATCTTATTAAAATTTGTGTATTTTGAATTGTTTTTAATCAAACGACATTTCAAATCATTTGTAAGATTATATTGAAGAGCATCACGTATATTGATCTAGTATCAATACGACATATACGTAGAAAATAAGAGAAAATTTATAAATAATAGAAATATATTCTGACGCCAGATTCGCTTTTCTTATTTTTGCATTCTAATTTTCTTAGTTACACTCAATTTGTATTTTCTTGAATTTATATATATTTATTATGTTGAGTAGGATTAAACAACGCCTTAAATCCCTAGAGATTAAATATGCACATATGCAATCCGAAATTTGGCACTATTTTATGGGTCACATTTTATACATTGATTTAAAAAAAGGTGATTTAACTTGATTGGACCCCAGTATTAAGCAACACGTGTTTATCAACAGATCACTCAAAGGATAATAAATTGGAAAGAAGACATCATGAAAAATTGCGTAGGTATATACTTTGAAAGAGAACAACTTTGTGTAAGCGAGTTCTGAAGTGGTCGAGGATATTTTTTTGCAAAACTCAATAAAATCATTAGTGATATTATCGTAGTAAAAGTATGTGTGATATATTTTTGTTTATGAATATTCTTTTTACCGAAAAGTAAAGAATAAAACTTTAGTTTTGATTGACGGATTTTTAAACATTTATAACAGTAGTCAATTAAATAAGCTAATTTATTTATCGCAATGATATACAATATAATTTTTAGTTTAACGTTACAAAAATAAAAGTAAAAGTAAATATAAATAAAGATTTATATTGACTGTAAAGAGATCATTTAATAAATAGATAGCAATTTTAAGCAGTACTAGTATCATGAATGACAAAATGTGACACATTTGTGTTTATTAATTGGGATATTAAGAAGTTAAACTTTATTAGTATTAGTTAAAACAGGGCCACCATGATACCATAACGCTCACATTATCGGCTCTTTTTGTGTTGTGTTGTTTTTACAAAAACGGACAACTGAATTTAATAGAAAATTTTAACCTGTTTTCAAGATTATAAATTTAAAATATAAGTGTTTGGTAATTTCAAACGCTACCCTGACCTTTCTTGGTAGTGGCATTCTATTCAAACAATGATTTGAATGAACTGAACTTGATTTATCGATCGATTTTGAAGCAGACTGCATTAAATGTTCAGCGATGGCCGAATTTTGCTTATCGTTTTTTTTACCGTTTTTATGTGCTCCCTGATTAGACATTCGTTCTTTTAGAACTATCACAACTACAGTCAATTTGCAGCCAAAGGAAAACTATGTTTCGGTAACCGTGGACACTGCGATACCTATTTAAAGGAGTAAAGATAAATCCGTATTTATTTTTTTAATGTTTGAGACCTTATCTGTAATTACTTTTAAATATGGCAAAATATTTTTTAACTAGGCATCTGTGTTTCTGTGGAAGATTTTCTGTGTATCCATATCCCTGTAAGACACGCCGTATATGTTGTAATTCTCTGTGTAAATATTCATCGCCACAAGGATCATATACATGGTTTGTTATGGATACCATTACAGAGTTTATATCTCTGTAAGTGTGGTGCAATGTAGCTTCGAGATACCGGTCACTCGTAAAGTAATTTTTTATTTTTATTTACGTTTTTGTTGCAATTTTGTACATAGACATGATTTGCCATTTTACAAAAATATTGAGATAATTTGAAATATACATCTACATTTGTATAAAATTGCTCGAACACCTAATATTAACTTCGACGCACTAATCTATTTTCGTACAGAATGAAATGAAAATAAATTTATTCAAATGCACTTAAAATAAGTTGTTTTGAATCGTCCAACATTTTACATCTGGACGTCCATTCAGGACGTCTTTTAACTGACAAGAAGAAGAATGATTCTGAAGAGCAAATGAAGAAAGACATTTAAGTGGATTGCCTTTGTTGTTTACTAAAAGTATGTAAGGTTCATTTTGACAAGGCAAAAAATTGTGCTGATCAAATCAACCAGACCTAGTAAGATAGAGCTTTAGTACTCTAATTGGTTTGGGTGAACAGTCTGATTAGGTGCGGATACGTATTCAGGTCGATTTTGGGCGAATTTTTTGCACTAGGCCAAGCTAACGAGTGCAAAATTTATGTGCTCCATTTTAATCTAGGTATAATACTTATTTGTCCACAGGTAAGATGCTTGGAAACTCTTTTGGAAAAATGTCGACAATGGTATGGTTTTTTATTGTAAATGATTCCAACTTTTTAATTTTTCACCAAAAATCAATAAAGGCAGACATCTGTGCGTGACGAATATTAATGGCAGTTTAATGTCATGAGCAGCAAGAAACTTCTCAAAACTTTAAAAAAATACTAGGTGTGATTTGCTCGTTCATTTCTTATACGTTTACACAAATACAAAAGATAATGAAAAATTGGCTCAATATTTTATTCTGAACAATTTTACGATGGCTAATTAACCCCAGATCGTCAAAAACGCTAGTTGTTTTAAGCATCAACCTGTATAAAAATCACGTGGCTTATAAAGCAGCTCTAATTTAGACAAATTAGCAGTTTGTTAGAAAGGTAAGCTAATTGTCTTAATATGATCTGGAGACAATTGCAACTCTTCCGTAATAGGTACACCAAAGAGGTTTGTAATAGAAAATTTTAAACAAGGACCAGTTACTTTTTGAGGATAACTTGATAAGAAATTATTCGACAAGAAACAATTATGAATATCAATTTATTAGACTACATGACCTTTAATAAAGAAAGTTCTTTCGCAATCTGAGCTCTCGCTTAATCCTACCTTAATTACCTGTAAAACAAACCTCAAATATAAATAGGTCACATTGAACATCAATTATTATTTGCACTGTCTTCAAAAATAAAATAAAGACAATATTAATGTGTTGTATTCCAAATAGTTTTAAAGTTAAACGATATATTGTTAGTTCCTTGGATACTCGAAGGGGACATGTCCAAATGGAATTTCAACTATGTTCAGCCTTCGCGTCAGCCACGATAGGTATATATTCAAATTGTTTCTCTTACTAAATAGACTTTAGAGACTTCGATATTTTATTATCACAAAGTACAAGTTATGTGATAAATTATTATAATAGAAAAATACTAGAAAAAATCGACTCGGGTCACAAGTGAATTCTCAGGCGGGAATCGAACCCGCAACCTTTGGAAATCCGGTCCAATGCTCTCCCAATTGAGCTACCGAGCCTTGCGAACACTCGTCGAAATTTTCTAGTACCTTCCTGATTTTACGCTGTAGGCCAGCGTTGTTTCATCAAATGAGAGGAACATCCTCTCGTATTCGAAAGAAACATTTTTACAAATGTTTGGTCAATCGATTAAGATGAAACAGCCATGTTAGATTTATAATTTTTATATTTTATGCATTTTCAATGCGATCTTATAAGATAAATTATTATAATAGAAAAATACTAGAAAAAATCGACTCGGGTCACAAGTGAATCTCAGGCGGGAATCGAACCCGCAACCTTTGGAAATCCGGTCCAATGCTCTCCCAATTGAGCTACCGAGCCTTGCGAACACTCGTCGAAATTTTCTAGTACATTCCTGATTTTACGCTGTAGGCCAGCGTTGTTTCATCAAATGAGAGGAACATCCTCTCGTGACCCGAGTCGATTTTTTTTTTCTAGTATTTTTCTATTATAATAATTTATCTTATAAGATCGCATTGAAAATGCATAAAATATAAAAATTATAAATCTAACATGGCTGTTTCATCTTAATCGATTGACCAAACATTTGTAAAAATGTTTCTTTCGAATACGAGAGGATTTTCCTCTCATTTGATGAAACAACGCTGGCCTACAGCGTAAAATCAGGAAGGTACTAGAAAATTTCGACGAGTGTTCGCAAGGCTCGGTAGCTCAATTGGGAGAGCATTGGACCGGATTTCCAAAGGTTGCGGGTTCGATTCCCGCCTGAGAATTCACTTGTGACCCGAGTCGATTTTTTCTAGTATTTTTCTATTATAATAATTTATCTTATAAGATCGCATTGAAAATGCATAAAATATAAAAATTATAAATCTACAAGTTATGTGTTACTGATGTTTTAATTTTACTCTGCGTAATCTTAAGATTTGTTTTTTGTTTAAATCTAAATGATTCGAAGTATTTCCAGTACAATAATACAATGAGTAATAATGACTGTCATTTACTATGATTTTAATGGTCGGTTGGTGTAGCGGTAGCGATATGTGTTAATTGTTTGAATCCTGGATAAGCTACATACGTAGTCTGCTGATCGTGGGCAATTATTTTAGAATAATGGTTGTATAAAAAAATTTATTGTTGTATTTTATCAGTTATTAAGTAACCGTCTATTTGGAATTAATATTTGGTAAGAGTTGTGCGGAATTAGTTTTGGATTAAAACAAGATAAGACTTTTGGATAAAATTAATTTTGTTTGAAAAGCTTTATGCGATGTTTACTTTGTCTTCTGTTGTATTATTGTTATATTTCTCCTTTTCGCAATTCCTTTTTGCTTATTGTTTGTCATAGCTTCGAATATTTCAGACCTGGGGGATGTTTTGAGGCTTTGTTAAATAAAAAAGATAATTAAAAAACTAAAAACTCGACTGCGTTTCTGTGTAATTTGGTAATGAAAAAACCCTAAAACACTGATACAAGAAAAATTGTAACAGACGGGACCCATTCTAGAAAGTAAGCTGTCTAGACAATAGACTGGAGTAATCTGCAATAAAATATAGGTATGTGCTCTCAATTCACTAAGCCTCAATTTCTAGTGTGGGTTCCGACAGCTACAATTTTTATTTTATTTAAGAATATTGTTAGTATGACGACTTTCTTGTTTTAGGGCTTTTTCATTTCCAAATAACACAGACACCCAGTCGAGTTTTTTAGTTATTTAAATTGCAGGTTTTTTTATTATACAACGAGTTTGTATGGTAACCTATATACTCAGGACGCTAAAATCCATCAAGCTGTTCAGGCTGCAGAACGTGCCAAATAATCCGCTATTTTGTTTTTTTTTATTTTGATATACCCAGTGTCACTTTCACAGTAAATACGAATGTAACGACACATCTCAAGCTAAAATCTATCGAGCCATTCAGGCCACAGAGCGTGTCAAACAATTATACATGGCGCAGTCGGATAAAAAGAATTCCTTTTTATATTTTCTTGATTAAACTTTGACGAATCCGTCAATCATTTCTTTCTCATTTTTCCTTTGTATTACATAGAAAACAGAAGATTAATTCGCAATATAATTAATTGATAGTATAGATGACAGTTTGACGTTAACTCTAGAGGCTACAATATCATCTGCACAAGTGGCTTGGTAAAATCTTTTAATAAGTCTTCAATTACCTTTGATGTCTGAAGCCCTTTTTACCTTTGACCCTTGCTCACTCGAAGGTTCGAGGCCTCCAACTTCAAAGTGAACTATCTCTAAGCCTGTTCGACCTTTGTTTAGAACTAACGGTTGAGCTTTGAATTGGTACAATAACTTCGTACATTTGCCACTTAATTTTAACAGGTTTTAACTTTAATTGCGTGTTTTATTGAACATGTGCTAAATATCTGAATCCAAAGTTTAAACGTTGCCCAACCTTCTAGGAGGTTAGACATAAGTATGAGACGTATAAAAATAGCATTGAATTGCTATGAAAATGAATATCTTAGGTTTGACCGATACTTTAAACTTATAATGAATCCCTCCGTGGAGGCTAGTTATAGTATGAAGCTAATGGGCTGGTGGAATGATAATAGAACGTTGGAGTTTAATATGATGTTCATTATGAATAAATCTGAAGGAAAACTACCATTTTTACACCAATTATTTTTTATTGCGAGAAGTTATTCCTCTAATTTCAAAAACATAAAACGTGAATCAACCACGGCAAAACGTGTGTGGAATTCATCTGATGTTATAAGTATCATTTTACTAATAACTTTAAATGTTTCTTTTGTCAACTCTCGTGCTCTTGTGCTATAAGCATTTTGCTCACTATAAAATTAAAATACTCGGAATTTTGTCAAAAATGCCTACAGGCCTCTCGTTCTCTCGGTAGCTGATTTTTATACTTTTCCTGTCCCGCGTAAACTATTGTTTGTTGGCATATTGTTAGTACGCAGATGTTAATAGAAAAGGCACTTTAGTTATAATGGTCATTGCGTAAGTATATTTATTAAATTTTCATATGTTTGAAATGTCATGTAAAAATATTGATTTATTGTTTTAACTACATGGTATAATAATATAATATGCAATAGATCTTCCTAAAAATGCACCTTTCGTTTTATGCGATCTGAAGCTTGAAACATCAAGTTTTTTTTTATTTCTTGTGTCAACCGAATGGTTATCTTTTTAGAAAAAGTGTTATTATATTTTTACATACATAATATTTTCATATATACATATATTGGAAAGACACTGACACTAAAACAATTACATTAATTTCCTTAAATAATTCTCGAATAGAAATATCTCTAGAACCAAAAGTTATAAATACAGCTCTTTTTTGGAGAACAAATGATTATTTTATTAATATTAGCTGCCGACCCCACAGCAATAGTTCATAGGACATTTCCCTGTTAAAGTAGCTGGTATATACATTTTTTTATGTTAATAAAACATTTAAAATTAATTTATTTATTTTAAAGATGGATACAAAACAATAAATATATTAAAATGCAAAATATTTTATTCATTAAATTTATCAATAACGGTGACGTTTCATGCATTAAAATCTATGGAAATACTCAACGCTGTACGCCAAATCGGTCTTAGAGTTAAAAATCAGAATACAAAAAAGACATGTGCTTATTGCCATATATAGTGATTGAGTTATTAAAATCATTAATTGTTCGAAAGAAACATGCGTATAAAGAAGTAGCGCATATAAGAAAGAGTCAGCAAGCGTGCGCGGTGTCTTTGATATAAACTCGTGAAGATAATTGTTCTGAAAGAAATAAGCAAAAGAGTTAATAAATCATCTTTACTAATATTATAAAGAAGTAAAGTTTGTGTGTTTGTTTATTGCTAAATTGTAAGGGTTAATCTCGGGATCTTCTGAACCGATTTTAAAAATTCTTTCACCAATAGAAAGGCACATTATTGCTGAGTGTCATAGGCTAAATTGAATGCTAGAAAAAATTTAAAGAATTTTGTCCACCCGTGCGAAGCCAGGGCGGGCCGCTAGTATCTACATATAATCCTTTTGATTTAAACTTAACAACTAAGAATCGGTGGCTTGTATTTATATTTAATTTCTATCATTTGGGAGTGGTGAATATTATTTACATAAATAACTCAGAGAACAATTTCACTGTTTCAAATGAAAGAAAAACTTATCAACCATTTAATAACGCAGAACTGCATAGTATATTAAAGTTGTTACCAAGTTAATGAAATTACACGCAACTTTAAGTCTGCCTACTGTGTAATGGATAATATAGGCAGTGTAAATTACACTTAAATGTTCAACGTCAGTCTAGTGCTATTCTAAATTGGTTTAAGTGTGTGCCGTAATTTAGTTGACATTACGTTTACTTACAGTATACTATCTAATTTAAATAAATGAATAAAGCAAGAAAGATTTGCTTTTGAAGTATGAACTATGCTCTATGGAGTACTAAAAAAAGTAATAAAAATTAAGACTGTCTGCTATGTACTTACTGACAGAATCGCTTCCTCCTTGTCGTAGTGAAGTCGAGTAGAGGAAACGCAGAATAAAATGACTTTGAAATAAAAAAAAATAACGCATGTTTTTTTTCGTTTCGGTAGTTGTAAATCTATTCTGTAAAACAAGTCAACAGTAATGTTGACTGTAAAAGGTATTATCGAGAAATTAAAATCTTGTTCTCTAAATAAAAGGATCGTACTTTGTATATACCGCATATAAATGTTACTACCATTTTATCTACTACTGTAATTGAACAGTATATAGTTATCGTAACCTTGTATTTATAATTTTTTTATATATTTCATGCATTTTCAATGCGATCTTATAAGATAAATTATTATAATAGAAAAATACTAGAAAAAATCGACTCGGGTCACAAGTGAATCTCCCGCCTGAGATTCACTTGTGACCCGAGTCGATTTTTTCTAGTATTTTTCTATTATAATAATTTATCTTGTAACCTTGTATGTTACCATCTTTATGAGTAGATCGAACGATGCCGGTTTTCCATTCTTTGGGAAAATACTCAATGGCTATACTGGTGTTTACAAGCTGTGTTATCGCTACTACGATCAAAATCTGGAGCTTTGTTCGGATTTGTACCTTTTATAATTCGCTATATTTCCACTGTCGCCTTAGGAAAGAACATTTATCTCTGGTGATCTTCTAGTGACATATCTAGTGACATATTTATCCTGTTTTATTCAATAAATTACATGAAACGTTAGGAATAAAAGATTTTATATTAAATTGAATCTTATTGACAAAATTATAAATTTAAGGTTTTAATATGTTTCATCACTAAACGCTTTTTTGATTATATTGTCAATTATGTATGTGTATGCTTGTTTATGTATATATATATATACCTAAGATATGATATTTTATATGTCCATACTTTGTGTCATGTCGATACTCGTTAGTTTCTGTCCTTTATTTTTTGTTTTAAATACAATTTTATTTGTTTTGCTAAGTAAAGGAAAAGGAGTAGTAAAACAGACTAAACACCAGGATTAAATATACAATACAAAATTCATTTTGAATAAACTTGGTATCTATTTTTATTTAGGTCTATAACTTTTTTATTTTTTATATCAAGTCAGTATTAGTGACCCGATTAAATAATTTTATAACTTTTTAGGTTACCGGTACACGGCACTCAAAATAATAGAATAGTGGACGTAATTATATTAACAAGACAGTCATAGTGTAGTGATGTAATTTTTCTTTGCGTGAATTTATATTTGATTTTGATGTACACAATTATTCCGCCACCTTTCAATCTACATCCTAGCTATTATATTATATAGTATTGCAAGTTAATCAATGATTTACAATTTGTTGGATATCAAGTCCGTAATTTTTTTAAGTTATTTCTATTTTTACTACAATACTCCAATTTTTTTTCTATCAATGTGCCATACCGAGTCAGTCGAGAATTAAAGCATTAAAAGTTATGGAAGCAAATGTATAAAATTAATTTTAATGGGAGTTTACAGCCCTAAGTCTTCATATAAAATAAACGTTCTTAACACTTCGGTAGATAGATAGCCCAATCGACATAATATATGTAGGACTGTCGGGCAAATGGCGTCTGATTGGGGCACCCGAGGACACAAACGTGTGTCCCTAATGTGACACCAGGCCCTGTAATATATCCACGTTTTGATGACGTTTGCTAATTTTGCCTGCCAGAATGAACGTCCACCGGAAATGTATGGCCTGATGAGAGTAATAAATTATTTTTGTGGTATTTTAGCAGATTTGGATCATTACAACAAAAACCCTTGGACAATATTTTATTTGAGTATTTAAGACCTTATGGTCGCCATTATAGCACTCGCACACGTGCTGTGTCACACGATTAATATTTTTGTAAAAATGTTCTATTAAAGCTGCTGTTTTAAAATAATGGTATACAATTATTATTGCTCATTACGTAAGGTTTACTCTGATTTTGATTTCTGAAAGAACAGTATATTTACACAGTATATTTTCGCACTTGAGTCAGCCAAAAGTACTTCTTTCTTTGATCTTACATTTCTTTAATTAAAACTATTTTCACAACTATTAAATAAACGATATAAATCGATCGCTTCCTTTAGATGAAATCAAAGTATATGTTAATACTGGCCTTTGTTAAAAATTACAAGAGTGTACAACATTTGATGAATACGAGAGCCACGTATTTATCTCATCGTTATAGAGAAATTGCTATGCATTATCATGAAACCACTTTAACGCATTATTGTTAAAAATTTGAACTAATAAATACACAAACTGCACGACATACACTTAGTCTGTTCATACGTACATTAACATTGTGTGTATTCATATAATATTTTCTTCTTCTTTGAATGAGTTCGCTCTTGATACCGTACAAGCCTGGGGCCAAGACAGGATCCACGATGGAATGAATTAACCCAGAAAGTTCCTATTCACCCTGGCTTTAAAACCGGACGGGTTATAAGTACTCGGAAATGAAGACGCAGGGAGGGACTTCCACTCCTTTGCTGTGCGCATTATAAAAGACGTTGAGAATCGCTTGCTGCGATAGGTGGTAGGTAGGCAACCAAGAAAGGGTGGTAGCCCACAGTGCGTCTGGATGTCTGATGGAAGAAGGGAGATGGCGGTATGAGCACATGAGCACATTCTCCAAAGTACATTCTGTAGCAGACCGACAGACAGGCAACTTAGCCGCGCACTCTGGGAAAATCGCGTATGTTTCGATGTCAAAACTTTATATCTCGGTTGTTGTCAACTGTAAAGAGCTTTACTTTTGCCCACACCTTACTATATAAATAGTCCAAGTTTGTCATACCGGTCTTTACTAAGATGTTAATAGATAAATGTATATTAGGTCGGGGAAAAAGTCTTCTCGCATTTAGTATGTAAAAAATATCTTTGGCTGTACTATTTGTATCTGGCTGGTTTTCTGACATTAAAAAGATGACATTACAAAAAAAAAACAAATTAGATAAAAATTTTTGTTTCCTATTTTTTTATTTGTTTTTCTTTCTGTCAAAATGAGCGAATCAAATGAAAAAATAAGATACATTTTGAAATTTTGTTACAAAAAAGGAAAAAAATGTAACACAAGTCACGAAAAAAATTTGTGACTTTTATTAGGTCAGTAGACCTTATGCAGTATGTAAGAATAGCATAAAGTTGGTCAAAGATACACCTCGCTCTGATCGCCCTGTTACGGATAAAATGGACGCTATTTTTTTGAAAAAGTTGAGCAAGATCGGCATATCTGTAGTTACGACATAGCTGAAGAACTGGGAATTGACCACAAAACAGTTTTCACCTATTATAAAAAAAGCTGGGTACACAAAAAAGCACGATATTTGGGTACCACACAAGATCACTGAAAGAAACATAATGAATACTCAATTGCGATTCTTTATTGAGACGTAATGAAACCGAACAGTTTTTGAACAGATTGATAACTAGTGATGAAAAGTGAATCACGTATAACAAGAAAGTGCGAAAAAGGTCGTGGTCAAAGGTCGGTCAGGCTTCACAGACTGTGTTAAAACCTGGGTTAACTCGCAAAAAGGTGATGATGTCTATGGTGGGATTGGAAGGGCTGGATTGTTCATTATGAGCTTTTACCGCCGGGCTGAACCATCGATTCGAATCTCTACTGCCAACAACTGATGAGATTAAAGCAAGAAGCAAGAGAGAAAGCGACCGGAATTCATTAATAGAAAGGGTGTGGTCTTTAATTATGATAACGCTCGATCACATACATATTTAGCCACTCAGCAAAAATTAAGAGTTTGGCTGGGAGGTGTTAATGCATCCACCATATAGCCCTGACCTTGCGCCTTCAGATTTCCACCTATTTCAGTCTCTTCAGAATTCTTTAGGTAGTGTCAGGTTAACATCAAGAGAAGACTGCCAAAACGGCTTGTTGCGTTTTTTTGATCAGAAGTCCCAAAATTGTTACAGCAACGGGATCATGTCTGTACCTTCAAGATTGCAGAAAGTCTACGAACAAAATGGCACATATATACTGTAATGAAATGTAATATACTTTGAAAAAGAGAAGTCTTGAATTTTATATAAAATGCGAAGAAACTTTTTTCCCAACCTATTATAATGCTTCTTTCTTTGAAAAAAGTGCAACATCTTCAGGGATTTCTAAGATGTATTTAAGGAACTTTTTCTTGTCAGTTGCTGTCGCAGTTCATATAATATTAACCAGAGGAGGCTCCTCAGTTTCGCCCATAGCCCTTTACTTGACCATAAATTGACCTGAATAGATAAGTAAAGAAATTATATATTATTATTTATTTTGTGATAAAATACTATTCGAATTGATCCCTGTATAGGTAGTGTTTATTTTGTGGTTGATAAAATTTAAAAAAAGACCAATTATTTGTTCTTATCTGTGGTAATATTTTGTTTTAGTATTTATTAGTAAACTAGGTCGAAATAGTGAATTTTTGAGAAACAATAAATATTGGGAAAATTTAAATTTCAACTAGCAATATTATTTCGGTCTTTGTAAGATAAGGTGCAAGTAGGTGCAGATTTTTTTTTCTTTTATTAGTGACTGATGTATAGAGATGCCATTATAATAAATGTCTTCACATTGGCAAGCATCGGTACCAGGTAAACCTTCTGTTGAAAAAGAAATTAATTTATTTATTAAGTACTACCACATGACTTAAATTATCACAATTGTATAGATTTAACAAAGTGGAAAAATTCTGATGTATCTCATAATAACGGCGTATATAACATTCCTTAAAATCATATTAAACAAACAAAAAAACAATGGAAGTTTAAAATACCAGTTTTGCCCATTAAGGTAAGTATTAAGGTAAAGTAAACATAATTAATTATCTTTATCTGTGTTTTCCTTTTAAATGTTAACTAAGTTATAGAGACTTTATTGGTAAGTTTTCAGTTAAAGTATTTAAATTTCATATGTTTGAATTAAGTACGAGTGCAAGCGTTCTGAAAAGTTAGCGCAAATCGACAGGAACGCCAATCAATCATCATATAAAATGGGTTGAGCGCAAATGGTAGCCAATTAGAGTAGCAGTCGAGATAAATGACTATCGGTCAGTAATGTGACATTGGTTAGCTACACCAAATTGATTTGGAGAGATATACTTAACAATGTTGTATTTTGTAACATTAACATTGAAAAAGGTTACGTTGTCGTTAATTAATCATATTTAATTCAGATGAGGTAGTAAAAACTGTTCGTTTAGAAAGTAACGATTTGTAATTAAGTAGTGATGGATGCCAATTAATCAGATTAATACAATCAAACCTACAATTTTTAGTAATCACTCATGATTTACATATATAATGACTTATTTGATATTTGAATTAAAGATGCTATTCTGAAATATTTATACATTTTTTAAACCTAACCTAACAACACTTCAAATAATTTTCTGCGATTATTACCTAATTGCAAATTACCAGAACTGGTCGTAATTATTACTGAAACAAAGTAAAACCGAAAAATATTAGATTTAAAAATCTTTTTAATTATTAACTCAACGAAGTAACCATGTGTTACGCAACAATCGGAAAAGCCCGATACAAAAGTGAAATTTGCCGAAAGTTGACCTGAAAGTGCACCTAGAAAGTTGAAAGTTGTTTAAGCGTGCATTGTCATCGGGTTATGAGCTACCCTGAAAGTTTCAACTCGCTAGGTGGTCGGGAAGTACCTCAAAATTGAGATACAAGATTCCAACCGCACATACAAGACGACAGACAAGCAAACAGACAAGAAAGCGACCTAAGAAAAACATGGGAAAAATGTATGTCCCCATGATTTTTGTATCCATAATTTTAACAACGTCTTTTTCAGATTTTCTCTGAAGCATGCAAAAGATTATCTTTAAATTAAAACATTAAAAATAATAAAAAAGCTAAATATAATGGAAATGCCTCGTCGGGCAATATTCTTTGCGTGCTTGTGTGTGAATTATATTTTAACTTTTGTTATATAAGCGGTTAATTCAACATAATTGACATTTATAAGTTTATTTATAAAGAATTGGGAGAATCGAAATACTCAAGATCGTGATTGTAAGGTGAAGCTTAAAGTAGTTGAAATCATACTGAAGGCTTAAACTCGCCTGGTGGATATTAATTCACCCCGACCTCGCGACTACCAAGTAAAAAAATTAGTAATAAAAGATTAAATTTTAAGTATTAACCTTATGTCAATCACTATTTGTACGGCGAATGACGGTTTCATAATTTTATAATTTTTGTTTTTTAATATAATATATGATATAGGTTTTATATTTTTTATATATTTTTTGCATTTTCCAATGCTATCTTATAAGATAAATTATTTTTCTATTGAAATAATTTATTTTATAATATTCATTAATTTCATCTGTAAGCAATATTAGTTGGTTGTATCAATAAGTTCACAATTAGCAATCATCACGTGTTCTCGTTATTATCATTTATCAATAGAAACTTAGCACAAATAATTGTGTGGTATTTTCAAAAATGCTAAAAAATATGTTTTTTTTAAACAAAAGTCTAATAAAACTTTAAAAATAACGGCCTTTAGTATGAGTTTTTAGGCCCTATGCCAACTTTTAGAGATAGAATTTTTAAATATCATTCGTTAGTGGGTATTCGCGTTACAAAAGGAAAAATGTCCAAATTTCATGTTTTTTTCTAGTTTTCGTAGTCTAGGATTTTCGATAATGAATCAGTCAGATAGTAAGTCAGGACATGTTGTAAAGATGTTATAGATAGATAGATGGATAATAGTGCGGTTTTAATAATGAACTAGAAAAAGGTTTCCCTAGCATTGACGAATACAATACTATGAAAACGGTCATTTGTCCCCATTAAAAGAAATTAAATAAAAATTTCGCACTTTAATTTCATCGTAAGAATACAAACTAATAAAAAGTTTGCCATTTTGTTTGTTCCTCTAGGTAAAATGACCATTGAACCAAAACAACCAAAATTGTTTGCAATCTAATTGATCAAAACTGCAAGTAAACAAGATGTTACTGAATATGATGTGATGTTAATTTAATGTGTCTACAATCTACGTCCTCAGCAAATTTTGATGGCGGAGTGATGAATGCAGTTTAGACTGCGACCACAAGATGTAATTTATGAGCTAGCATAATCGATAAAATCTTATAGTGATTTCACAATGGCTAATATGAGAACTATTTGATAATGCTTGATAATGATTATGGACCTTGAAAGATGATCTTCGCTGCACTAGAATTTGATTTATCTATATTTAATATGTTATCAAAAATAAAACAACAATATGAGACATAGCTCATAAACGCTGTTACTCGTTACCATTTACAGAATTTATAATGAAAAAATACAATTGTGTCATTATTTTTATTTTTTCCAGTTATCTATATAGTAGAATATAAAAGAAAGACTTTTTGGGTTTGTTACCATATATAGTTACAATAGTTACCATAAGCCTAAAAATAACAGTTTTTATAAGCAATTAACGTTACCATAGCAACGCGTGGTCGGGTTACACCAGCAACGCGTGGTCGGGTTATACCAGTAATGCATGGCCGGGTTAGCTAGTAATAATAATAATAAATTTCGGACAAATCACAACAATTATTTAGTCCTAAACTAAGCTGAGCTTATAACTCGGCTCACTCGAGAATTGAATTCCCACCTGAGTTTTCACTTCGCAGGTTGCAACGGTTGACGATTGCTTGTTGCAACGGTAGGAATCCTACCTTCTGCGCCAAAGGTCCCGGGTTCGAATCACGGTAGGAGCATATGTTTGTGTGATGAACATTAGCATTTGTTCCCGAGTCATGGTCGTTTATATAGTTATTTATGTATTCTTTACATTATTTTATATCATATAATATAGCATTGAAAAATGCAAAATATATAAAACCATAAATTTGATTTAATTATTATTATTGCTTCATTTTGTAAAATTTAATTATTTTTGTATATAAATAAGGTCGTAAATTAAAAAAAGGTGATTTAATGGGTATGATTATAAAAACTATAGTATTTTGGAAAGCAAAACCTTATTGACCGTAAAATTGTAATGAAAACGATAAATATATTAAAGGTTTAGAAGTTGCGTTTTTGTATTTTTTTAAACATTAAAACCAGTTATGTCCGACGATAGGTTTCGAAGCATTATATATACATAGCAAAATGTTGTATTTATTACAGATTTGTAAATATCCACATATAAAAGAAAAGCCATGGCGTAGCCTTGACGTTCAATACACGCATCGGAAATAGTCATATTGAATAAAAATCATTTTATCATTATTTTTTATTTTCATTAAAACTTAGAACTACATCGATAATATAAATATTAATATTGTTTGCAACCCTGGTAATTTGTTCAACTTGAAGCGCCTTATATATCAGTAAATTTCTGAAGACTAAGAAGCAGATGCATCAATTCCACTGAGAATATTTAGTGAAATTTCACTTTGTACTGACGAAGACTTTACAGACTAATGATCGACCTCTAAATCAGCTAAATCGCTGAATATTACTATTAAAGTTTTTATTGTTTGAAATTCGTTAGGTAGTTAAGATAGTTCTAATGCATAATGTGTGTGCCTGTAATTGATAAGGCACTTAATTGTGAATCCTGTTTTTATTAGTTTTAATTATCGTCTTATTTCAGTGTACTTATTTGTTGGCTGTCCTAATAAAATAAAAAAAAACTGGTTGGTTGCCTGTAAAGTCGGTATACGGGCGAAAGTTTTACGTGACGACTTTGAGTGGTAAAATAATTTTAATGTGAATATTCATTCGTATAGTAGGAAGAAGGATGAAATAATAGTAACAATTTAAAACATTTATTTATACAAAGAATTATATTTAAAACATTAATTTATAGGCACGCGTCCCTTCCACTTTTTATGTCTGTCTCTCTCGCTCTTAGGCGGGCTAACCATGCCCGAGTGGAAGGGACGCGTGCCTCTCACTCGCTCTCATTGTAAGCGCATAACGTGAGCGGAGCGTAACGCAGTTTCTTGAAGTGTCACCCGGCAAACCAATTAATAAGACGTTGTCACGTCAATAAAAAATAACGCTGCATACTTTTAATGGCACCAATAGGAATATAGGCGTCAAAATGTCTATTCGATAAATCTAGGCTAAAACGTAATCGCCTTATAGAACAGTCATCTGATCCGGACTCTGTGTAGAGCAGACCGTTTCGATATACTCGTACTTCGAACCGAAATGGAAATATCAGTCCCGCTGTTATCAATTCACAAAGCCCCCCGTAAGACTTTTTATATATCAATATATCAGAAGAATACTCAGTAATTATCACCCTTTCTGTCGGGAGACATAACTTAAAACTTGGTCCAATCATTGACCACGATTCTAACAATTTTTAAACTACTTCCATCAAATTTTCCTGACTTCCGTACATTTAAAAAGAAAGAGCACGGTAAAACACGCACCGTCACTTACAATAGGAAGACAGTATGTTGTTTCATGATTTTTTTGCTATTAAGATTTTCTTTAGTCATTTTTTTAAAACTAAATCCAAATCAACAAAACCAAAATACGAAGTGAAAATTGATTCACTTCGTATTTTGGTTTTGTTGATTTGGACTATGAAAGTCAATTTTATGAAAGAGAAACTTAAGAATCAAATTATAATAAAGAATTAAATCCGAAACAATAAATGCGTAAAGTCGATTTGTATCAATACTGATACTGATGAAGTTTTGGAGGGCACTTAACTACTGGATATACATATATAGGTTCAAAAAACACATAACGTTAGCGCGTTTAAATATTATTACCGCCATCTATCGGTGTGGATTGAACTTGAAGAACATTGTATTTTTTTGGCCCTGATAGCGATAGGTCGTTGGTTTGAATTCCATCTGAGGGCTCGGAGGCATGGTTACTTATTACAGGCGTATATATCTTATAGAAATATGGCACTCTGAATGCTAAAAAAATATAAAATTTGTTTTTCTGGTTCCATCATTTAATATTTGTAAAAATGTTACTCTCAATGTTGAAGGTAGTTAACGTTCAACATTGGTGGAACGATACCTACTAACTATCTCATAGTAGAAGTTAAAATACGTTTGTAAATTTCGACACGTTTGCCAGCGTCTACGTAGCTCAGCGGTCAGAGCATTCACTCGCGCCCATTTTTACCAGGCGTATCTTATATCTTATTGGAGTCCGTTTTCATATACTCAATCCTATATTTGAAAATTGTATAAACCTTGAAACAAGACTAATTTCTTTATATAATATTGTTGTTTGCCTATTTGTTTGTTTGAACGCGCATCACATGAAAACGGCTTGTTCGATTTCAATGAATCTTTTTAGTTTAATTGCTTATGATCAGAATTAGAATCTTGTGTACTTTTTTATCGAACTGCATAAAGAGAGTCAGGACCGCGGGCACAGTTAATCATAGTTCATAATATTTCATGTCCGTCATGTTGAATTTTAAAACTGATGTCAGTTTCGTAACTAGCGGCCTCAAAATTCTTAGAAACGATACCTATATAGCTTTTAAGACTTTGTTACGCATTTTACATCTTAAAGGGTTGATTTTTGTTAAACCCTGAAATAGGTATTTGCTTATTTAGTTAAAGGATAAACCTTGTGTTCTTGGATAAACCCCGTTTTACCCTTTAGAATTGGTGAGTGAGAGGGTGAGTTTTGGAAAATCCTTTCTCAGCGCACGCCTACTTTGTAATAGCTATATTTGTGCCAAATTTCAGTACAATCCGTTCAGTGGTTTGAGCTGTGCGTTGATAGATCAGTCAGTCAGTATCGGTTGCCTTTTATATATACAGAAGAAGAAGATTATCATTGCTTTTATTAACAGAAGCAAAATATTTCGCAAATAGGTTGGCCACATCGGTACCTGAAACATATGTTGTGACATTGTAATATATTTTTTTATGTATATCACTTGCAACTTTTTTCATTAATATATTTCCGGTAACCGACCATTAAAATTGACGGCATTTATTACTTTTATGGGCAGAGAATTGTTGATTGCGTCTACGAGCTCATTTTCTAACGAAGAAACAACAAAGTTCGACACCTTTATTGATGATGTGTGTTATACATCCAATTGTAGATTTTCTTCTTCGTTAGAGAGGTATTTGTTTTAATCACACGTGACACTGATCAGGTCTTAGTGGGTGCACCATCTCAAACCGTTCGATTAGTAAATATATGTTGCTGTAACAGTTGTCTCATAAATTCGTACAGTTAAGCAGTGATAATTTCTATTTACATCTGTATTTCCTATACCATATAACCCCAGGATCTTTTACATTTGGAGTTTCCGCGAAAAACGCCAGTATCATTACGAAAAAAGTAATGTCGAGTGTCGGAGCTGCCGCCGATCTGCACGATTGTTTTTTGTGGAAATACATATGTTCTCGCACAATCTTCAATGGTTGGATTAAAGCTAGAATGAATTGAAGTTTTCTGGGCAAGTTTGGCTATACCTAAATAAATAAATAAAATAAATAAATAAATATTTAATACATTCACACCAATTAACCTAGCCCAAAGTAAGCACTTTTAAGGCTTGTGTTATGGATACTAGGGTAACGGATAGACATACATATATCATACATAAATAAGTAATATTCATAGAAATATATACAAAACATCCATGACTCAGGTACAAATGCTCGAATTCATCATTAAAACATCTGCCCCTTCCGGGATTCGAACCCAGGACCGTCGGTGCGAAAGGCAGGATCGCTACCGTTGCACCAAACGGTCGTCAAGTCACCTAAGGATCCCCCTTTACCTTTCAGGGTAGAAAAAATTAAAATGATTGAAGGTGCACATATGGAATGTAGTAATACAAATATTGTAATTGTTTTACTTTTGTCAAATATTGTCGCTGTTTTTACTTTAGTCCCATAAAATCAACTTATGTACTTAAATAATTACATATCTACTTTTTACATTTTTTTGCTCCGATATTCATATCAACTCGTTTTATTATTTTAACTAATTGTGTACCTAAATACGAAAGTCAGTTACTTTGTTTTGTTTGTTACACTTTCACGCCTAAACTACTCAATTTTGTATGGAATTTCGGAATTTTGCATGCACTTTGTCAGAGGTACAAAAAAGGATATCGCAATTTTCATCCAAATAAAATACTGTTCCCGGGGGAGAGAAATATAAAGTTTAATCGGTAGTTTAGAACTCCAATGAAGGGAACGTAAATAGATATTTTTTTCTATACGTCTTTTCTTTACCATTTATACTTTTTTGAATAATACTAGTTTTCGTAACCGCATAGTTACACATCCATCTTACTAAATTTATTCAACGATTTTTATAATCTACTATTGAATACCGTCACTGTTGTATAGTTTGATAACTTTGCAGGTAGGTTCCTATCTTTCAATACTAATTTTATACCATAATATGGCAGCATCCTGTCGTCCACCACGAAAATTTGGATAGTACTAATATACGTGAATTTCAGTGATGTTTTAAAACAGATAAACAGATCGAAAACACACACTAGGTGTAATCATTGCTCTTATAACTAATGGTGTTAAGTATTTCAAAAGAGTAATTAATGTAGTACAAAGCGAAAAAAATACTGGAACAGGTTTTGAAATTTATCAATAAATGACTCGGAAACAGATTATTTAAATTAACCTTTTATGATTTCTAAGTAAATCGATCATATAAGAAAGAAATACATATTGAAATGAATCAAAATATAATTCTTGAATATTTGCAAAAATAAAATTAATTAATTAGTTAGCGGAGGCATGTCGGTAAAAACAAAATGTGTAATAGGTGCAGCTGACCGTGATATGTTAACGAACATAACCTGTTTAGGTATTCAGCCCATTCACCGCAGTAAGCATACCTTACATGAGAATGATAGAGCGTGATCAATGTATAAATAATCACATTAATAATATAGTACTGACGTACAGAAATTGTATTAGTTTGATATTAAAGAATGCCGCGGTTTTAATAGCCTACAAATTTGCATGGCATTGCGTGCATTCTAAATTGCACTTTACAGCCATACGCACGAGAGCGCAAATCTTTTGTGTTCCGAATTTACACCCCATTTCGAAAGTCAGGGTTGACTTCAGAGTAAATATTTAAATGGTTACAATTTTTTTACTTCGATATGGTACTATTACACATTTTTATTAACTTAATGATGCAAAAATTCGAAATCATCAAATAATTTTAATGGGTAGGGTGCCGAAAAACAACATGCAGTAAAATTGGCGCAAAGATTTTAATAGCCATAATAATGTATATGCCGGATTTTTTGGTTTAAGTAGGTAGTAAATTACTTACTGTTTATACAATTCGTGAAATTTTCAGGAGAAAAGTAAAGGCTTCTGTAAAATACTTTTTATGACTAGTAAGTACTTTTGTTCAATGTCATAAAATGAGCAAACATGTTAATGTTATTCGAGTGCCGGTTTTTTTTTTAAATAGCTAAGTAATAACTACAAGACATGAAGTCTTTCAAAACTTATGAACAAAAATATCCTAAGGCATTTCGAAGCAAGTTTTGTATGGAGATCTTGGAGCAATAAATATAGTTACAGGGGTAGGTACACAGAGCACAAGAAAATAAAAAGTTACGTGTTCGGTCTTACATTTGAGACGATGGGGTTTCGACTCTTGTGCAGGTTACCGTTAACTTCAAATTGTCGCGCGCGATATACGCTTATGGCGGTAGGTAAATAATTATAGCAGAATTATTGTAAAATTAAAGTTAATAGGTGCTGCCATGTACATTTTATTAATCATAGAAATAATAAAATAAAACTCTCAAACCTCAGCTCATAACTCGATGTTCGATCAAAATTGCAAGCTAAATGCATAGACTTCACTGAAAGCTCACTAGTCAATGAGGTGTCAATGATACATTTCAACTGTATGTCGCGTCTGTTCCGATTGGAATTGAAATGCCGAACTAGCAACCGTGCAAATGGCACATTGAAAGCCTTATTAATGGTTGTTGGTTACAAGCCCAAAAGGAATCATGTGCAGCTATAGCAGCTATAGTTAATATAGGGAAATGAACAGACCGAACGGTTTAATCTATTTTGAATATAGACATCATACTAATTTTGTTCAAATTATTTATAACTTAAACCTTAAATTAAAATCAAACCTGTTCTGCATTTTTTTCATAAAAGTAAAGCACTATATTAAACTAACGACATAAATGCTACCACCGGAGTTATACGCATCATTATTTCAAATATATCATTAAGTTCATAGAATACTTCAGTAACACCAATGTATATAAGTATGATTATAATTTTATGTATGTTGCAGTCGCTTTCAGTCGCGCTGCTATGCTATTATAAAAAAAATTATGTTATTATAAAAAAAATATAAATATATACGAGTTTTTGTATAATCTTACTTTTATAACTATACTATATAATTTTGAACTGCAGTGATATTCAAATTCAAACAAAAAGGTAGTAACAAGATGGCATCAACTCTAACAATTATGATACCAAAGTTTACTGAGTGAGTTGAAAAGTTAAGTAAAAGGTGTTTTTTTAACATTGTATGATTAAATTTATTTACTAGTAGATACGATTAAACTATTACGTAAATGTATTAGTAGGGTTCTAAATAGATCAGTAGATAAGGTTTGATTTTATACACCTATTTCTTTTTATCGGACAATGTTTTTAGCTATTGAATACGCTATAAGGCTATGATATGTCATTGTAATAAAGATCATTTTTATTTTATTGTATATACGCTTCAAGAGGTTTCATTATTAAATATATTTTAATTAAAAACAACATATGCTTTAATTTAGTTTTCTAAAAATATTGAACGTAAATACATAATTTTTAACATCAAACGCAAGTTGGTTTGATAAAATCAATTAATTAAAATGGGAAAAGGTAAAAATTACAGGGTAAACCGCATCGCAGAAAATTAAGACTACATTCTCCCATCGGAAACATTTGCGATGCAATTTTGTCTGGTTACGACAAAATGTTACGAGTATTCTGAGATACTTTAATGAAAGGGGTGTTATGAAAGGAGGCAATAGTTGATATGATATTATATTTCATATAATGTAATTATAATTTGTACTTTAGATTGTCTTTAACACGTTCACTGCGTTGTGTGGTCATATTGGGTCATAGCTAACTTTCATTCCGTGCGCACCGCAAATTAGCGTTTACTCCCCTGGTGCGGAAGGCATAACTTTGTGTGTTGCTATCGTAGAAAAGAGATTTATCTACCGTTGTTATTGTCACTTGAACGTGAACAACTCAGCATTTTTTAAAACTCGTGAACCAATTTGACCTCACCCGCACTTAAAGAAAAATATTTAAATCTGGTGCGGTGTGTGGTCAATATGACCAAGCGCTCCCCGCACCCCACACCCGTACTAGATGATGCGCGGGCGCCATTTTGTGACGTTAGTGATGTGCCGCGCAGTCACCTGTGACGACGTGTTGTTTTGAGCGGACCAAATTTATATTACGAATTCAGATTTTTTTGAAGAACAAAAACGCGTCACTAGCTTCATGTCGCTTGCTACGGATGGGATTTCATAGAAATACATAGGAACCAGTAGTGTCGCTGCGACACGTCGTCTGCTGCAGCTTCATGTCGTCCGCTACCAACTTGTACCTTAAAGCTTAATTTATGCTACGCTATGATGCTTAAAAAAATATACTTCCCTATGCAAAATAACTCTATTCAACTTTGCTCCGTAAAGTTATAACAGAAGTAAAATTCGCAATAATTCATTACTCATAATAGATTACTAACGTGTTATCTACGAAGTGATAAACTTTGCACATATATAAAAATTGCCTGCGACAAATCACACCCTTGAGAAAGATACCAAAAGAAGAAGATGCACTGGCTGTTACAATAAATTGAGATTAAGGCTTTCTAGTATTGAAGCAGGGAAAAAAGTAAAAAAAGTGCCTACTCTCTGCAGACAATGTCAAAAATATTTATATTTGCCATGTTTCAATGAAGAACACAAGTAAGTTTACAATTTCTAGAATAATAAAAATTAACAAACAGAGTGTAATCTGATGTATTGTAAATGTTTTAATTACACTTGACAATCTTCAAACTTGTCCCACCTAACTCTACCATATATATATGTGTTGTTTCCAGGTACTACAGGTAGACATTTGAAATGCTGATTCAAGAAATTTTCAATAATGACTAAATACTTTCGTTGTGTTGTTACACGAAATAAATCATTTTATTTTATATCTGAAAAAAACATAATTATTTTCATTTTAATACAACCTACAAGAATCAAGAGTTTTATTTGCATTAAACATTTTCACATATTCTACAAATACATTCGGTATGTAAATAGAAAGTGATTAAGTTTATATTAAATATTATATTCACATATTTTATAAATATACGTAGAAAATATATTTAAAAAATATATAACAGAGCAAATTTCCATCTTAAAATTTTCTCTATTATTCAAATTAAGGAATTTTTCACTGTTATTGTTAGATAACACCCTCTATAGTAACATGTGTTTCCCATCACTAGTTTTTTGTTATATTCAGTGCGTTGTGTGGTCAAAATGAATTCATAAATTATTTCTCTTCTGTAGAACAGACGCAAAGAGCGAACTAAAAACGCAGCTAGTTATATGTATATTGTTTATATATTGGCCTTTGGCCTGCATATAAAAATATTTTAAAATAACTAAAGAGGTACTGAATAAACCCATATTAAAACAGAAACGATAGAGGGTTAATTAGACCACACGACGCACTGCAGGAAAGTGTTCTATGTGCCAAGATGACCTCATGACGCACCAGCTGAAAGTACACTGAAAAATGTTACGCAGCGAACGTGTTAATTTATGGTATTTATATGAGAACTGCGCTGTTTATAGACAGAAGGGTTTATTGTACGTCCAAAATAAAACAGGGTAAAAGTTAGTAAAAGTCTATTGAATAACGCCATACAGGGTTATACAAAAATAATGTCAATTTGATCTCGATAACTGATAATAAGCAAGATAGAACCGGCAGGCACGCGTGTAGGGATACGACTGTTTGATGCAGCTACGGTATACGGCTACGATGCTACGGCTACGACGCTACGGCTACGAATATTTTTGTTGATGTAACAAACTGTGTCGCTACATGTACCATCAATATAATTAGGTCTTTTTCCAAAACTAAAAAGCTAGTATTAAATAATATTTCAAGCACTTGTAAATTTACTCAAAGTATTAAGGTCCAATGTTAATATTTTACTCTTTTTGCTTATCGTAAGCACACCTATAAATTCAAACTCCGCTTCTGTGACTGACATACTTTACACTCTTGCGTTTAAAAATATATTTGATTCATTCTGATAACAAATATAATAAGTTAGGAATTATAGCTATTTTCCACGCAGTATTTTTATAATAGGTTATACCGCGAAAACATGATTTAGCTATTGATGATGATGATAATTATCCTGAACAGGCATTACTTATCATTTTCATCACATTTTTCTTTGCTTTGCAATTGTCACGGGTATATATGACGTATAAAGTAGCAGGCTTTACTGTTCCTGAAATTTCTCTTTGTAAACCCGAAAGCGAACTTACATAACCATGTTTTAGCGGTCTCCACGGATGGTTTTACGAGAAACTATGTAAATCCATGTGACCTTCACCAGATTGCCCTACTTAGCGCGAGTTCATTGGTAGCGTATTGACTTATGGCTTAAATTAATTTGCTCAATGAAATTAAAATGAATTTGGTGTAAATATACATGATTTTATAGGTTTTTTTTCAACGCTCCGCTTAGTCAACAATATTTAATCAATCAAAGGTTTACGTTTTATAAACAAGTAGCGACCCGCCTGCTGATACTTTGTAAATATACTACAGAATGTCTTTGTCTCCGATAAACGCGTGCGATAGCTGCTAATCATAACGCGCTATTTATAGGTACGTACCGCCGCCGGCCCCCCGCTATGTTCCTGAATTTTAAAACTGTAATATCTTCGAAAATATTCATTTAAATTACAAAATGTACAGGGCCACATTGATCTATATTAAATGCATAATTGTATTTAAGGCACTTAATTTGATAAGGATTAATGCTATGATAAGGATAATTTATGCTTTGATAAGGATTAATGTAATGTTTAAAATCGCTTCATAAATAAGCCATTATTTCTTTTAAAAAGTAAAGGATAAAAAATAGTTATTGTGGGTTATACCTAAGAGATAGACGTGTAATATCGTGGACTTTTTATAGATCTTTATAAAGTGTAAAATACTTTAGTATATTATTTTGATCTATCTCGTAGGTTTCAGCCAGCGTTTGCAATGTAAGCGGTAAAAATGTGTTTATTTACGACATCACATTAGAAACCTCTAAAATCATTAGTGCTTCTCTACCATATTATGCATGCATTATACATATAAACCTTCCTCTTGAATCACTCTATGTAATAAAAAAACACATCAAAATCCGTTGCGTAGTTTTAAAGCATACATAGGGACAGACAGACAGCAGGAAGCGACTGTTTTTTACTATGTAGGTAGTGATTCTGTATAAATTATAAAAAAACTTAAAAAGTTAGTTTTCGTGTGATTCATATTCACAGTAAGTATTAAAAATTGATAATATTGATATATACTTATTTGAAGAAGATATTTAAAAACTCATATCCATAGTTTTATCATGCCTATAGGAAAATCTGTACCTATGAGGGGAAGTTGCTATAGCTATAAACATCAGACTGTCATGGTATTTAAAACGAAATATCCAACCTATGAACACATTTGAAAATTTTTTTTGGTGGTGTGTTAAATATTGTGCAACCTCTTTTGTAAAAAAAGAAAAAATCTCATTTAGTTCTTTCACCTTCTTGCACATTACACATTTGTATAAAACAACTTTTTTATTCAAATGACGATGATGGTGATAGTCATCCTGTGATGACGGCTCCTGTAAAAGAGTCGAAACGTCAGGATTAAATATAAAATAAATTATGTTCACAAAATCCGTAAAAAAGTTATTAAAATAAGAAAAAATCTAAGTTTATATAATGTTCAATAATCAGATTATATGATCGAAAATAGTACTGAGCGAGCTTAATCCAAGCATTTTTTCTTCTTCATAACTATGGGATTGCGACACAAAAACTTTTTTTCATTATCTACAAGAAGATAAGTGATAATGAATTATTTCCAAGGATGCCTCTATATTACTACTACTGTATTCTTTTTCTTATTTAGTAATGTACCTTATGAACGTGGGACATTCAGAAAGTTTTGCGAAACTGGAAAACCAACTCCACAGAAAAAATATTTTTATCAATTCTTTTTAAAAAACTTTCTACCAGCCTCGATACATAGTTTCATATGTCTGGACCAATTATGGAATCACTTTTTCCATTCTGCTGCAGACACCCCCTTCACACCGTGTACGTACTCGAACGCTGTAAGTACATCTTCAGGTAATAAGTTGATATTTTTTATGTTCGAGAATAAAAAGAAATCACCCTCTGCCTGATAAGGCCTGTAAAAAGGGTGTCCCTCGATTTGCAATGAAAACCCCGGCAGGCATTTCATATTTTACCATTCGGCGTTGATGCTGCTTTGATTTTGTAATGGAAACCACGCCAGATTCCTCATCAAAGTGAAGAAACTAGAAAATGTTCCCTACGTTTTTCATGTGAAGGTCATAAAGGTGTCATAAAGAATCTTGTAAACACTTACCGATCTATGTTGCAATATATTCTGAATCTGTTTATTGTTACATTTTTAATTATAAAAAATCATCGCATGAAAATTCAATTTGGCTCTAAAACAAATGTGGGGGAGATGTTAAATTCGAATGATGGTATTTTTAAAACTTTATTATTAACTTCACCTGTATTTTTGTTTGTTTTTATGTTTGTTTCTAACAGTTTATTCTAACGAGACTTCAAAATGTCAGATTAATTTGAAATTTTGCACTCATATCAGAGATCGATAACAATACAATAATTTATTTATTTACAATTTAAAAATAATCCCGGCTCAAGATTGGGATATGAGGTGTGTCGCTTTTTTGCATCTTATCCTTGGCGGCAGCTCCGCTTTTCTTCTAGCGACCCCTCAGCTTGCGCGGATAGAGACTAATGTGGGTGGTCAGTGTATGGAGTGCTTTAACCCCTTCTCTAACGTACCACTTGCCGGCAAAGCTCGCCCATGGTATAATGCTGAATATCGTGATGTGCTGGTGTCAAAACATAAGGCATATTTAGCCTGGGTTGAAGCCTAAATCCTCGACCCGCTTGTTATACGAGCGAAATGAAGAAAGCTTTTGACAAAGCCATCAAATCCTGCAAAAAATTGTTTAAAGAGCTCATCTTGACCAATTAAGCCGAATGGAAAAAAATCTTTCTCCTTACCCGTCGGGTAGTAAAGCGTTTTGGTCCCAGGTTAAATCGGTAACTTTTGCTGTATCTCTGTGCCTCATTTGCTGAACCTTGGTGGATAGATGGCACACACCGCATAGGAAAAGGCTGATTTATTTGTCAAATGATTTGCTGAATATTCGCGTTTGGATCCTCGGAATGCTGTACCTTCCGTTTTGTCAAGTTGTGGGATTTTTATGTCAAGACAAATCAAAGTAAGAAAATCATTGCGTGAACTGTACGTGAATAAAGCCAGTGGTCCGGATGATATACAAGTCATAGTACTTGGGACTTGCGCTCCTGAGTTATTTCCGGTATTGATATGCCTATATTACTTATTTATGGCTAAAAGACAATTAGTTTTTGGCCGCGGTTAATTTGTAAACGGTGTAACTGTTTAAGCTCTGCCTGAAACAAATCTAAATATTTATTTAGATTTCAGTAAATTGTTGCTTAAACTTAAATAACTAGTGACCGTTTTTATTACAATATTTCGTCGCCTACATTGTTAATTTGAATTTAAAGTTGAAGAAATTATAAAATACAAATCATTAGAAGTTGATCCTACCGCTACCACCGTCCGCCATCCGTATATTGAATCATCATTTAAGTGCAAAGGAGTGTCGTGTTGCGCTGGTCATTGCGCGAGTTAAGGCTGGTAGACCCATCCAGCTCAGCTTCGTCAGCACTACGAACCAGCAACATCAGGCATAATATCTAGGTCCAACGTCAATGATGAAGATGCAAGATAAACATTTATTTTAGTATATAATCGCATGTAATTAGTTATTAATTGAATATTGTATTAGCTATTCTAGACTGTCACTCTGTTTAAATAAATATATTTTTTATTATAACTAGTTGCAGTTACTTAACTGGCGCAGCCGGTAGGATTCCAATAGTGGGATCTCTGCGCTTTTCGATAAAATTTCGGTAGAGATGCAAATCATCTCACGTCCGTTTCTACGGTTAGATTGGAATCGCCAACAAATAAATTCGTTAAGGAAGCAACTAAAGGAGTAAGCTAGAAGACCAGCAGTACCTATTCCATAACATGGGAGTAGTTACGGAACTGTGAGTAGATCTTTTTCACTTTCCTATAACTTTCCTTTATGTGTTCTTGTTATAAATATATGTGTCGTGTTTATTAGGGGTCACTTAAAGACATAATAGTATTCTTGAAGTTTAGTAGCAATTTTATTTAATTTTTAATTTGTGTTTGAACTTTATTAGTAATTAAAATGGAAAATATTATTAGAGTCCCGCAGGAGCTTGTTAAAATAATACCTGTGTTTGAGGGGGACTCTAGACTACTACCACTTTTTATTAAAAAGTGCGAGTATATTTTACGTTCATTCCAAGGGGACCAGCCGCAAAACGAATATTTATTCCACGTCATAACAAGTAGATTATCAGGAGAAGCCGCTAGTTTAGTGGGACAAAGAGATACAATACGTACTTGGGAGGAATTGAAACAATTATTAGGGCAACATTTCGGCGATCCTCGTACGGAGGAATGCATTGCTATGGAGTTAGAGTCCACTAAGATACAAAGAGGCGAAAGTTATTTAGATTTTTGTCATCGGTTACAACATACTAGAAGTGTTTTATTTTCTAAAATTAACGAAACAATAAACGACGACAATGTACGTCAAGCTAAACATCATATCTATGATCACTCTACTTTAAATGTTTTCTTATATAACTTACCGGCATATTTAGTTAGACTCGTACGCATACGTAACGTTAGTACTCTGGAAGAAGCCTTGAAAGTCGTATTAGAAGAGCAAAACTTCCAAACTGTCTATGAATTTAAAAATAATCAACGCAATCATACTTCGACTTTTAATAGAAATCAGTCAAATAATTTACCTAGATTTAACATGTAAAACTTTAATTCAAGACCGCAATATAATAATAGGCCGCTAAGTACTCCTGCACCGAATAACATGCCAAGTAGTTCGTTCAGTTCACCAAATAATTCGTTTCAAATGAGAAATCAGAGACAGTTTAATAATTCGCGTAATAACGTTAATGAAAATAATCAATGGCAACAAGCAAGTAGGTCAACGCCTCAAGTGATTAACCAACAGTTCATGAACAGTCGCTTTCCGCAGAATCAGCGTAACGTATCGCCAGTAGCGTCGGGTTCAAATACCGATGTCACAATGCGTACCGCGAGTTCAAGACGCCTAAACTACATTGATAATAATTACAATTACGAGCCACAGTCAAATATAAATAACAGTATGTCAAGTAACGATATGCAAAACTCTTTTGATAATTATTTAAATGAGCAAAATTTTTCAATGGTGGCCTCTACCACAGAGAAAGAATAAAAATAAATTGTAACAAACGATTAAATCTTCCCCACATAGTTATTCCTGAATTACAAGCGGTATTCATGATTGACACAGGCAGCGTTAGGTCATTTATTAGTCCACAATTAGCAAACAATTTCTTTTCAAATTACCAACAGTATGAACCATTTGAAGTAGTTAGCACTCACGCTTCAAGCCTTCACAATAGTACTGCAACAATACCGTTGCCTAAAGTATTTAAGAGTTCAGAATATCATAAATTTTATGTTTATAGCGTGGATGACAGATACGACGGTTTAATAGGAAGTAATTTACTTAAACAATTAAATGCTAATATTGATATGGAAAATCAAATTTTATTCTTAAAGAATACCGAAATTCCCATTATATATTCACCACCGATGAAAGAGGTTTATAAATTGCCCCCTCGTAGCGAATTAAGGGTAAAGCTACCTGTTAACTTTTTAGATGGGGAAGCAATCCTAGATTTTAAAGTATTTGCAGACGGGATTAGGATGCCCGCTGCTTTAGTAAGATGCGAGAAAGGTTATGCGACAACGGTGATTCAAAATTGCACCGCTGAGCATAAGACACTAGTAGTTACTAATCCATTTAATGTAGAGCCATATCATGAGAAAAAGTCAATAAATTTAACTTTTACAGAAAAAGAAAACGATATAGATAAACTTTTGACTGAAAACTTAAGTAAATTACGTTTAGAACATATGAATATAGAAGAAAAGAATACTATTGAAAGGCTTTGTCGGGAATATAAGGACATATTTTATTGTGAGGAAATTCCGTTATCTTTTACGAACCAGGTTAAGCATAAAATTAGGACACATCATGAAGACCCTATCAATATTAAAGCACATCGACTACCACCCGTACAAACGGCCGAAATAAAAAAGCAAGTTTCGAAAATGCTTAGGGATAATATAATTCAGGAATCATACTTTCCCTGGAGTGCTCCAGTGCATCTAGTCCCAAAAAAGTTGGATGCATCAGGCCAGCAAAAGTGGCGTATGGTCATTGACTACCGCCGTCTTAATGAAATAACAGTAGATGACAAATATCCTCTTCCCAATATCAATGACCTTTTTGATATGTTAGGCAACAGTTCTTATTTTACCACACTGGACCTGGCCAGCGGTTACCATCAGATAGAAGTTCAGGAGGAGGATAGAGCAAAAACTGCCTTCAGCACGCCATTTGGGCATTATGAGTTTAATAGAATGCCGTTTGGACTGAAAACAGCACCGGCAACTTTTCAGCGAGCTATGGACAATGTTCTTAGAGGTCTCCAAGGCTTGCATTGCCTTGTTTACTTAGATGACGTAATCATTTTCTCAAAAAGTTTGACAGAACACGTCCAAAAACTTAGAATTATTTTTGGCAGGTTTCGCGAAACTAATCTTAAAGTCCAACTAGATAAATCACACTTTCTTAGAAAAGAAGTATTATACCTAGGGCACACCATCACTAGCGAGGGTTTAATGCCAAATAACGACAAAATAGACGCTATTTTAAAATATCCTATACCGGAAACAACTACACAAATAAAGAGCTTCCTTGGACTAATAGGTTATTATAGGAAATTTATTAAAGACTTTGCTAAAATCACGAAACCATTTACACATTGTCTAAAGAAGGGTCGTAAAATTGTTTTAGATGATGAATATAAGAACGCCTTTGAAACTTGTAAAAAGCTTTTGACTAATGCACCCCTATTACAATTTCCAGATTTTAGCAAACCGTTCGTTTTAACCACAGACGCAACAAACTACGCAATAGGGGCAGTTTTATCACAAGGGGCCATAGGATCAGATAAGCCTGTAGCGTATGCTAGCCGCACCCTCAGTGATACAGAAGTAAAGTACAGCACAATAGAAAAAGAACTACTCGCTATACTTTTGGCCACAAAACACTTTAGGCCATACCTTTACGGTAACAAGTTCATTATTTATACCGACCATAGACCTTTACCGTGGCTCTGTTCGTTAAAGGAGCCAAATAGTAAACTTACACGCTGGCGTCTTAGGTTAGAAGAATATGACTTTGAAATCCGCCACAAAAAGGGGCCACAAAATACAAACGCGGATGCTCTATCACGCATCAAAATAAATACGATAGATGAGAATTTAGATTCTATTTTATTTAATATTGACGAGAATGACGAACGTGTACAAGAAATCGTAGACGAAATAAATAACGAAATAGGAAATAATAGGAGTTTAAAAATACCAACAACGGAATTATCAGACTCTGAGGTAGAAAAGGACCCCGAACTTATAGAAATTTCAGATGATGACGTTACGGCAAACTCTGTATCGAATAGAGAACATGAAGGTATTCCTATCCTGAACGAAGCAATTGATTCTAAACCAAAACAAATTCTAGTCCACTCATGGTATAAAGACGATCTTTCGGTTAAAGATTTATCTAACGAAAAACAACGTATTCTAGAAGTTCATTTGCCCATAAATAACGAACAATTGGTAAAAGAATTTTTAAAGCAGTATATAGATCCTAAGCACAAGTACTATATTTATTTCGAGCATGAGGCATTTAGAAAGTCTTTCGCAAACGTAATTATTAGTATATTTAAAAGAAATTCTATCAAATTAACTGAGTGTACTGAACGTTCGGTAAACTTAACAGGTACAGAGTCAGATCAAAGAGAAATAATAATGAAATATCACGAAGGTAAAACCTGCCATCGTGGTATAAGAGAAACTTTGACTAAAATTAAAAGACATTATTTTTGGCCCAATATGAAAGTAATGGTAACAGCAATTATAAACGCCTGTCAACAGTGTCAAAGAATGAAGTACGATAGGAAACCTATTAAACCACAAATTCAATTGACACAAAGTCAAACTTCTCCATTCCAAGAAACGTTTATAGATTTACTATATATCGAAGGAAAATATTACCTTACGATAGTAGATGCCTTTAGTAAGTTAGGGCAGGCCATTCATATTCCAAATCGAAGCACTCCCGAAGTAGTCAGAGCTTTAATAAAATACTTCAGCATGTACGGGTTGCCAAAGAAAATTAGTAGTGACTCAGGAGCCGAGTTCAATAATGACTTAATAAAAGAATTACTAGGATTGTATAAAATCGAAATGCACGTAGGGACACCAAATAATCCTAATTCCATGGCAATAGTGGAAAGATTCCATTGTACAATAAATGAAATCTACCGCTTAGCCAAATACGATAAAAACGAGTTAGATGCCACGTCAGTCATGACATACGCAATAATGGCCTATAATATCACCATACACTCAGCTACAAATTTTACGCCATTTGAAATAGTTTTAGGACAAACAGATGCTGGAAACGTCTTTGATATAGATAGAGATAAAAACTTAGCTCAAAAATTACTATTAGATCATAGGAAACGACTTAAAGTCTTATACGAATATATAGCAGAAAAGATACAAATAGACAAAGTTAAAGTTAGGGATAAGAAAGGTGGCGAATCGCCACCATCTGTAAAGAAAGGAGATGAGATTTTTATGAAGAATACTAGGACTAGAAAACCAAAACACTTACCGCGATACGATAAAGCAGTAGTTATTGGGGAAACCCAGCATAATATAATCCCAGTAGAAGTAAATAAAAGAAAAACTAAAGTTGCAATGAAAAATGTCAAACGCCCTCCACAGGTCCTGTATGATTCTCCTGGTTCTGGTAGCTCCAATGAGCAGCCTGGAACTTCAAAACCTCGGTCAGAATCCGGTAGTAGCTCCGATGAAGATTGGGACAGCAGTAGTGAAGAGTAGCTTTTGGACTATTTTTAAAACATTAGATTTAGAGTCTATAGAATTAGAGATTAGAAATAATATGGTAATTTTTTCCAAGATAAAGGATATAATTAAGGAAAATAAGATAGATAGAGAGTTAGGTATGTTAGTTAATCAGACAGAAAGTTTTTCTAAAGTTATAGTAAATAGAATAAGACAAATCTTACCTTATAGTCCTAGAACAAAGCGAGCCTTATTTTCACCCTTAGGGTCCTTTGTTAAAGCCGTCTCAGGAAACTTAGATGAAGAAGATGCGATTAGATATAATAAACAGTTAAATAACTTAGACAAGCGGGAACATATTACGGACCATAAAATATCAAACATACAAAATGCTTTCAACAAATTTGTTAATATATCCGAAAATATGAATTATAACATTAACAATTTAGACTCAAAAGCAAAAGAAATTGAAACACTTCTTCATGATGAGGTAAAATTCAAGGATATAATCCATGTAACAAATAAAATACAACAAATTCTTTTTAACTTTCGAAATATTTACGAGAGCATTCAAGAAATAGAAACAGCTATTGCTTTCAGCAAATTACAAGTATTACATCAGTCCATTATAAATACTACCGAGCTATACAGTATATTGAAAATAATAGAACAGCATGCAATGACGATTTATCCTGTAAGTTTAGAAAACCTAGTAAAGATAGAACGTAGTATAGTACTAAAATCGTTTACAGATAAAAATAGGTTAGTTTTCGTATTAGAAGTCCCTCTGATAACCACTGAGACATATATTTATTACAAAAATTATTCCCATTCCTGTGATCAAAGCCCAAGAAATCCTTACTATAATTCCTAGATTTCCTTACCTCTTAGTGAACAGATCGAAATACAGGCCCGTGATGAACCCGTGTGAAGAATTGGAAGACAGTAAATTTCTATGCTCCGATGACAACATGCCCCAAAATAGAAATGAAACATGTATTGAACAAATCATGCAAATAAAAAACAACTATAGTGAATGTCGTCAATATGTCATACAAATTGAAGACTGGAAGATCCAGAAGATATATGGTAACAAATGGATGATATTCGCCAAAGATAACCAAATAATCACGGAACACTGCAGAGATGAGACCCACAAGTACAATGTCAAAGGAACATATCTGTTCATGCCCAATGAGAATTGCGACGTACAAGTAGCGGACGTCTATATAAGTAAACCCACAAATGCATCTAACAGCAGTATACAATCAACACTAATACAAGTACCAGAACTTCAGCGGGACATCAGAAAAGAAGCCAAAAAACTAGATTTGAGAAATGTGGACTTCACTGACATCAAGGACATATTAAATAGTGCAAAACTTAGTAAAAGTGAATTAGATTCAAACAGTGAAATGTTCATAATAACAAATAAAGCTAGCCTGTGGACCCTTTTACTATATATCTTTATTATCATAATACTTTTGGCATTTCTTGTGTATAAATTTAGGAACAACTTTTGCAAACGAAATTCTCCGAAGACACCTGCGGCACCTTCAGATAATTTCTCTCTTGAGGAGGGAGGAGTTAAGGCTGGTAGACCCATCCAGCTCAGCTTCGTCAGCACTACGAACCAGCAACATCAGGCATAATTAGGTCCAACGTCAATGATGAAGATGCAAGATAAACATTTATTTTAGTATATAATCGCATGTAATTAGTTATTAATTGAATATTGTATTAGCTATTCTAGACTGTCACTCTGTTTAAATAAATATATTTTTTATTATAACTAGTTGCAGTTACTTAACTCGCGCACCCCGCTAGGTCTATAACCATGTGCTACGTTGTACAATGAGCAAGTGACATCGGACTGCTACCGCTACTGCACATGCGCCGCCGCGAACATAGTTAAGACACACACAGAACGGACACTCACCGAGTACTTTATCATTGCCTCTGAGAGGTTGCAGCTAAGATTTTTTTATCTATCTGTTTTTTTTAAACACACGTGAAACAATTTGCTTGTTGCGATTTGACTTGGGATGATAGAACCGAAACTATAACTTGCATGAAATTGAAAAAAAATCCTCTGTTAATGTGTTTTCGTTAAAATGTTCGAAATGTAAGAATGTTCGAAAAATTAGCTAATAATAGATTGATTCACTATTTGGAGAGAAACAAGCTCTTGAATGTCAATCAGTTTGGGTTCAGGGCGAATAGGTCCACAGATGATACTGCCCTTCTACTTACATCTAAAATATCATCGTACCTGGATATGGGAGACAGGTGTGTTGAAGTATCCTTGATCTGCAAAAAGCATTCGACTCTGTTTCAATTCCGCTACTTCTGCCACGTCCTTTCAATATTGGTATCAGAGGAGTGCCTAATCTGTGGTTTAGCGATTACTTGTGCAAGAGAACGCAAAAAGACGAGAGTCAAACAACACGTCAGTGACTCGGATTCTTGCAGCTTTGGATTTCCCCAGGGCAGCATTCTTGGACCTGTCCTATTTTTTGTTTTATGCAAACGAATTGTGCCACATTAAACTATGTAATGCGGATCTCATAAAATTTGCAGACGATACTGTTATTCTCTTTCATGGGTCTAATTGGGAATCTGTACAAAAATTTGCCGAATTGGGACTTCGTGAAAGCTTGATGATAGCTTACTTTCGATCAACACCTCCAAAACAAAGTACGTTTGCTTTCATAAAACGGCACACTCCGAGCCTCCTAGTAAAATCACAATAACCATCCTCAATACTCATCCATATAACAGGAGCGATACGATATCTATGAGTTGATGGCAAATTGAATTGGAAAGAAGGTTTATACATGTGTCCAAAAACTTAAGAACAGTATTTGACACTGAACTTCTGCTCGTATACAATGCTCTATGCCACTGTCTCATCAACTACTGCATTTTTTCATGGGGAGGTGCCGCAAAATCATACCTTATCGAATCAGAACGTGCTGATACCCCACTTTTGTATAGGAGATACATCACATTTGTATAGGACAGCGGAGGTCCTTAGTGTTCGAAAAACATATATTCTTCAAGGTTTAAGGCGTTACCATAAGACAACAGGACCCATGGTAAACAATAAAACGATTAATCTTTGACGGATATCAAGGGTAAAGAGTGCCTTAGCCAGCCGTTATTATGACGTGGAATGTCCCCGAATTTACAATAAGATCAACAGAATAATCAAAATCCACGAAACTAATGATTTACACGCTAAAACGGTAATATTAAAGTAGCACATTTTATTATGTTATTATTATTTTTAAATCATGTTTTTTTAATTTTGTTTGTGAGGAAGTTGTGCAATTAGATTGTTTTGTTAGTCTGCTCTCTGAAATTTATTTGTATCCTACTTTGGGGAGCAACTGTCTTTTGACATACGGGCTGTGCCTAGTTCAGGAGACAGGGCACGCACTGAAATGTATCATCTATGTATACATATACTGTGTATATAATGTTGATGTGCCTATAAATAAGCACCATCGAGAGACGTTTGCCGTCTCTCTTAATATCTTGAGTACATTTGACAGCGTGTGGCATGAAAGATTTATTAGCAAGCTTCCGTCATATAGTCTTCTCACTGGTTTGTGAATCTGGATATCGGACTTCCTGAGGGATTGGTGAATACGAGTTGTCATTGATGGTAGCTCGTCGGACCATTTGGCTATCAATGTCAGCGTCTCTCAGGGTTCCCTACTCTCTGCACTACTTTTTCTGCTTCATAGTAATGACTTGCTTTTGTCCGGTATTTCGGGATACGCCGATGACATCACGGTTGTAGAGAGCTATTTGTCTAATGCGCGAGCCAGTGCTCTAAAGAACTAGCGTCATAGGGAAGCGATGGTCAATCGAATGCACCTATCTCTGCAGGCAGTCTCCGAATCAATACGTTATAGACACAGGCGTGTCTTTTCCGCTGAAAGGATTACATTCTACTTGACTCGTACTTTCTGATGTGTATCCGTGCCGATCACTGACCATCTTGAGCTTTCTCGGTATGTTTTGTCATCAACTCTCAATGTTGACTCTTTTATTGAGAATAAGGAAGAACTAATTAAGATTAGTAATTATTACAATACTAGCTGACCCGGCGAACTTCGTACCGCCTTAGCGTAGCTTTGAATTGAATGACGTTGACATTTGTCAGCGCGGTTATCGATGTGGTGTCACAGATTACCACAGATTTTTTGTTTTAAATTGAATGACGTTGACATTCGTAACGTTATATTTTTCAATCTTTCTAAGAGATTTTCTTTATATTTTTTCCGTAAGAACCTTGTACAGAGTATTAGAAAACTACAAAAAAAAAAATCAGCCAAATCGGTCAAGCCGTTTTCATGTTATGTCGTGACAACGGAAAACGGGTTTCATTTTTATATATATAGATGTATAAGGAAGAACTAATTCAGATTATTAAAAAAAAATAATTAACTTCACGCCGGACAGTTACTCAATCGTTACTAAGAGTTAGTTCGATTGAGAAGAGAGACAAGAAAATCATTGCCAATGACGATCTTTTTTATAAAATGCTCAAAAGCATTGAGCATAGACGTTTTTTTTAAGTTATTGTACTATAATTTTACTTGTAAATAATTAAAATCGGTTGAGGCTTCATACATAATTTTTTTTTATCGCAAAACATTTCGAAAAGGCTAGCACGTGTAGAGGTAGGTACGTACAAACAGCAACACTCTTAACTGCCCTTTCAAGACCCAACAGACAGAAAGGTAGAAAGAGATGAAAATATTTTTCTCATGACAACTTCATAACAAAAACTAAAGTTTTATGACACAATATCTTTGTGTGTGTGGTGTGTGTCTCTTGGCGCCAGAGAACTGTCACTGCTTGACGCAGAGTCTTGACGTGTCTGATGACGTGCTTTCAGTTGTAGCCGCTCTTCCAAAACAAAGAGCAACGGCAACGTCGCATGCTTTTGGATGAAATAATGATCAAATTTAATTTTACTTATCCTGCATCCATAGACTTAGAAAGGTATAGATGCAGCAAGCAAATAATAATAAAGATTACACTTGCATCATAAAAATTTATTACTAACATTATATTAGCGCATAATTATTGTGATTTTTTATTACACAAACATTTGTCCTTACCGGGACTCTAACTCAAAATCTTTTCTGATTATGTTAGTAGGATCATTGCCAAACTCGACCTCATGTAGTTTGTCCTTAGCTCTTATTCCACCACGCATATGGTTTCCTCCGTTCCCAAAACTTTAACATTTCTGTTATTTAAAATATGAAGTAATAGTTTTTCAGACATGCGGTAATCTATTCAATTCTACTCGAATTTTATATCTGTGACAGCGTGTCTTTTTCTGTTCAAAAATCTCGTTGTTCGAAATCGCAAAGATTAGAATGGTTTTAAGGTTCAAATGTAAATTAAATGTAAATTAAATGTAAATGTAAATAAAATGTGTGCTTTTAAATTTTCAGGTTAACAAAAGTGAAGAAAGTAAAAATTGCAATTTTTGTAGTGCAATATGAAATAATATTTTATTAAATATACCTATTGTTTTGCTATAATGTTAGAGCGCAAAGCGCGTAAATAATTTGTTCGCCAGTCTGACTAAAAGTAAAATAAAAAACTAACACTTTTTTTGTAGCAATATATCTTCAATATTATTATTTTGATTGGACGGATAATATTGTAGTCCTGGATATTTTAAAAACCAATACGCTTTTCAGTAAAATTACATTATAACCACTACATAACAATGTTTGAACATTGTAATGAAGAACCAACCGTTTGTGCCTTCTGCCTTTTAAAAATCGCTATCATACGAAGATAACTGGGACCAACAGTAATAAAAAACTGATGTTGTGTAAGTGACAATTTTCGGGCTGGTACGAGGGCGGAACTGAACATTTTGGGAATCAAGGAAGTGACACAACTTTACTATTTATAAATGTATTTATTGCTTTTCAAAGTATTCTCCGCGAAATTTGACACATTTTTCCATACGATGGAACCAATCATTGAAGCAACCATTCCATTCGGAAGTTGGGGTCTCCAAAATGGCCGTTTTGTAGGCGTCTAGAGCTTCTTCAGGTGATGAAAATCTCTGACCACGCAATTTATTCTTTATTTTAGGGAAAGTATAGTCATCATTAGGGCTTAGGTCGGGGCTGTACGGCAGATGGTCTAATAATTATATATTTTCTTGCTCCAAAAACTCTTTGTTCTGTGCGCGGTATTAGAACTCGCATTGTCGTGATGGAGGATGATGCGGCGGTTGCAATTCTCTTTACGGAGTTCAGAAAAGACCTGTGGCAAACAAATGCTAGCATACGTTTCTGCATTAACCGTTCTTTGTCCCTCAAGAGGAATAGTCACAACATGGCCGGTTTTGGAGACATACGTGGTCACCATTTTTTTGCAACACTCCGTGATTGAACAATTTTTGTTGGCTTTAACTCATTTTCGAACACCCAAACTCGTGACTGGTTTTTTGTTTCGGGTTCGTACGCGTATACCCATTTCGGTTTCGATTCGATTCGTCACCTGATACGATTTTGTATACAGCATTTGAGGATCCTGCGTGGAATCTTTCGAGAGTTCTGATGCACCAAGTAACGCGAGCCGCTTTTTACTCTTCACAGAGCCAATGCGGAAAACAACTTTTTTACACCTTATTGTTCATGCAAGATTATTTGTATTAGACATTGGCATGAGCCAATGTCTAAAGTTGCCTGAATTTCGCGGTATTTTCTCAATCAGCTTACGCACAGCATCAACGTTTTCTTGGGTGACTGCAGTTTTTGGACGACATTGACGGGGAACATCACTGAGCTTGACACGTCCACGTTAAAATTCAGCAAACAAACGATAAATTGTGGTTTTGGGGCTTCATCACCAAATACAGAAAGCATCCGATCAACACACTGTTTTTGTGTTAAACTACTTCGAAAGTCATAATAAATCATCGCTCTTGATATTTCTCGAGTTAATTCCATTTTCTCAACGACTAAACAAGTTTGACAAGACCTTGTGACTAGACCCAGAATCTTTTTTTAAAATAAATAAATGGTATTCGATTTTTGAAACCAAGGAGATTTCAATTAAAAAGATTTTAATATGACAGGAACAGTGCAAATATTCGATTCCCGATACTTTTAGTGCAGCCCTCGTATGTGATGGTGTAGGCCACCTTCATTTGGCCTACGCCGCACTGTCTGCATTGATATCTGCAATTAAAGATAAAATAATACTTTAGTGCTGAATCCGTTGTATTTCATACTAAAATTTAAAATACATCAAATTTTGACCGTGTCAAACATACACGGTACTGAACCGCTGAATCGCGAGTGCGGTGGAAGGGATCTTGAGAGTGGGTGGCTATAATGGTTGCATCCTCCGCCTCCGTAGTCACCCGGGCTCTTGCCCCGCGAGGACGGTCTCGAAGAGCCTCGTCACCACCTTCGAACCGCTGCATCCATTGGCTTACCGACCTTCTCTACAAATAGAAACAGCTGGTGTCTACAAACGTTATTTCTGTGTACGGAAAAGTGTTTTAGGTGATGTAAAATTTATTTACATGAATACCTAACTGCCGCGAGATCTCCACAACTCCCATACCAGTTAGTCTTAAAGTTACAATTCTGACCCGCTCAAAGTAAGATAGACGGGCCGGCATTTTTTTAAAGAAATTAAATTAAAAGAAAGGAAAGAACTAAAACAAAAAGATAAAACCAATAATTTTAAACGAGCGACCGGAAAAAATTGACAATGATTGTTCTGACATTACTCTTATTATTGAATAGAAACAATCCCACCTTTTTGATGCGAAACTCATTAGGGTCTTAGAAAAAAGTATTAGTTTCAGTTATTATGGTTCATTTCAAAACTTTGTAACGTTACACACACATCTACAATAAAAATGACATTTATGAAGACGTCATACATCTATTCTCACTTTCTTTCAAAAAGTTGGTAGTCACGTGACAGGGGCAGTTAAGGTTGTTGCTGTTTGTACCTACCATTATATTATGAGTATTGTAATCACTAATGAAAGAAGGGTTTAGTGAGATAAGTGGGTGAAATTTGTATATTTTCCACACTCCACCTTATCAAAAAGAATCTTTTAAACCCGCATCTTTTAAGCTAGATCTATACTCTCAAATTGAAGATAGCGACATTTCGCAGTTTAACTGTAACTTTTCTTTCAAAAACAACATTAGTTATAATGTGCACAGTATTTAATATTTTACACTTTTATACTTACAACGCTAAAAACAAAAATCAAAAAGAGTGTTAATATCTTTATCTACTCTGATACTATAATACAAAGATTCTAAAACTGAAAACAAAATGCTTATGACAAACATTACGTACAGGCCAAAAATAATAAAAAAAAAAGTTTAATTACGATACAGGTCTTGTATGGACACCTGTATCATAATATAACTTTTTAATCATAACGATACACCTATACAACCTCCAGCTGGACCAAGGAGGTTGAACCTCTACTTTAAAAAGGTTTCAATGAACGAGTCCGCGACGACGCAACACGCATTCACAATCGATGTTTGCACCTTGGCGCCAACATTTGACATTTAAAAAATCTTTTCAATATTTAAACAAAGTTTGGTTTTGTTTGCAACATTGTTTTACGTAATATAGTATGAGAGTAGATAAAGTAGTGTATGACACTGTACATAACTTGGTCTTATAACACTCGTGTGATACTATAAAAAAACTCGCCTACGGCTCGTTTTGACGTGACAACGTCTTAAATTAGGTTGCGGCTGGGAGTCACTTATGAAAAAGTGTAACGCTCGGTACCGTTACGATGAGTCACCGAACGAGAGAGAGGCCCGCCGAATGCCTTGCGTCTCTCTCCCACTCAATTTACTCTTAATCCTATAACAAAGGGTAATCGTAGTGTCTGCTTTTAAACGCACAACACAATGTAGGCATTGCTTTTAAGTATAGTTTTTTAACAAAATACAGATGGCGCTATTTGTCTTAAAATTTTAAACTGTTGGGTTTTCTTACACACCAAAGTATCGGACTTGCAACGATGATGCAATAGTAAATGATTGAAATCCAACGACATATTTTTGATAAAATTGATCAATATTGAAAATTAAATATATTTACTAAAAAATTATATTACGAAAAGTATATTTACTTTTCTTTTTGACGTGACAACGTCGTATAAATTGGTTTGCCGGGTGACACTTCAAGAAACTGCGTTACGCTCCGCTCACGTTATGCGCTTACAATGAGAGCGAGTGAGAGGCACGCGTCCCTTCCACTCGGGCATGGTTAGCCCGCCTAAGAGCGAGAGAGACAGACATAAAAAGTGGAAGGGACGCGTGCCTATAAATTAATGTTTTAAATATAATTCTTTGTATAAATAAATGTTTTAAATTGTTACTATTGTTTCATCCTTCTTCCTACTATACGAATGAAATTTCACATTAAAATTATTTTACCACTCAAAGTCGTTGTCACGTAAAACTTTCGCCCGTATACCGACTTTACAGGCAACCAACCAGTTTTTTTTTAAAACACACTCATGTTATAAGAACCCTTATTATGCAACAGTATCATAAACTACTATTCTCAAACCAAGAACTCTGAGAAACCCAAACTAAGATAAAATTGCAATAAATATTAATATGATTTAGGCTATTACAAACACTCTTAACGTAATGCTGCGACAACAGCTTCCAAATTAATGGCGAGAGACTTTATACTCGGAACAATAGGCACAATCAACAATATTTTGCGAAAAGTTTAATCCACTTCAATGGACTCACTGAGCTAATGGGCGCAAAAACATTTTAGAAAAAATAAAGTTTCAAAACTAAACTGAAAAAGATTAATTCTACTAAAGAGTCTTTAACTTAAGTATTTGAACTTCTCAAAAGAGCACTAAGTATATTTGTACCGATCAGCTAACACGGATTTTAACAACGTTGAGGGATTGTAAGCTCCGCAGAGTAATAAATATTACTAAGAATTATATGAACGTGAAAATAAAATTACATTAAGGAAACTAAAACATTTTTTAAAGTGCACTTTAACTAAAATATGGAACAGACTGGATAGTATTTTTAAAATTTATATAAGAATATGCAGATGTTCGTGTTTTTATAGTTAGTCAAAATAAGAGAGTAAACTTAGGTTTATTTAATCTTATTTACTGCTTATAAAATATTTTCCACAGATGAATTGAAATATTTTGTAAAGGCTATTTTAATAAAGAAATACAACTTTTATATTTCAGCTTTGTCATCATTGTGTCATGGAGCTGCAAGTTTTCCCTCCCTTTTCTTGTCTTTGAAGTCATTAATCATACAGTGAAACGAAAGTATAATGATGCTGTAATATTGCAGACGACACTATAATTAAAGCGAAACTTCTTTACCGAATGCTAAATGGGAGGTCAAATTGATATTCTTATGGTAATCGCTTTTTTACCAAGTTCCACGGCTTTGTGCAGTTATTCGACCAACTCTATATATAATGACCGTTATGATAAATGTACGGTGGAATGATTAGACAGAAGCGACACAAACAAACGACATTGTACGGACAGTAAACATCTGTCATTCGCAAGAATAAGATAAATATAATGTTTTTGTGACAGAAACCTACACTTTAGGGACTTGTTAAGATAAGAAAGTCGGTATAAATTAGGCTTTCTTTCGAGGTGCAAACCTAGTGACACATAAGCAGTGACAACTTGAATTTATATTTATTTTATCTTAAATAAGAAGACAGAAAGACATTTTTGCACTCTTAAAGGGTTTCTCCGCAATGAACCTAGCACTTATCGACGTTTATAAGCGTAGTTTGTACTTTACCTCTTTCGGTAATAAATACTGCTAATATGTTAGTATACACATATATCAACGTTATGTAGTTCGGCATTATACGGGGTAGATCTAAAATCCCATAACATTTGAAACAACTATAAAAACACAATAGGCACAAAAGAAGTTAGATGCTTATTTCTGGAGTAAGCATACAAAAGGGGATATTATTTTTTAATATTATATTATCCAATTGAGATCCTCCATTGGTCTGGCACTGCAACAGTCGAGACTAGAAATTATCAATTACTGCTTGGCAGGTGTTTACGAAAATGAGCCGTATAGCTTCCCGTATATTTTACTTTAATTCTTCTATGGGCTCAGTATTGCTCTCAATAACTTTACTTTTGAGTTGTCCTCATAGGAAAAAAACCATAGGGGATAAATCCGGGATTCGAGCAGGCCAGTTTATGTCACCTCTTTTTGAGATGATTTGTTTGCCAAATATTTCTCTCACTGCTACCATACAATCGTTTCAGGTGTGGCATGTGATCCCTTCCTGTTAAAACCAAGTTAAGTGGTTAAAGCCTGAAAATCCCTATAAAACTGGCGCATAAAAGTTCTTGGTCATTTCAATTTATTGCTCAGAATTTACTGTAACGGGACGGCCTCTGATATCCTCATAAAAGAACGGTTCAATGTTTCCACGGGCGCATAGTCTGGCCCAAACCGTCACTTTTGGCGAGTGTAATGGAGTTTAGTGCTTGATTTGTGGGTTTCTCTCGCACCAGTATCTACAGTTCTGCCGATTGACATGACCAGTGAGGTGAAAATGTGTTTCATCAGTGAATATGATGTAATTGAACCTGGTGAACTTCTCAAGCATCTCATTAGCAAACTGAAGCATTTTAACATTGTCGTTGGGTCTTAGTTCCTGCACTATTTCGATTTTGTATGGGTGTAGGTGTAAAACTTTATGAAGTATGCGACATAGAGTGGTTCTGGACAAATTAAGCCCACTAGATTACTTACAAGTGGAAAGCTCTTGAACGGACGTACGCACGCGCTGCAAGTTTTCAGGTTCTTTCGACGTCCTAGGCCTTTGAGATCTAGGTTTATCACATGTTGAGCCCGTTGCTTCAAAGTTTTCCACCCAGCTCTTGATGATTTGACTCGTTGGAGCATAATTAAAACGCTTTTTATTGTAGTGTTGGCAACATTTTCTTCGCGCAATAACTACAGAATCTTGATTACGATAGTATTCGCGTATGCAAGACGCACGTTGTGCACCGGTGAACAACGCCATTGCACTGATTGCCCCCGAGCCTCACTAGCGATTGCTGCCCCCTGCACCCCGCTCCGCCGTCCCTTAATAGAGTTATGTCTATTACAAAGACTACCAGAATTATGGCCCACCATGTAGATCGGACAGTTACTTGAATTTATTAACTCCGAATGCATAAATGAATGTGGTATTGCATATCACAAAGTAATTAATAGACGATTAATATGCTCTTGATTGTATAGTTTAATTGGACTCGCTCACTAATAATCTATTTATTGTTGACTTCAAACTAGTTAACCAACAATAATCTCGCTGACTAGTTTGAAGACTCCACTGAATATTTTGTTTTTGATAATACGAGAAACAGAATCAGAATAAATTTATTGCTTAAAGCTGTGTTACAGGTCGTTAAATATACATTATTATTATCAACAGTTTATCTTAACAGGCCGGCAACATTAATGAAAATTATGATTAAAAACGAAAGTGCACATACTCTCAAACGGCGTTAAAATCGAAATATTCGTGGAGAGTTACCAAATAACCAACTTTTTAAGTTTCGCTTTAATATATGACCATCTAATGCTTTAATCGGAAGGTACATAATTAAAAACTTTAGGGCCATATATAAAATAATCACATAACATCTTAAGAATCTTAAAAATTGCTGTAGTAGTGGATTTTTTCTTTTGAAATACAAATTAGTTAGGGTTAAAACAATCATAACATGTTTAAGAATTATAAAGCCTAGTAAATATTACTTTCTCTAAAATCTTTAAAAATGTAGACAATAATGCAATTGGTCGGTAATAATTAATTAATAATTAATTGGATTTTAGATTATTCAGGTTTAATTTTTGCCTTTTTTAATTACTCAGATAAAGTTCCAGTTTCTAACATTCAGTTCATAGTGTAAACCAGGGGTTCACATATTGCTTTCATGGATTTCTTAATGACGTACATTGGAATGTTAACAAGGCCACTGCTCTTATTGTTTTTCAAGCTTTGTACAATTTCAATTAACTCATGAACATCAACCGGTTTTAGATAAATATTATTGCAGTTTAATACAGGAGATGGTTTATGGCTTTCTTTGTAATTTTATGTATTACTTGTTAAGAAGTGTTTATTAAAAGTTCCAGCTATTGTTTTTGAGTCTTTTATTACTATACAGCCTTATATAATATTTCCTTTTAACGCAAATATTATATAGGGCTGGTTTTAGTTCAAGAACAGATGAAGTTTGTCGTTTTATTAAATGCCAAGTTGATCTTACTTTGTTTGTACTCTGCTCTATAAACTTATTATTAGATTTCTTTTTCGCTAGACGTATAACAGATTTCAGTATTTTTGTATATTTGTTATAATATGAACCAATATTTGTGTTTTTATTACTGTTTTTATGAATCTTTTGATATATGGCTCTTTCTTTTATTTTAATTTATATGTCTTAAGGTTAGTTGTGATATTGTCTAAACAGGTTTTCGATGTTGTTGTTATTCTAGTAGATTCATGAATCGTTAATTTCACATTTTATTTGGACAGAGTATTTTTAAAATTAAACTTTGTCTCAATTTTCAAAAGTGTCAATGTTTAAGTCATAAAAGAAAAATATTTTTCATTTATTATACCTACTTCTAAACGTTAGCCTCTGTAATAATAATTCAAGCGTCTTCATAAAAATATCAAAGTTTGACTTAGGAATTCAATATACACATATAACAGTAAGATTTAACTCTGGAAGTAAAATACCGCAATCAATACAATTAAGTTTCCTGTAGTTAATGCTATTTTTAATATATATACACACATCACCTCTTGACTTGTCACTCGATGAAGATACAGCTAAGTTATAATCTGATATCTGCAAAATATTAACATTATCTTTTTGAACAAAAGTTTTACTACAACATAACAAATCATATTATTGTATTTTATAATTTATATATATTTTATGCATTTTTCAATACGATCTTATAATATAAATTATTATAATAGGAAAATACTAGAAAAAATCGACTCGGATTACAAGTGAATTCTCAGGCGGGAATTTTTATCATTATTCGAGAAAAACGCCTTCTTGGCAATATTATCTCCCCTAGGGCATTTTGTGGGAATGTAATGGGGTATGTTCCCTTTTTCAACATTGAAGTTGTCCCTATGTTGCCTTGCTTAGTAAGGTCACTTGAAATGAACGAAGACAAAATCCTAGTTTTATTTTCAAAGTTCATTATATTGAAACAATATGGTATGGTACTAGGTATTGGAAATAAGTAGGTAGTTGTTTTTACTTTTATGGTAATATGTAGGTATTGGGGCTCATAATCCTTTTTGTCAATATTGAAACTAATTTTGGACGCAACTTTTTTGATATTTAAATGTATTTCAACATTTTATTAAAAACAGATTCTAGATAAATGTTATTTTTAAATCCAGATACAAAAGTTTTCACCTGTAAATTTAAAGTTACAGTTTTTAAATTTGAGTTATACAAAATATTCATAACATAAATTTTAGGTTTTTCAATAAGTTTTAGAACAGCAATTATTTCTGTAAATAACTTTGTTGGATTACCATCGATAGCACCGACGCACAACACTAACCAGTCCTCTTTTTTGAGATCAAGATGAATTAAATTAGAATTTTTAACTATATAGCGCGTGGGTGAATTAGGGTAAATTTTTCCACAGATTTCATATTCTATTGGAGTCTTAAAAAAGATCTTATTTGTCTGTTGATCACCAAATATGACTATTTCACTATTGCGTAATTTCCTTAAATGTAATATTTTTTATAATGAAATGATACACACCGTATTTTCTCATCTCCATCACTACATGTCGTTGACTGTATACAAGGAAGTAGCTACTGTTCACTGCTGCTGTTACTTTTTCTTGATAAACTTTTCTTCGGTGTAGTTTGAAGTCTTCCGTGAATATATTGTTCAAGTACGGAGCTTTTTTATGAACATTTACTTGTTTTTTATATTATCCGCTCCAAGTAGCTTTTCTTGAAGAGAACTTATAATGCTTTTTAAATCTTTATTTCTCCCCATTAGCATTGATTCCAATTTTGAACAGCTTCTGTTGATATGACTGTTGATTGAATCATTTGATTTGGTATTATCATCATCATCATTATTAATATCACAAAGGGTGTTACTCACTGAATCAAAAGAATTTGACAATGGTTGGTGTTAAATATACCAAGCAAGAAGAGCAGGCTATTTCTAATAACATCACAATCAGAATATTAATAATAATATAATAGCTATATTGAAATCTATCTGTATGCTGCTAAATACAGGTCAGATGTGTAAAGTGTTTATATACTATTTTCTATATAACACGACAACCAAATCATAATATTTAATGATTAAACATTTATTGTCGACTGTATCTATTAACTTTAAAAAAAATCTCTCGATCAAAACCATAAAGACTGAAATTACCCTTTGTCTGAAAAGAAACTTAACGAAAATAGTTTACAATTTTATAATTTTAGGACTGAAAGTTGTTGATGGTGAAGTTTAAATTTATCAAATTTTTTAACGCAAATATTTAGAACTTTACTTCAGACTATTGTAATAAATGCATATGTCACGTACGTTGCTTTGAGTCAGTATTAAGATACGCAATATAATATAGGGGACTAACATAGTAATGAGTAAGTTACATAAAAACACTACATTGTATACGAACCTTGGGTGATATCGTATTTGATATGTCGTTAGGTTATATTTTCTCACATTTATCTTAGCATCCTTATAAATTCAGAAACTAGGTCATTCGGCATTTTCAGTAAAGCGATATGGAATTGTACTATCAGATACAAAAGATTCCTCCAAATCTAGCTGGTAGATTTAGAGATAAGAATGATCTAAAAAACAATTCAGTTTTAATCAAATATCTATCATTTCATTTTTATTATCTCACAAAAAAATAATAATATGTTAGCAGAGTAAAAAGAAGTACTTTTTTCATAAATTCGTATCATGAAACCAAGTTCTAGATTGGTATGAGAGTTTATTATTTTTATACATGATGGCATACAATGCAATGACATGCAACGTGGTTTGCATCTGGGTTTAAAAGTAAAAAAAAAAATACCAAAAAAGTTATCGCCATATGCGAATTAGAATGCGTGCGAAATGTAAAGTCAAATCTTCTAGTAGTCTAATTTTATTAAACTTATACGAATTATAGGTAGGTACTATAATTTTACCAATAAAGAAATCAATAAAGAATAACCCCTGTTTGACGCTACAGCATTTTAGATAAGGCCATCTTAAGCCGGCTGTTCTCATTAATTAAGAACAGAATGTTTTCGCCACTAATTCAGCGACAAGGAAAGCACTTCCTCTGAGCTAGACGTCTGAGCTCGGGGACCGCGATCCAATTATACTACGTTGAAAGAACTTAAACTCAATATACTTAGAATTTATTTATTTTGTTCTGTGTTAGTTATTTTTCGCTTATTTCTATTCCACCAACACATAATAATTCACTCGGTGAAATTTGGTACATTCAAAAGAAATTTACTTTTGAAAATGTGCTCTGTGCTCAAGCGATCTCTTTTACTACCCCAAGCGTAAGTTACAAATAATGACATTTTCATCCCACCACCTCGGAAAGTGTAATTTTGCGCTTCGAAATCTGGCTGGAAAATTCTATTTTATTCGCTTGAGCGGCAAAGTAGATTTGAATTTAGAACATCACATATAATGAGTACTCAATATAATTGTAAATTCAAAACGTCATTAAACCTATTTAATGTAACCTCTATGGTGCCAAATTTATGATAAGAATTTTTTAAATTGTGAAAAAATTTAAATTTGGAACCTTCTTGGTTTCTTTGTTTTATTTGCGTGCTTCGCGCCATTCTAGTTTTTCACGTTTTATTGCTTAATATAATTAACATAACCTAAAAACTGTACAAAAAAATCAACTAAAATGAGTGACATTAGCGACGATGAAGTTTATCTAACGCCAACTGAGTTAACTGAAACAGTTAATAATGCGCAAATGAGCCTTCTCCCTCAGCAATCACGAGAGAAGTATTTGAAACAGTACGATATATTTAACATGTGGCGACTAGCTAAAGGAGCAAAAACTTTCTCCGAAAACGTTTTGCTGGCATATTTTATAGAATTATCTGAGACCAAGAAAGCAAGCACGCTATGGAGTACGTATTCAATGCTAAAATTAACAATTAAGATGAAGAAAGACGTTCATATCGACACCTATCATAAATTAGTGGCATTTTTAAAAAGAGCCTCATCTGGTTATAAGCCAAAAAAATCGAAGGTTTTCACAGCATCTGAAATTGCAAAGTTTATTAATAAAGCACCTGATTCCGTATATTTAGCGGCAAAAGTAAGTCAATACGTGTAATTTTTTGTTGTTGATAAAATTGTACATAGTACTTACAATATTTTTAATTTGATTAATTTATTTACGATTATAAATACTTCTTTTGTTACAGGTTGTTCTTATTATTGGTATAACCGGAGCATGTCGAACAAATGAACTTACACTACTTAATGTCAATAACGTATCAAAATATTCTCATAATTCTGATGAATTGCTATTAATTAATGTACTAAATACCAAGACAAAAAAAGACCGCAACTTCGTTATTCGCAAGGAATATGTAAACATTGTTCAGAAATATCAAGCTTTACGTCCTTCTAACACCCCAATTGAACGATTTTTTCTACAATATCGCAACGGAAAGTGTATCCGACAACCTATGGGTCAGAATAAAATTGGCAGTATTCCACGAGAAATAGCAACTTTTCTCGGACTTTTAGAACCCCCGTTATACACCGGTCACTGTTTTAGAAGAACCTCAGCCACACTTTTGGCCGAATCAGGGGCTGATCTTCTATCGCTTAAGCGCCATGGAGGCTGGAAGTCTAATTCGGTTGTAGAGGGATACATAGAGGATTCAATCCAAAGTAAATCAAAAATTTGTAATAGTATCGTGGAGGCCATAACGCTGAAAGAACCTCTGTCAGATTCTTGGTCTCGCCCTTCTACATCTAAAATGAGCCCCCATAAGATTGGAAACAATAGCCCTCTCTCGCCAACATTTACGCCAATAGAATCCAATGAATCGGCACAACTATTTAAAATTACTGATAGTTTACCACAAAACAGCGCACAATTCACAAACACCAACATAACATTACCTAACAAAAATATTAAACTTAACATAAGTAACTGTAGCAACGTTACATTTAATATTTCCTAATTATTTTCTACTTCTTATTATTTTCTTCAATTTATAGATTATCTTAATGTGTTTTAATTGAAATAAAAATATTTTGTCATTATAAATTGTTTTCTTTTTCATTTTGTCATTTCCTCGCTGAGGTGGGATGAAAAGTTACGTATTGCACTCGAGTGGAAAGATTTTTCACCTTGTGCTCGTTTGTTTCCCTCGCTGACGCTCAGGATTCTAATTTAGAATCACTCGCTGCGCTCGTGATTCAACTTTAGAATCCTTCGCTTGCTCGGTCATCCAAATCGAGCACGCGGTTAAAAAGGAACTTTCCACTCTTGTATAATAAATAACTATTGTGCCAATTGCCGTTCCCCTCTAGAGTTATTCGTGGAACAAATAGAGGGTCTCATTTGTGGAATAAAACTTTAACTAACATCGATTACTAAAGCCTGCAATTCTTAGTTTGCTCGTTTTTGTTATTTATTTCTTCGACAGTAGTTTAAAATGTGTTTTGGTTATTATATATCAAAACATAGTCAATATCAATAATTATTGTTATAAGGTCTCGTCAACAAAAAAAAACCTTTTTTTAATTAGTGTATTAGGCTTTCTGTGTTGAGATATCAATCTTTTTATCTTAGGGCGCAAATTTTTTCACCCGATTTATCCCGTTAAATCTTTCCGGCTGGCCTACCGGCTATCGATGAGGCGAGCTGCCTATTTTTCACCCTTGGCAGGCATCGAGTCGTTTGGAGTGTTATTCGTTGCACTCGAAACACATAACACAGCACTGACCACGCTTTATTTTAAGCGTTTATATATATAATGTATCATTCCATTTATCATCACCTTGCATTATTTGCGTGGCATTTTTGACGTGGTATTTGATCACTTTTCAGTCGTGTCAAAATTATTTATTTTATTTGATTTTCTGTATTTTGTCAATGTGCGGCATTTACTGATTACTATGACGCCATAGCAGCTGCATAAAATTGTAAAATTTTTGTGAAGGGCATTTTTAAAGATTTGTTATATTTAATTCAATTTAGATATAAAACATGTCATTCAAATAGCAGGAGGAAGGATTCGGGATTCTAAGGCTAATTAGGGATGAAAGGAGTCATCCCTTTTATTTTTCTGACAGTTATTCTCGGAATTATTTGGTTGTGACAACTCAATCACACTGGATGAACGGGTATGGTTAAAATGGGGCACACATATAAAATTAACCCTGGATTAACATATAGGCACTCTTGACCTGAGTAAAAGGTTTGCCGGTGACATCACTTTGAAATTCACGTGAAATAAGTTACGGACCAAAGTTAGTTATTTAGAAGAGTAATTAAAACTTTTCTAAGCTCAGGCACTCATTCTTTTCTTTCAATATTATGTTCATTCAAAAAATACTGAAATATATTAAGCTCTTTCCTATAATTTTATTTATCTCTCTTAGATAATATCAATTTAATCGATTCAAAGACACCATACCAATTATATGGATGATTGAATAAGAATAAAAAGATCAAAAACACAAAATATGTACTGGCGGCCCAGCCACCTAGAGGGTAGAATTGGAAATATATATATATATATCCTCAAATATGGAAGGTACCATACGTTTTTTTATTTATTATAAAAAAAAAGAAATCGACAAACAGCGTGGCCATTTGTTTTCGAAGATAAGTGCAAGTCACCCAAAATATTAAAACTCCTCAACAATTTTAGTTCTTACATACTAGTCGCGTCAATGAAGCCTTTTTCTCGGAAGTCCTCAAGAACAGCTCGGATTTTGATGATTTTTTTTTTAAAAATTTTGTTTTTCCATATTATTCAAAATCAGAAACCTTCTGGAGGGGGGACAAAATTATTTATATTGTTTAAACATTATTCACTATATTTATATAAAAATTGAGTTTGGACTCAATTTTTTGCAAAAATTTTGCATGTATTAATTTTATTATACAAAATACTTTTTAAAAAAAAGATTTTAACAATAATTTTATATTTGCATTATAAGAAAATATCTTTGCGTGCATACGCGTATGCGTGTATGCAAGTTAGGTGTATACGTTACATATATTTATTTGTGCTACTATGTATATATATATAATATTTTACGTTGCGTTAGAAAGTTTCCTAAGGTATTGTACTATACGCACAATAGAAAGTGACCTTTCGGTGTTTAGGGATTGCTTACCTGGTCGAAGAATTCAAGGTCCAAGGCAGATGTACGACTAGTTTTATATTTTCGCTGCGCATTTCATTTAGTATTTATTTGCTTTTTGGAGTAAACACACGTTTTCTAAAGTTATAAGTATTAATTTTTGTCACTCAAAGTGTATTTATCAGTGTGGATTATTTCTACCAATATTAATTGTTATTAAAGTGAATAGTGCAGACCAGCAGAATGCAGAAGGTATTTATATATAATTAATAATTAATAAATTTCAATTTTTTGCATATTATGTAATAAATTGGGAATATATAATAATTGGTCATAAACATTTTCCGTGCTATACATTTCCATATTAACGGTTAATTAAATATTCTAAAGATATATGAATATATTTTTCATTTTTCGTCCGTTATGATTATATCTTGTCAATCATATTAAATTTTTTCTGTAAAAATGATTTGAAATTCTCTATTATTTAATTCTTTATTGTTGTAGGAAGAAGAACAAGGTGCTGTAGATTCTACTGAAAATGTATGTTGTATTTGTGAACTTTTTTTTTGAATTGCATTCTCACAATGTATGGCGCTAAAACTGCCAAAAACTTGAATGAACTACGATATAAACGTTTCATAGCATTAGCGTCAAAAAATAAAAGCGTGCAACTTAGTTCGTTACCTCCGACAGAAGATGCAGCTAAACAACATATTAAGAGAGTTTACCTACAAGTTCAGCAATGGAAAAATAATTCTTTAATTCCTCCTGAAGAATGGGGTTGGCAACTAGATGATTATTTTAAACCAATCAAAATGACGCAACCAGCAGCACCTAACAACATTCTAAAAATCATATTTTGCTCTTGCAAAACAGGATGCGGTTCAGCGTGTGGCTGCCGAAAAAGCGGTCTTTATTGCACACCAGCCTGCATTGTTTGCAGTGGAACTGACTGTAATAATCACCCACCATTTGAAGAAGATGAAGTCAACGAAATATACCATACAAATTAAAATTAAATTGTCTTTTTTTGTATATAAAATAATAAATATCAAATAGTTTATAATGGTTAACTATTCTGTTGTTATTCATTTTATTTAATTCTATCGATAATTGCTTGTAATTTTTATTATTATATTTCTATATTTTATGTATAATTATTTATAATGGAAATATGAAAAATAATAACATAAATATCTCTTTTTATAAGTTTTAAATGGATACTATATAAAAAAAAAAAATTTTCCTGCACAAATATCATAGATATTGTTTAAACAATATAAATAATTCCGTCCCCACTCCAAAAGGTTTCTGATTTCAAAGAATATTAAAAAACGCAAATTTTAAAAAAAAAATTATCAAAATCGAAGCTGTTCTTGAGGACTTCCGAAGAATGCCTGTTTTATGTATTCATTGACGCGACTATACATAGCTCTTACATATTCGCTCCTATTGCGCATAAAAAATAACCTTTTTATCTGATTTACGATGAGTTTATTCTTGTGTTGATGTGTTTGTGTTTAGTAGCCGTATAACGGGATTCATTTTCTAAAATTCAATTACAAAGAATGTAAAACAAATAAATATGTGGCTAAATCCCTGTATAAAGTTTATGTTTTCATATGAAAGTTACCGCTCTTCCAATCCGATTAACCTCATGTTATGAAAATGAAAATTACGGCGCAACTAAAATAGAACATGATATGATATGGGCTATCCAAGTAGTATGTACATATAACGAGTGTAGTGTGTATTGTGTTTATGTGCTTGTCAGTGTTTGTATGTTAAGTATTATTATATATGCTAAAATGTTAATCAATTTGAAGAATGTTACATTTTTTGTTGATTTATTTTCTACATAATTGTACACAGTCGATGATGGGCGGACTTGACAGTGGAAGTTCTTCAAAAAGTTCTTGTAATTGTCTAATTTTGCGACACTATATCTTCCGTTTTTCATATAACCTGTTCATAGTGACAGTATACAAACGCAACTAACGATATCATCATATCAATCATTTTAATTCAGCTTGCAAGTTTTGACCTAAAAAGAAACCTACATAATATAAATAAAAATATCTAGACAACCAAATATCTTAGATTATGTTACTGGATTCAGTCACTATTCGTGTTTTCAGTCATTAAGACAATGCTTCTCAAGTTGAAAAGTTGGATTAAAAATTAATTCATACAAGAATTTTGTGTTTTCAAACGAGTAGAGGACGGGCGTTCGCTGGCGATTACCGTGTACGATATGACTTGTATCACACCGCTGGCGCTGCCTGTATTGATTAATTTTACTTTATTCATAAGTAAGTATACTTTGTCTTACTTTTGAATTGAGTGAGCTGTCGAAGATGTAAAATAAATGAACCTTAAATGACTTTAAGATTCGGTACATTTGTGAATAAACCTGTGGGTTCAGTGGGGCTCAAAGTGGTTTTGCCAAATTGATTTTACGTGTATTGTGTGTGGACTTCGCAGTTGGTTCTGCTATTGATGTTTCGGACAAATACAGGATTTCACTAAACTGAACTTTATTTATTTAGGCTTCGTTAAGCCTAACCTCAGACCAGATTTAAGAGCGTTAACGCGCACCCTATTTCTATAGTAACAGAAAATTATTTTTATTTTTTACATTAAACGTCGCATTGGTGAACAATTGTAATTGTTGTAGAAACTCTTTGTTTATACATTATGGTTAATGAAAACTAAAGTACTTTTAAACCTTACTTCAAAATATACTGTCATACGTTCATAATCTCGCTCTATTTTATTTATTACATACAACACGTTATCAGCACGAAGATAGAGTTTTAATGAGTGGAAAGTAATTTTGGGAGTCAGATTTACCGGATTGTTGTGAATTTACATAAATTTTCGACTTAAAAGTGAAAAATTTTCTGACATATAAAAACAAAAGATGTCAACGGGCGATCACAACAATATGGGTAAAAATGGATTGAATTCGAGTCTACGATCTCTTGCAGGGATATTTTTAAAAGGTAGACAAGATTATACTATTTGGAAATTCAAAATGAAAATGTACTTGGTACATGAAGGTTTGTGGAAATGTATAATAATAGGTTATCCTGATGGAGATTCTACTGCCTCTAATATTTAAGAAAGTGAAGACGAAATTACCCTAGCTAAAATTTGCTTGACATTGGATGGACCAGCCATAACGCACGTAAGGAACTGTAAGAGCGCCAAGGAAGCCTGGAGCACTTTAGCTGCTGCTTACGAGGATAAGTCCATGGGTCGTCGTTTGGCGCTGGAACGTAAGCTGTATAGGTACAATCTCAGTGAGTTTAGTAGTATGGAGATGTACATTGAAGCAGTGATGTCCACAGCTCAAGATTTGGGAGACATAGGGAAGGTAATAGAGGACGCCTCTCTAGCGGCTATATTACTAGGAGGACTGACGTCACGCTTTGATCCCTTAATAATGGCACTAGAAAATTCAACAGTGCAGATTTCTAGCGAGCTGGTGAAAAGCAAACTATTAACAGAATTTTCGCGATCTACTGATAATGAACCAATTAAATCGGATCTTGGTTTATGTGTTCAGGAAAAGAATCCTAAACGAAAACGGGAAATAGTCTGTTACCGCTGTAAGGAGCCTGGACATAAGAGACCGGACTGTCCCCTTAACAGAAAGTCCAAAAATGTTGGCCCGAAAAAAGAAAACACCCTATCTAGTCTGTTTGGCGCATTCAAAGTGGGTACCGAGGCGTTCAAAGATAAATGGTGGGTAGATTCTGGAGCAAGTGCTCATATGTCTGGAAGGTCAGATTGGATGGAGAATATACAAGAGTTCTCTACTGGGCAAGTCACAATTGCTAACGGAGATGTCTTGACAAGTGCTGGCATTGGCAGTGTTTCTATTAATAATAATTTTAAATCCGAATGTTCTAATAGTATCAAAAATATATCAAATGTAGTTTTTATACCAAATTTAAATACTAATTTGATTTCTATAAAGAAGGCTGTAGATAATGGATTTTGTGTTGTTTTTGATAAGAAAGGTTGTATATTTTATAATGATTTATCTTTTTCTTGCCCAGGTGATGCAGTGCTACATGGTTCGTGTTGTGGTGGATTGTATAGTTTGGATTGTACGGTTAGTCTACCTAAAACCTTATCAGCGTTTAAAGTACAAAGTGATGTATCGAGCTATCGACTATGGCATAAACGGCTTGGTCACTTGTGCCGAATAGGGTTACAAGAACTTAACAGAAGTAATCTAGGCGTTCAGTACACCGAAGTTGATAAAGAGCCCTGCATAGCTTGTGTAGAGGGTAAGCAGGCCAGAAAACCATTCAAGAAAATAACATATAAGAAAGCAACTTCTAAATTAGAACTAGTGCATTCGGATTTATGCGGACCAATGTCGGATAATTCTTTTCAAGGAAATAAATATGTTTTGACTTTTATTGATGATTTTAGCCGTTTTATTTTTATATATTTTATTTCTTCTAAAAATGACGTTAAGAATAAGTTTTGTGTTTTTAAGGCTATGGTTGAAAGAGAGACAGGCTTAAAGGTAAAAGCGTTGCGTACAGACAACGGAACAGAGTACGTTAACAAAGAATTTACTGATTACCTGAAGGAGGAAGGTATCCAACACCAGACAACCGTTCCTTTCAGTCCTCAACAAAACGGAGTTTCTGAGAGGACTAACAGGTCGGTAGTAGAGAAGGCGCGTTGTATGCTCTCTGATTGTTCTCTCTCAAAGGGCTATTGGCAAGACGCTGTGGAGACAGCGGTTTATTTAAAAAATCGATGTCCACATCGAGCTCTCAATGGTAAAACGCCCTTTGAAGCATGGCATGGCGAGAAACCAGACTTAAGTCATTTGAAAGTTTTTGGGTGTCGCGCCATGGTTAAGGTTCCAGATAACTACAGAAGGAAATTGGACATTAAGGCGACAGAACACATTTTCGTTGGATATTCAAAAAATCCACAGAGCTACTACTTTCGTGAAGCAGATTGTCCAAGGAGGTTGATAAAAGGAAGAGATGTGGTTTTCTTCGAAAATTCTTTTTCTATTTTGAAGGTTCAACAAAAGGAATCGATCCCTTCTACTTCTTGTGGAGATATTATTTTTGATTCAGTACCCAATCAAGTGTGCAGTTTATACAGGCGAAGTGAAAATACTGAGCAAGGCACTGACGCTGGTGCTAGTGAGCCGGAACTAGAAGCACAGCAAACTCACAGCGCAGACGGGACTTTTGATGTTGAAGATACGTGTACTCAAAGTACAGAAATTACAGAAGAAAGATATCCACTCAGAAATAGAATAACCAAACGTTTTGATACTAATCTTATTTGTAATGCAGTTACGTATGACTCCGACGAACCTGAAAGCTACGCAGTTGCTATGAAGTCGGAAGAGAGTGCAAACTGGCAGTTAGCGATGGATGACGAGTATAAATCGCTAATGAAAAATAAAACTTGGACGTTAGTTGATAAACAAGATAAGAAGATTATTCAATGCAAGTGGGTATACAAATTGAAAAAGGATGCTCAAGGTCAAGTTGCCAAGTACAAGGCAAGGCTAGTAGCCAAAGGCTTCAGCCAGACGGCGGGCATTGACTACTATGAAACCTTCTCTCCGGTAGTGCGTAATTCGTCCTTGCGAACACTGATAGCTTTGGCGGCAGAAATGGAGTTGAATATACATCACTTAGATGTAGATACTGCGTTTCTCAATGGAGACTTATTGCAGGAAGTTTACATGCAGCAGCCTCCGGGTTTTGTTGAGACAGGTGCAGAAGATAAAGTCTGTTTATTAAAGAAATCACTCTACGGCTTAAAACAGGCTGCTCGTGCATGGAATATTAAATTAAATCAAACTTTATCAAATATTGGTTTTGTCAAAACCTCTGCAGAACCATGCATCTATACGAAAAAGTTTGGTGATGAAACTGTTATTATCAGTGTCTATGTTGATGACATTTTGGTATTATTTAAAAGGAAAAAGACTTTTGACACTGTCAAAAATTCTCTAAGTAAATTTTTCTCATTAAAATTTTTGGGAAAACTTGAATATTGTTTAGGTCTTAATGTAAAACGTTCGGAGGAAAAGATTTATGTTAGTCAAACGACATATATTAAATCAGTTTTAAAACGTTTTAACATGGAGAATTGCAAAGAAATGTCAACACCTTTAGAAAACAATAAGCTGGAAAAGGGTAAGGAAACATGCAATTATCCTTACCAGAATTTAATAGGCTGCCTTATGTATCTAGCTGTGAATACCAGGCCAGACGTCGCTTATGCCGTAAGCTATTTAAGTCAATTTAATACTTGTTTTGACAAAAGGCATTGGTTGGCCGCAAAAAGGGTATTACAATATTTAAAAGGAACTCAAAACTACTGTATTACTTACAGGAAGACGGGTGACTATTTGTGTGGTTATACGGATGCAGATTGGGCAAACTGTATCAGTGACAGGAGGTCGTACACTGGTTACTACTTTACTCTGGCAGGAGGGCCTATTAGTTGGGAATGCAAAAAACAACCAACAGTCGCGTTGTCTTCAACTGAGGCGGAGTATATGTCGCTTACTAGTGCGTCTAAAGAAGCAATTTTTCTTAGGAGGTTTGTGTTTGATATCACTGGTAACGCTGATAAGGTTGTAGTGTATAACGACAGCCAAAGTGCGCAGAAAATTGCTCTCAATCGAATCCATCACAATAGGACGAAACATATAGACACGAAATTTCATTTCATTAGGGAAAAGATATCTGATGGCATTATAGATGTAAAATATATGCGATCAGATCATATGTCGGCAGATGTCTTAACGAAGCCCTTAAGGCGCATAGCACATAATAGATGTGTAGTAGGCATGGGCATAACATAATTAATTAAGTTTATCTTTATTTTTCATTAAGGGGAGGATGTTGTAGAAACTCTTTGTTTATACATTATGGTTAATGAAAACTAAAGTACTTTTAAACCTTACTTCAAAATATACTGTCATACGTTCATAATCTCGCTCTATTTTATTTATTACATACAACAGTAATGGTAGTTGTAAGTTTGATTGAAATAATTTAAAAACCAATTAAAATGTTTTATAAGAACTTTTTAGACTTTTGTAATATATTAATAACTTTTTAGACTTTCTTGAGTATATAAAATTGCATGAGATTTTTTTTTTTTTTTTTTTATTGCAGAAAGTTGGCAAACAAGCAAACTGTCCACCTGATGGTAAGTGGTAACAGTCACCTATAATACATGTGGCTCTTGTGAGATTCGCAGCAAAACTGCAACCCCCACAAGAACCACAGTGTACGTTGCCAACTTGTGACATAAGATGTAAAGTCACTGTACCCAGTAATTTCACTGCCATATCTTACCCTTCAAACCGGAACACAGCAATGCAAGCACTGCTGCTTTGCGGCAGAAATAGGTAAGACGGAGGTACCTAAGCAGACGACCCTGGTACAGAGTCTCTCTCCAGTAAATTGATTAGTTTTCTTAATAAAGTTTTATGACTCTAAAGACGAAAGAATGAAATGTCGCGCTCGTTGATGTTCTTAAATGATGATCATTTTTTTAAGTTTTTTTTCCGCTATTAGTGACGTTGGTACCCTCCGGACTCGGGGAAGGGAGGTGTTGAATCCTATATAGGGTCTAACATAACCTCGAGAGGTTATGTTAGACTCGTACTGACTAAACACTACCTTGTAAGTGCCATAGCCTAGAAAGGCTGTACAGGCTTCTTATAAGCGACAACCTCGGGGTAACCCGCGGTGGCGCAGTTTTAAAGTTTAAATTATTCATGGTTCTTATGGCAAGAGTTGGTTCATGTCTATAAATTTTATTGGGAGAATTTCATGTATCTAGATTATAGAAGTTCAGAAAATTTATTAATAAACCGATTTTAAACGATTTAGAAGCAGGTGGGATTCTATTTAAAAATGTTTATTTTACTTCGGTCATAACAAATATTTTTCATGTTCTAAAGATCCCTGTAAATAGCAGAGTCCCATTTCCACTTTACACCGCAGTTAAGTTAAAGTTATCAACACTTTATATTTGTTTTGCTAACCTACAGATCAAGATCTATATAATGCATATATAAATTAATTTACGGTCAAAGAAACAAGTTATTTAGAAATGGATGCGATATATTAATGATAATGTGACGTGCAGAGGTAGTGCTTGATTTTAGCTTAGCAATATTTTTTTTACCTTATTCAACATTATGGCTATTCGCACGCTACACCAACTCGTCTCAATTGAGATATCGAAATTTATGATTTTTAATTTTTTAAAACCGTTGGTATAAAAATGTACTTCGTTTAGTCAGCATACGTTAAACTCATTATTTAGATCACGAAACTAACAAAAATGCCTACTATAGTCATCAAAATACTTTAGTTTACTAATGATTATGAAATTATTTACTTAGAAGGTGATTTATCGTTCTATAGCCTTTTTATTACTAAGTCATTGAATAACTTATGTGGAAATTGTAGTAATTTAGATTGCTTAGTCACGAAAATTCATTATTATTATGTTATAAAATATGTATTAAGTTGATAACAATTAGTGTAGCCGCTTTTTGCGCATTCTCACTTTTTTATCAAAATGTGAAATCTTAAAATCACGTACGATCCTTATTGGTATCTTTTTACATTGTCGATGATTAAAAGTATAAAAATATCATAAACTTAAAGAGGAAGATAAACGTAATTTAGCTGATTTGATTTAATAAGAGCGTTAGTGACTTCCAAAGTGAGCAATGTATCGATTAACGAGATTTCTTTATAGATTTGGCTAGGTTCGTGAAGGACGTTCTTAATTTTTATCCTGGGTCATGGGTATACGTATAGATGTCACCCTACTGAGAAGGCATGATTTACTCATTATATCTGCTTTATTTATTTATAAATTTGGTTAGGGTTCGTTTAAATAACGAAGAAAAGTTTTCTTTTTTATAATATTTTCTAAATAACATAGACTACTTGTATGCTTATGATTAAAGGTGAGTCACTTAGTCTGCTATTCTCACTTTTATCTTATCAATATGATGACACATAATGATATCTCTCCGCTCAATAAAATATCTTTCATTCTCAAAAGCCAACATAACTAAATATATATATATTGTACAATACAAAGGTTGTCTGGAAGAGATCGCTCTGAGCGATAAGACCGCCCATTGTAACACTTTTTTAAGTTTTCTCTTGTTTTCTTGTTATTTCAATGTGGTGTTATCAATAAAGTGTTTTGTATTGTATTGTATTTGAACTCTTAAATGTACTGAATCTAAAAGTAGACCGTCTTTTTCATGAGTAAACTTTGTACTCATTACAAGGCGCTATAGCGTTACATTGTTGGACACTGATTTTCTTTAGATGTTAAGTCAGTCAGGTCGGTCAGACGGCCAGGAGCTTGCTTTTGGGGTAGTTGTTTCGAGTGTTTTCTTATCGTTCCCGCATTAAATTAACTGATCTCGGCTGTGTTACTGGACTACGGATTGGATAAAAGGCATCTTTTCAATCGTTTATCGGGCAAGTATTTATAAATTTCTTAATAGTGTATTTTTTAATTTCTTATTACTATTAATTTAAATTCATATGTTACTTTGACACTGAACTGTCACATTATTACTTACATAAATTGTCTGGTTCCTATTTATACTTTATACTTTAATTTAATTTATATTTATTGTATGAGTATAATTATGGAGAGGCAGATTAACTGAAAATATCAGTGAATTATATACAGAATTTTATCTGACTTTTATTGTTTAAATTTGACGCTGTACTTAAATACTTCAAAAGTTACAGTAATACGGTCGTTACTATGAAATTGACATTTTTTTCGTAAATCTAATTTAATTATTATGTTTATTTATAACTTAACAGACATGGACAATATTTAATATTGTATAAGATTTTATAGATAATCAGAGAATAAAAATCTCGATTATAACACCAACTTTTGTTTCCTCAATATTTTTTTTGATTATGACAAAATACTTAAATTCCATATGTGTGCAAACGTCTCGTGAAGTTAGCTGTCTTGGTTATCAAATAGATAAGGAAAACGTTACTATGAAAAAAGATATTAAATAAATAACAAGGAAAACGTAAGTACGAAAACCAATTTCTTAGGTAAGGAATAATAATATTTAACTCTTGATTTCCTGCAATGTGTAGGCTACAAATAATTTGTATGTAAAAATTATGTTTACAAATGTCTATGTCATGATTAATATGTACCTAGAGCGGCTATAAGTTCTGTTACAAATGAAAATGCATTTTTTTATGAAGTAATATAATATTACTTAGCAAAAAATAAAAAAATCTATGGCCACTTTTGGCTTTTATACAGGCCTTTTACCTGTCTGGCCACGTATCTATGTATCCACGAATCTATGTATCCACGAATCTAAAATTTACGCAATGTTTCCATGGGAAATTTCAGTACTGCTTGCTCCAGAGACTCGATGTTCGCCGTGTCGTTTAGAGCAGGCCTTATCCTCTAAAACTTGTAATTAATTTGTAGTCTAAAGAGTTGAAGTCTGGGCTGGATGAGGGCCAGTCTTCAGCTCTTATAAAGTCCGGCACGTTAGTTTCAAGCCAGGCTTGGCTAGTTCCTGCCTCGTGACCAGGTGCAGAGTCCTGCTGCGAAGTCCGGGGTACATTTTTAAAACTGTGTTTTGCTAAGAGGTTTCACAACACGACCCAAGACTGTCTCTTGATACACTTTGGCTAAAGTTTTCACTCCTATCTCACAAAAATACAGCTTTATGACGCCGTGATAAGACACGTCCCATCAAACAATCAATGACGCAGGATGAAGACAACGTTGTATCTTACCGACCACTTGAGCAGCTTCTTAAGTACTGTGAGCGTTCACTTTATCATTTCGCTTATTGTAGTGCTCTTCAATCGTAAAAAAAATTTCATCGGTAAAGAGGATATTTCTGTGCCTTTCACCTGCGTATCGTAACAGAAGGCATTTTGATCGATCCACTATCTTTAATTGTAAAGATTGATTTAGGACATGTCTTGTACGAGTATATCGACGATAAGCACCGAGCTCCAGGTCTTATTGGAGCGAAGCGAGCAAAGCTCCCATGGATCAGCTTCAATGGCGCAATGTCTGTTACGCCATAACTTCCCCAGTTCTTTACCGATTTTAATATTTTTTGTGCGGAATCGAATCAGCAGGTTTAGGACCAGATTGTGACGGAGCCCGAATTTGAAATTTGCAAAAATTCCCATCGAAACAAAAAATCTTTTTAGGTATTACGCTCCGCTCCAATATATGGTGCCAGCGTAGCTTTATGCTAAGCGTCTGCATCCCTTAGTTTTATAATACGTGACAGAGTCCTAGCGGGATTCTTCATTTCTTGCGATAAGATCTTTTGCTTCGTAATAGGGTTTCGACGAATTCTGGCTTTAACAGCATTAACAGCCTTTGTAGTTCTAACGCCCCGATCTTTTATGAGCTTTGACACTTCCTGTGTCAAATATGTCAATGTCAATATCAACAGATGTTGATATAACGATATATGATATTATGTTGGTACATACAGCTGATACCAAGCTTTTGAAGTGCCTGGAATATGACCGACTGCTCCATACTTACTTTGTGCAAGGCGATCACTGCAATCCAAATTTCTTTAATACCTCATTCCATATTGTAATTTGATAATGAACATGAAAAAATATATGAAACGGCGCGAAATCGAAAAAAGTTTTTAAAATTATAAACATGTTCCAAATTCAAAATAATTAAAAAGTTGAAAAAAAGAAAAGATTTTATGTAGCAGTATTTATGGCCAGACTTAGTGATAGTTATATGTGATGTATTTGTAGAATATAGATATTCTAAAATAATTATAGGGAGAAATCGAAATAGAGAAAAGGATTCCATGATTCTACGATATATCATGTGCATTGAGTTAACAAACATCTTGAAAACTGCTATTTATCGCTGCTATTCATCGCTGCAATTAAAAAATAAAATATATTGCCCGCATATTCACCCAAACAACTTCAGTATTATCTGATATTTGGAAAGAGATATGCATATGAAAGTAAAATATTTGCAAAAATAATTTAATAAAGATTTAGTAGAACTCCTAGTTAGTTGCAATATTTCAGGCGCTCGACAAAATAATAATTAAGTTTAGGAAATTCATAGAAAACTGCTTACACAATAAATATGGAAATAAAATCGAACTCCCCAGTAAATCTAATATAAGACTGACATATCTTTCCCAAGTATACGAAGATAAATAGGAGAAAATGAAACAACAGCTAAATAATGAATTTAATTACCTGAGCGTTGACAAGACAACAGATGCGACAGGAAAAAATGTAGCAAATGTGTGTGATAGATGCACTGGATGACTCGAACACTACGCCACATATTTTTTATCAGGATATTAGACACAACCAACCATTGAACGATTACGAAAGTTGTACCAAGAACTTTGGGGCTCAGAATATAATAAAAATTTAAACAAACTACTTTTTTATCACCGACGCTGGATCTTATATGTTAAAAGCTGGAAAAACGTGTTTGGTACATGGCCTTCACAGAGTTAAAGGAAAATTAGAGATCTTTACCTTTTGGTGAATAAAATTATAAGTTTAGTTAGAAAATATATTAAAAATCACCACCTAGAATAAAAAAGTTATTAGACTTGTTCCCAACAATAACTCTTTAGCCTCAACTTGTAAAAACGAGCATGAATAAATGATGTAACATATTATAGTTATTATCTTGATCAACTAAAACATGCAATTATTAATTTAAATCCACGCGAAGCAACCGCCATTGCAGAGGCTAAAAGAATTCTGTTTTCCGAACCTGAAGAAAATATTAATTCTATTGAGAATAATTTTAAAATTATATCTACATCGATATTAAAACTAAAAAAGAAAAAACTAAATTTACATGAATCTCTTTGCATAGTATCCGAGGTACAAAAGGTGTATTTACATCCAAAGGGTAAAAAGAAATATTTATAAAATTTAAAAGCGTCTTAAAAATAACCCAGGGTATACTATCATCAAAGCAAATAGCGAACCTTTCAAAAACAACTATGTCTGTGTTGTTCCTAATATAAATATGAATACTTTACTAAATTACATTACATTTTGCTTATAACTACTGTTGAATAGAATAATCTTTTTCTTATTTGAAATGGTTTTTTTTTCAGTAAACGTCACAAACGAAAAAGCAGCATTGAAAAGATTTAGATTTTTAGTTCTTCTGAACTTTCTAGATTTATTTATTAATTTAACGCTATTTAAATGTCATTTATGTTTTTATTTTATCTATTGTTTAATTTTCTTTTAATTATTAAAGATTAAACAAGTTTGTTCAGATATACTGTAATTCCTGTAAATCTGTAATTCGATTTATTTTAATTGTATTCTGAACTTTATTAATAATGCTTCGTCCAATTGTTATTGGAATGCAGATTTATTTTGTATTTATATAGCATCTAATTTTATAATGACTTGTTGATTCGTATCTTGAAGTTGTGCCAATAAATAAATAAACTGATCATAAAATGTTTGTATGATTTTACAGGTTGCCCCATGTTATATAGAACTAACAATCGAATCTTGTTTGCCAAAATCGTCACAACGTCATTCATTTGTATTATTTAGTTTTACTTGAAAAGTGTTTATACAAAAAATTATTTTTTACTAAAAGTCCTAAGTCTTTTCTTACAGACTAGATTACATACTGAAACGAAGATTAATATTACCATCGGTATGTTTGATACCACGTAAAAACAAACTATCTAATATAAAATATTGTGATTAAACTTTATTGGGAATATAGACATAGACATGGAGAGATCACATCAGTGAAATAAATAACAAAACAGCAGTGAAAAAAAATATATAAAAACATTTGTTATTAAGATTAAATAAAATAGAAAAAGATTATTAAAGCGTGTTCAATTCAAGCATACATAAAAAGTTTGATATTATAAATAATTACCTTCTTTATTTACATCGCCTCTCTTACAAATTAATATAACTTAATTTGTGTTCTCATTTAAATTGAATTTTATTATTTGATTCATTAAATGTAATGATATAGATGGAAAGAAAACAATATCGTAACTTGACAAAATTCGCCAGCACTAATAAAACACTTGGCAAACTCGGCGGCTGGCCTAGTTTGTTAAGGAGCAGCAATTCAAGGATCGCTTAGGTGTTTTTTGATATTTTCCTATATTTATTAAAAATAAATATTAGTTTTCTCTGAAACATCGTAATTTTTCGCAACAAATTTTCAGGAGTTTTAACATCTAATACTGGCACAGAAACAGTTTAAAATGTTTTTTAGTTCTTCACTTTCGCGCACATGACTCATTTAAATAAAACTACTTTTTATCGCATAACTAGAGCATATGTTATATATATTTAATCCTGACGTTTCGATATTTCCTTTATAGGAGCCGTGATCACAGGATGACTAAGGTAATGGTCGTCATACATGTGCCAAAGGTACCTTTACAATATTTTTAATCGGGCACGTTCCTAACCTTTAAATTTATAAAAATCAAAATTGTGATATTTGGTATTTTATTTAGTTATTTAGGAATGTCCAATTAAAAATATTGTGAAGGTAAAAGCACATGTTATTCCTTTAGTCATCCAGTTATCACGGCTATTGTAAATTAGTTATAAAGCCCGTTAAATGCTTACAAAAGTTTATTACCCCAGCAATGTTAGATGAGATGCTTTTACAAATGAAAATATTTCATCTAAGTCTAAGTCATATGTTAAACAACAGAATTCGACCATTTCACAGGCAAGAATAGAAGAGCTCAATGCTCTTCTTGGTCTAATCATATTTAGTGGAGTTATGGGTAATAACAATATACCGATAAGGGAACTTTTCGATTCTACTCAAAGCGGATCAAAATATATTGCTACAATGAGTTTGGAACGCTTCGAATTTCTGTCTTCATTTTGATGGACACACGGGAAGGCAGAAGATAAAGTGACAAATTCGCACTGATTAGAAATATTTGGGAGACGTTTATACAAATATGTCACGACCTATATAAGTCGGGCTCCTATGTTACAAAAGATGAACAGTTACTTGGGTTTCGAGATAGGTGTCCTTTCAGAATGTACATCCCTAAAAAACCAGCAAAGTACGGACTGAAAATAACCCTAGCTTGTGATGTGAATAGCAAATATATAACTCGGTTACAATATGTGTGGACCTCGCTGGAATGTCAAGCCCCCTCCCCGTTCTCTTGTCACCTCCCCGCGCTTTTGTTTTGTGCACCGTACCTAAGCGCTGACGTGACGTCATCAGGTCCACAGATATTGTAACCGGGTTGTATGTTCGATGCTTGTCCATATACAGGAAAACATGGTCAAGTTCCTGCCGAGCCTTTGGGTACTAATTATTGCAAATTGCCAACAAAAACTATTTAAGGCTACAATCGAAACAACTTCTTGTTGAACCATACAAACTGACTTTTTGGGACCTACAAAGCCCACAAAAAAGAAATACAAAGCGAATTCAAGCATGATACCTCCCGACGTGTGGGCACGTCAATGTTTGGCTTTCATGATAAAAATACACTGGTAAGCTTCAAACCCAAGCTAACCTATATTTTTGAAGACGGAATACCTCAGAAAACTGTTCTAATATCCACGATGCACGACGAGTCAGCTTTTGATCCGGAGTCAAAGAAACCTCTCATAATTACGTCTTACAATAAGACCAAAGGGGCTGCCGATACGTTTGATCAAATGTGTGGCCATTTGAATAGTTATCTAATATTAAAATTAGATTTTGGTTTGAATAAAACAACGTGCTCGATATGGCTCGGAGGGAAGAGACAAGATCTTTATTAAAAGGACATATCCGGTGACATAGACAATCTGGCCAATGCCATAGACTAAATAAGAATTGTAGTATTTTGAGTATAAAATAACATAATCGCAAAACAAGATCTTGACCACTCTGTATTTTTTATGGTACGATAAATATGGTTGTTTTGAACAGCTATATATCACATGTTGACAATTCCAATAAGTCAGATTTGGATTATGTGCTAAATACCAACGTTATACATTTATCATTTAATAATAATTTAAATCATCACATCAGAAGATATCAGACGTGCTAACTAATGAAAAGTCAGATTTTAGGCTTTAACATGTAAAAAAAAAATTTTAAAATGGCTTAATATAGATATTAGATATGTTACTGAACATTGGCTGGAGAATTTTAAACTTATTAGTGGTATAGACAATAATAAGCTTGTGTGTAAATTTAGTAGGAAAGCGGCCAGAAGAAGTGGATCTCTAAAAATTTTACCGTAAACGTTGTAAGGGTCATAAAGACATAGTATACCGTCAATTCAACGGGTAACTGGAATCGCATATTTCAGACACATTTTCGATGATGCTTGGGAAAGAAAGTAGGATGCAGTCTGTATTGTTTAATTGTGTTATAGGTATTATTTACAAAAATTTACATAATGGTGTCTTGAATCACTTTTTAAGCGTTTTACTATCATACATATCATATCCAAGAAGGAAGCAAAAGTGAGTGAGAGATGAATACGTTATTTTTTCAAGACCCTGAATTCTAGATTGTATTCGAGATTACCGAAGTATCGATTGCCAGAAGTTGTTTGATAGAAATCATTCAAGTGGTTTGTTAAATCTTTAAGTATTTCATCAAGATTAAAGATTAATAAAACTGTGTTTAGTGACATTTGCTGGTATTCGATTCAATCTGTAAATAGCTCCTACTTTTTGTTTTTTTCGTCAGAATGTGGAAAGAATTTTTTTTTTTTTGGTTTTATTAGTAATTAAAATGTTACATTTTGACCGTTTTACTTGCAAAATGTTGTTAAAACACTTATAAGTAAAAGCTATTGCCAGAATTGATGGTTATTTCAAGGAACAAAATTTGTGGAGCTCATGGCATTTTACTTTAATAACTACACTACTCATAAAAAATTGAAAACTAAATTTGATGTATCTTTATTAGCTATACTAAAAGTAAAAGTCTTTAGAATTAAGATATCAATCGTGGCCTGCCTTAAACAAAAGTAGATATTTGACCTGCTTGTAAAAAGCATCCTTACAATTTTTGCGGTTTGACTATATTTTTGAAGAAGAAAATCCTACTAAAGTTTTGTAGAAAACGACGTCGGTTCTAACCGTAAAGATAAGCTAACGACGAGGAGCAACCAATTTAGATGTTGCGGGCGAGTCTTAAATCGTTGAGATTTAGAGCATAGCTGTCCATTAGGAATTAGTGTCAACTCAAACCGAAGGTTTTATCAGTGCTTGTAATAGGATGAATAAGAGATAGAGTCACAAGAGAATAATAATTAAAAAAATAATTGAAATAGCTGGTAGTCATTCTTTGTTTTTGCTTTTTGTGTACTGCATTGTCAATGTTTTTTATATTTGTATTTTGTGTATTTAATATGAAAGGTTTTTATTATATATTACCGATGACTAACTTTGGGCAGTTTTTAAATTGCTAAGGCAAATTAATATTATGATTAAGATTAAGTAAGCGCTTTTATTTACTTTAATAAACTAAATAACAAATTCATCTACATTACTGGTCATAAATAATCATAATTTTTCTTATTCTGGCAGCTAATTTAGTATAAAATCCATAATAAGGGCTCGCAAACAGCTGAAAAACGAGCGTGGCTATTAAAGCTACGGTCTAGATGGGTCGGCTGATTGATGGTGCCCATTCGTTTCCAGCTTTGGAATTGACATAGACTTCTTGCCACCAGGAATCTACACAGTTATTAAATGATTAAGATAAGTAATTCATAAGAGTTTTGCATCTTCATTCTTAACTTTTTGTTATCTTTATCTGAGGTCACATTGACGAATAGGCGTGACTATCGACGTTTAACCTATGACGTAAATGGTTCTTTGAAGTTATTCTGCGAGAACATTTGTATGTGTGTGATCAATGTGTATTAAAGTAAGACTTCTTATATCATAATATCAAAGGTCCCAACTAGCGTTTGTAATGACGTCTGTCAGATGACAGTATTAGTTATTTATTGTTAAGTGTGATCCTTCTATGAAAGTTTATCTTTATAAATATTTTGCATATCACTGGCATAGCGTTTTGGTTTTACCAATATGTCGATGTTTTCTATATTTTTAATTAAATGGACCAAAAAGGTTACAAGTGTTTGAATTTTTTATAATTTGGTATCTAGGTTATAACAAGTGTAAAAAAATATATACAAGTGTTTGGTAAGACCTGTATAATCTTGAATATGTTAGAAAGGATACCATGCATAGAACCTTTGAAAATTATTATAAAGTTAAAAAACCCTTGACAAATATAATTTCTTTTATAATCCATTCCATTGATCCATTCCATTCCATTGATGGTTGCCCTTATACAGTGATCTCGATCTAGGCTTGCCCTTATACAGTTTTTTAGAAAGAAATGCATTTTTTCAGTCGTGTGTTTGTTTTCAGGTTGTATAATATTTTCCAGGGTTGTATTTAGTATATTGGTCCAAAGCGGGTCAATCACCAGGACGTAGTGGTGACTCCCAAAAAGGAACCCACAAAGCCACTCGGTGATGTGAAGTAGAGCGGGGGGTTTAAGTGGGTATGCCCTTCAACTGACGGGCGAGTCCCACATAACTCCACCGTCCAACGTTCCCCTTCAAAAAAAGGGTTGTATGTAGTATATAGGTGTACTATATTTTGAGATTATACAGGTGTTACTGTATACCAATCGTCCTATATAAAATATCTGATGTATTTCTGTTTTCAGTATACCAATATGCATGGCAAGAAAACATTACGTAATGTGAAGACTACTAACCCCGCCTTGTTATGTTCACTGTGATGAACACTGTCAAAATATGAATCAAATTAAAACAGCACATCATTTTATTAAAAGAAAACCTAAAGAACAATTTCGTACATATCTTATCGTACCAAAAAGGTATCTGATATCATATTTTATGCGGAAGATTGTGTTTTATATATTTTATGCATTTTCAATGCGATCTTATAAGATAAATTATTATAATAGAACAAAATTTTGTAAAAAAGTTTCTTTTGAATACGAGAGGATGTTCCTCTCATTGATGAAACAACGCTGGCCTACAGCGTAAAATCAGGAAGGTACTAGAAAATTTCGACGAATGTTCACAAGGCTCGGTAGCTCAATTGGGAGAGCGTTGGACCGGATTGGCAAGCTGTTCATTTCCAAAGGTTGCGGGTTCGATTCCTGCCTGAGAATTCACTTGTGACCCGAGTCGATTTTTTCAGTATTTTTCTATTATAATAATGGAAGATTGTGTTTTTTTTTTGACAAAATTTGCACTGGTTCATGTCTTCTTTCGTACTAGAAAGATGACCAATGTGATGTAGTCTTATAATAATTTCATACTCATATAGATAGTACCTGTCGACAAAACAATTTTATAATCAGTACCTGTCGACAATCAACATCAATCTTCCTTTTTCGAAGAATCTTCTTATTTTATGTACAGGTGCAGATTGAATGAATGAACATATCAGAGTAATAGGCTTATTGTCATTCCAGCGAACAATTGCCAAATTAGTTTGGCAAAGATCCTGTAAATGTGTGTCTCTCGTCTTCTTTTATATCACTTTTTCGCTTGGTATGGTAATCATTTTTAGCATCTCTGATTCTATTTAGTTCTTACATTTCCGCCCTCATAACACATTTGAAAAAAACAACTTTTTTACGGATTTTGCGCATAATTTATTTTATATTTAATCCTGACGTTTCAACTCCTTTACAGGAGCCGTGATCACAGAATGACTAAGGTGATGATCGTCATATATTTTCTACTACCTTTATAATATTTTAATCGGGCACGTTCTTAATTATATTTCTTTTTATATAAATCAAATTGCTTTTTTTGCATTTTATTTAATTCTCACTACGATTACATTGTATACAACTGATTAATGAAAGTATTGTTAGATAAAGCATATTACTCTACGAAAGAATTTTTTGACGACGTTTACCTGAAGGAATTCGATAAGATGGAATGAATCCGTAGATATGTAGACATGTTGATCCGTAGTGTATGAATACTAACACAATTATTTTTATTTTAATATTGGTCTTAGTCTATATTATCCTGACATGTTATTGTTTAATGCTATTGTAATTCATAAGTTGTTCGTACACCAACATTAAAAAAAAATGTATATATAACAATAATGTTCACATACCTGTTATTCACAAATAAAGATTTGTATTTCTATTTCTATTTCTGAGTCTACTACCAGTTCGGAAATTGGAAGGCCCTTTCGAGAAGAACTGGTAAAAGAAACTCAGTTCTTCTACCTCCATCTTGTTTTTATTATTAGCAAAAAGAGCTAACTACGTCACTAGGTCTTATAATGTGTGTCTTTGTCTCTAAAACAAAGATTTCGCTACGGTAGCCAACTGTATAAGATGGTGAGAGTCACCATTTAGATATCTATCTGTATGAGTTGCCTTTCTGTACACACTGTATGACTAAGGGATTGATTTGAATTCCTGTTTATTTGAATATCTAGGAAGACTATTTTATTGTCTGTCTCTTATTCCATAGTGAATTCTATGTTGGGATGTATGTAATTGAGTTGACTTAAAAAGACAGAAACTATATCTCCAAGAAGTATCGCAAAAGAAGTATTGTAAAAGCGTGGACACACCGGTGCTGTTGCCAAGGCCCTTTCCTCAAAGTTCTCCATGAAAATGTCGGCGACTATAGGTGATACAGGAGAGCCCATTGCTGCACCATCCACTTGTAGGTATAATTCATCATTCTTCAAAAAAATAGCCTCTCCCGATTTAATCGACGAAAATGTATCGTATTACAATAAAACTACGTTTATACTTTAGAAATATGATAATAGAGCCGGAAACTTATATAAAAATATCAATATATAGTTTTCGTCTTCAAAATGTTTATCACAATGCACATAATAAAATAGGGCAAAGTTTATACTTTGATGACTGCGACGAGAGGAATCTAGGATAAAAATCTACGTGTTAAATATACTCTGAATACACTTCTGGTCCTTGGTCATAGGATGACAACGAAATTCAATTAAGGAATCTACTGAACCCACTATATCTGTCCGTCCCGAGTGGGCGGTAAGAGTGAGAAGATTGTGTTGATGTGGTGTTAGCCTTTATTATTATTTACAGTTAAAAAGAGGAGGATATATTACAATTTTTGTAATATATCATTAGTAACGACTGATTTATATTACAAAATAAACACAAATATTTAAACTGTTTTGTAATGGCACCGTATAATATTAATTATAATGCTTTAAATTAATTTACACTATGCCTTTGTGGAAAGTTCACAGCTACATACCTGTAAATCCTTCGGGAAACCATGTGACGATAAGAACATGCTGGAACTCGGCAAGGATTGTTGTTTTCTTACTGTAACTATGTGTTACAGAGTGTTTTTAATTCTAATAAACTTTCTTTCGTTGAGATAGATACATTAAGAGCACACAAAACTTAATTAAACAACGTATAAGTATTTCAACTTCTATTATGAGCTAGTATCGTTCCACCAGTGTTGGACCTTATCTGCCTTCAACATCGAGAGTAATATTTTTTTACAAATATTAAACATGCGATTAAGATGGAACCAGATATAAGTAAGTAAGCACGTAAGTTGAAATACGTTATTTAGATCAGCGGTCAGAGCACTCGCCCGGATAGCGAAAGGGCGTAGGTTCGAATCCCATCTGGCGGCTCGGAGGCGTGGTTAGTTTTAACATGCGTATCTTATAGAAATATGGCAATATGTGAATGAAAAAAAATACTGTTTTAAGGTTATCAAGTCATATATTTAATGGCCTATTTTCTTACACAATATTGCAATATTATGCTAAAAGTAAAACATATAGAATTGAGAAATCAACCAATTCACTAATTTGGCGTATTGATCTAACTCTCAAAAGTCAATTTTTTATACGTTTAAATGCTTACAATTATTTCAAAATTTAGGTCGGCGCTTGACCGCTATCTCTCTCCTGATGGTAAGCGGCGATGCGGTCTAGGATATGATGCGCTTATCTAGAACTCGTGACTTGAACACTTTTAAATTAGTTTTATATTTTTTATATATTTTATGCATTTCCAATGCGATCTTATAAGATAAGTTATTATTATAGAAAAATACTAGAAAAAATCAACTCGGGCCACAAGTGAATTCTCAGGCGGGAATCGAACCCGCAACCTTTGGAAATCCGGTCCAATGCTCTCCCAATTGAGCTACCGAGCCTTGTGAACACTCGTCGACATTTTTCGAAAATTGGGAGAATTTAACTTTTAAATTATATTTGGTAGGAAACATAGACTCAGACAAAGAGTTCCATTCATTAGAGGTACGGGGCAAAAATTTTTAAACCAAAACGGTTGGTACGATTCTTTGGTATATGAACCATGTAATGGTGTCGCCTATTGTAATTTTGGTTGTCTGCTACACACTCTCCGAAATGCATCTTTTAAAAAAACGGATAGGCGTCCGACCATGCTCAAGGCTTAATAAATAAACTTAATAAATTTTGGACAAATAATAACAAAGTTTTAGCTTCAAACTAATATTTCAGAATTAATATACGTTATGGATAGTTACAAAAAAATTAAGTGAATAAGTAATCAAACTAAGCTTTTAATATTATTGAAAATAAATATCAGATGAAATGATATGTAAAATACAAAAAAAATCCATCATTTAGGCACAAATACTAATACTAACGTCATTAAAACATTTGTCTATTGCAAGTTTTGCACCTGTAACAGTAGGTTACGCAATTTGAGTCATTAACTAATATCTCATTAACCTGGTCTACTAACTGAAATAATATAGGTTTTGCTTTAATTCTTTTTTTGTTTTTGTTGGTACATAATACGAATATTGAAATAATAAAAATGTTAGGAAGCGTGATTTCCAATCTCATGCGAGGAGATTTTTTTTGTGTCGTAAAACGTAAAATAATAATTTTGTGTTTGACCAAGTGGTCCTTTTGGCATAACGTTTTGTAAAAACAACAAGTCAATAAGTGCTTTAGTATGTACTCTATTTATTTTTACTGTATACTGAAGAAATGATATGATTTTAAAAGTTATATCAATACCACAGATAACAGTCTGTTTAATATTTGAATAAAATTAAATTAAAAATACTGCCTTAACACAAAATATTTCTTCGTCATTGTCATCGTCAGCCTAATAGTAAATATATACAGTATAAACAAATATTAAGTTACGTTTTCGCTATCGATACAACTACTCAAGGTGTCTTCCATAGCACGTAGGAATTTAAGATAATAAAGTTTTGGTCTCCCATTCGATAACCTGGCGTAGCGAAAGATGTTAATCACCCGAAATGGCGCATTGATTAGCCCAATGCACCAATCATTGCGCTATAGAGTTTCTAATATCTTGGATATTTAAGAACAGAATAATGTCTTAAAAGCACTAGTAGTGCACTATTCGGAGTAGAGGGAAGCTATTAAAGTCGTGTCGGGCGGGTCCGTCTGATTGATTGATAGTGCCTATTCGCTGCTTGTCCGATCCTCCTGCACAACTGACCAGCTACTAACGATTAGGCTTGCTACTTAACTGCCGACAAAAAAATGAAGCAAACGGGACAATAAAAAACGAGGGCAATTTGGAGCCCTACCAACAAACTTAATGGTATGTAATTACAAATGAAGCTAAATAATGAAGATAGAATCGTTTGATTAAGAATAATTTTCTTTTTAGCTAAATATATTATTACAATACTCTTACTGACTCGGCTTAAGTAACAAAAAAATATTGCAATATTAAAACCATTAAATTTAATAGTATTACCTAATATTAAGTCATTTAATGTTATGTAGTTATTTATTAATAAGTTATCTTTTTACAAGACAAATAAATACTTTTAATTATACCTCATAAATTTTAAAGATTAAACTTACAGGCTTTATTATAGCCCACAGAACAGAGGGCGTACGTAATTATCTATTACGCAGACCGTAAAAGCGGCTGCCAGATACAGTTTAACTTAAAGTTTTGTATCTGGCAGCTTAATAATAAATTCACAATATAATACTATGTAGATATATGAATATTATACTAAATAAAACGTCTGTCGCTTGTTATACTCATTAATCTAATTGATGGCATTGTGTTACTCTGTAACGTGCCGTAATGAAACCACGGCGGACGTTGCTACAAGTAACGAGTTCTTTAGCGTTTCTCAATTAAGTGTTATACACAATATGTTATAGACTTACATACAAACGTTAATTAACATTTTGGTAACTCCAGTAACCGTTGTAAATTTAAGGATTGGTTAACGTTTACGGAGTATAAACTAACTTAAGATTTGTTTTGTTACGTGTGGTATTGTTTGATTTCTACCAAAGCTTTGTGCGCAAAGCCAACTTTGAAGTTGCTATTTTCAATACGCTTTTATTAGCCTTATTAGCGCTATTTGTAATCATCTAAGTAGGTTATCATTTAATTTTAACCTACTCTAAACTTCCGAATAACAAGGCAATCGTTTGATGCGATCAAGCGGATAGGGGGTTGAATAGTGAAGTTATTTATTATTTTTATTTAATGGCTAGTTTATTTAGTTTATTTATTCAATCCATTTTGATTACTCCTATACATTGCACTTAATGGCAACGGAACGATGATAGTCTCAGAAAAAAATAATATAACCATTCAATAGCTATTAATATCCAGTTTGGACTCATTTCGAGTCCAGTAAATGACAAAATCGAGTTTTTAGTTCTTAATGCGGTTATTTAGGACTTATGAAAACAGGTAAAGCCTTTCTCCTCTGAGAGATAGCTCAAGCTTAACCAAAATATTTTCTTCGAGTATGCGTTTAGTTTTCATAACAAAATACCATATGCCATGACAATTGTTACTGCGGACGTAAGGTTGTCAATCAGCTGTCAAACATAACCAAATTTTTTATAGACCGGGACTAAACATAAATGCGGGACAGCAAGCAAACAAAAATATCTTTTTAATGTTTGAATACTTGGATACAGTACAATTTACTATAAGTAGTTGCTGTTGGCAACTATTCGCCCGTACCGCATTCGCTGTGCAGTGAACGCCGTATGCGATGCATCAGTTAAGACGCTAATAGCGTTTGCGTTTACGAAGCGTGGTTGAGTGGGCAGCCGATCAATCACACAGCGGCTGAAGCGCCGCATAGGTAGCAAAGTGTTATCTTAAGCGCGACGCGTCACCCCGCTTCGATCACGCTTAAAAAGATTAACATGTTACCCACAGATTGACGCCGACGCCTCGGAAAATTCACCGGCAACATTTTACGTTCCATAATAAGCTTATTGCGACCTCCCAATATCGACATGTCAGTTTGCCAATAAATTCTTCGATAGATTAAAACGCTGCCAGATATCATTGTTGATACTTTAGAAAATGAAGTGGCGACATTTTGAACCATACGATGATGCAATTACTGTATTATTAGTTTCCCAATAACTGCTTCAGTGTGCTTTAAATTGGCTTTTACTGAAACGAAGCAAGCGTGTTTCGTACTCGGTCATAAATAGAAAGAGCCGATAAGCTTAGTGTCCACTAGGGAAATAGGCACACAAAGAGTGGGTTAATTCTAGTTGCGACTAGAAATACTTTATTCCGCAATATAAGGTATATATATGACTGCAAGATCTGTGAAGTCGTGTTATTCGAATTTGGATTATTAATAATATTACATAGGTTGTAGAATGCAGAGTCTAGGAAGGCACGATAAGCTTTTGGTCCTCGGTTACACCTACAGTCATTAGAACTTCCTAATCCGCACTGAACTCGCGTGGTAGGCGATTTAATCTCCTATGCCTCAGCAGTGGAGACATTAAGAGGTAGATTGTAAAGGTAATTCTCTATTAATTAGTGATATAATTCAATTAATATTTACCGATAGTTATGATTAGATAATAGTTAAAATAAGACTTAGCAGTCGTTTATGATCTCAATTTCTATAAATACATATTTACTAATGCAGTGATATTGTATCAAAAATAAATGAACTAGACTTTTATATCTCATGATTCTAAGTTTTATGGATCAATAAAGGTCTTATGGACTATTAAAAAAAACAATATTTAATTACAAGCATTATATTAAAAAAATTTCTTTGTATGCACTTAAATATTCCGTTTAAATGACGCCTTACCGTGATTGTGTAGCTTTAAAACTTTTTATCTAAAGTAGTCAAAAAAAGCTTCACTTGTGAGGTGTGAAGTGAATAATGGAATTAATTAAAAGGTTTAACTGTTTTAATTTCTCTCTTATTCAAAACATCATTCGAGGCAAACGCTGTTGTTGTTAATGTTGGCGCTTAGTTAAATAAATGTCTCGCTGTTATTTTCGCTTTAACGAGTACGCTAGAAAATATTCGAAAAAAACGTCTCTTTGCCTTTGTTCATAGACACGTTGTAGAACTAAAATAAATGCCCCTTTTACTTTTCCGTCGAGTGTTTTTTAGCAGTTTACGGAGACATGTTTTTATATTTACATATACCTTTTATATTTTCTGTTAAAACGTGAACATTGTAATATTTCAAATGTTGTTGTATTTTGATTGAAAGGTTTTATTTTTGTATACCTTTGGTACCGATTGTTTATTTTGCTATAATATTTTTAAACTCTATGTTATTTTTAAAGAATATCAAAAGCTTTTAAGTGGTCAGTGACGCGACAATATCAAGGTTCACGTTAAATGCGGTACGGCGAAGCTTATGCCCGTCAACGGTTGATTGATGGACGTCCTTTGCTCTCTTTTTGATCTGCTTGCGCTAGCAAATGTGATTCAAAGCGCTGACATTGATAACAGAGTCCGTATAATATTAAATCTAAAATAATATCAGAAATAGTCATTTAACCAATCGTATTGAATTCATGAGTGTCTGAGATTTTGTTTAATAAAGCTATGTACGACATGTACGAAACGATCACTTGCTTTAGAATGCTTATGAAAACGATATTGCTGACGTGTTTGCAGAACATTAAATTATGTGAATGTCGGGTTAGATCTGTTAAGTAAACGTTTTCCGTTACCTACTTCATTGTCTGGGGTCGAGCTTACTACGTTCACATTTGATTAAAATGGAAATTTATGAAAATTTACCTCGATGTTGTGCAGGTAGCTAGGTACTGCACAACTGCATTCTCAATTTAGATTGTTTACGCTTTATATATCTGGGAAAATAAAACAAATTTTCTTTGTTACAGATCAAACCAATGGTTTATTTAGGCGTACGTAAACCAATAGCAGTCAAATCATGATTCGGGTGAGTCGGCGTTTGTGATACAATGTTGTGTGAAACTGAATTTTGTAATTGTTTTAAATGTAAGTGTGAAAAATAGGTGTGTATGATGACAGTGGGCGCGAGCGCGCGAGAAAGGCGTGTGAGGATGTTACGAGGGTGCATGGGAGGGCGCGCGTGCGCTCGCCGGGCCGCGTGATGCGCAGGAGCGCACGCGACTCTGGCGGCGCGACGGCGGCGCCCGCGCCCGCGCTTCGCGCGTGATGCGGGCGGGCCGCGCCGCGCTCTCCGCGTGGCTGGTCTGCTGCGCGGCCGCGCTTTCCTCGCACAAGTATAGCACAAGGGTGGTCCGCACCAAGTACGGTCCACTACGTGGCATCGTCGTCCACTCTCATCCGCAGGTCGAGGCTTACCTCGGCGTGCCATATGCCACGCCACCACTTGGTAGTCTTAGGTAAGATATTAATTAATGTTCAAGATATTTATCATTTACAGACTTAGCATGTTTTATGTATGCAACGTTTTAATTTTAAAGAATCATAGAATAAAAAATAACATTTTGAAAAGAAATAAATAATATGTAGATTAAAGACGTATTAACAATCAGAAATTAATAGTAAGATTTTATGAAATCCTAAGCAAATAAACTATATTAAAATTACAATACAAGATAATATAATAACTTTTTCACCTTTTCAGACTTTTTTTTTGAGTCAGGGTGTTTTTATATTTTTAATTTAAGTTTTGTTCTATGCTTTTCATACGAGTACATAGATTTAGGTAGGAGGTAATTTCTTGTTTCAAAATGAAATAAAGGTACAAATCGGGTTTTATCAAAGTATTGTTAGGTGTTTGTTACAGAAAGTCTGTAGGTACTTATTTTCGTAACTGTTAAGATAAGATAGGATAAGATAAGATATTTATTTGCCTGAAATGCAGTTTTATACATATGGTATACCATATTAAATAGAACATACAAATTTCGCTACATCTAACATGCAAATATTTTTGTTTTTTTTTAAGTTGCATCAATAAATAACAAAATTATATCAATTAAAACAGTAAATAAAATAAATATTAAAATTAAAATTAATCGTCACTTCATAGCAATGCCGTCAATTTAACTTAGTCTAGGTACACAATATTATTTGACAAATTAGTTTAAATAATGGACGATAAAATGCTTGTAACTAATGAAATAATAAGGAAAAGTAAAAAAAAATGTGCTTGTCAGGGCCGACGCGTGACTGGATCGTTTTTACTCCTTAAAAACGATTATCTCAATATATATATATATTGAGATATATGTCTATAATATTACTTTGCCTATTATATATTTATATGTATATAATAGGCAAAGTAAGTAAATGAATTCATATATTTATTCATATTAATTTAATAAAATATATTTTACATGTATACTGAATGCTATAGTCAGAAAAAAGAGAGAGAGAGTAAATGTGTACTTGGGACTAAGGAGCGGGGAGAGCTTTAATTTATGCGCGTATATTTCGCAGAGGAAATGTGACCCTTCACTTTTGATTTTACTACCCATCCGCTTTTCATACCGTGCGCTATATCTGAAACGATTCTTAAGGAGTATAAACTCCAAAACATAATAAATTGAATAAGTATATGAGAATGTCAATAAATGAATATTAGATATAAGTTATATTATATTATAATATTATATTAGAGTCATTTTCACCCAAACAAATTACCAATTTATCAGCCTTTTTAAGTATAAGATCATTGCAATTTTTCAGGACTTCTTCAGTTCTTGCATATATGGTTTGGTGGTTGAGTGGACCTCGTGTATTGCGTATTTCGAATCAATCCTGGAATTAATTAGGGCAGCCGCTAACCCAACACATTGCTGAGTACCAATTATTGTTATTTTTGGCGTATTAGATTCAGGATCATTTAATATCGTGTTTGAAATTATTTTCTTTTTGCTTTCACACATAAATACATTCTAAATTTGATTGAGGATCTGGTAAAGTTTCAGTTGTCAGAATTTCATCACTCCTGCATCATCAAAGTTATTTATTAATTTCATTAATGTTGTTGAAGAATATATTTTTAACAATATCTCAATTTACCGCCTTTGCTCAGATACTAATTTCTGCAGAGTATTTTTTCCCATAGTAAAGTTTTCCATTTCGGCGTGAATACTTTCAAGTTTTGTTTTAATTTCGCTATTGATTTTTAATCATAGGATTGTTCAGAGAGTAATTTCGTTTTTTTGTGGAAATGAAAGACAGTTTTCGTATATTAAACAAATACTTTATTGAATTATATATTGGCCGTTCTAGTCCAACACCTTTTGCCATCTTTCTGGTAGTAGCATAATTCCATGCTCATAAAATTTTTGGTCTTTGCTGGCAAAAAACTGGTCGAGGTGGTTCTGACCTCCTCATTTGAGGTGAAAGTTTTACCGTCTAAAAATTTTGGAGTGACCGGAATAAATAATGACCCGATGGTGCCAGGTCTGGAGAATATGGTGGGTGTGGCATTATATCCCATTTAAGCTGTAAAAGCTTTTGGCGAGTGACCAAACTTGTGTGAGGTCTCGCGTTGTCTTGGTGAAACACTGCACCTTTCCTGTTGATTAGTTCTGACCTTTTTTTCTGTTGAAGTGCATCATTCAGTTAGTCCAGCTGATGACAGTAGACTTCCGAAGTAACCATTGTGTTATCCGGTAAAAGCTAAAAAAAACGATTCCTTCTTTCATCCGTATTAATTTCTGTCCCATAGTGAAGTGTCATAAGAGCTAAACCGTTCAGTCTGTTTTCATTCGTTGCGTGTCCTTAGGCTTGAGAAAGTCCTTTCTGTGGTAGCAGTGGAAACAGGTTTGGTAATGTTTTTAACTTTTATTTTTTGCATTCACAATTCCATATTTCTATAAGATAATATACGCATGAGCCGTCAGGTAGGGTACTAACCTACGACCTTTCGTCGTCCGGGCGAGTGCTCTGACCGTTGAGCTAACGAGACGCTTGGTCTCAGTAGCTCAGCGTTAACGTTCCAGGTTAAATGTAGGCTCGATGGTAGTAGGCATAAAATAGGGCGCTGCCGGTACCACCGCTAAATTCCTCAATTTCTATTTTAGATTTATATGAGGTCGAAGGCTCGTTTACCATCGCAATCTCATTTCTCATCTCTGGTTGTAGGTTCGGTAGTCAAATGTTCTTCTTTATTGGAGACAGCGTGACCACATAACTTTTGCAATAGTCCAAACCCTTCGGTTTATCACCTTTTCTTTTCTTATATCCGAGAAATATAAATTTCAAATTTCAAGTAAATGATTTATTTATTTATTTTTCTTAAGTATTATCTTTTAAATTTACTTAAATTATAATGCAATTAATAATTATCTGTCAATAATATGATAATCATTAAGTTTCGGAAATAGGAGAAATTATTTATTTAATTTTACATAAAATACAAATATTTCTTATATTATCAGAAAAAAATATACTTTACACTTATAATTTTGCAATACCACGAGTGTTTCGGTCAGATTGCAGCGAGCGAGATTAAGTTCTGGCTGTAGTGAAGATGAGTGAATATCACTAAAATTTAAAACGTAACCTTCAATTTTCCATTCTCTTACAGCATTTGTTTAGAATAAATAAAATATTATTACTATTTAGTTATTTACTTACTCATCGTTTGTAATCTCACAGTGGCAGTGCAATGATCACACAAAATAATAAATGACAAAACACCTTTGTTTACTGCAATCCGTACCGTTACGAACTCACTCGGAAATGAGCCGGGTGATTCCCTTTCCATGGACTAAAATCGGAGTCATTGAGTGATTGAACTCCTCCCCCTGGCTGCCGCGCACAAAATAGTTAAAGATGTCGATTTTTTTTATATGAGTTGCTTCCTGGTGATATTTTCTTATCTGGCTCGGCGGCCAGAAGTCGAATGTTCGACGATGGTTCGAATCCCACCTGGGGCAAATATTGACAACAACAAAAGTACCTAAACGTCGATCTATTTAATGAATAATTTCGATCTACCAGATACATGCCGCCGGTGACGCCATCGCAGTGGCGACCCACGCGGCTCGCCGACGTACCGGGTCCGGCATGCCCACAAGCACCGCCGCCCGCTTCACCTCGCGAAGAGGCCTTGCTCGTGCACCCGCGCGCACGTCTCCGACAGCTCGAGCGGCTGTTGCCAGTGCTCGCCAACCAGAGCGAGGACTGTCTCTACGTTAATATTTACGTCCCTGTCAATGGTGAGAGCGCTGTCTGTCTCTATCCACATTTTTCATTTTTGTAGAGCAATTTTCATTAATAGGGGTATACCCCTATTAATGAAAATTGCTCTAATTTCCTTGCAGTTTACTAGATCTCGACATTTGCTCTCAATAAAATTTTAAATTTGTGATTTCCCTGATTCAGCTAATAGAGCAAAATGTTTCTACCTAAGCAGTTTTTATTATTTTCGCAATGAAAGTTAAGTAACGCCTGATTCTATCAAAGAAAGTTAAGTTTTTTATTTATTACAAATGATTAAAATTACTTTTATTATTTCGCTCTAATTGTTCAAGATTCAAGGAGACGGTATTCTATTAAGTTACCTAACTCAAGATCTGTTCAACTTTAGCGACAGTTGTCATTGAAATTTAGTCTTTGTTTTCACGATCTAGTAATTTCAAAGTTTCGCCCTTTAGAAAAGATTATTCGCCAACAAATTAACTTGTTAAGGTTTTTAACGTTCGTTTAAGTTTATTACATATAGCTTTAAAGGGAAAGTACATAGTAATATCATATTAATTAGCTCTAATTGACCCTGCTTTGTATTTTTGAAAAATATTTGTTTACTCATGTGTGTTTTAAAATGTTTAATAATTTTTTTTCAGCAATTGCTTCAACGTTTGATATTTTAGTATGGGTTAGAATATATCAATGAATAAAAGAGAGTAGGTATTCGTGACTTGGCAACAAATGCATCTCATCGCTCATAGCATAAGCATTTTTCACGTGTGGGTTTTAAGCTCGCACCCGTGAATCTCGCAGTCAGTATAATACTAAGCTATAGATTAACTGGTGCTTACGCTTTAAATTGTGACTAATTCAATTTACGTTAAGATTTGCAAATATATTGAATTTTAAGTGAATTTTGTATCTACATGAATTGCGGAACATTTTCAAACCTATTTTTATGATATGCCTAATTAAATTCAGAAGTTTTACTTACTACTTACGAGAGAGGCGTTTCAATAGATAAGATATCACCGCCTTATTTTAATAAAACGTTTCGAACTCCGGCCCCGGGATAAAGTGTCTGAAATTAGGAACAATCAAAATCTACTAAAATTAATCTACAAAGACTGATATATAATGGGTATTGATATTAAAAATGTTATAAATTTATTTTTAGTCCAGCAACCATTTTTGACAGAATAGAACAATAAATATGTTCATAATGACCGCCTGTTGAGACTCTGATTCGCGGTATGGCCTCACTGCGATCGTTAATCCTTGCCAGCCCGCTTATTCATAATTTATTCACGTCATTACACTGCTAATTCACTGTCCGTTAAATAAACCAGTCTTAAAATATGCGTTGCTTTGCCCTTTTCGTGAACTAAATTACATCATCTCACTTTTTCATACTAAAGAAATTTCAAAAAATCGTATAAGCTGTTACTTTATATATATATATATATTGATAGTTCTTTTATTTTCTTGTTACTTGTTTAGTTTTAAATGAATTGAATAATACTTACTCATTTTACGTTCTCAAAAATGCGTAAATAAAAAAAATAGTGTTAATTATTTAATACTAAATGCATAAAAAAAAAACTTCATGCACTTAACTATAATTTGTCTTTAAGGCCATTCGATAAAGTCATAAATTCGTATTACGTCTAAATGACGAAAAATTGAAATCTTGAATAAAAAAATATGTCCTATAATATGTAATAGTAACTTACTATTTATGAAGTCTCAATTTCAGTCTGCATAATCAACTTAGCCCATGTGCAGAAAGGGTGCAGCAAGATAGTAATTAAGTCGACGATTAATCAGAAAGATGAATAGCTGCGCAAATATTAACTTTGGATCACACTGCAATCTGATTAGATACTTGTGTAGTCATTGTTGTATTTAATCTAAACAGATATAACGGAGTCCTGTGTTAAGTTGTTTGAGCTGGTTAACTACGAGTTTGCAGTTTGAGGACGATACTTGTTTGCTAATGGCGGCCCGCATAAATATCTGTAAAGCAGAAAATACCATGCAAAAAAAAATTATTTGTTATGTACATGGGCAGATGATGTTGGCTTAGTTATAAATTACCAAAAGACTAAAGTTATGCACATACACTCACATACAAAGTTAGTACCTAAGCCCAACATCACGGCTCACTACCATCTGTGTCTGCACACTACAACCACTAACATTACATATAAATATTATTGTGACCAACTAGAAGTAGTTCCGCAACACATCCTACCTGGGCCTTATCAAAGATTGCAAATTTAATTGGGCGCCTAACATAAATACAATAAGTAACAAATTAAGAGCAATCATTGTAGCTAAACTATCCATACTGAAATATAAATTATTTAGCACTTGCAAAATGTTGTACAACTCTTTAGCTGAATCAATCCTTGAATATGGTTTAAGTAGTTACGGTAGAACATATAAAACGTACATAGATAGTATCTATAAATTACAACTTATTTGGCTATGGTTCTTGTACTTGAATCTTGATTGTTGTTGAAAACTATTGTACTAGCGTTATTCAAATACTGTAATGTCCTGAGTATACAAAATAAATTAAAGTATCAATTATATCGAATGAAATAGAAAACATAAAAAATCTTAATTTTGTATTCAGACCAATGAGGCTTAGTATATTGTCATACTTACCTAGATATGTTTGGTCCAGTTACAATAATGTATATGGTGAATGCACTGTCTTATTTTTTCCCAAAATACCTTAACGGATTACCTAGTGATGTTTATGATAAAATTATTGCAAATTTAAACAACCCTTAATTTTGTAAATTTAATTTAATGTCTCGGTTTTTTAAACAAATATATGTTGCTGCATGAGCACAATTTACATAAATGTATTTCACATAAAATGTGTACATTGTCTAGTAATAACATGTATAGTTGATTTAAATGAGCGATATCAACGAAGTATAAATCTTTAGATTTTTATAGCTGTTACTTTTAAACTAAAAGATAGTAATGGATTTTTGGATAGTAAAAAAGATCGATTCAAGATATAACTGTGTCACATTGCTTGTCTATAACTAACCTGTTCTTTATTTAATCCTTTATTTTTCCTTTATCATAAAAATAATTATAAAAGGTTCTCTTTATATCTGTATAGGTAACAGTTTGTTTAGTAATAATATTCAAAACGAAATAATTAGGTTTTAGTTGGGAATAATTTTGAGGAAAATTTTGCAGTAATATTTAAATTATAGCAGGCAGAAAACTTGTATTTTAAAAGCTAAAAAGAACAATATACATAATTGAAATAATACCTGCCAATAATAGTTAAAATAGTAATAATTATATTGAATAGGAGAACAGTTTACGTCAAAAAACTTGTATAACTTTCCGAGGTACTTCATTAGTACGCAGGTATAGTTTACCTCAAACGTCTTTGTATTGTTAAGTTTGAAATTATTTATGCAATTTCCGTACTCTGTAATCATATTAGGGAAGAGAAATTTGTTATTAAATTTAATTAAATTGACTGTTGTATAACTAAAAATCACATTCAAAATCATGTAACAACTTGATTATGAATTGAACAAGCTATTTGATATCCATAGTATTCGTTTTTCTTCGTCTAAATAGAATTGTATACGTAGAATTTGTGTTCTATAGGGGTTTGTGAATAAAATCTAGTCAGGGAAATTAAAGAAAATATCACAAATGAAGATGGAACGAAACAAAGGGTGTCGAGGCCTCAATTCCGTAGTGCATTGCAGTGTATCCGTACTCCCTGCAAGCAGTGCGGAAGTGAGGTTAAGGCAACCCACGTCGACACGCCAAGCCACACTAGCGATGCAATAAGCTAATCGTCAGGTAAAACCAGCTGCAACGTCTGCTGGAATAAGCCGAAACGTCAGCAGAGCTAAGTCATATGTCAACAAACCTGGTAGAAGATTTTACTCCAAAAGTTTAAGACGATTATTCATGAGTGTGTAAGGTTAAATTCGTGGCATGCATTTTATTTCGGATTGATTGTTGGTTATTATAATAAAAGTAAAAAAATATTTTTTTAGTTATTCATGTAAATCCCAGAGACTATTTGTTTGATGACTGATAGTGGACTTATCTTATTTATAGTATTCTTATTTTAAAACCCCCGTTTTAATAATATTAATAAGATCAGTAAGCAAAAAAATAACAAAAAGGCAAAAAATATTAAGAAGATCAGTTTCAGGAATAAATTTAATCTTATTCTAAGAAAGCATACTACACATCACAGTATATAAATATTCAGTGACCAACTTAGGGCGCTACCAGAAGAACCACACACGATCACCGACTGGTACTATTACAGCAAACTGCGCATGCTCTTTTTATTCGACGACATATAGTTAAAGAGACTACACGCATTTAATTTAAAAAAAGTGACTGACCAAAATAAGTGTCTGCAATACAACTACTAATGTATTGCAAATGTATATAGTACAGCAAAAAATCATTGAACGTTTTTGGATGTCAATGTGAGCAAAAATCGTACATAATTCTGAATATAAAACAACGCTAGAAAAAAAAAACAATTGCTAGACGAAGTTCAGAACAAAGTTGTTTTAATAATTCATAAAATTACTACAGAGCAACTTATCCATCTTTGACGGCGACACGAGAGAAATTAATAATTCTTCTTTAAAATAGGGATGATATAATTAAGGATACATAAAAAAGAAAAATCTTCGTTGCTTTGTAAAAGACAATATGCTTTGCATCCCCCCTGAGCGATTTTTAAATTGATGGAAATACCCAGAAAGTATAAAACTATGATAACACAATCCATCTGGTTGCTTGGACTATTTGCCGGTCATTGCCACAAGCGCGGACGATCGACGACGTCGTAGATTCTGTTGACGGCAGTTGGCTGATGTCGCTGATGTCGTTCGTCTGTTCCCAGTCTTTGATATATTGAAATTATACTAGATTGTAAGTACCTAAAAAACTTTGTATAAAAATGTAGAGAATTATTTATAAACAATGTTGAAGTTTACGAGTATATCGCATTATGTGCAACGATTCTGTCTTTTAATTTTCTTGTAACGAATAACACAGAGGGTAGTAGTTCTTTAATTCTGGTTTTATAACCCTTTTGCAACCCATTTGGTAAAAAGTGAGAGATGGTTATAAATGTATATAATGCTGTACATACCGTAATTATGTATATTAGTTATTTAAATAGAATTATCCTTCAAGAACTGAAGGAAACTGAAATAAACGAAGTCAACATCTAAAGATTGAAATCGAATGCATTTCTTAGAATTCTTCAATTTTTCTGTTATTTTCACTCCGGTTTCATTAGATTAGAATTCAATCAGAGCTGTCATTGGCATTCGACGCTCCATTCAAACCACCCCACCTGGAAAGCGTTCTTTGCTACATTATGAATCGTCCAGTTCCATATTTCGTGACTTTTATCATTTATTTGGCAAGAAGAAAGAAATCTGAACATTTGTTATATCAAGAAATATTTCTTTACCTTCATGACCATAGTGGCTCTAATTTGATACTCTTTTGGTTTGTGCAATGGTAATAATCCTGGCAATGTTGAGAAATCCTGGGTTCAAAACTGGCAAAATTGTTCATTTTCATGTTCGACGATTGTTTAAATAATTATTTATACTTTTTATCCGTCAATAAGTAACCTAAGTAAAATCCGTGAGATTTATTTGAAATTCACTATTATTATATATCGAGCACTTTCACGATGTATCCCTATCCACTGTTTGGTTATTACTGTTATACTCCTTGAATATTATTTTACACTATTACATATATGAGTCCATATATAAACAATATGTATACAGGAGGAGATGCAGAAGGTGGAAACGCAGGGCTGCCTTGTCTGGTGTTTGTGCACGGAGAGTCGTACGAGTGGAGTTCGGGCAATACGTACGACGGGACCACACTCGCGGCACACGGCAACATCATCGTAGTCACTATCAATTTTAGATTAGGTGTATTGGGTGAGTTTGTTATTCAATTATATTTGTTCACACAGTTAATCGCATAGAGAAAACTCAATTTTATTTTTATAATTTTTATATATTTTATGCATTTTTCAATGCGATCTGATAAGCTAAATTATTATAAAAGAAAAATACTAGAAAAAAGTGACTCGGGTCACAAGTGAATTCCAGTCTGAGAATTCACTTGTGACCCGAGTCGATTTTTAATAAGGTTCACTTAAGTTACAAATTATGTATACGAATAATCTATTTCGAATACTGTTTTTATCCGTCACTCAATACAGCGATAGAAAAAATATTTTAACAAAGCGTGACCTTTGCTTTTAATTTTTATGATTTTTAAAAGTCTTTTTTGTTATGACTTTTGTGTTAATAAAACGGTGTAACTTTTAACAATCTATCACGATCAAATAAACGGAATAATGATTGGAAGTAATAGGGCGACTTCATAAAATCAAAGTTAGAACAGGCTTGGAGCACGTTTACGTCTGGAGTGTTTTCTTCAACATGTAATGGAAAATGTTGTGATTTACTAATGCACATGCCATTTTTACCACTGGAAAACTAATACCTAAAGTTATAAAAAAAAATAAGAGTGCCCCGTGTTAACTTATTATTAAAAGTATTTTATTTTCTATCAATAATCATCTAAATTCAGAATGGGTACGGGCAGCATTTTCAGGCATTATTTAGTTTATTTCAAAGTTACATTGTTTTATTGTGCCAGTTCACAGCAGGTAAAAAGATAATAAATAAATAAATAAATATTTTTTACATTCACACCAATTAGCCTAGCCCAAAGTAAGCACTGTAAGGCTTGTGTTATGGATGCTAGGGTAACGGATAAACATACATATATAATACATAGATATGTAATATTCATATAAATATATAAATATCCATGACTCAGGTACTAATGCTCGTATTCATCATACAAACATCTGCCCCTACCGGGATTCGAACCCGGACCGTCGGTGCGAAAGGCAGGATCGCTACCGTTGCACCAAACGGTCGTCAAAAAGATTAAAAAAACATTGAAAAAAAACCACATTTTTTCCGTCAATAAAGTTTAGTATATCTTATTGAGTACATGATCATGGCTCATATCGTTTAAGCAAATTCATACTTAGTATTTATTTTATTTTTTTACATATTTCCTTTATCCCCCGTAGTTACGTAGATGCTTATTTTACGAGTGGGTCTATGTCCGTAGTAAGACGGCGAACTTCGAATACAAGGTTTAAAGCTCTCTCAAACATCTCGACAGATAAACTTCAGTAGCCTTATAACAAAATGTGTATGTAATTTTCTTTGACGTTATTTATTAGATTAATTTTGGAATATATAGGTATGTATATCTGTCGTTACTGCTACTTTACTGCTTGATTTGGAACGTCATGTTGCGGATAGCATCCGAACTACCTATGGGCAATTCTCACAAGGACCCATTTTTCGTGTCTTTTGCCTGAGAAGGTACTTAAATAGAAGATTTTTAAACTTCTTTAGGTTAATATGTATAGTTATAAGGATCGTTTATAATGCATAACTATGCATAATACTGCTATTTTATACATTTATTTAATTATACGGATTCAAAACCTCATTATCACATTTACCTGGCGCGTCCGAACTCTGTTTTGTAATAGTTAAATACATAATTTCACACTTTACCGGAAGATTAATAATAAGTAGTTAATGTAATTCTATATTTTAAAGTCATATGCAGGATAAACTTATGTTATAAATATAATTCATATAATACAATTGTGAAAAAAAAAGTTTAAAAAATGTCCCGCACCTTTTTTCTAATTCTTCTGGCGCACTACTTCGTTAGTCAGCGTTCGGTTATGATGGTAGATTGAGTCCTGTGCGGGGGGTGGTGTGATCGACAGTCATGCTAGAGCGAGCAAGCCATACGTATGTGACCCGGCGACGCTCTGTAACAGATTTTTTAACGACATTTTTGCGCACTCTGGCCACAGTAAAGAACAGTAAAATATCTTCATACAAACGTGCCGCTCTCGGTTTGAATGTGTGCGTGCGCGCCGCGCGCCGTGTCGGCACGCGATTTCACGCACACGCTAGCATAATATATGGGGGAATAAGGTGGCGGCAGTACGGGCTGCGCCGCGCGACTGTGAGCATGCGCGTACGTCACATGACCGCTCGTGATCGTCAGCTCTCGCCGGCCACTTACCATAATATTAATTATTACGAGTATCATGACTTCAAAAAGGGGAAAATAATATTGTAGTGTTTTCGGGTGCCTCAATAACGATTTCGCAAACAAATATTCAATCATAATATGCTTTTTATTACATAAATTTAGATCAAGTGCTGCTTGTTCGAAAATATTAACTAAAAGTAAAAGTGAGAACCCTGGGGATCAACGCAAGAGTAGGCTAATAACTCGGCGGGCGGCCTTAGATAAACTACTGTTCTGTATTTACTGTGCTCTGGCGTTTGTAAGGTAAGTAGTCTCTTTTTTATGGTTTCATTAATTATGTGACTATTGATTGTGGGTTTTTATTGTGAATATAGATAGAAGCGCTATTTGTAGTGATACGTTTTAATGTAGACTGTACGGTCATACAGTGTTTGTAACGAAATTAAAATAATATTAATTTATAAAATCTCATTTATCTGGCGCTAATTTACCTGGATTTATCTGGCAAAAATCTCACCAGGTAAATGAGTTTACATACAGAAAAATTAGTTTTCAATTTTTACTCCTTTTTTTTAGAAAATGGCGAACAAAAAAGAAGAAAAACTACTATAAAGCGGTTGGCAGAAAGAAGAAGATATGGACGTATAAAAAATGACGAAAATTTGTGGAAAGAAAAGCAAGAAAAAGTTAATCTACGGTACATTAGGAGAAAGCAAGAGAAAAAGCAGTTTAGCATATCAGAAATGACCCTAAGACAGCAAAGAATGAAAAGGAAGCAATGGAGTTAAATACCTTCTATTATTCTATTTAGATCTTCTTAAAAACAAAGTGCTGCGTTTACATGAACAGAATTCAAAAATGATTATTCGTATGGCAATTTTTTGTTTAGCCTGTGCATGATGAATGGTATTAATTGAGCTTGGACCACACGCCCTCAACTCGAACGGTACCGCGGCATATAATTATCCAGTAGGTATGATAAGCAATGTCAGTATACTACAGAATCTAAAATTTTCTATTTTAATCTAGCACTCCAAATGTTGGAAAATAAGGTCTTAAAGTGAATTTCTTAGCCAAATATTATATTCTTGTTTAATAATAATAAATATTATATTATTTCATGAGTGAATAATTGACTTTAGTGTATTGTTAACGAAATTATTATATTCTTAAAACTCAGGTGCTTCTTTTGAATCATTTGCTTGAGAATTCCTGCCCTCGTCTTCTTTTGTCATGACAACATAATGTAATCAAACTTCCAGTTTCCTGTGAAAAGAAAATTTCTGTCTAAAGTTTTACAAATAAGCACGTGATTCAATTATAGCGACTCAAAACAACAGGTAAATTGTGACTGAATATTATACATTGATATTGTTTTTTTTTAAGCAAATATTTTTAATTTGCTATTAAATTGTTTGACGTTGAAAGGTCATATATTCTTATAGATATTTCTTACGAAAAACATGTTTAGATAAAGAGCGATTCGCATATGAGGTTCCGTTCAATCTTAAAGTAAACATTTTTAATAAGAATAAAAACTCTCATTTCGCTAAATAGCAGGAAGTGTTTGTGCAGAAGAAAATAAAGATTATTGTCTATTCCGATGAAATTGTTTTATTATTAACATATTAAACTGGGGTCACGTCGTTTCGGCGAGGAACGATGGTACATTTTGGTGAATCTGAATAATGTTTGAATAATTCGTGCCTATAACGAGGAACAACAATTTGTCCTTGGCAGTTACATTGTTTTTTTGATGACTTCTAAAAAGTATTTATTTCTTTGTGGCAGGTGTCGTATTCGAATAAATTTGTGATTTTCTTTTCAAATTTTATAAAATTAATTATAATATTAAATTATCCGCATTCTTTGATTTTCATTTTATTTATATAGTCTCAGCGTTAGTATGTTATTGTTACTTTTTGATAAAAACAGTGAGTTATTCATAAAACTTAAAATGTATTTTTAATTAGTTCAATTTTAAATTAGTACAGTATATTATTTTTATATAAAATTATTAGGCAATATATACTACTAACATATTTCAACGAATAAAACATTTTATTTTAAGGTGTTAAGGCGGTCATAGCTCATTTTTTAAAGATATTAGCTAAGCAGACAGAGTTCAAACCTTGCCGGTGAACAACGAACTCATTGAGATGAGATTTATATACTCGATAAACTCATCTCATGTAAATTGAAAAATACACTGACACGTTTTTGACTAAAGGATAATTTATGTTGGATCTTATCTCTGACTAGATAAATATGGCTCAGTTTAAGCAGCAATAAACAAGTTTATAAAATAATTATATTTGTTGCAGGTTTTTTAAAGACTGGTGCTAAGGGGTCGGCGCAGGGTAATTTTGGACTAATGGACCTAGTGGCGGGCTTGCATTGGTTGCGGGAAAACCTACCTGCATTTGGGGGAAACCCTGAAAGTGTCACCATCATGGGCCACGGAACTGGGGCGGCACTGGCTAATTTTCTGGCTGTATCTCCTGTGGCAAGGGGTAAGCACTTAATGTTATATAGCATTAATGTAGCTAGTTTTAGTTCCTCATAAAAGTAGACTCATTTAAGTATTTATCCGAAGCACACGATTCTATTTAAAGAATAGTGAAGTGGAATGTAAAAGGCTTTTCGTTGCAACGAACTCTAAGACATATTAAGCTTTACAAGACTGCGAGCAGACCGAGAAACTTGTTAAGAATAAGAAGTGATAGTATCAAGATACGTACGTGAGACTAATTATTTTTTTGCAAACAAACATACATTGGCATTTACTTGTTCACGGTATAGTAAAGACATGGTTAAGACATTGATCCTTACTAGTTGTTGTCATATGATCTTATTTAATACTAGCTGACCCGGTAACGCGTTGCTATGTTAACGCGTTGCTATAGTAACGCGTTGCTATGGTAAAGCGTTGCTATGGTAAAGCGTTGCTATGGTAACGTTATTGATACAATGGAAAAAGAGCGGACAGACAAACACACAAACAACAAATTTGTGTTCTTAGATTATAGACTAGCTGACCCGGTAACGCGTTGCTATGGTAACTCGCTGCTATTGTAACGCGTTGCTATGGTAACGTCAATTGATATAATATAAAAAGAGCGGGAAAAAGAGCGGATAGATAAACACACAAACAACAAATTTGAGTTTTTAGATCAAAGATTAATATTATCGTAAGTATAATGACATCTTTTGTTATTTTTAAATTGAGATTCTTACTTTTAAATTGATATAGATTTCTTTAAGGAATGTCGGCACAATATTTGCATATTGACAAATCGGTAAAAAATATCAGCGTTTTCTGATGTTCTATGCATATGAGTATTATAAAAAAATATTTACCAGAGTCCAATGTCGAGATTTAATGTTTAGGTGACATCATTCATTTTATAATATTGATCAAAATCGGTACCTGTAAACCTGAGTGCATTTTTTAAAGAATATTAAGAATGCCCCAAACACGATAATCCGTCGTGGTAAGCTAAGTGATTGTGTATTCTTTAAAGTGAAAGATTTTCTTTTATAAATGTGTCACTGTCTTCATTATAGCAGCCTTACGATGCCCACTGTAGGGTATAAGCCTCCCCGAGGATCTCCATAAAGATTGATTCTTAGTTGCCCGCATTTAACGCTTCCCGTGACCTTAATGTCGTCCCCGATATCTTCAGTCTACCTTGTTTTTTAATATCAATTTAATATAATTTCTTTAAATAAAACACTTTTTTACGGATTTTTGCGCATGTTTTATATGCTATTTATATAGTTTTATATTTATGTAAAAAAGTGTTTTATTCTAATGTGTAATGTGCGCGGAAGTGTAAGAATTAAATATAATAATTTAAGTTATTGACGCCATATTACGCCATAATATAGGTTAAAAAAACCTGTAAGAAACCCTGTCAAAAAAACAGGTCAATTACATTTATTCTATATTTCTTTGTTACTTAGTTTGAAGATGATAAAATATTTTTTAAGGAAACCTTTCTTTTTATAACTGATCCTTGTTTCAAAATGATAGAATTAAATCAAGTTATCTGTTTCAGAACTACTGAGGCGCGTCATTCTGTTAAGCGGGTCCGGACTAAGCTCGTGGGCGTTGCAGAGGGAACCACTCGCGATAAAAAGAAAGGTGAATCGTCATTACTTTAATATTCTGAGCCAATTCCAGTTAAATGTATTAGGTGGAAAACGTTTGAGATTGAAGTGGAAAAATCGACCATATTTAAGTACCATTAAGTGTATAAACCTTTTGAATGTTTTGGCTCTTCAAATTCTATTTTAATACTTTTATGAGCTAGATACGCAATTTATTTCTTTGAACATAGAAAAAAGTAGATGTAAGATAAATTGGGCTGGGGAAATATTAATGTCTTTATGATTTACAATTGTCTCCTCTACATTCACATTTGCATGAGGAAAAAAAGGGAAAGATATTATTTAAAACTGCAATAAAAGCGTAAACTAATAATTATATGTATGCTTTGCAGATATGCATAACTGGTTGCTTTACATAGCCGCTGGTTGTTTTACAAAACTTTCCATTATGAAACAGCTGTATTCTCTATTTCCATAAAGGGCACATCAAAGAAAACAACAAAAATAATATTTGATTAAGTTATAAAAAGATTATTTTATATTTCAATATTTTTTATAAATTTATGATATATTAGGAAGTTTATCAAGGTAACAGTTGTTATAAATTAACTTCATTATATTTGCATAATTCAATAGCTTATAGTTGACATTCATTTAATTTAATTTTGATTTTGTTACGATGACATACTTGCTTAAGTAACAGTAAACACTTATCGTGACCTCAAAACCTATTCTGCATTACATTCAAGTATAGATAACAGTTTTGTTAAAATAAACGGAATTTAATCACATCAAAAGCTTTTAATCACTTCATGTAGCATGTAGCATTTTTTTAGAGCAGACATCAAAAACAAGATTCGAGTTATTGAACAATTGCTCTTTTCATTGCTGTGTTGATCTTCAATAGGTAATGATGAGAGGTATGGTGTAATGATGCAATTAGATGGTGAATCTGGCATTGAATCTGAAACTCGAGAACCAAAGTCAGTACTACTGATTTAAAATTTCATGTTTCTAATTCTTTTGTAGAGACAAATACAGATACTTAACAAACTACATTCTAGCCAATTTTTTATCATGGTAGAAAAAGAACATTTACTCTTCAACATAATTTACCTTGAATGTTGCATTAAATCCGTGTTCTTCTGGAATTTCCGCTCCAAATGAAGTCATTTGAAAACAGCCATTGTATTTTCAGTGTACGTTAGAAAACGTCGTGATTCTGGTGATTCGCCACGAAACTAGAAATACAATGCCTCTGGTGGCGGAACCTACAATAGGAATTTCACATTGCCATTAAGGTAGCACAATCCAAGAGTTTCTCCAGCAAACTTCAATGCCCCACAATGCTCGCAAACTACGTCCATTAGACCAATGCAAACGAAAGGATGCGAGCTGTAGTCACTTGTGCAATCATAATTATAGAAACGCTGCTCGTTTCAAGTCAACACTTGAAGTATTTCTTCTTGCACTTTGAAGATTATGTTCAATGAAGGATGAGCTTACGTCTGTCACGCCATAACTTCCCGAGTTCTTAACCGATTTAAATATTTTTCGTATGGAATGGAATCAACAGGTTTAGGACCAGATTGTGACGGAACCCGAATTTTGAAAGACGCAAAAATTCCCATTGAAACAAAAAAAATATATTTTTTTAGGTATTACGCTCCGCTCCAATATATGGTGCTAGCGAAGCTTTGTGGTTAGCGACTGCATCGCCTAAAATATTAAGATTTATATATTCAGATTTAATTAACATTTAGACCATTTAGAACATTTTAGACGTCATATAAGATTTTGTTATAGAAATCATTTATACAAATCATTGACAAAATTATTTAAATTACTTTTGTTCTTTATTCTTCTTTTTCGTTTCATATAAAATATTTTTTATCTGTCTATAATTACATAGCTGTTCCTTTTTAATTGGTTGTTCGGTAGTTGTAAAAGTATTAGACTCTATGTTGTAGGTAGGTAATAATACCTAGACGGCGCTGGCACCAGCTTAAGGAGTATTTGGGTAAATTCGACGCATCTGTCAAGATCTCGGTAGCATAATTGGAAGAGCACTCGCTTGGATAGCGACGGATGTGGCTTCAAGTTCCGCCTGCCACCTGAGACAAGTTGAATCGCTTTGCAAATCTTTTTGTTTTATAGTTTAAAATTCTAAAAATTCAACAATAATGGCTTACAAATTAGTTTTATAAGTTATTTATACAATATTATATTTTTTCTTAAAGGTATAACAACATGACGATGAACTTTGGCATTAGAATTAATTAAACATCACAAATCAGGGTTTTGCTGCTATTCACATCTTATGCAATCGTTTTTAAATGTTGTACAAGTTTGATGCAACCACATTCGACACATTTGACATTAAATCTAACGGGATTTTGATTTATCAAAATTGTGATTCGCAGAATATCACAAACGCCATTTTTAATTTCGGTTTTTTTTCTAAATTAGCATTTTCGACTCTCAATATATTTTCTATTTTTATTATTATTTAACTATTTTTATTATTATTTAATTATTATTTAACTATTTTTCCTGCGGTGGCTTTTCCTTTGGATTTGGGACTAATAACATTCTCTTCATTTCTACTATCACAACTGTACATTTGTATTCTTCTCTTCCTTAAAGATCTTTCTTTGCTAAGTTCAATAAAATCAGTGCTATCGGGTCCAGTTTCACTAAAAGAGGGCAATCAAAAAAAGGAAAAGGTCAATAGATGTATTGGCCTTTTTTTTGACTGTCCTCTTTTCCTCAGAATACTGTTTTTGCAACCAGCTTACCTGTTTTTTGCTGTTTTACAATCTTTTTTTTGTGTCCTATTTTTAGTTTTCGTTTTTTTATTTTTATTTTTTGTTCTTATTCTTCTTCTGGACAATATTATCGTTGGAATTTAAAATTTCTACAGATTACTAACCTCTTTTCCACATGCTCAGCGGTATTTGTGGTATAAGACCTAAAATATACCTATAAAATTTTAATGATGTTTCTATTGGTTCTGGGATTTGGTAATATATTGGTTCAACAAGATATAATTTTCAATTACACAATCTGCTAGGGCTAAACATTCTTGAGAAAGGTTTAAAAGGCTTGGAGAGGTGACGTGTGATCTTGACTCACGCTATTCTGCTCAGCGTCATTTAAAAGAGTTTCTAGTTAGTTTTTATCAGCAAAGCTTGAGACTCGATCGCCTAGATCAGACTCCAATTCTTGGAAGCGCTCAGATAAAGCAGGGTCTCCGGAAATTCCTAATGATCATTTAGTGGATCACAGTTCTTGCGCATGTTCCCCTAATGCAATATCTGATATAGAAAATTCAGTGTCAGACAGAGCGTATGGTTTGATTGGACAGACACCGCTGGTGCGAAAACAGTTAATTGTATCCATGACTTGTCTATTATCTGACCGGAACTGTACAGATTTAGTTTTTTGTGTAGATTGAAGCACATGAAATTGTTTGTTTCAGTTAATTATATTTTTTAAATGGTCCGAATACTGATACGTTAAAAGGTTGCAAAGCAGAAGTAGTATTACTAGGTTAACAAAGTAATACCACATCATTATCCCGAGCAGCTTCTAGCATATTAACAGCACTTCAGTCTGATGAATGACTATCTAAAATTAATAATACCTTTCCTGACAGCTTTCGTGGAATAAGGTGTTCAATCAGTTATTTATAAAAAAGTTCTGAAGAAATGAATGCAGATTGCTTATGCATATAAACTTTGAAACATGGCGGCAGTCCCTCTTGGAATTCTGGTTTTCTATTTGCTCCCTTGATTATTACAACTGATGGGAGAAAATGGCGTTACGATAAATAGCAATAATAGTCATTGTTTCTCATTTTTCACCTGACGTAACTGATTTAACTGCTTTAGCACCTTTCGCGTCTAATACCTTACCAGGTTCATAATTTAGTTGGACATCCGTTTCATCCATGTCATATGTTTTATACGGTTTATCCACTAAATCATTCTCTATTAAGACAGTTGTAAGTAGATTAAAAAATTTTGCAACTTCTACTTTGTTGAGACCCTTCCCTCTTTGAATTGATGAACTCTCAGCTTGTCTGAAAACGATTTATTTATTTTTATTTATTTATTTAATAGGGCTTACCATCTAAATACATAAAGATAAGTTACATTAATTATACTGCACTTGCACTGCAGCGAAAATGTATCATATATGCATTTAACTTAAAGGTAAGCACAACATTATCATACATAGAAGACGTTTTCAGTTGCGTACATAATTAATTAATTATTTAATATTAGGTACTTGAATAAGGACATTATTAATAACAGAATAAAAACAAAAAAATTAATATTATTCCTACAACAGTCCAAAATTGATTTTTAAAGGGAGCTTTTGAATCGCAAAATATAAAATTAAAATTATTCAGCATCAAGCAAACCGGAGAAAAACTTGCATATCTGTTTTTTCTTAAAGTTACTGAGAATGATTTATAATTATGCAGATGAGCTGCAACTCTAGGAACTAATTTATTAATTTGTAATAGGAGAGACGGACATTCAATATCATCAACTATTTCCGGATTTCTGTCAAAAAATCTATTTAACCATTGTAGCCCAGCTGTTTTGGTTTCATCGTTAAAGTTGACCGTTAACCCCATTTTTCGGAAAATTGGTAAGCTAGTCCGCAAATTGTATTTCTTTCAGGAGGAAATCCTGCGTCTCCGAGCTTTAGTATATGTGCAGAAGAAAGTGTTTGTATTGGATCATTGATAAAATATTTTATTTATACTGCTAAGTAAATAACTTTAAATCGTTGACATACCTTGGGTTAGTAGTTATTGGTTTTTATTTTCGTATTTTCGAGCGGATTCGCGATATTTCGTTGATTCTTTTTTGTTTTTATCCAGTTCTTTGAATGCAAGTGCTAAACTATCTTCAATCTAGCTTGTGTTGCGCGGCACAACGCCTGATTTTCGATTATACCTGCGAGGCATTTTGCTCACCTAGAATGAAAGCATCAAACAGAGCTCAACCAGAAAAGTAATGACTAAAACATTTATCACTAAAATCACTTCTGTATCCAAAAGTTCATTAAATTAACCATTGTGTCTTTACTCATTAAATACTGAGGCCTACGGAAGGGGCAGTTACAATTATATTACGGCGCTTACGCCACCAATAAAGAATAACCAATTCCTTAATAAAGTGTATTTAAAATAGGAGCAATTTTTGATTTTTATAATAAAACAAAAAATCTGATTATTTCACAAATTAAATATAAAACTATTAGTAATGGTAAACATATAACAAATGTTATTTTAATCATCATGAAAACACGGCTCTAGGAAAGTAGCTAAGACATTAGGATTAAATACATATAAGAAAAATTTAACGAATTTAGGTATCCGATAAAAAACTGACTCTTTTTATTTATTGAAAGCGAAAGTATAAGAACTAAATATTTTTTAAGAGTGCTCAAAAATAATTATGATGGTTCCCTTCAAGGAAAATTCTATCATTTATTTGGTCAAGATTAAGGAATATTAAAACGCTTGAAGGGGAAGTCTCAAATTTATATTTTGATATAGATGAGGGATTTAATACTTATTTCGCCTGTGGATTTAAAAAATAATTTACGGCGTTTGATCAGTGTTATTTTTTATTTTATGCCTTAATGAATAATGTGAACAATGCGATTAACACATTATTAATATTTCTGTTAACCCATCGTGATAAGCTAAATGCTTATGTTACGAATAGGCCCACGTACGGCGATGATGGAACTCGTTTTTTGATTAAAGCTGATATATCAGCCGATGGGTTACGGTTACCTGTAATTTAATAACGATAGGTATTTTTTTATTATGTTGCAGGTTGCAGAACAAACAGGTTGCCATGGGGATCTTCTTGAAGACGATTTGGCTCCGTGCTTACGAAACAAGCCACTTAGTGAGCTACTCGCAGTGCGACTAGACCCACCCCGCTTTTTACCCGGCTTTGCGCCTTTTGTTGATGGCACAGTCATTGTCAATCCGTCCTCAGTGAGTATCAGTTAATCAAAGATATAATAAGTAAAATGTTAGGCAGAATATTTTCATCTCGTTAGGGATTTAAGGGAAGAAAAACTAGCCAGTATTATACCAAAACTAAAAAGTACGTCCAACGTATATTATTCTTTTATAACCAACTCTGGAACTGCTTTGAAACTTAAAGGGAGTTCTCATGTAATTATAAAAAATATTCAAAGTTTATTTAAGCCTTCAATATTCTGTTAGTATGTAAAAATAAAAAATCAAGTATAGCAGTGCGTTTGTGAATTCCTCTGTCATAATGAATCATAGAAATAACAATATACAAAAGATTGTTTTCTCCAATAATTTCATGTCGAAAGTTAAGTTTCATAAGTACACGAAGAGGTGGTTATAGTAAACCATCATCCAACCATTGCAAAAGTCCGAAAACTTTAGTTAGGGCCGGTCATCGCATGGGTGACCTGAACTTGCTCCGTGCTTCGAAAGACGAGTTTACTTTAAGGGTGTTATGGTGCGTTTTCTCATTATTTATGTTGATTTTATCCGTAGAGAACCTACTATCCTAGTTACAGTTACATTAATAAGTTGGTCATCATCAGATGATGATGACAAAAGAGCATTTATTCGTGTATTTACACTATAAACACAAACGTGAAAATGAACCGGTAACAAACTCACATCCAAAAAACTTCCGTATTAAGATCATATATTTTATATTACAGTTTTTCGAAACATTTATTTATTAATTTTCTTAAATAAGAAAAATCTAGGGTTAGAAAATTCTCTATGCATATTTTATGTGCCGCAGTGTCACTAGGAATTCTACTTAATTATTTATTTAATTAGAAATTAAATCTACCTACGCTATAATTAAAAATGATTATGATATATAGCGGCTGCGTCATAGCGCTATTTAAACTGTTACGAATAACAAAGAAAAAATTACAAGATTAGCGAAAAGTTACAATTTGATATGAAGGCAACAGAAAAGAAACCTAAAACTGAGCTGAAAAGAACTTTCCTTTTCACCAACTTTCTAATATTTGAACTCTTCTCATAAATTATAGTTAAATATTAAAAGATATTATTTGTTTTGCGCATTGTTGAATAAGGTTTCGTTTACCCATATCGTGTTCGTACAGACCGCACTTCCATGACATATCTTGCTCTTCAATCTGCCTTGGGGAAGAGTCAGGCCTTACTGCTATTTTTCCATTTTTTTATTCATAATTATTCCAATAAACTTTTTTATTCGGATTTTTCAGGGTGAGAATTTTACCCTTTCACTGGTGTCCTAGGTTTGAAGTTGTCGTATACGTTTAACAAATATATCATAAAACTACGACGTATTTTGTTTTCGTTTCTCTCCTTCGTTTTTTTTATTGAGTGAATTCAATTCATTTGTATAACTTTTATCAAACATAAAACAATTGAATAAACAATTTTAAAACGATTATCAAATTTTATTTCTTACTTAATTGAGTTTTGGTAATAACCAGATTCCCCAGATAATATTTTATTTAAAAGGATGGAAGGGCCATATTATGGATTAGGAAGGAGGATTCATAATTACGGACTAATGTCAGTCAAGATTAACTTTAATATTCATCTTGGGTCAAACCCAAGATTCATACGAATAAGAAGGGGACACTTTCTAACCACACTAATTAACCTATCATTTAAAAATATTGTAATGTTTGTGTGTTCGTTTGGTGTAGACAGGGCCACATTTGGTCGGGGCTACTGCTCTGGGGCCTCCATAAAACAGGGGTCCCAAAAATTTTTTTAAAGTAAATAGGTAGGAGCATTTGTTATTGTTATAACAACTGTAAAACCCATATTTGCAATAAACGATTTTAATGTTGAATTTTTTATTCGAAAATAATTAGGGACCTCCATTGCCCTAGGGCCTCTAGACATCCAAATCCGGCCCTGGGTGTAGAAGTGACTTTAGCCGTTTGGTATCCACTAGAGTGGAATAGCACCAACCCCTCACACTTAAGGTTGTCGTAAAAGGGGACAAACTATCTAGAGGTCAGCTTTACAGGACCTGTAAATCACAAAATGGGCAGCAGCTTTTTCCTAATTATGGTCTTTTACTACGATCTTCATCCCGTCTGCCAACCATTGACATTATGGCTTTACATCCCTTTTTCATTTTTTTTTTATAAATATTTTGTATGATTAAACTTCCCCTTTAAATTTTATATTTTTTAATGTTTTTGTGGTCTTTGTCCAGCAGTGGACTTTATTTGGTTGAGACCACGATGTTTTTAGCTATGCACTTGTATAATGGTTTTATTACAAATGAAATAATATATCACTTTGTAATGTTTTATTTACATAAATAAATAATAATTATGAATAATTTCGGACAACTCACGCCGATATTTAGTCCTTAACTAAACAGAGCTAGTATTTTAGATACGAATAACGATTAGAATTCATATATATGTATGTATATTTATGAGGGTGATGTAGGAGTGGTAAATTAGTAAGTTTATCATTGCCAGTCGATTTAAAACGGGTGTCAAGCTTTTCCATTTAAATAAAATACGGCTTCGTACAACAATCTCTAGTACGAGTATTACCGTTTACTTTTTCAAATATTCAGTTCTATACGTTAATACTTATGATTACTATTCTAAAACTATGCTATTGCTCAGTATACTCTAGTATAAAATATACTAAGTCGGCCTTTCAAGAATAACATCTCTGACTGAAATCCATATTACCCGATACACCATAGAAATAATATAATGAATCGAGTAGGGATTACACGAGTAATTGTAACTGCGGTATGTTCTTTGATATCTGTCTCTCCCCTCCCTGTCGACTGTAGTCTACCCAAACAGACTCAATAAAAATGTACTAAAATATGTTGCTGTGTTTTGATATATTTTCCCAATAAACTGTTAGTGCGAAGACGGTATACTTTAAGCAAAATTTGCGTGAAAATGAATTGTCTATTGTCGTTTCTTATAAATAAATTAAGGATTTTATACGAGTATTTTCTTTACATAAACAATAATTGTGTTGTCAATTTGCTGCATTTAAATAACGTTGTGCAATAAAACATTTAGGCGCCGCCCCCTACCGACAGCTCGCGGTTGGGCGCGGGCGCCGCGGCCGTCGCCACGGCAGCCGGTCACGAACTAGCAGATTTCTCTCACAGAGAATTGCTCTTCGGTCTTACTACTACAGGTAAATATCAGTGTTTATTCTAGTTTAAACATATCCTAGAGTTTTTTGGTGTTTATTTTCATATCATATCATAAATTACAATAATATGTGTATACAGTATGCCGATCGCCTGGGATTTATAAATGGGATTAACATTTATTTAATACCTACTACTACTATGGATACAATATCGGTATAAGTCCATGACAACCACACAACATGGGAATTTTAATGCTTAATATGTACCTTAAGTATATACCAATGAGTATTTTACGTACTTATTATGTGTACATTCAAAATTGTCCCTGGATTGGTTTGATGATATTGTGTTTTTCCTTATTTTTTTGTTCAGTAAGGTGAAAACTCTTTTGACATAGTTACATATTTCAATTTCGTAATTACTAAGTTAAAAGGCTTCCATATTCCTCATTGTTCAAATTATAAGAATGTTCATACTCATTTGACGTAGAACGGATGGATAGAAAATGAAAGAGATGTTGAACTTAAAAGGAAAACGCAATAAAACACGACGTCATTTAATTTTACGTTATCTAGCTCAATCTTTTAAACGCTCAAACGTTGCTTCTGTGTTATCTCATTATTCAAAAACAAAATGAAGATCTATGCTATTGTTTCCTTTTCTGCCAATTTTTTTTTGTAATTGTGAATATTTGTTTTGTTCACGTGGTGGTGTTATATATATATAAATATTCCTCAAGTTCGATAAATTCACCACATCAATATTTATTAACTTTTTGAATACGATTTATATTTAAAAATCATCATAACTAATATCAAAAGAACTCAACTTGTCTCAAATGTCAGGCGGAGGCTAAGATAAGTTGATTTTTCTAGTAATAATTTCTTTAGATATAAAAATTTAGCAATTGGCTGGATTTTTATATCTATTTTTATTGCTATTTTATTTAGCAATTAATTGCTAAAATAATAAAAAAATAAGTAGGACTTATGTGACGAGAATCGAAATTATCCAATTTATCTACCTTATATTTAGGAAATTCAAAGTAGTGTTCTTTATTGATATGGTTTGGATATACTTGTCGCTAATGTTGACTTAAGAAGCAACATTTTCTTTGCAAAATGTTCCGCGCCCTACCTTAGTAAATTTAGTATGCGTAGTGGGCGGTTGTAAAGTATGCAAATGACCAAGCCATTTGTTGCAGAATCTTACCTAGAATTCAACGCCCAAGATTTGGAGTTCGGCTTCAACGAGAGCAGACGGGATCGCATTCTAAGAACATTCGTGCGGAACGCGTACTATTACCATCTGAACGAGATCTATTCCACGCTGAAGAATGAATACACGGATTGGGACAAACCTGTTCAGAACCCGCTGAGTGTACGTGACGCCACTTTGGAGGTAAGTAACTAGATGCTAGTGCTTTAATGGACTTTTCCTAACACAGTACGAGAAAAGTACACAAAGGATACTGTTAGCTTTTATGGAGTAAAATGTTTGATTTTGAATTTGAAAGTATTGTGTATGTAATTATAATTATCTCAACACGTTAAACATCAACAAAGAGACTTAAACTTAGATCTACTTAGGTAAGGTTTATCGCGAAGGAATCTTTTTAGATATCAGGACTCGGGAATGTCAAAGTGGCATCCATGGAAAGCTTTGTTGCAATCCTATATCACCATTAATACCGATTTGACACCTACTATATATGTGGTAAGGTACTTATGGCGATTTTGTTGATATGCTTATTGCAAATTTGTTATAATTACGTATTTGGTAGTGAATCTACTTGCCGTTGTGTTGCTCGTAGTAAAATAAGTAAACCAAATAGAATAAATAAGCCTACGCGACTGTCGACTCTATATTTCCTGCGATGCTACCGAGTCACCATAGCAGTGACATGGATCAGAACAAACACTGTATCAAAAGTGAAATCGTCACGCCTCTCGGTGATCACACAACGCGTATGTGACCTTAACGAGAACGCCGAAATAATCATAAAGGTAATAATGAGCGATCAAGAAGAATCCGGGACGAATTCGCCTAGTCTTTCTAAACAAGAAAGTGACGAAACGGAAAGGCTACGTGTGGGTAGAATGTGATTTCTACCATATTTTTGGTTCTTTCGAGTCGGATACGTTCTATGATTTCCCTGTACCTATCTAAAGTACTTTTGCTATATACAAATTGATCCTTTTTAAAAACGGAGTCAAAATTGTAAAGTGATATAAAATTTTCTAAAATTAGTTATTTATGCCGCGTTTATAATTTCCTACTGGAAATAAATTCGCTTATGTTGGTAAGCTTTGAGTGTGAGCGTACCATGATTGTTTTGTTTCAAACCAAATTTGTTTCAATTTTTGTGTCAAACCAAGTGTATCACTCGCTATTAGTGAGTTTTCGCGCCCGTGTCACCCGCCATTTTGGGGACTGATTTTATTATAACCAAATTTACAAATAAGAATGGTACAAAGGCGACAATATTATTCACTTATAAAGAAAGTTTATCGTTTTGTTATTGAAAAAAATGGTTGTCTGTAAAATCGGTTTACCGACGATAACGTCTTATCGTCCGTAAACTGACAATTTATGAATTGAATTGAATTATTATCACTGAATTTATTACTTTTTTTGCCGCAATTGTTATTGTAATAAACAATGGAAACCACATTAAATTTTCACTTCACTTTAAAAACGTTGGCAAAACAGTTCACGATTAGGTTGTGTGCTACCGCTGACTCTCTTCTACTCGGACGCATCGGCTGATGGAGTGGAAAAGAGATAGATGTGTCACAAGCCGAATGCTTAGGCCAATCGTGCCTGTCTATTGCTTGTTCCGCGCTCTCGCTTGCATGCTCGGCTCAGGCGGAACGTGACAATGTGTCATGCTTTTTGGTGCGTGCAGCCGGCGTTTATCGATTTATAATACGTTAGAACGTCAAAAAAATGGTGCAATGGCTACAACGAAAGTTAGTTATGACAAATTATTATGAATTATGCTCGGACGATTCTGTGAATCAGAGTTGGCATAAGCAGAAGCCTTAAAACAATCCTATTTCTTACGAACTAAGCATATGAACGAATAAATACCTAAGTCTAAAGATGATCTCTTATGTAAAACATGTTTCAAAAAGGCTTTAAACTTGAAAGTTATGAAGACAGAACGATAGTTGAGCGTACTAACTAGTTAAATATGCTACAAAATAAAAAATATGTGCCAAATTATGAAGCAGTATTAACCTTTGAAGATTATTTTTGTGAAATAAAGCAAGCCTCAAACATATTCACTAAATATGTTAGCGACGCAATACGTCTCTGGAATGGTCTCCCAGACTCTATTCCTAGCCCTCCCAGTAGGCTTACGTTTAAAAAGAAAGTTCACGCTTTTCTCACTGACAATTTATAGTAATAGTAAAATCGAATCATCACATTGTATTGTATAACTATTTATATATATATATATATATATATATATATAGTTATATACTTATTGTATGTATTGTATAAAACAGTATGTTAAATTGATAAGTTGAAGTATATATATCCATTATATCCGCTTGTAACTGAACTGGGAGAGAATGCAATTAGCATTAAGTCCGCCTTTTGTACCTATTTTATATTTATGGTCAATGAAGCTTTTTAAACAAAATAAAATAAAATAGGAACGTATCTATATAAATAATGCTTCTGTAACTTACGTAGTTTTATAGTATATTGGAAATTAAATACAGAAACAAAATTGTATTTAAAGAAACTTGTTTTGCTTATGCTCGTTTGACTCGAATTGGTATATAGCTCAGCAATTTTAAAATATTTGTACAATTGTTAATGATTTCCTTTATTTTACGAATCACTATTTAGTTTGTACCTTTATATTTAAGTTTTATTTACGCGTGATTTTTATTCCCAGTTTTATTGAAAACTTTTAGTTTAAATTTAAATTTTTATATAATAAATTTTAGTTTTTATGAAATATGTAGTTCGTTCCAAGTATACGAAAATAGATATTAACGTGAAGACCCCACAAATTCAGGCAGTACTTCAATTTATTTTTTACTTAAACTATATTCGCAGCTCGGTTCCTTTAAAAGCTGTGATACTGTATCAACGACGTTGATAGTGACCGTACAGAAAGCAGATAACTGACAGCTGACTAGACAGCACTTGATACCAGCAGGCTCTATCATGGCCGATCTCAATTTAAACGTCAATTGGTTTTCGCAACTCACCGTACGCTCTTGCAATGTACAAAGAGAGTTAATGACGCTAGCGCACATTGAATACGCGATGAGCACAGTGAAAAGCTTTATTGGAAAATACTTTCATTTCCACATTAAGAAATAAGGACGATATCAATGTTTACGCCTCGCCTGAGATGCTGAACCCTTTATTTTATGCTAACGTAAGCGTCATCTTAACGATATGATCATAGCCTATTTTGGTAGGTTTGTACCCGTGTTTATCTCCCCGACTTGCTGGAAAGGACAGTCAATATTGACAGTATATTAACATTGTTTTGACAGGTAAAAGCTATTTCTCCTTATATTAAAATATTATAGTTGTAGTAGTAACAAATTCATTATTACTCACGCTAGATTCTTCAGAACTATCCGTACTTACGTAAACTTGCGACTCAATCACATTAAAAGATAAATTTATTTCAATATCTTTCAGGGTAAGCAACCTACCCATGTCGGCCAGATAAAGGCGTTTCGTACCATAAAGTCCCCAGAGCGGTTCATTGTAGAACACAAATCTTTGCCTATTGTTAGTCACGTGGCTTACTATATTGGCTCAAACTTGAGCAGCCATTGAAATATTGTCATAAAGCACATAAAACAGAGACGAAAATAAACATGCTCTATCGTCACGTATTTCTACCACTCTGCATCGGATTTGTAATCCTTCGACGACGACTGTTATAATTTTTCCGTCCTTTTTCAAACCAACTCAAATTTTATTAACAAACAAAAATAAAACAAGTTATCGAAATGGAACTTTGAAATCATTATTGGACAACATGCTTGGATTCGTTGTTTTCAATGTTTGCTTCACATCTGTTTCGCCTTGACGTCAAAAAGTGGCAATTAAGAGACGCATCAGACAAAGCTATTGTGAAGCAACGTTCGAAAATAATTCAAGACCATTTCAAGAAAGAAATGGGTTTAGTTGTAGATAAACCAAAACCAGGATTTGTTAACAATAATGATGGGAATACGGCCAGAAGGTTTTTCGCAAATCCTGAGTTGAGCGCTAAAATTACAGGATTAGATGTGACATTGATTCAATATTTTGACATAATACTTAGGAATTTGTCTTCTGGTTTGATATTAATCTAGAATCATTTAAATTATTTGCACAAGAAACAAGAAAACTTTATTTAAATCTGTATTCGTGGTATTACATGCCTGTTACAGTGCATAAAATACTTGTACATAGTGTGGATATTATTGAAGCAGCTCTTTTGCCAATCGGGCAGCTTTCTGAAGAAGCTCAGGAAGCTCGCAATAAAGATTGCAGAAGATTTCGAGAGAATAATAACGGTCACGTTTTGTCACGAATATTGATATATTTAACATGTTAATGATTATATCTGATCCTGTTATTAATAGCCTCAGAGTTGTTACGCGAAAAAAAATAGCGATCCTTACCTTCCAAAGTTTTAAGTTTTATAATTTCACCAAATCCTGTTATTATACTTAGTAGCTTTAGGAATAATTCAGAAGAATTTTATGTCGATGATTCTTCTGAAGATGAAGATAGTGACGACGAAAAAAATGTTGCAACAGTTTCGTCCTCAGAAGAATTAGTGCAGTCATTGAAGCGAAAAATAGGGTCTTACCTCTGAATTTTTTTACTGTGAACCGATTTGCATCGAATTTTGGAATTATGCTCGTCTTACCCTTAACTTCAAAAGTGAAAATGATCTGAGCTCCGCCTATTACTTTTAAGGGGTCTAAACGACCCCTTAATGGAAAAATTTACATTGATCCATTTTATCGCTAGAAAACATGTCTAATAGTAAGTGGTGAAATTGTAAAGTATTTTCTAACATAATTACCTCATATTAAAATCATTTTCAACCCCTTGAAAATCTTACAACCCTTGCAAACAACCCCTAAATTGAAAAAATCACAATAAAATACTTTGGTATGAAATAAAAAGATGTAAGTATAGAGTAAGTAATATTTTATATTCTCTATAATAATATAATAATTATCAAATAATTCTATAATAATTATCAAATTTTTTACCCCCTTTCAACCCTTAAAAACTACCCCTTGATAAAAAATTGTTAATTTTTTTTTTTATAAAATGAAAAGGATTTATATATTACTAGCGACCCGCCCCGGCTTCGCACGGATGCAATGCGCTACTATATTATGCATGTATTATTCATATAAACCTTCCTCTTGAATTACTCTATCTATTAAAAAAAAACCGCATCAAAATCCGTTGCGTAGTTTTAAAGATTTAAGCATACATAGGGATATAGGGACACAGAAAGCGACTTTGTTTTATACTATGTAGTGATTCCACACTCCACCTTGGTATGTATTCATGCCTACGTTTCCAAAATATATGAGCCATATTATGTATATATACAGGGCGTCCCAAACTTATGGGACATGAAGGGGAAGTACCTTAAATATCGTAGATAGTGAAATTTGCTCAAAGAAGACTTTATGTTATTTTTAAAAGTTAGTAATTCTGCATTTATAGATTTTCTAAAAATTACTTGCTTCGTCTGGGAATCGAACCGACTTAAATGTCAAAAAAAATCACCCTACTTTTATGATGCCAATCGAAAGAATAGCTAAAAAATAATAACTATGCTTAAGTTACATGGTTTTTTAAAAGAAAGGAACAACGTGAAATTAATATTTTAATCAAATTAAAAACATACATGAAACTGCCGTAGTCAATTAAGTAGGTATTTTTTTGTAAATTAATTAATTAAATGCTCAAAATGTGATCCCTCTTGTCTTACGCAAATCTCCAATCTTTTAATGAGTCCGCTGCCTGTTGATTTTCTTATCATTTTATGGTGAACACTCGATGTGATATGGCACAATTCTGTTTGCAACTCGCCCACGTTCTCGTATCGCTTTTTGTATAGCATATCTTTCACGTATCCCCAAAAGAAGAAATCTAATGGTGTAAGGTCCGGGGATCTGGCCGGCCATCTAATCGGTCCATTTGTACCAATCCATGTAGGAAAACATTCATTTAGAAAATCTGCTGCTCTCCGACTATTATGAGCCGGAGCTCCATCTTGTTGGAAAATTAAGTTTTCTTGCTCCGCCGCGGAAAGATTTCTTATCTTATCCCTTAAAATTTGAAGTATTCCTAAATACTTTTCCGTGTTCAAGGTTCCTTGGTAAAAATGGATTAAGAAAACCCGGTTTTTTAAAAGTCCGCACCAACAGTTGAGTGAAAAACGCACTTGGTTATTCGTTTCAGTGACTCGTAGGGGATTTTCTTTAGACCAAATACGATTATTGTTGCGGTTATACATACCGTTATTGCTAAAGTTAGATTCGTCTGTCCAAATAATATTATCCAAAAAATTTGGATTTTCGAGCAAGCGTGCCTGGATATCAAGACAGAAATTTCTTCCTCTTCTGTATCGCCCGGAAGTAATTTTTGAACCAATCGTCCTTCAACATAACTCTTAAAACCGTGTTTTTTTAATACACGGTGTATTTTGCTTTTCGAAACTCCAATTTCATGTTCTCCTTCTCTCACCGATGCTTTCGGAAAAGCCGAAAAGTAAATTAAAATACCAAGTTCTTCGTCGTTGATCGTACGGTTTTCTTGCTGTGGTTCTCTTGGGCGTTTATCGAAACGTCCCAGAGTTTTCAAATTGTTCACAAGCCTTTTCAAAACTTTACGAGACGGTAATTGTCTATCAGGATATTTTACGCTATACCACCGCAAACTTCTAGAGATATCTTTATCATTCAAAAAATATGCTTCCATTAGATCAAAACTTACTTGATATGCCATGTTCGCAATAAATTAACACAATAACACTTGTGTAAGTGAATTAAGACTAAACAGATCAATATCCGAAAAATAAACGCTCGCACAGACTGTTCCATTTTCAAATTTAAGAACAACATTATTTTCGTTTTAAATTTGCCTTCAACGCTCGCACAGACTGTTCCATTTTCAAATTTTAGAACTACATTAATTTATTATTTTTAGCTATTCTTTCGATTGGCATCATAAAAGTAGGGTGATTTTTTTTTTGACATTTAAGTTGGTTCGATTCCCAGACGAAGCAAGTAATTTTTAGAAAATCTATGAATGCAGAATTACTAACTTTTAAAAATAACATAAAGTCTTCTTTGAGCAAAATTCACTATCTACGATATTTAAGGTACTTCCCCTTCATGTCCCATAAGTTTGGGACGCCCTGTATATACACATCACAATAGTTGCGGGTCTCTATTATACTGCGTACTTTCACATTGCTCCAAATATTCACACTCCGAAATTTTCAGTTACTAAGTAGAAAAAAATATGATAAGTTTTTGGACCATTCAATTCAATTTTTTTCCTTCAATTTTCATGCTATCACAATTTATAAAAAACCATTGTAAAGGTAATTAAGAAAGCTACAACATCCCTCATTGCAATATATAGTAAAAAATCTTTTTCTAAAACGGTGAAGGGTTAAAGGGCTTGAGAGAGGCTGTGATTGCGCTGCCACGCGCTCTTTAAACAATCATATCTCCGTCAATTTTTGTTTGACAAAAAAAACAAAAAAACCAAATTGTTTGTCAGAAAAATACCTAAATTTTTAATTCGTACACTTTTATACGTATCTGTCGTCATTTTTAAGATACTATGAAAAAAAGTGGGTTTTTTAAAAATTTGAAATTATGTTTTATTTTAATCGTGACTTTTTTGAAAAATATGTGTCCTGAAGCAGCCAAACTGATACTATCTATCAAACTCTTCATAATAAAGTTAATTCTAGGCGGAATACGATTTATTTTAATTTTGGTGGAAATGGCACTTATGAAACCCATTGTATTATAAGAAAAAACATTAGATGCTCCCCTTATTTGCAATACAGCTCACTTATTTTACGTGCAAAAGACTTTTAGTAGTGCTCATTTTAAAGCTTATTTCAAGCACTATAAAACCCTTTAGTATTAGAATGCATAAAATGCATCTGCTCGCCGCTAGATGGCATTGACCACATCGATTAAATTTCAGACAAAATAAAAAACGGCTTTGATCTTTAATATCTAGGTTAATATTGCACTTAGAATACTTTATAAAAAACCAAATTGTTCATTGTTTTACCTGCTACAATTTTGTTCTTTATAAAATTTTCGATAAAACGTATATTTTTGGAGATATTTGTAAAAAACCGATGAAAAACGTGAGAAAATTGCGAATTTTCAATTGCCAATAACTCGAAAACTATTGGATTATTTGAAAAACTTTATGGATGAGTTTTTGCTTAAAATTAGGCCTTCTATCGATATCCGAGGTTATTTTGCAAAAAAAAAATTCACCCCCGAGAAGGGGTGGCAACCACCCCCAGGGTGGTTGCGGAGTTCAAATCATTTTCACTTTTGAAGTTAAGAGTAAGATAAACCTAATTCCAAAATTGTATGCAATTCGGTTCACAGTAAAAAAATTCGGAGCAATAATGCTTCAATGACTGCACTAAATAGTATCAGCTATTAATATAAAAACTTTTTTGATAAATAAATTTATTTTTACGCAAAAATGCATTTTTTTGTAATGGAGTACCACTTAATACCCGTTTAACTACTTACAATGTTCATAACGATCATTAAACATATTAATCTTACCTATTTAAAGCGATCTATCACAGAAAATAATTTTGTCCAGCTAGCTTGTTCTAGTCGATATACTGTGCGTTTCCGCTTTACGGGTATTTTTGTAACACCTTGTATAATGCCTCGCTCTTAGGCAGACGGGCTTCTTTGCTTGACGTTCGGAGCGAGCGGACGGTCGGCAGTCCTTATCGGATTATATGGATTGTATTGTTACTAAAAATATATTGTACCTGATTGTGTTACGACAAATTATTCTGCTTAAGATAAGTATATATTAATAATGTGTGAATATTATTTGTTGAATTATTATAAAATATAAATTTTGCGCATTAGAATATTTAGTTTCCATTTTGATAGCAAATATAGATGAATAAACTGATTTTGGTCATAAAATATATATTTTATTATTTACTCTCATTTTGACATTTCATTTGATCAATAAAATTATATTAGGGGTTAAAGTATGAAATTGCCGATTTGTACTGAAAATCTATATTGTTTATTTTTTAAATTTTTAACAAATTTATTTAATCAAAATAGTTGCCATTATTATCTATACATTGCTGCCATCTAATGGGAAGGTCATTAATGCCTTTGCGATAGAATTCCGACGATCTAGACTGCACAAACTGTGTGAAAGCATTTTGTACTGCCTCCTGGGAAGACAACTTCTTGTCACGTAGATAATTGTCCAAATCACGAAAAAAATGGTAGTCCGTTGGAGCAAGGTCTGGTGAATACGGAGGATGACGAATGGTTTCTAACTGCAGTTCCTGAAGGGTCAAAATGGTTTCTCGTGCTGTGTGAGGTCTCGCGTTGTCGTGGAGCAATAATGGTGAAGATCGATTCATGAGTCGGGGCTGTTTTACTGCTAGTTTTGTCAACATGGTTCGGAGTTCGGCACAATAGACATCTGCCGTTATTGCTTGACCAGATCGGAGAAAACTATAGTGAATAACACCATGCTGAGACCACCAAACAGTTACCATTACCTTTTTATTGGTAAGTTTTGCTTTAGGACACTGTTGTGGCATTTGACCTGGGGTCAGCCATTGCATTTTTCTTTTCCGGTTATCATAAAGAATCCACTTTTCATCACATGTTACAATTCGATCCAATATTCCTTCATTTCTGTACCGGTTCAACAAGGCAACACAAGTTTCAACACGCGTTTCTTTCTGCAGATCAGTCAAATCATGAGGCACCCATTTTTCGTATTTTTTTATTTTATTGATTTGACGCAAGTGAGTCAATATTGTGGGTAAGGTAACGTTAAACCATGCCGCTAATTCCTGGGTACTTTGACTAGGATCGGCTTCCACTATCTCTCTTAATTCATCGTTATTTACCTGTGTGGGCGGTCTTCCTCGTGGCTCGTTCTTTAAGTCGAAATTTCCATCACGAAAGCGTTTAAACCAAAATCGCACGGTGCGTTCATTAGTAGACCCCTCTCCAAACGCAGCATTGATATTGCGGGCTGTTTCTGCCGCGTTAGTTCCGCGTCGGAACTCGTATTCAAAAATAACTCGAATTTTCGCAGTATCCATCTTTCTTGTCTAAATTGAATAACAAAAACAATTGAAAGTCGATATTCAAATGTTTTACATTTTTTAAAAAAAGAACATCATAGAAACCATTTAAAAAAAGTTTCATTCGAAAACCTCAAACCATGAAGATTCTATGTCAATTCAAAGAACCTATTGCAATAAAACGGCAATTTCATACTTTAACCCCTATTATTATTTCCTCTTTCCTTTACACTACACGTACAACTTTAAAAACCTGATAACTTTCCTTTTTTCTAATTTTTTCTTTAAAAAAACATTTCATCGTTAGTTTGACCATTATTTCATTTTTGTATTTATTTCAATAAAAAAATATTTACCCAAAAATGAAAATCTGTTTCATTCTAAAGTATAGTCTGATAAATAGGCTTTATAAAAGTTTAATATATGTTGCATGTATTGTATGTAAAACAAATTTAAGTAAATTAAGAAAATCAGAATATCCCAAGACGGTGTTGATATTTTTATATACGAGGCGTGTTTTTTTAAGTAAGTACCGTTTTGAAATTAAAAAAAGACGTGCTAAGGTGTCTCAGTAATTTTATTTTTACATGAAAGCCTGTACCTTAATCTACTTTTCTACATAATTTCCGTCAATATTGAGGCACTTGCCATAACGTTGTACCAGTTTTTGAATGCCCTCCTCATAGAAGTCTCCCGGCGAAGGAGTATTGCTTGTGGAATTTCTGCCTTGTAATGAGACAATCAATGCAGCAGCTTATTGTAAGACATTGCTTAATCTGCGCCGTTCAATCGAGAACAAAAGACGTGGCAAGTTGAGCAAGGGCATCGCTTTGCTGCATGATAATGCCCGTTCGCATGTCGCTAATCAGACCAAAGATCTCATCACATCATTTCGATATCCGTACAGCCCTGATCTTACGCCCAGTGAGTACCATCTATTCCTGCACTTGAAGAAACACCTGGGCGGTCAGCGTCTTCAACACGAAGTCAATACATTTGTGATGCAATCTTTAAAAAGTCAGCCGGCAGACTTCTATGAGGAGGGCATTCAAAAACTGGTACAAGGATATGACAATATTGACGGAAATTATGTAGTAAAGTAGATTAAGGTACAGGCTTTCATGTAAAAATAAAATTATTGAGATATCTTAGCACGTCTTTTTTAATTTTAAAACGGTACTTACTTAAAAAATACGCATCGTAGTTTAAACGTCTATGAATATACCATGTAGAGGAGCTTCAAGGAAACGTATTTGCCACTAATATATAAGTCGGAGATAGCACTGAGCTACCCAGGAAACTGCAGCGAGCAGGAAACTGCATTTCCAACGTGACGACGACGATTTCATATCATACGGGAAATAATCCATTAGTTCGACGCAACCACTTCTTTATTCTTGTTAAATTGTTATAAATCTATGTTGTTAATATAGTAGGTGCTGAATATTCTTTCGATTGATTATACTAAAACATTATATTTCCCACAGTATAAATTTAGCGTTGTAAGAAAATTTTAGTTAAGGAATCCTGTAAAAATGTAGGCAACAAAAAATATATAACATAAAGAAGTTTCAAGCAAAAAATTATGAAGAACTAGATTGTCTGTAACTTTTAACAAGGTATTAGGTTTATAAATGCTTCCTACAATGATCTCAAACAAGAAAATTTGTATGCTTTTATTGGACTTCTTATTTTGAACGAAAAAAAATACCGTCGCTTTGTAAGCAGAACTCAAATATTACATTTTTGCCGTCACCTGTTCTTATCAGTACATCTTAAAAAAAGGATCTGCTCTCTGGATTTCTTAGTAAACCTCGTTTAGATATATTTTTATGAACATTGCTACTATAGTGGATAACAGATATAAAAATATAAATATATAAGTTGAAAAGGACAGCTGTTATGACGTTTAGGCTCAGAACTTATTTGTCAATACCAGTTTGTAAATATGTTCTTTAAATAATAATAACGTATTTGGCATATAATTTGATTAATCACACTTTAAAATCTAATGCTCGTTATAATCAAACAGCTGAAAGGTTAAGTAGTTTTTTTATTCATCGACTGAGCGCCACAATTTTAAATTTAAAGATTATGTGTTACGTCGGTATTAAAAACATTCTCATTATTTTTTATTACCTTTCATTCCACCAGCATTATAAACAGATGTTGTGGAAGTAATTTCTTAAGCTTTAATTCTAATGCATATTCAATATACATTAGGAAAATTTGAAAGTTTGTAGTAGGTTGGCGTGCTTTTATTGGAACATACACATTTTTAAATAATAATTTTGGTTTCATGCTATAGAAATTATTTTTAAATTTATAATGTTATCAATTTGTTCAAACACACAAATTATTGTTACAGTAAAAAATTTATATATATATATATATATATATATACATATGTAACATTTTTATTGTTTGCAGGTACTTAGTGATGGACGCACAGCTGCACCGCTGATCAGACTGGGCTATCTACATGCGCTACGTGGCGGCACCACATATTTTACACATTTTCATCACCTTTCACAGGAGAAGGATTATCCGCAGGTGAATATCATAATATGTATTACATATAATAATACATAATAAAATATTGAAATTTGCTGAAATAAACATGTCACATTAACAGGTTTTACAGCATAATTATTAGACGTTAAGTACGCTAAGTATACAAGTGAGCGTGCAGTGAAAGAACAATTAGGTAACCGGAGATAACGTACGAAAAGGAAAGTTATAAGTCGTTTTTGATTCTCGATAGCCTAAATAAGACCAAAGTTGATTGTCTCTCAAGGCTACACTTTGCAGCTCCCTTGCCGGAATGGTAATCAAGACCTGATGCGACATATATTTACATGTATTATATTGGAATTATCATGTGATTTTTGTAGATATTAAAAGTATGTTTTGTGCCATAAGTTCAGAATTCAATTGAAACTCCAACCCGGAAGTTTAAATACCTAGCTTATTATGAATACGAGCCTTTGTACGTGAGTCATGGGTGTTTTTATATATTACTAGCGGCCCGTTCCGGCTTCGCACGGGTGGACAAAATTCTTTAATTTTTTTCTAGCATTCAATATAGCCTATGACACTCAGCAATAATGTGCCTTTCTATTGGTGAAAGAATTTTTAAAATCGGTTCAGTAGATCTCGAGATTACCTGTTACAATTTAACAAATATACAAACACACAAACTTTACTTTTTTATAATATTAGTATAGATTATACTCGTATGAATTCTAGCTTTTACTCGCAGCTGTGCTCGCGTTTATTTAGCAATTTTTATAGTGTTTTGGATTGTTGTCTGCGTAATATACAACCTTCGATCTAAAAATAAATCTTATTTATGGAAATGAATATACTAACTGTGACGGGCAGTACATTTTTAGAACATAATGTATGTACGAAAAAACTATAATTAATTTATCAAACACAGTGATATGTATTACTTCAATACAGGAAATAAAACTTGCAGATTCGAGTTATAGATTCCTGAAAAAAAACAAGACGCTCATTTTTGGTGAAAGTAACAGAAATAATTTCCTTTACTTAAGATATTGCATATTTATGTTACTTGTTAATTTTTTTAGTAATCATCGATCTAATGAAATTATAACACTGCAATTATTATTGTGATAAAGAAAAATATACTTTTTATGGACACTGTATGGTGGCGACGTATAATATTGTACATGTCATTACTTCTGTTAAAGCTGACAAGTTTCCTGCGCCCGTTTTTCTTGTTAGTTAAAACATGTCCAAAATGCGTGGTAAATATTGGTCGACATAAAAGAACTTATTTCATGTGCATTTTAATGAAATAATTTTCTTTTAATTTCCTTTCTAGCACTTAGCGTAGCTAAAAATATTGTTAAAAGTTACCAAACTCTTTCGCAAAGAGTATTAACATCGAAAAAATCTAATTATGTAAAAAGTAAGAATTAGAATTAACAAACAAATGACTTTCCATAAATCTTTATTCAAATGAACATAGCCGTGGGCGTTTTGAAATGAAAAGAGTGATCTAATACCAACACAAACAACGACAATGGAATCATTATTTGAACTCATCGAATTTCTGCTTGATTTAATGTACATTATCCTTGTTTGTGATTAATCTTCTTTTTCTTTTAAATCTTGTGTTCTTTTTAACTAATTATATTTTCTTGAAAATTCTTTTTCCAGTAATACAACATTTACAGTAAATCTAAAACACATTTGAAATTTAATGATAAAAAAAATAAACATCACTATATAGAGTCTTTTTTGTTTTTATTAGTTGTTATCTAATCAAAAAAAAACGAGGAGATTAACATTATCTAAGGAATAAGTTTCGGTTTATTTTTTATTTTACACCACTTTTATGATTTCCAATAGTATATTTTTATTATTAAATAGTTTGAATCAAACAGAATCATGTAACATCGTGGACTAGGCCTTCCGGGGAAACCACATTAACAAAACGCCAAGTACCTACTCTACTTCGGTGTCGTAGAAACGTGTGCATATTATGAAGAGCACCTATTTCAACTATTAGAATCGCAATATATATCGGTGGCTTTTAGGAAAAAAAATAATGAGACAAATTTTTATAGGCAATAAAATAATTAAATTTTTTTGTCTGATCTAATTTTATGATAAAACTTAGAGTTTGGATGAAGAACCATGTTTGCGAACTTTGACCATAAATATTTTTTTTGCAGGTATGTGATCGATGGACTTTTCACATATCAATTATTATGATTTTCCGAACATTCCTACCAATTTTCAGCTGTATGCGAATTTTTGTACCTTAGAAGATTTTTGGATTAATTTGGTCGTACTATATTCAAAAAGAACTTGGTTCGATATGTTTTTAATAAAGATATGCATTTTAGTGTTAGGGATCAAAAGACGCTTTTGTTTTATGTTATTAATGTTTGAAGTTTGAAAATCGTTCATTGTTATAAGATTTATTATCCGTTTGTAAATAAAGCGTTGATTTAGACAGTGTATTTACAATCCTGGGCCTTAAAGGATTATTCTTGGGTATTAATCGCGTTTTCCAGATAAGGATTTTCCTCGGATTGGAGTTGTCAAATGATCATAAATCTCCTATATGACGGGAGTGATTTTAATATTCTGAAGACTTGATTTATGAGAAGTATTAAAATTTCAATATATATTTTACTAAATCCTTAATTAAATTATCTCATTTAATTGAAAGTTATGATAGGTATCCGCAATTATGATATTTCATTTGATAATAAACAAATAAACTATGATTGATTAAAAAAAATCTGAAGTAAATATTATACCACACCACAAATATTTTTTTATTAATTAAGGGCCACGGTTACTTTTCTATAGGTAGTTTGCTATCACTGAGTGAATCTTTATTTTGAAAATCTGCATTTAGGGTGTTATTTTTGAAACAGGAAATTTGTTTTGGTTCTTGTATTGAATGAATGAACATTACTAATTTTAAAAATGTTTTACGATTAAAACTAACACATATTTTACGAGTAGAAAAATAACATTAAAATACTAATGGAACAAAGAATCAGCACCAACTTAAGCGCCAATGTCCACAAAAAGTATTTACTTTGTATCTTTAAAGCCATAAATCGCGTCCTTTTAGAAAGGAACACACGTGTTGAGCGATGGCTGATAGATGGATCAACGCGTCAAGTTGTGGGATCGCGGCAATTAACGTTACTCGAGCGCGATGCCGCTAATTGGCTGTATGAAGGCATTTCGAGAAAACAGTTTATACTGGCCAACGACATAAGTTGCTATATACTCTTCAGTGTTAACGCGTTGCGTTGATTTTTTGATTAAAGGTAAAATTATTTCTTTATTATTAATAGTTTTAATGTTTTATATATGGAAATTAGGTTCTGGATCAAAACAACTGGTTATTATTGAAAATAATTTGTATTTATTCGTTTTAAAGTATTGCACTAGAAAGCGATAGTGTCCATCTTAAAAACAAAGTAAAGTGAAGTGACAGCTCGAATTTGCGAGCAAATAAAAAAGAAAAATAAACTTAGAAAGAAGGTACGATATGATTGTGATATTCAGAATGATCGATTTAAAGACTGGTATTTAGGGATGCTTACTTAAACAACGAAGACATTCATTTTAGTTCACAAGTAAAACATATTTATGATTGATTTATTTTTGCAAATGAAAACATAATTACAACAATATAAGCATCACCAGCCTATTAACTATACGACTGCGTTGGTAGTTGGTAACACCGTATGAAAAATTGGCTAACCAATGCTGATTGGTGCCCTAACATCTGCACGATGTAGTCGCGGTCAAAGGTTAAACGTGCCATCCCATGGAGGGAGCTCACCATAAAATAATTTTGGTGGTCCATTTCGCCGTCCCTTGCGAAAGTTGTAACCGTTACTTGTTTTACTTGCGAATGTAATCGTATGTGAAAAGGGTAGACCACTGCCAGCGAACTCCTTAATATTACATACCATGCGATAAGAATATTGATTTATAAGTTAGTTGAGCACTAAATTACATTGCATAACTAGCGCCATTTACTCAAATTAAGTTAAGTAAAAAATTAATAAAAAATATTTTGACATGGCACACAATGCTCGTAAGCTTAGTACCTACCGAAAACACTCGTGATATTGAAATTTCAAACAACGAGCACTTATCGGTACCACAACCATTCAAACACGGGACAATATATAACAGATTCGTTGTGTATGTAGATCCGTTTAAATAATGATAGGTGAATATATATTGAAGTGATTAATAAATGTATACACAACACTGTAAAGGGATACTTAAAAATTAACAAAGCGACTGGAAAACAAACAAATAATAGTTTGCATAGGTAAAAAGTAAAAAGTCATAAAAAAAACTTTAAAGATTAATAAATAATATGGATATTATAAATGTATTAACAATCAAAAATTATTAGTAAGGTTTATAAAATCTCGACCGAATGCACTATACTCGAATATAAAAAAAAAGATAAATAAATAATTGTATTATTTAATTTTTATACATTTTATGCATTTTCATTGCGATCTTATAAGATAAATTATTAAAATATCTTCTATAGTTAATTCTAATTTAATTTTTATTTTACACTTTTTCAACTTAGATTTACATACATACATATATAATACATACACACACACACACACACACACACACATATCTATATATATACACACATATAAATATCTCTACTTACAGAGATCACAAATTTCCACTTTCCACTATTCTGACATACTCGTACCTTTCTCGCTTCTTCAACTCTCATCAGAACTTTCATACAAGCTCTTCCGTTAGGGGTACTTTTGATCTGGCGCTTTTTCAGGACAACTAATTGGTCCCTGAAAGTTCGCTTTGGTCTACCTTTATCGACTTGCCCATGCACATTTGCCAGATATACTTGTCTGGTCAATATTCTTTCGCCAATCCTCTCTACCATCTAAGCATCCCTTTTAGTAGCAGGTATTTTTTTGTTTCAAAATGAAATAGTGTTTTACTAGTTATAGTTACAAATAGTATAGTCAGGTATTTGTTACGGAAACTCTGTAATGTAAAGAATACTATAATAATAATATTTCTTACAATCACAGCAATTAGCTTAATCCAAAGTTAGCACTGTAAGGCTTGTGTTGTGGATCTAGGGTAACAAATAGACATACATTAATAAGACACAAATAAGTAATATTGATAAAAACATGTATAAAAACCCATGACTAATGTGCAAATGCTCATATTCATCACACAAACATTTGCCCCTTCTGTGACTCGAACTCAGTTGCAGATTTTGGTCGTCTTGTTATTGTTTATTATTTTAATTTATCGAATTTTGCATTTGCAATAGCCATTGCAATTTTTTAAACAGTTCCCCAATAAAAATAAATGGCTTTTACATTTTCACTATTGGTGCAAGATCGAAACTATGTAGCGAACGTAAGCTCCTGTACCCGGTGGGACAGCCGGCGGCGGATGGGTGGTCCTTCCACCGGCATTGTACATGCCCTGCACGTCTTGGGGATATTTTCATGGCGTGGCTAGAAATCCCCCGCTGCGGAGGGGTCCACGGGCCGCCTGCCGTGGTTCGTAATAGCAACTGCTGCAAGCGACCCCACTGAATCACGGTAAACAGGTGGTACGCCCCGAGGTTTCAGTGTTGTATATCCCGCGTACGCTCCTTGCGCAATGGCGGGTTTACAGTTCCGCCGTCAGCCTGAGGCAGGGAATCTATAAAGATTTCTCCTAGGTTAAAAAAAAGAGCGAAGCTATGTGTCTTTTTACACAAAGCCACGCCACCTAAGTACCTAGTATTAAACACATAAGTTAAGAACCAGCTAAGTGCGAGTCGGACTCGCGCCACCAATGATACCCTACTCGGTCAGTAAATTCATCCCCTTCCCTATATATATATATATATGTATATATATATGTATATATATATATATATATATATATATATATATATCAACCAAACACTCGGATTTATTCGATTACTATCGTTTATTTTATTCCCTCTTACACCTCCCCGTAACTATTAAACGGCCGAATCAATAAAATATATTATTTAAATAGAATACTACTGAAAAATATATAAAATTATGAAACTTCATGGCTGTTTCACAAAGCTCGGTGGCTTAATTTGGAGAGCATTGGACCGGACTTCCAAAGGTTGCGGGTTAGATTCCCGCCTGAGAATTTACTTGTGAACCGAGTAGATTTTCGAATTTTCCAGTCTTTTTCTATTCAAATAATTTGTCTTATAAGATAGCATTGAAAAATGCAAAAATATATATATATATATAAAATTATAAAAGGCTCAATCAATTTTCAACTGATAAAATCTTTCAAACAAAAGTACGTTCAAATGTAAATCGGTTCACCCGTTCGAGAGCTACGATCGCACGTAGACAAACATGCAGACACACACTGAAACTTCTAATACCCGTCGTTTTTGCGTCGGGGGTAAAAATGTACTAACAAGCGATCAATGGGTACTCCTGCCAAGACTTGAACAAGTCTCGAACCATTCAAACAAAAGTTCCTGTTTTGCCCAAAGTTACACAGTAAATAATTCTACTTAACAAGTAAATATTTATTTGTTTTATTAACTTGAAGACATTTAAATGTTTTATTGTGACATGTATTTTGATGAGTATTTAAATAATGTTTTATTTTTTCTATAGTCCATTTTTTTAGCATAAGAAATTATGTAAACAAAGAAGCAGTGGTGGCTAACCTTGTGCTGGAGTCCACTTTGACCGGCTTCAGGTTCGTCCATTGTTGAACAGATTAAATAACAAATAACAAAAAAAACTATTAATAAAAAACTTCAACAAAAACAATAGAAACTTAACAATAAACCAAAGAAAATAGTCAAAACAGGTAAATGCAGACGTTGACATTTGCCGCTATTGTTGCAAATGGCGGCCATGTTAAGCGACCATTTTAAAAATCACCTAATATGGTACGTATTACAACATCGGCATGTACTTTTTAATTTTGTCGTGTCAAATTGACCAACGTTTCGTTCCAGAAGTTTACAACTTCTGCTTCTTAAGGTATTTTAGTGCAAAATTTTCACCCAAATTTTGTTCTTTCTAATGCTAAAAAAACGGACTATATATCATAAAAAGTCACTACATAGTTTCCCTTTTGTATTATCGTTTTATTTTTTATTGCAGCGCCCAGGATCCGTACACGGCGAGGAGCTCCCATATTACTTAGGCGTACCATTATCACTAACACATCATCAGCAGAACTTTACGGCGCAGGAGCAACGAGTTTCCAAACTTTGTATTCATTACATATCTAACTTCGTCAAATATGGGTAAATAATGATACTTTTTGCTTCACGTTGTGTTGGTACATATTATTGCCGGTCCCTAGATATGACCTCTATAAAGCCATGCATTTTATTTAATAAAAAATAAATCTATTAAAGTTAAGTAAAAGTCGTGAATTAGAAAACGACATTAATTAACCAAAGTCGTAATACTATTATAATATCCAATAGTATAATCATTTGACTTTAATGTTAGATCATTAAAAAATACTTTGCAACAGGACTAGTTGGCATAGGCAAACTATTCCATATTGTTGATTAGAATCAGTCACAATGATACCTTGTATTTAAAAATAGGAAAAGAAAGAAAATCATTATGAAACTATAGATAGTTTCATAATTTCATAATGAGCTTCTATGATTCACTAGAGTGAATTATAGAAGCTATAACAATACAATAGGTAAACTTTCTAAATATTCCTAACAATCGACATTTTCTTTTTCAAATATACACAACTAAAAATCCCCCCCCCCCGAAATGCGAGCCCCATATAACAGTAGATGCTTGGTTGGATTCCGTTAAAGATTTTCCTAGGCTAAATTTATGTTAAAGATTTGAATTTAAAAACATAAAAAGTATTTTTTAAACAAAACAAACCCAAAATAACCGAACGTTACGTTATTAACCTCTTCTTTTATGCCAGGAATCCAAACGATCCATCTGCGACACCGCCACCACCATTGCACGGAGAGACTCCACACATAGGTCCCAATGAGATCCGATATTGGGATACTTATGACACCATCAACCAGCTCTACATGGAGATGAGTGAGTACTGTCTGGTAGATATATGAGATATTTTTATAGAATATGTATAGCAAACAAATCCTTGGTGGTGGGTAAACACCATAAGCCATGAATTTGTCACAAAGAGGGTAAAAAAACTTTGCTATCTACAGAAATAGATAAAAAATTATGTGCTTATTACAAGCTATAAACACTATTTATTTTTAAATTTAGAACAAAACTGAAGGTCAAAAAATTATACCCTTCACTTTAACTATCATTCTCAGTTTTTTATTAAAGGAAATTACCGATTGTTACATTGAATGTTGCTAGTAATGATAATAGTCAACGAAAAATAATTATATATTATCGAGAAAACTTAATCTCTTAAACTCGTTCTTAATTTAATTTTAAATGAATCGGATTACTATGATGTTACTTGACGCGGCCTTAGATTGTTCAGAATTAATGCTATTAATACGCAAGTAATTGTCGGTAACTCTAGAATAATTGCAAAGAAAGGTTTTAATATTAATTCCGTGAAACTAGTTGCAACCAATATGCTATAATGCTCTTCAATATACTCCTTATCAATATCTATTATTTACTCCTAATCAGGTGCATTACTAATTGATTAGCGGGCAAGTTATTTATGACGGAAAGCTTGATTTCAGTAATTTGTAGGTGACTTAGAATCTTCCAGAAAAACAATATTATGTTCGATTTTTTTTTTGTTTTCAAGAACTCAATGTAATCAATTTACAATTTTAAATAAAAATAACAGAAAAATGGAGAACCGATAGTACTTTATACCTCCTATGGATAAATAAGTCCTTAGAATATTATTTTTACATCCCCAATACTGTACAAAATGGCATTTTTCAATTTTTTGCTATATTGTTTCGCGTAGAGTTTGCGATTCCGACTGAGTAAGCAGAAGGTCTAATTGCGCGGAGTTAGGCATGCTTGAGGTTACACGGGAACCGCCTACTTGAGACCTATCCCCTTTTTTACTGTTCTGTGTTAACTACTAAGTGTTTGTGAACATAAAAGAGTGTTGGCAAGTGCAATAAAACAGCGGAAGTTGTTTATGCCTGCTCTCTCAAGAAGCCCACGAGGAGTTTTCAGTAAAACCCCACACATTAACTAAAACCTAGGGAAAAATATATTTTACTTTTCATTCATCATCATCAAATTAAGAAAAGAAATTATTCAAAAAATGGGAATTATACTTATGTGACACTGGGTAGATGCACAAATAGTGGAAGTCACAAATAAAGAAAAAAAAAACAACGACGGCGATCATTGAAACAAAAGTCGTAGGCGAAGGCTTTATCACTACAGAAAATACAAAGTGTCCAATGTATTCTCTTGGAATTTCATAATTATAAACTGATAGATATTAAGATTTTGGTGATCAGTTTTTTTTGGTTCAAAATTTAAAAGAAATCTGTGGTCATGTGGGGGATTTTCGTGTATCTTTACCATCCGCCCAAGCAGAGCAGTAAAAGATTTTCACACGACTTTACCTCGTTCATGTTCATATAGCAATAACGACGTAGTTTCTGACCCGTTCTTGCACTTGTATAAACTTGTATAAACGAACTTTCTGAACAGCTGTCGTATAAAATATATTGTGAGAGTCAACTGGACCCGCTGCGATTATTACTTTGTTGAATAAATTACGCAGTATTGTGTTGTTGTACTCTTAAGAATACCTTATCACTTAAGGTCAAACATTCATATCATTTAATAAAACAGATATCAACATAAAATTAATAGATATATGAAATAATATTATGAGGGAGAGTAAAAATTTTTTTAGGTTTGCTTCATTTGGCAAATTATTGGATAAGTATGTCATTTAAGAAGATTATTTAGTGAATGCTAAACATAAACAACAACAACAAACATAAATAAAAAAATAGTAGTGGTATAATAGATACTACTTTTCTTTAAAGTTGAAAAAAATAATTAATAGAAAAAAATAATAGAATTTATGATTTTTTGAAGATTTATTTAAATAGCTTGTTAAATGTAATTACAAAGCTTGACTCTTGGCCGTAGATTTAATAAAGGTTCTTTTTGTTTCCTGCTCAAGCTATATTTAAGGTATTTGTCTTTTCAAATCGCCAAAAACTTCGGACACCCAATATTTTTAAAAGTTTATTACTACTTAGAACTAAAGCTGAGGTTATTCGGTGAAAGTTTAGGTTCACAAGTATACCCAGTTGTGGGGTTTTGTTTTGTTAATTTGTTTTAATTTGCATTTGGGTGGAAAGTAATAAACGAAACCGCTACCGCGGCCACAAAATTTCAAGAGTTTACTGACATAGTTTCCTAATTATATAAATATTTTAAAACTTTTCATAAAAAGATTTTTTTTTCTGTATCGAAGCCAAACATTAATAAATAATGTTTTATATTTTGCGTAACAGGTAGTAAACCAGAGATGCGTAGCCATTATCGAGGTCATAAAATGTCGCTATGGCTTTCCCTTATACCGCAGTTGCATCGACCAGGCGCAGACATGCCAGATACAGGCATGAGGCATCACCACTTTCAGGAAGATAATGCTAGTTACTACGAAGGTATTAAATTAATAGTCCAGTTTTATTATTTTAGAATCAATGTTGGCGATAAGATTTTTATGGTGATAACTTTTCTGTGACAGGTGCAGTGAGACCACAGTCCATGTCTAAAGCACATGTACCACATGTAGTTAATATGGACAGCAGTCGAGGCACTGATCCTAAAAGCACACTTTCACCCAAAGCTTCTCCACCTCGCCCTTCAGCAGTTCCTCCTATCCCGTCTACTGACTGTCCTCCAAACGCCACAGCTACACCCGTTCAGCCAGATGATGCCTTACTCCGACGCCTTGCATCTTCTCACTACCAATCCTATACAGCGGCTCTGACTGTTACCATAGCAGTCGGCTGTTTCCTTCTCCTTCTAAACGTCCTCATATTCGCTGGCATATACCATCAGCGAGGTTCACGACCACGACGCTCCAAGGACGATCTCGGTGATGCCGAGAGTTCTTCTTCTTCTGACAACTACGATGGAAAACTAGATTATGAAGTGCGTGCATTTGACGGTAAAGGCTTCGGTTTTGAGTGCAAATCGGCGCACGTGCCACGGGGCTCCGGCTCTAAATTTGATTTACGGACGTTGTCAGACTGTGGGGAGCCCACCTTCGGGGAATATAGCTGCTACGATGAGAAGCATCGTGCGGCACGAAGTTCATTGCCGGATGTTAGTGTAGGTAGTGCTATAGAGGCTGGAAGTGTAGTGTGCATTGATACGCAAAAGCCGGATATACAGAAGGTAGAAGGCCGGCCAGACTCGGTGGGGAGAACTAGCACGTTCGAGCCGCGCGTAGTAGACAGTTCGACGCAAGTTAAATTCGGACCGGTTCCAGATTCGGAAGCTGCATCTGAGTCAAATGGTGAGTCAGAATCTGGCGCCGCGAGTGGTTCTGGTATCCTTCGAGTACCTCCAGCGGCTACCACACCCGCACCTCCTGGTATTATGAAAAAGCGTGTACAAATACAAGAGATATCTGTATGAGGGTACCTAGATACAGTTGAGATTATAGTTGAAAAAAGGACTAAATTGTGATTTTGAATGTAGTTTATTACATAAATATAATGTATATAAAGCGCTAAAAATGTGTGTGTAAATATTGACTATTTAAACTTCTCTGGAAATAATAAAAGTGTTGTAATTCAACATGTTATTACAGTTTCTAGCATATTCATTTCACATTCGAAGATGCAGGAATATATTACATTAGTAGGTACATTCAATTATTTGTAAGAATTTCTTACGATATTACGAGAACGCTAAAAAGAGTAATAAGCTAGCTACCTAGCTCAAATGATTTGAATGTAAAGAAAAAGCTTATGCAGTAAACTTTCAATATATTCTCATCTTCGGATTTGCATTGAAGGAATTGTAGGTTCTTGTGAAAATGAATGTGAATATAACAATAAATAAATATAAATTAGTGAAAAAAGACTTAAGGAAAAAACCCACACTAGTGTGTAAATATTATCAAATGAAGTGTTTCAAATACGTAGACTAAGTAATTCTTAAAATCATGTAACTATGTTGTAACTTTTTGTATAGTTAATATAAGTAAGTTGTATTACTTTGAGTAGTTTTTGATAAGTAAATATTGAAAACTAATTACTAAATGGACGAGTACTTAAATGAAATCTAATAAAAATGTAAGGCGGTTCACACACTAGAACTGCGTCCCGCCGCGGTGCGCGTAGCGACAGAAAAACGCGCCCCCGCGCGGAGGCGCAGATCTGCCTAACTTAGCGGTTAATCTGCTTCCCCGCGCAGATTTTCAATACAAGTTGAACCTACTTCTTCACGCCCCGCGTTCCCGCGTCGGCAGTGTGTTGTCATAGGCGAGTTTTCTATATTAATTGAGATACTTGCATACAACAATAAAATCTGCGGCCACGCGCTACGCGACGGGGCGCGGTGCAGTGTGTTAACCGCCTTAGTGAGAACCTAACGAGTAGCATACTTGTGAATTATTTGCAAATGTTAACACATTTAAACTAAATTTCAACATTCTATACTTTTTAAAGGTAATCAGGGTAATAGACCACAACAAGTAATACGATTGGTTTAAACTTGTATTTGCTATTAATATAACTATAATTTTTCTTTTATTCTCATTGGAACCGTATTTCACAATACTGAACGTTATATTGGACAATCTTAAATACTTCATAAAACTTATGAAATTATTGTTTCTGCATCGATGATAAGGGATCCTTAGTTTCTTAATTACGTTTTTATTTACTTGTTCAGAAAACTTCTCGGTTTGCGTATGCTGAATTAAATATAGAGTGGTGTTCATAGCGTCTTTTATCGTTTCTGTACCTGTTTATGTACTCGTCCATAATTTTATCTTCACAGGAATTGATGATTGATTAACTTATGGTGAATGAATTATTACTTAATATAACGCCATTATCCACATTGTAACAAAATGTGAATATGTAAAATTTAAATTGCTAAATACATTTCATAAGAGCAAGAATATCTCTTAATTACGGTAGGTACTGAAGTACTTAGATAGAACAATTGTAAAGTCTGGAATTGATTATGAAAACAAAAACACACACTCTTAATATATGGAGAACATTCTCTTACTTGGTTCTATTTTACCCGTTACTCTTAATACTTAAGTAATGTGGAATAAATAATAACCACGAAAACTTTAAAACAGATACATAATTCTGTGTAATTGGGCCAAAATATAATTTTGATTAAGTCGAAATACACTAAGAGTTATTATGTAACTTTTATGGTGATATACCTATCGATTTTATTTTAAAGAATATAAACATTGCTTTAATCTTGCATTCTTAATATTCCCTATAATGGTAGGTAGGTAACCCAAACGACGCAGGTGATGGTAGGTACACCAAATGTTTGTATTATAAGTGACATCATGTCCGCATATTTAGTTCTTACACTTCCGCGCACATTACACATCAGAATAAATCACGTGATGTGATCACGGCTCCTGTAAAGGAGTCGAAACGTCAGGATTAAATATAAAATAAAATAAAACATGCGCAAAAATCCGTAAAAAAGTGTTTTATTCCGAATCATGTCCGCAGTACAACGACGAGAATCTTCGAGAGAAGAAGAGAGACTTGGTCCACTTGGGTTTAAGCTGACATCTAAACAGATGGGCTTCATGCGTGAAAAGTGAAGCGATGTCTACAAATCATACCTACTCTACCTACATTCTACTTGTAATCGACAATGGTCTGTCCTTCGTCTTATTATGGCATCTCGTTGGAGTATTGATATTTACGGTTTTCTTAATTCGGTTCGAATAAACGTCCATATTTTTCTTATCTATTAATATTATGTAATTTTTCATTTTCTTTAACCAACATATTTTTTCGATGGTTTTCCGTAGAATGCCGTGAGAGAGCGGTAAACCAAAATGTGGTCTCCACAGAAAAAGGCCACTTGGTCACATATTTTTATTTAAAAACCAACATTGAAAAAGAATTAATATTTGCCGCAAAGGAAACTTTAATTAGTCCTAATGACAACACAGATGCAATTTCTTTTAAATTTCCACACAGAAACCACAATTCTGGATAGTTCAAAAACCATAAAAACAGAAAAACGTCGATTCACTGTCGGTAAAAAAGAAGAACGACCCACCTACACTTATTAACTGAGTGTATGCCTACACATATAGCATTTAAATAAGTTCGAGTCACATGTGAGTTCAATTTAATTGTTTTTTATAATGCATAATACAATTTTCAGTCCTTTGAATAAGGGGACAAAAAGCATTCCAGCGGTATTTCACTGCACTTGGGATCGAGGTTCGATCAAGTTCAGATTCTCGTGTCCTTACTTTACAACTTAGTTTACAAATCAGTTATCTTCATTAAGTTTAATAGTTATTGTAACTGTGGTCGTTTTGTTTCCGATAGTTTGTATTAAAATGTTTTTCGAAGACTATAAGAAATGTCTTAATTGATAAGTCTGGTGGCTTTCCGAGTTATAGATTGCAACATATTCTTTTGTTTAATAGATTGCAATCATATCGGGACAATACATCACTTTAGTGATTGGACAAATCATATTTAATTGCATAACTCTAGTAGATGCTTAATAGTGTCAAGAGTGGTCAGGTTAATTATTTGTTATCTAAAAAAATTGTAAATAGAAATGCTGATTTACTTGAAGGAATTGTAAAAGTTGAAATTTATTATTATTGTTGATAGTTATTATTATATTAATATGTATGTTGAGTAATTGTCGTTATATTGGTTGTTGTATTTTAAACATAATATAATGAAGAGCAACATAATTTGTTTACATTAAAAATGAAATAAGAGGAATAACGAAGTTTTCCTGAGTTGTTTCAGATAAAAATTATGTCAAGTAACTTGAGCAATAAAATGCTACACCTACTTTTATATAACATAAAAATATATTGCTAGCATGAAGAAAATGTAACGAAAATGTCAACATTTTGTTACAATTGGTGTTTTAAATGGAATGCATAAAATATGGTGTCGAATAAAAAATGAGATATAATTGCGTGGTTTTATTTCAAAAGATCTTTGAATTTTCATCATTTTAATGCATGCAACATTAAAATTAGAGTGAAATCATGTATCTGATTTTTTTCCCCTTTGTTATCTAGTAAAAAAATGTTCTACGTGAAAAATAACCCTTTAATATATGCAAAGAGACTTACCCTTTTGAGATAAATGTTCAAAGTAAATTTAAGAGAATGGAATAAGTAAATTACATTCCGAGTTAGCGGAATTACCTATTAAAAGGTCTGTAATAAAAGCCTAAAACTTTCCAAGATTCCGCTTACGTCGTTAACTGTAAACGCACGAGTATTTGTTTTTTACGTCATAAGATAAAAGACTCCCCGCCATTTGTAAAAAAAAAACGATAAAAATATCCATATTCCCAAAAGGAAATATAGTAGAAAAAAATCTCATGACTTCAGAATTAGTACCCATTACTATAATGTGGTAATTTATGTTTTCAATATTTGTAAACGTTTTATTTTACTCAAGAGGCTTAGCGTTCAAAAAGATAAAAGTTTATAACAATTTTTTTGTATATTTTCATTCTTTTGATATTTTTTTATGAAAATAGGTCAGTTCATCTTTCTTGGCATATTAACATCTTTATCGAGTTCGTAAGTATTTTTCTGTATACATTCAAATCCAGTTCTCATTAAAGTAATAAAAATGACAAATGAAGGTCGCGGAAGTCTTAAAGAGCACCGTAAAATGCCGAGCATCCAAGAAATTACTTTGAAAAAATACGGGAATTTATATTGAACCGAGGCGGCAGTGAAAAAACCAGCAGACTCGAAGTTGAAAGTTAATGAAAGTGCTGATCCGTAGGCTGCCAGCGTGTGATAATTCATTTAGGTCGAGTTATTTCACGATGAGCTCGTAGAAATAGTAACGAGCAAATTTGTCTCGCGACGCACTAGATAAAGTGGACGTCAGAATTAAATGCGGATTTATAGAAAAGATTAAGCTCTACATGCTTTTTTACTAGGTACTTCCGAACAGAGTAACGGCAGTATAATAAAATACTTCGAGGTTACCATGAACAAAACAAATTAAAGTCACTAACCATTGAAACTTATGAAAATTATAAGTTATAATTAATATATAATATACATTTATATATATATATATATATATATATATATATATATATATAATAATAATAATAATAATATTTCTTACATTCAAACCAATTAACCTAGCTCAAAGTAAGCACTAAGGCTTGTGTTATGGATACTAGGATAACGGATAGACATACTTATATCATACAAAAATAAGTAATATTAATGGAAATATATATAAATACCCATGACTCAGGTACAAATGCTCGTATTCATCACACAAACATCTGCTCCTTTCGGGATTCGACCCCAGTACCGTCGGTGCGAAAGGCAGGATCGCTACCATTGCACCAAACGGTTTTAGGAATTATACACATACGAAATAATTAGATGTCAATACCAATAATATAAGCCTGACAACTCAGTAATAATTCTCTAAGAATCATAAACATCTGAAAAATATATCGGTAATATACATATAATAATAGATTATATATAAAACAAAATCGGGTTTGTCCGAACACTCTAGAATGGCTGGACCGATTTTCTTGGTTTTTGATTTGTTATGTTTGTCTCGATCCCAAATGGCAGTATAACTATTAAAACCTTGGGTAATTGACGAAAAATTGAAATAAAAGATAAAACGTTTTCTCTTGATTTTCCCATATAAAGTTTTCATGGGTTTCGTAACTGTCAAACATTTAATGTTCATCCCATCGATACGGTGAACTCTTCCCTCATATCAAATAACGCATTTAAATGAAGGTTTCGTATCGACAAGATATATTCATAATATATATAGATAATGACGTAATAGATAATGACGTATTTTAGATGTGGAGTGGAGATGTGGAGATTTAAATGTGGAATAACGTTAGTAATGACAAAGGATTCACATATTTATTAGTTGTCTAATATTTATGAATGTCGTGTTATAGATTAGCTGAACTTAATTTATGAGTTAATGAAAGTAATACAATGATTACAAAATAAATATAAATTTAGTACTTATTAAGATAATGACACACATATCAACAAAGAGATAGTCTTCGAAGTGCAAGAAGTAATACTTTAAGTGTTGATTTGAATCGAGCAGCGTGTCTATATGATTGCACAATTGACTACAGCTTACATCCTTTCGTTTGCATTGGTCTAATGAACGCAGTTATCGAGCATTGTGGGGTTTTGAAGTTTGCTGGAAAAACGGCTGGATTGTGCTACCTTAATGGCAAAGTTAAATTGCCATTATGGATTCCGCCATCAGAGCCAATGCATTCCTTGCTTCGTGGCGAAACACCAGAATCACGCCATTTTCTAGCGAATACTCAAAATTACAATGGCTGTTTTCAAATGACTTAATTTGAAGCGAAATTTCTAGAAGAATACGCATTTAATGCAATATTCAAGGTAAATTATGTTGAAGACTTAATGTTCATTTTCTACTATTATTGGCTACAATGTAGTTTTTTAAATATCTGAATTTGTCTCTAAAAAAAGAATAGCAATTTAGAAACATGAGATTTTAAATCAGTAGTACTGACTTTGCTCTCGACTTACAGATTCAAGGCCAGATTCATGATCGAATTGGAGTATATTTGTAAGAATTTATATTGTGCATCAAAAATCTCTTGAAGATGCACAGTATAAATTCTTACAAATATACTTCATGGGCAATATGGAGAAGCAATTTGATCGGCGTCAAGATATACCAACACAGGAATGAAAACGCATTTCTTCAAGATCTACAGCAGCTGCTTCATACACATCGTGCATTGGTCAGTTTGTTCAAGACTGCATTAGAGCGCATGCCAAACGATGACTACAAAGTCGTGATCTGAACGTATAAACTTTTAGCTGGAACACACGTACGCATATTTAAGGCTCTAACAATAGATGAAGATGTAATCGTGATTGTTGGTGAAAACATGGAAACACGCGATATTGCGCTTACAGGTTGCATGTTGCAGGTTGCATATCCGCTGATGTTCTGGCAAGGAGATGATGGATATCACTCAATATCAAGAATATTATACTTTTGACAGTTGATACCTATATAGAGGGTATAAAGTTGCTATTGCAATGTCAAGCCAAACATAAGGAAACAGACGCAACCTTAGTACGTAGCAATAAGGAAGTGACACCTGTCAAAAGTATCATCCTACATTGGACAAAGTGACTGCGGGAATTTAGTGGTCAAATTCTGTCTACCCCTTCAAGTCATATGGAGGTGAGTTTTACTTCTCAAATACTAAGATAATTATATTTATTTCAGGTGAAGAAACTAACAAGAATGATGAATTATTACGCATATTGTCTGATGGTGCATCAAAATGCTGAAAACTATTTGTTTCAATTTCGTCGATTGTTTTAACAATAGTGCGTCGACATACGTCAAATTCGAAACAGAGCGCCTAACTTTCATTAGGTTCAACCAAACTAAATTGACTTCGGAAGAGTCTATCCATTTACGCGATGCATTTAGCACCAAAGGAGATGCATCTAATATTGGCCGATTGACTATATTACCGGTGACATATAAAGGTAGACCACGTCACATGCATGACATACGTTTGTCATTATGGTGGGCCTATTCATTACATTTACATTATTACACTATGTGAAGAAACTTCAACTGGTAACAAACATGATAATTTTATTGTTAAACGACCCACCTGCTGAAGATTTCTATAATGGAAGACTATTTATAATGGCCGTCTTCCTGCCGACAAATCGAGCGGATTCATTTCATTTGCTCCGAATTTTTGAAATTTTATCTCATCGAAAGGCGAGCTCATCAACAAAGTATTCCCGAACATTATTGCTTACCACAAATGGTTAAGCGAGCGAGCAAGAAAAAAGATTTGAATGACTTTGTAACAAACTAAGACGAAGTCACTAATTATCCAACTGTATTTTTAAACTCCATGGATGTGCCTGGTTTACCACCGCACAATTTCCAACTGAAGACGGGCTCGGTTGTCATAATGCTTTGAAAAACCAAAACTATGCAACGCTTGGTGATAAGAAAACTGATGAATAATCTGATTCACGCGGCGATACCCAAAGGAAAATTTAAAGATGAGTTAGTTCTCATCACGAGGATACCAATGATCCCAACGGATATGATCTTTGCGTTTCAACGAATTCACTTTTCGATTCGTCTTGCCTTCTCCATGACGATGTTAATCACAAGGCCAATCTTTAACTGTTTGTGGTCTCAACTTAGAAAATCCATGTTTTTCTCATAGTCAGTTGTAAGTGGCATGTTCACGTCTCGGCATTTGTTTCTGTGCCTGAAAAAAAAAATAAAATGTTGCATATCACAAGGTATATACATAGTTTAATTCAATCATGTCTTGCTGACACGCGATAGGTATAGGTACTTACAAAATATTGTTGTCTTGTAAGTACTTTCAATGACGTGGGAGATATAGTACTATTTTTTGTGGTATACTAATCGACATCTAATACAGGAGTTCATGTGTAGTAACAGCATTAACCTAGCGTGCACGGCAGCAGGCCCGGTTTAATGAAGAAATGTGTTCGAATCCCACTATGGTGACTAGAATAACACATTTTTAAAAAAAAACAGTAGTTTGTGCATTTTAATGCGATTTTTAAAGAACTTATAATAATAATGATAATTGTATTACGAACTCAGGAGGCTGATGTAGCGTACTTGTAGTTGGATTAGGTTACATGTACTCGTAAGCTTGTTATGTTCGCGATATTGGAAAACTTTATCAAAGAATACAGGATTAGAAAACTTCCATACAGCGCTGAGACAACCAACTTATCTAAGTGCAGATACAAAGATGCTCCAACACAACTTTTCTGTTTGGTTTTTATTGTAAGGTGTATTAAAATACTTAAAAGAAGAAAAACTAGAACGGTAATCAATATTTATGATTATTAAAGTTAAAATTAAATTTCTATCAAAATGAAAATAAAAATAAAAAAGTTAACTGATTATAAACTTCAAAATTATGAAAAATTCATAAGCTTTATTATAAAAGTTATGACTTGACCAAGATAGCGGTAAGCATGGTAATTTTTGAAAACTCAAACTTGCCTTGTACACGGGGTACATCAGACCAAGTAAGATTAGTGAAAAATTATTAAAAAAGGGTCAATATTCTCTTCATCAGTAACCATCTATTTATCCAAGTATAGTTTAATTTTTTTTCGATAATAGGAAGAATTATGACATTTCATTACAAACTGAAACATGATTGGAATCTTTTTCCACCAAAATATTTTTTTATCCGTAGTTTTAATGATGTTTACTTTTCTCGTCGTATTTTGAGTGTCAATTTTATTTTGTGTCAAACGGTCATACAGTCAGCGCACATGCTGTGGTATTAGGGGTATCACTAGTGGTTTGTCAACTCTGTCCCCTTGTCCTTCTTTATTGAAAAGCTCTGGCAACCCTACTCCTTGATAGAAACAATGATAGCGAAGGGAAGATGATGTGGTTTTTTAAGGTTTATCATGATAACGGTATTCTCTCACTGATTCCATTAGTCTTTGGATGGAAAACCATATAATAAAAGTTAGAAAAACCCACCACGCAGATCCAATACATTACAAGCGAAGGGCTGTTTTGTGGTGTTGTTAGTATGTTTGAAAAGACAGTTATTATGTTAGATACCAAAAATAAGAAATGGCTGTAGTCAAAAAGTTTTTGATATAAAGTAAATAGACATAAATAGAATTTGATTAAGAAATTAAACGATACATAATTTTCAAGCACTCATCAATTTTCAGCTTGAGAAAACTTAAATTTATTCCTGTAAGTTCTGTGAGTGAAGCTGGAAAACTTTGGTCAGTAGTTATTTCAACTTCAAGTTCCTCCTCACAGAAGAGGAACCGCAATCCGCACTTTATTTTAACAGCTCGTTTTGGTTTGTTCAAAAACTTTTCATAATACCGTGTTTTTAGTTCGGGATTTAATCTTCTGCGTAGTTCAGGTACGGAAAGCAGAGGAATTAAACAGTTTTAATCACTTTCGGGAAAATGCTTGACCGTGTATAATTAATTAAGTAATGATAATAAAAACCGTTGTGTGTATTTATATACGCACGTAAGAAGTTATACTTCTATAGTGTAACTAAATAAAGAGAACTTAGAAATTCCCTCCCGTGTGCCAGAACCTTTTGTTTGTGAAAAGAAAGATAAATTTATAAATTATATAGTGATCAGTAAGAAGCATCAAAAGATTTTCTCTTTATCTGTATACAGAATCAAACACCATTAAAATAAACTGTTAACCGAAAAATAATGTAAAAGTAATAATAATTTATATTATAAACAAATAAAAAGAATACATACCGACAGTTAACCTCAAATCAATAAACGCTCTAATAAAGTTTATAATATAAAAACCACTTTTAAATAAAATTGTTATTCTAATATTATATAAATCCTTGTTAACCAGCATATATAATTTAAAATCACACACACACATTCATAAATATTTGAGTAACTACCTTGAGCCAAATAGCCGGCAACTTCAACCTGTTACTTTTATGTTACAGTGATGGGCGCGCATCTTAAAATTTCACTTTCATAATTTTTTCTAAACGCGCCTAAAGAAGTCTAACTTCAAAAAATGTAACGCAGTTTATCCAAAATCCTCAACCTTGGAGAAGCTGAATTATCGTCTCCGCCGGAAGATCTGCACTCATGGACGGAAGCCTCTCTTCTCCTCTTGGAACACAATAATGTTTTAAAACTATTTTATTGCGGGCGACTAAGATAATTTAAAATTTTAATATGCAATTACAAACACGTCTATTAAATCACTTAGTTTTCATGAAAGAAATTGTAACTTATGAAAAAATATATTTATAAATTTCTATATAACGTCAGCTCACATTGATTGGTCCAACGCTGTGATCCGGCAATAAACATTAAAACATTGGCAAGGTACATTGAAATAATTGCGTTTCCATTTGGATATGTGAGAGTACGGCTTGAAACGAGCGGACCGAGCGAATGAAGCGGACCGCGAAACCTTCAAATTGAATTTTAAGCATCCAATTTGTTTGCACGGTGCCGTCGGTCACCGCACCATGCTCTAGCTATTGGGGATGTAGGCATAAATCACTAGAATGTAGCAATAAGCGATATGGGAAATCACAATGACATTTTTAACCCGTAAGAACTAATATTGCAAAATCTGTCCTATAATTAACATATAACTAACATTTGTTTATGACTCAGATTTGTGCCCCAAAAATAATTTGCCTGACATCTATCACTTTCATTAAAATATTTTTAAGTTTCGTTTTCAATTTCCGTTATTTGTTTTTAAATATATTATTGTTTCTTGATGAAATTCAAATGTTAATATCATAATTATATTTTTCTCTGGTTTGTTATAGTTACCCAATCGATAGTTATTAGTATTGAAGCCTTAAATGAGAATAGACTTTTTATATAGCAAAAAAAATATATAGAAAAATATTTGAAAACCATTCTTTCGTATTAATTCTACTAAATTCTTATGAACTGAAGTATTATGCGAGTTATTCAAATATATGTAATCTGGTTGAGATGAAAAACGTTAGTATTAAGTAATAAAATTGATATTGTATTAAATTGGTTATTTATTGACTAAAGTACAAAGATAAATAAAAAATAATAAGGATATAAAAGGTAGTTATTGTCTTTATATTTTTTTTAAGAAGATTTCTTATAACTAAGTTGAATAGGAACTAACACAATACAACGTTCAGCCATAAATCGATACTACATATTAAAAGTATTTGTGAACATGGTGTTTTCGTATTAACTACAAAACTGTCGAAAACACACTACATTTTTAGTTTATAACGATTCTTAACACTGAATATGTTGTAAACATGTTGTAAATAATATGTAGTCATATGTAAAAAATATGTTGTAAAATTTAAATAACACTTAATGTGAGTCGGATGTTTTTAATGACTTGTATAAAACAAATTCAGCCGATGAAATAATATTTATTAGTCTTATTGTATCTCACAAATGGCACACTGTCATAATCACTTTTCAAATAGACTCAATACTAAGTACCTAATATAATCATGTAAAAATCGTATTATCAATGAATGACGGATACAACTAAACATCTAGCCATAGAATCCAAATTACAGTGAAAATTACGAATAAATATAATCAAGTGATAACAGAATAAATACAATTTTCATAAGTAAACATTTACACCCATTTTATTAAGGCGTAAGCTAACAGTGAAGGTATTTGTCAAAATCTTTTGCATATTAACATAAGTCGTTAGCAAAGTATAAAAAAGGAGCACGTTGAAAAACAATTTATATGTAGGCATTTTAATTTAAATAAACCTTTAAAATACCGCTGTATATTGTTTAGATTGAAACTGAAAGTAAAAAATAAATTAAGATAAATTAACTGTAGGTTGCTCCAAAAATTTTGATAAATTTAAAATTCCCCGAGGATATTCCGCATAAGACCTTGAATGTTCCGGCGCGTTGCCTGCTGCTAGTTCCCACGTAAAGCGATTTTTGCCAGCCCTGGGATTTGAATGAATTATTTATGTAGCCTCGTACACACCTGCAGTTGTGTAAACGCATCTTTTTAGTTGTTTGTGACGTTTGAGTGATTTTCGATTAGAGAACATTTCGTTTGTATATTTGTTCCCTATGCGTTCTGTAACCATTTAACAGATTATGATGAAACTTTGTTAAGTTTTAGTATGCATGCTATTATTATATGTGTGCATGGTTTATATGTATAGTCAGCAAAAATAGATCAGCGAAAACGAGCATTGCAAAGTATGTCAAGTGCCGTTAGTATGATATAAATATTACGTTACGTTAAGCATAGATACAATATGTAAATAATAAGAATAGAATAAATGATTATGATTGTCATAAAGAACATTAATCATTTATATCTTTTGGTTTGCTATGCGCTTATTAAGTTTATTTCTTAATTCCAGAACTTTTGATACTGATGTTAAAATTCATTCAAATTCAAATATAGAGTGAATACGACATATTACCTAAATGTGGATATTATTTCACTTAATTTTTGCATCAAGCGGAGCCATATAATAAACATTCAATACTTACTTATAAAATTATAATAACCATGTTCATTATCTCTTGCTTGTCACGCTTTATCTAGCCTTTCATTTTCTTATTATTTCATCGTCACCTTTTTTTTATAAATCTACTCAAGCTTAGTTGATTTAAATCTGCAACCGAGCAAAAGTATTACTAGACTAGAAACCCAATCGCCTGGAAATGAAGTGGAGGGAATCATGTTATGGAAAAATAGAAAGATGATTAATAGGGTCTTTAACTATGTAAATTTATTGCAATTTAAAGTAGTTAATGACGTAATCTATATATTTTATACGTCAAAAGCATAAGATATTACATTAAAATAATAAAAATAAAAGTTACACTGCTACGTGTAAATCACGTACACATGGATATCTACCTAATATTTTTTTGTTTATGATTAAACTGTTAAGTTTGTGGTCGAACTGAGATGAGCTGACTGAGAGAGAGAGCTTCTTACAGAATGTCAAAATATCATAGAATGGAATCGAATCTTTGCATCTTCTTCAGATTATTGAAATCCCCACTGCTGGGCACCGGCCTTTGTCAATAGATGATTATATCATAGGGTATCGTAGATATCATTATGTCGTATCTATTCGGCTTTATCTAAAAAACATTTTCACCGATGGGATAAGCTGACAGCAGGTATAATATGCACGAAATAACCAAGGAAAAAAAATCACATCTATTACATTCACCGGCTTTCAGCATAAAAACTTAAAACCTTCTCAGATATGTGTTGGATCACATAAAACTTCAAATCATTATTTGAAGTTTTATGTTTTTGTTTCACAGTAATTATAATTATTTGGAGATGGAGAACGCTGTAAATCATCAAAAGGTGAAAATAATTCATTGAAACGTATAACGATATACTGGCTCAGAAAACTTCAAGTCACCTTTGAAAATTGTGTCCAAAAAGGTTTTCGTTAAGCCAGTGAAATTGCAAAGACTCAACGAACAGCGAAAATGTTGACATTTTTCATTTGCATTACATTCACATACTTTTTAAGAACATTTTCCCTAATTTCCTTGAATTTTGGTATGTGAAAGGATTAAAGGATAAAGAAAGTGCACAAAGCCCCATACCTGAGCGTAAATGGACTCGAGTAAACGTACGAAAGTGATGGTGGCATTCTTGTCACAGCCTAAGAAATTTTAAGCCATTTACATAGGTAGGTATTTTCGGACAATGACGTTTTGATTATTTTACTATAATAATGTTCCTATTATTTGATAATAGGAACATTTGATAAAATTTATAGGTTTAGTGATATCCAAAAAAGTTGAAAAGTTGTTTAAAAAGTTGTTTATTCTTTTCAGAGAGATAACTTATAATACAGCATCCCCTAATAGGATAGCTGCGCTAAACGAGGTCAGGTAAATCTAAGTGCTCACCACTCTACACGCCTTTATTACTTCGTTTAACCTCGGTATACTCCTTCCTAGTCTGTGGTTCGTATTATAAAATTTATGCCTTCTCAAGGACTCTCTTTTATTTTACATGCATGCGACTCTTTTGATGTGCTCGACAAATTGTGAGTAAATCAAATTACAGCACACAAGTAGTGACTTTTATGACTCGACGACGTTTCACGATTTATGATTGAGGCCTTTGTTATCTAACTGTAGTGTCAGAACTGAGATTTGGAGCAGAGTACTTGTTTTATAGCTTTGGAAATAGCTACTGAGAATGCTTCAGTTGGAAGAAAAAAAATTTGAAAGGTTTTACATAGGTAAAACAGTGCTCCATCTATTTTAGTTATGTTAAATTTTAAGTTTTTTTGGATAGTGTACGTCAAGGAACTGATCCTCTTTGATAAATCCTTCTAAATATCCTAATATATCAAACCGTAAGATGGAGTAGTCTTCGTCTCCAAGGCCTTTTTATGGAATACATTTTATGTAAATAAAGCAATTAGTGTTAGGTGTCAAATATCTCGTTATAAAACTTTAAGTACCCTTAATAGCACCAAGTAACTGTGGTTATCTAAAATTCATACTAATATAGGTAACAAAGAGGAAATGTTTGTATGTACGAGCTAATATCCAAAACTACACTAAGCCGATTTCAAAAAAATATCATCAATCGAAAAGACTTTCAGGGTAGACATATAGGCTACATGTTATCCCGCTTAAATAAAAGTGTTTTTTAAGGTAAGCTGTTTTGGATATCTAGAAATAGTTGAACGATGCGATTTTACTACTACTACTACTACTACCTACTACATGTACGGTAAAATATATTTAGATAGATGAATTATATCTATAGACAAGTGGTAGAACTAGAGAAAACTGAAATTATAATTTGATAAAATATTACTAAAAGTTACATGCCAATTTATTTAACCAGTCACGGGAAATGAAATAGTAATCTAAAATTCTTATCGATGTTATTTTGATTATCGTTAAGGAATATTAAAAAATAAAAATCGATTTTTATATAGATATAATATGATTTTCATGGATATATTCAGTAGGCATATTGATTTTTTTCCTACTAATATTATAGAGCAAAATTTTGTTTTTGAACTATTTCGGAAGAGACTTTTCAGATTTTTTTTTATTATATGGAAGATCTACAGCAATAATTAGAACAGATTATCTAAGAATATCACGATGTACAGTTATTTGTAAGTCCGCGTAGAAAGTTATCAGATTAGCACTTAGACTAAAAAGAAAAAGCGGGATGTGCCAAAATTTTATATTCATTGCATAACAAACATGTCAGCGGAGGGCACTGTGAGGTGAATGCAGTTTTCTAATACGCGTTAACAATTTTTGTGTTTTTTATATAAACTCTGTCGATCTCGTTATATAGCTCTTAATACGAGAGTTAAATCACAAGAGTTTAATTTATTCTGCAAGTGTATCCAGGAAAAATGGGTAAAGTAATAATAAAAAATCTAAACGTGCGATGCCGCGTGGGTAAGTAAGTAAGAAAAAAGAAAAAACGAGGTACGCAGAGCGCGGTCGCTGTGCTCTGACATTTTTACTTAAGCTCTGTGTTATTTTATTGGTTATAAGTAGTAAAACCGATCTGTTTCCTCTGCTTTCGATATCAGTTTAATAATCCAGTAATTTTCAAATTTAATAATCCAGTTTTTTTTGTCCATATAACCACACACTGTTGGTGAGTGGATTGTGAAGAAAACAGTGTTTTTCTGTGAACTAAGTGGCGGTGTATAGTGCTAATTTTTGTGTCAGCTTGTGAGATGATAAGTGTCCATTCATTTTTAGTCGCTTAATCAGTGTGCACATAAAGAATTTTGCCAATATGGACAAGCAACAAGCGGCGTATCACGTATAAATGAAGATGCGTGGTTAAAACCTGCACTAATTTTTGTTTTGATTTTGAGGTTGGTTTGATAGTTAGATCTGTTCATCGAGGCGGTGGCTAGATCTTTGATTTTATTGCAATTTTTCTCTTAATACCGTGTTAATCAAGAAATTATTTTCTTCATTATTGTCTGCACGAACTTAATTATTAATCCGGCTGTAACGCTGCTAGGAAATAAAGGAAAATAGCTACTTATTGATTTGGTGTACCAATCACTCCCAAAACATAAATCTATACTTTATTTTCAACCCCAAAAGGGAATTTAGTACGGACCCTGGGTGTCCAGACCTTGCTTATGGAGGCTATTGTGTCCAGACCTTGCTTTTGGTGGCTATTGAGTCGACGTTGCCCATAAGAATCCACACAACTAACGCCGGCTAATAAAGAGACCTTTCCCCGGGCGGGCCTTAGATGCGTTAAATTTACTGTTGGTAGGTACCAATACTAAACACCAACGAACGAGTTAAGGCATCAAGTCTAAGAGCCATTAGTCCTCCCTTCTCTTAATCGGTTACCAAAACACTATCCGTATCCTATCTGTTTGTGATTAAACTTAGCTATTAAGTTCTCTTAAAGTGAATCAAAATCACCGCTTTAAGCCAATAAATAACGACGTTGGAATATATTCATATATTTTTTTCTTTTTCCCTTACTGGGATGCTTATTTGAAAATAACACTACAATACATTAACAATTTTGAACTCGAACTCAAACCCAGGGTCGTCGGTGCGAAAGGCAGGGTCACAAACGTTGCACCTAATTGTCGTCAAAGTACATAAGTCATAACATATTTATAATTATCCTTTTAGGCGATATGAAAAATGTATCAATTTCCATCTATTTGATAGTCTATCTATTTCTATGCCATCTGTATATTTATTTGAAAAATAAAAAATAACAAATACTAAAGTTTGGGAAATGCGTCTCACCTTCTTATGTAAACAAGAACCTCGGCTCCCAGTGAACGTTCAATCAGATTTATAAATTGCAAAATTATTCATATGACATCTTCATCTTATCACTAAGGGAGTGGCTGGATTTATTTGAATCGTTTAGGGTATGCGTGAATGATAAAGTAACCGATAAACATATGTTTTAAAACAAAAGGTAGTATAACTAATTTGGTTTTAAGCATTACATACATAATTCTTATTTGAGGGGATATACGGAAGACAAAGCGATATCTCATCTGAGCCAGCACGTCCTAGTGTATTGAAATGAAAAAAGAAAACTTGAACAGAATTTGTAACTTATTGATAAGTTAAATATTTTTTTAACTTCTACTCACTCAGTTATAGTAACATATAGCTACAGAAATGTTAATAATATATTTTATTTAATTTTGTACACGTTTATAAATTTATATAACAGTTTAACTAGTTTCTGAAGAAACTTTGAGAACTGAGCGAATGCTTGGTTAATTCACGTAAAAGCAGTATTTTACAAGATTAGTATGCAGATAGTGGCGGCTCGCTGAACGTCCGTTTGTCCCAGCTGCATTCTTCGGCGCTTACTTCTCGTAAATTATAAAATATAGGTATCTTGTATGATACTGTTACCAAGAGTGTTTTTAATTTAATTTTTGCATTCACAATGCCATATTTCTATAATATATAAAATACGCATGTAAAAAACCATCACCTACCTCCGAGCCCTAAGGTAAGATTCGAACCCACAACCTTTCGCTATACGGGTGAGTGCTCTGATCGCTGAGACACCGTCTCGGTGCTCTATTATCTTATATTGTTTTAAACTTTCATGGTCACTAACATTATAGTCACCATGTACCTTGTTTTCCGTGGTCAAGTTGCTCCGTGATCATGGCACTTACAACAGTACCGAAATACGCAAAATAAAATATAACTCAATAAAAACAAGGTATATGGTGCCAATCCTGTATATAATTTATATTATCTATTATCTTAATTTAACAGTGACAATGAACAGTTTAACAGAATAAGCAATTTTTCCATAAACATTCTCAACGTCTTCACTTTGGCACTGTTCATAATTCAAATTAATGTAAATAATTCCGAACAGTTTGAGTGCTAATTTTACGTCCGATAGATACTTACAAATATAATTTGATTTGAGTGGCGTTGACTGTTGGATCATTGGCAATTAGGCGTCTCATGTCTTTCTGATTTTAAACAGTTGGGTGGCCTATACTTTAGAGCCTCAGAAAGGTGGTTACAACCCCAACTATGAACGCTATTTCTCTCATAGATCTTCTTGACTCACAGCCATTATTTTGAAATTACAAACAAAAATAATGTTTCAGTAACACACAGCTAAACATATTTTGCAGGCAAGAATAACCTTGAAAAAGGATTTACTTTAATATGAAGAGCAGCAATACTTTTTTTTTTATTACCGCTACTGTTGGGAAAGGTTTCCAAAACGCTGTCAATTCTTCCTCGTTAGTATTAAATTAAATAAAAATGTGACTTCACATATTTACACTAAACATATTTAACTAATCAACACAAATTTTTAACGGCGGCTTGAAGATATTAAATATATTAATTACTGAATATAACACTGTACTTCGTTACATATAAATGGCACTGAAATAAAAACTTGCAAAAAAACTGTTAGCATTGCGTTGATTTTCAATTGTTATGGACCACGATCGTGGTCTTAGGGACTGGACGTATTAAGACAGAAATTCGCTTAAGTAGGGACTGAATAAATTAATAACCGACTTGGTATTACAAGGATCTCACAACTTTTTACCGTAGAACAACTGAGTTGCGAGACTTGGTTTTTTTGACAAGTATTGTTTTTGATGGGATCTCATTGCTTTTTGTGTTTTGTAGACAGTCTACTTTTTTCCTTTTCGGTACCTTCTACTTATTGTATATATGTATGTATATCTACCAGCAACGAATCTTCTTAAAGCCCTCTCTCTGACTTATGAACTTTTCTTATTTTTGTAGGTTTTTTTAGTTTTTCCTTGATTCATACACCAAACACTATTTATATTCCAAATTTGAAGCTTCTAGGTCTGCTAGAACTGTCTTAGAATTTTGATGATCGGTGAGTCAGTGAGTGACAAAATTAAGAAATTTGACCCGTTATAATTCTTAAACTACTAGTTCAAATTGAATGAAATTTGAAATATACCGTGTCTTTACAATGCCTGCGTGGTTACTGAAAATTCAGTCTTCTAGTTTTATCCACAACGAAGTTACAGGGGGTCTAAAATGGCCTGAATTGCTTCGAGAAAAGGATGGTACGTCCGTGCCGCTTTTTTGCTTGACTTGGCGGGGGCACTGCCGTGCCCCCAGAAAATGGAAGAATACTGGTGGAAACAAAAAAGCTTCGTTGTTTCTGTTTTGAAATGTGCGCTTAAGTTCGTAGGTTTACGAGCGAAGCTTTTTGTTTAAAAATTTACTTAAAAATGTTATCTTCTTCAGAACAATAAAAATCAAGAGAGCCATATTTTGTTTTGAGTAGCATGTAATGACAGTCGAATTTATTTTAAAATTAATAATATACAATAACGCATGATTGATATATTTGTGGTTTGATTTTAATTTAGATCTTTTTATTCCATGTCGGTGGTTTGAAGTTTCAGTTAAAATTATGTTAAAAATTGTCTTGAGGAATTTTAAATTTTATTTATAGTTATAGCTAAAATCTTGGAACCATTTTATATATGAACCTGTACTATTAAGTAATCTTTTCTTATTGGAGAAACAAGCTTGTTTGACCTGATTTGAAAAAGTACACTATAACAAAAAGCAAGGGAGTTATAATATCCCGTTAGGAAAGCCTATATAAAACATACCACCACTTTTAATAATAAAACAAAATTAACGACGAAGTTAAAGCCAACGCTAATTATTTAATATTTTAAAGGATATCTCCTCCTTTTACATTGATAAAGTATTTAAGATCGTGTTGCCCAACAGTCGCCTCGAAACTGGAGTACCACGAAATCTATAACTAAATTAATTACGTTTTATAAATAGGCTTCAGAACAATTTCATAACAAGTTAATGGTTTAATCAGAGGGAGATAACATAGGTCTTTGGCAACGTTTGCTTCAATCACTTACAAATTTACAATGGGGATTTAATTTGCACAATATTATCTGTCACCAAAATATATATATAATTGTCACCAAAATGTATCTCTTAATTAAATTATCCGCAAATATTTTTGTCAACATATGAATTAGAATGGTCTCTCAGCTCTAATTTATATGAATTTATTAAGGTACTATTTTCTGTCGCTTAAATAGGCCGTTTTTCAAAAAAGTAAGCTGCAGACAGAAATGATATATTTGTATCCAATGTCGTAGATCTGTTATTTAATAAAAATCCTATACCATAATAGGACTAATCAGATTTTCGGTTGTTTGGAGGTTGTCCTAATAAATAGATATAATTCTAAGTAATAAAAAAAATCTTATTTTTTTTAAGTACCTACAAATCAATATAATTACATATTTTTTTAAATACTCGTATAACAACGCGTGAAACGCATTATTTACATTCCCATTAATCGATCGTGGTAAGCTAAATGCTTGTATTACGAGTTTGTTCACGTCTGTCGTCGTCACGCGGATTGTGCTTCATCCGTCTGGGTTAAAACTGACATCTTAGCCTATCAGCTACAGCCACCTAAAAGAATATTTTTTGTCTTATGTTTTGTATTATGTGCAGTGATGGATTAAGACAACATATTTGATGCCCTAAGCAAGAAACATAGTATCGATTTAAAAATAATAACGTAAGTATTACAACGAAATAGATTATTACGTACCTGAGAATATTTATTAAAGACGATAGAGATATAGGGAGTTGGTATTACTTACATATAATCTAAGCGTTTCTTAATATTATTTTAATATAATTTGCCACTTTACGGGTATTAACTTCGCGGAAAATAGTTTTTAAATATAACATTTTAAGTTTGAAATATGACAGTTTCACTTCCTATTATGAATAATAATGTTCAATTATTATCCAAAACGACATAATCTTATTTTATTATTTTAAAAATAGGCTAAGGAAGTATAAAAAGGGCCAAATACAAGTGTCAATGTTCAGTGGTCCGAAAAAGTACAGTATTTAGTATTTTAATTTTGTATTATTTATTCTATGATGTTATATAAATTATTTTATATAAATAATTTAAACTTCTGTTACTAAGTTAAATACTTTCTAATAAAAACTGATCGAAATCAATACTCATAAATTAATTAATTAATTAAAATTACAAATGCCAATTATATTTGTATATATGTTGTGGCAATTATCCCAGGCCCTTAGGTAAATATCACGATAGGGATAATTGGACAAGAAATTAGCAGTAATTGTGATTATCCATTGAAAAATGTTTAAATTTTATATGCAAGTATCCTTACTTTACCCTATACAAACTAACAAAGCTTGTAAAACATACTCAAGTCAATACGATTTATTTTAATACTACTGAGTCTACTACCATTTCGGAAATTAGGAGGCCCTTCCGAGAAGAACTGGCAAAAGAAACTAAGGCAGGGGGAGCGACCTCCATCTTACCAAAAAGGTTTTAAAAGATTTAGTCGGAAAAATACAAATGGATATTTGTAGGTAACTTGAAGTAAAAAAAACATGGAAAATTCATTTATTTTTTACTTTTTAGAACATATTTAATATTTGAATTAATTGGAGTCTTTAGGATTTTTAATCTAATTATTTGATAAGTAATATAATTTCCCAGTGATTTTAGATAGTTTTTGTGTAAAGTTTTAAAACTGGTGAATTATTTTCGTGACAGATACATCAATTTAGTAGTTGTTTGTTAATTCTTTGCAATGAAATCAATAATATGGACAGAAGATGTAGATGGCGCAGAACAGAAGTCATAATTGTTGTTAGTTACAGTATTGGTCAGAAAACATAACCATAAAAACAAAATGATAACGAAAAAAACCCTTATGTGTGATATTTTTTTAGTAATTAATTAGATTTTTGGAAATACTCATTAACTGTTTTACATATGAATAGTCATTAAAAATGTCATTAAAAACTTGCTGTGTCCGGTTTGCTGAACTCTTTTTGTCAATTACTTTTTGCTGAACATACATGTCAACCTTCCCTGAGATATTTTGTAAAACAACTTATCTAAGTTTCGTGCGCTTCTCCTATCCATTCTCAGGTTGACTAATAGAGATTCGCTTATTCTTATAGAAGTGTCGAAAACCTCTTTTATTCTGTTGTTTTTAAATGCTGTGTTATCTTACTAAAAGTTTTGTATTGTGAAGTTTTAAGATATTTTTATTCTTCCAATGGTTTGGTATTACTGTACCGAACAATGTTAATATTAGATATTTACAAAATCATGACACTCAATAAAATCCAAAAAGGAGTAGCTTAAACCATTGTGGGTATTATCGTCGAATATAATCCCAACATTTATTTTTATAGTCACACCTTAATAAAGCGAGAAGCGAGACTTTCGCTTTAATAATACAAGTAGCTGACGTGTCGTGAAATGCGAAACTCGAGTTATATTGAGGAATTAAACCCTTCTAATAACGGCTGCATAAACACAAGGAGAACGTTGAGCTCGGGTCTCTTTATCAAATCTTAAAACGTGTAATAAAGATTTTTATGGAATGTTTGACGAATATTCAAACTCGAAAACGAAGAAATTATTTGAAAAGAAAATTGGAATACTGCTTAAGTAAGCAATTTTTGGAAAGCATCTTTATATAAAATTTAATGTTTAAAACTCTTCAGTTACATCGCGGACTCTGCAAAATGTATGATTTTTTGTGTCATGATTATCACATGTCTGTAACGTGCATAGAATAAGTATATTCTACTAGTGTGTGCTTGTGTGAAACTCAAATACAAATAGAGTCTCTATTGAAAGCAGAGGAAAAACGGGTACGAAGTATATTGAGTAAATTTTGTTTTAAATTTTATAGAATAATAATCAAGCTCCATCATTCTCAGCGGAGCCATTTGTGATTATGAACTACGTTGTCGAGTAAATGTAAAAAGCTAAAGAAACCTTTCTTTCTTCCATACAAGTAAGGCTAAACATGTACCTTAGATTCAAAGATAACAAAAAATTGCAAAAAAGTTGTAGATTCCGAATAAAATACTTATTTATATTTAATACATTTGTGCCACCAAAAACAATCATTCAAACTTGCAACAAATGTTTTTTTCAGTTGGCAAGCTGAATTTGATGCATTTTGTAGCTAAAAGTTACGTAGAAATTTTTCGATATTCAGTCTTAAATATAAAATGTATACAAGTTTATCAGCAACATACTGCTTTATGAATTATTCTGTTTTTAATAAATACAGTAGGGTCAAGAGCAAAAATAGATATTTCTTGCTATTGCAAATAATTTAAGTGTTTAGTTATTTCACCAGCCTAACGGATTTTACTAAAATACCGTGTTCCAGAGCCGTGAAAAACTTGTTTAAATCTATCAGTCACATTAAAAATAAATCCTTTTATTTATTAATACATTTCCTTTACTATGTTATCACTTTGCGGTATTTTGCTATCTCTAGGAGTTCCTTGCGTTTATTTCATTTTAAATTGGCTTTTCTTTCTGGATTTTCGTTCCACTAACTCTAATGACCTGGCTGTATTAAGTTGGACTGACATTTTCGTGATTTGGCTGCTGTTATTAATTCTTGGATTCTCGACAACCGGTGCTAACCTACTGGATTCTGATTCAAAGGGCTTATTTTATTAGAATTTTGTGAGATTCATAAGATGTAGAAAATGAAGTAATTAAATAAAAGAGTGTGTACTCAAGAGCTGCATCTGCTCATACCGCCATCTCCTTTTTTCCATCGGACATCCAGACGCACTGCAGGCTACCACCCTTTCTTGGTTGATATTCCTACCTGTCGCACCAAGCGCTTTTCAACATCCTTCATAACGCGCACAGCAAAGGAGTGGAACTCCCTCCCTGCATATTTCCATACTATATATTGTATTTCCGAGAACTTATAACCCGTCTATTTTCAAAGCCAGGGTGAATAGGCACCTTCTGGGTTAGCTCGTTCCATCGTGGATTCTCTCATGGCCTCCGGGCTTGATTGAGATCAAGAGCATACCCATCCTAAATAAAAAAAAATGTAAGGTTTAATTACAAGATCTTTATAGTTATTCAATAAACAAGAACGGCAATCTACTTTTAACATTTGTTCAGAATAATATCACTCTAAATAAATAATAGGAACATAACCAAAGGTAATTAAATAGCTTATTTGCTATTAATATATAAAAATTAATCAGCCATAATTTTGACACTTACTTACTATACGGATATAAATCCAGATTGCTAAAATATCATTTGTAATTCTTAATAATAAAAAAAGCGTGTGCGGCTCGGGACGCACGACAGAAGTGATAACTTAAACTAATCAAAGTTGAACTTTTTAATATTGCAATTGTTTAACTTGAGAAAAGCTTAGGTTATTACTCAAATTTTGTGTATATTAATATAAAAATGTAAGAAAAGGTTATAAAATATATTTTATCCTTAGTAACAGTTTTTTAATAATGTACATTAGAATTAGAATAATTTTATCCTACAAAAGTAACGATTCGCTTATGGCAGCGATAATCAACGATTTTTTTATAATTATTATTTAACATCTTTCCGAAATACGACTAGCGCTGCGGGTTAGAGTGAGAGAGGAGGAGTCTGCCTACCGCTACCGAAGCCAGACAGACTGACGCCGTAACGCGTTACGTAACAAAGCGGTTTACCCTCCCTTAAGAAGTTGTCACTTCAACAAATCTAACAACGAAACGTCAATCGGCGTGACAACTGTCACTGTTTATTTCTGTCAGTCCGTCCCGTCAACGCGATAGCGTTTCATTTTACGCAGTTGTGATTTAGTGTATTATTTTTAGTATTTTATTATCTTTCCAAAAATCTTATTTTAAGGTATATTATATGTTTAATAAGTGTTTATACAGATTTATGAATATTTTCAAATAAATTGTTGGTACAAGTATGGTACCTTGGTAGGTACATTTTTGGCCCTAAAAGAAAGATCTTTCTATGTTGTCTCAGGTCTGTTTGTTAATAATCATCGAAGCAATTTATGGTTTATTATTTTTTACTATAAAAACTTTTAATTATTTTTAAATTAATTAAAAATGCATTTCAAAATAAAACTAACAAGCTGTAAAAGATTGAAGAGTTGATTTTCTGTAAATTATTTTAGCTGTCAGTTGTCACTAATAAAATCGGAACCTAAACACGTAGTAGAATACAGTTTATAGTTATCGGGAGAACCTTGGAACAAGGAAAAACTCCTCGGGGATTTACGAACAAGCCTGAACCCTCATGATTAATGATGGACATGACACCATTCAATTTAACTCCAGAAATTCCTATCAAATAAGATAAAAAGAAATGGTATATTTTTCTCAGTTGCCTACTTTAGTGCTGGACAATTTTTGATGTGTCATAATAATAATAATAATTACTTTTCATAAAGTAGTTTTCCATTTGATGTTTAGATCATGTTTTTAACATATGTATATATAAACACATGTTAAAAATGTATTGGCTTTTTTACTCCAAAACTTTTATTTTGGAGTTTTATAAGATTTTTACAAAGGAGTTTCATTGTAGAGTATTTTGCTCCGTAGAAATTCAGTTACCTCCGCTAATGTTGATATAAGATAGATAATTAAGCAATATTTTTTAAGCAAACTTTTATTGCACTATGAGTGACGTCATCTTTAGGTCACGGCTCAAAATACGTGTTTTACCGGCAGGCAAAATTTACACTTATTCAATTTTGTTTTTCCCTGTTTTATTATATCTAATTAAATATAATAAATAGGTATAAATGTAATGCATGCATATAAATGCATAAGTTGTGAATGTGTTGTAGTGAATAAACTTTGATGTATCTATCTGTATTCACAACTTTAACTTAATTTAAAAGTAACAGTTATTATAGCACGACACGCAGTTATTATAGTAGTCACAGAGTAAATATTAGTTCTAAAAAAGGATTTCATCAATATAGTGGAAGCGCCACTAGTTTTAGGGACACTATTACTTAATAAAAGCGTTCATTTAAGTCCCTCGGGTGAAGTTGAAAAGCTTATGCCCCAAGCTGAGATATAAAATCGTAATACTTCTTTTCTTGGCAATAGTTTTATGGTTTCGTTTAAACGCTGCGTTTCCTTTGAGTTTTTGTATGATCCACTCATGAACTTTTTTATACCTAGTAAGTTGATAAAGCCCTAAGTTAGTCACATTTCTACAAATCAAATTCATTATAATACTGAGCCAATAAAAATTAAAGTACCAGTTATCAGGGTAAAGTAATTGTCTTTTTGCTAATAAATGTCTGTCTTCAAAATTCACATTTATGAAATAGGATACTCGTGGGCCAAGGGTTCCGTCTAAACTAAAGTGGACATTTTGTGCATCATGAATTGATTATAAAAGATTTAAGGTGTTTCTAAATATATATGTTTTTATGACAAAATAAAAGACAGATAAATGGACGGAATCACGGTCCGACGTGTTATTAGTATAAATTAGCAGTTCTGTATCATATTTATATTATTTTTATTCGTACTGCCACTATTAATTTATTTTGTGGTATCAGAAAAGCTCGACCGAATTTATCACGACTGAACACTGAACTTAGTTACCAAGCAATATTTAAAGCAAATACACAAATAAACACAATTTGCAAGCAAAAAGGTCGAAAGAATTCCGAAAGGTGACAGTCGCATTTACACTATGATGTCGTACTTTTACGGTTCGTTTAAAGGCACAAAGCATATGTTGCAGTATTTGTAACTTTGATCTTCTGTGGAATCTATGTGTCTATTAAGTAGAAATTTAATGGCGTATTGCGATATAATTACCATGTTCGAGGCGAAAGTATATTATTAAACTCATATTATAATTCAACATCAATCACCTAGGTGTTATTTGTAGCATAGCAACGCTTTATTTCTTTTTCTAGGAATTGCATATCTCCTGATTTGTTTCTGTTTTTCCGGCTTAAAAATCGCGACATATGGTTAGCTCTTGATCCCAATCAAACCCGGGAGCCAAGACAGAATCCACGCTGGAACGAGCTAACCCAGAAAGTGCCTATTCAGCCTGGCCTTGAAAATGGAAGGTTTATGAACACAGGCCACATTATACCAAGTTCGGGACTTATAACCGAGCCGGGTGTCGGAGAATGGAATAAAATACATCATTCCCTGCCGAATTACATTCGCGATCGCATCAGCGGTGCACGAAGAGAAGCAAGTTTGCCGCCAGGGATAAGATTAAAAAAAAAAAAGCATCTCATCCCAATCTGCTAATTCGTTACGCCATACCCGCCTCATGCCCCTAGGGTTATCATCCGGGGGAAAGCAGATCGATACGGATTTCATCACACAATGGTCGGACGATCCCAGTAGAACTGAGACCGATACCGAATGTTTGTGTGGATCACTTGTTAGCAGTAAGTCAAGACAATTGGGTGTGTATCCAGCAATATCTGGAATATACTAATGTTCCCTATATTTAGCTGGTTAAAATATAGGAAAAGTGACAATCTTATTTTCATATATGACCGAATAAGACAACACAGTCTGTTATTTTTGTTAGGGATCGTCTATTTAGCTGCAAATGTTTAGGTTTGAGGGCAGATGACTATATTATATAGTCCTCTGTTCATAATGGTGTTCGGACAGAGATTTCCTTCTTTGTTTGTTGTTTTTGAATGATTGTCTAAGCACTGATATTTTTTTGTTTCAGCAACGGACATTAAAGCCATCTTACATACACACTTTAACGGAACATTCCTGCTGATGGGGCTTTTTTAATTATGGTTATGAAGTAAATCAAACCATATAGTATTCTATTAGTGTTATTTAAATGGAATTTCGCCATGGTTTTTTTGAGGAAAATAGTTCAGAAAATAGTCGCTAGTTGGCAGACTATAGCATTGATATCACAGTGTAGCACCTTACAAGTTCAATTTTGTCGCATGTTACTGCGCCAAAATATAGTACTGTCGAAAATAAAAAAGAAAATAGTAAAAACCTGTTTTAAATAATACGTTTTAAGCAAAATTTATATTGTTATATAATATTCTTTCCATATTATAGAAAATATAAAAGGAGGAGGAGGAACCAATTTCAGGTTTAGAATGTTATTTTTTCTTCTTTCGAAATGAAATCAGATTTCGTAAGAAATTGACGAAATAAGTTTTTATTAATAATAGTTCAAACAGAATTGGGGGCAAATATTTTTTTATTTCCTCAATAAAAGGAGCTTCGATAATCAGTACTGAGGTCTAGACGGTCTCTTAGTGTTCGTACTCCGATCAAATGGACCCGTGATAAAACAAACGATTTGCGTAACGAACCCTTATTCTTATGACAAAAAAAAAATTAAATTCTGCTTGAGTATTATGATCTAAACACATTTAAACGTATATAACATTGATATAATTATGGAATGTATTGTTATTAAAAATTCGTAAATGGTTTGTACAGTTCTGCATACTAAAGTGATATTAATACTCCATCAGGAGTATATAGTTATTTATTATGATCAATATTTGTGTTTTATATTGGTTGGAAGAATGTAGGAAGTTAACTTATGAACTTATTATTTTTTATAAACTGGTAAGTTAGTTCATAAACCGTGCTCATTGCGATTCTTTTTTTTTTTAATTGATTAAATAAATAATTTAGCAATAGTTGTTGATAAAATCAGTACGTGTGCCCATAAGATGGGCATTGCATTCTTCTCGCTACACTATTTTTTTTTTGGCAGAGAGTTTTTACGGAATATTAAATAAATTGGTATCATTACCTAATGAAAGTGTAATTATCGTCTTTTCAGCAGTCGCTTTGTAATATAAAAGTATATATTTAACTAAAATTATATAGGTATATATTTAACTTCAATTATAGTTGTAAATTTGATATTAGTTTAATAAATTGTATTAGCCTTTAAGTAGACCACGTGTTACTTTCATGTTACTTTCCAAAATCTATTAAAGAGAAAGTTATAACATTCGATCTCAGTCGACGTTTACTATCACTTAGCTCATTTTTATACGCGTCATTTTGGCTTGCTCGCTGTCCCGTCGCTATGAATACAGAGTAGAGCTTCCCTTAATACGATACATGGCCTACTTTGAGAGGGTTTTCCGGAGTCTATACTAGTTGTTTACACCGATCTTCATATCCGCGTATACTATATTCTTTTATAGCGCTTTTATGGCCATCTCTATAGCCCTAAGTAAAACCGTCGGCGGTCGTCCCTTTTGATCTTTCTCACTTTGCAACTTCTTTTGAAGTAAGTTATTACCCGGGATAGTGTTACAGAAGTTTTCCACTGTGGATATCTCTCTCTCTGATTTTATACATTATATTATAATGAATTTGTGATAACCAGAAAAAAATATCTAAAAAAATTCTCTTAAAACATATAAAAATCTAAATTATTTTCCCTTTTCATCTTTTTGAAATAATTAACCACGCCATGTTGTTTATATAAATCTAATTGACTATATTATCATTATAAACATCGTGTTTGGATTAAGTAATTATGCTATGCATGCTTGTTTTCAGTAAGATACGTATGTATGGTAATGCACCTACAATAGAAAATTAAATATGTTAGAAAATAATGTAAGGGTAACAGATGGCATCTAATAATCCTGTGCGCAGACTTGAAGCAGCCACTTGTGATGATTGAGGGTCGGTTATCAATAGTTAGTGGACCTCTCTAAATCCATGTAGTTTATTGAATTGTGAATATTTGAAATCCAGTTTAGGGAGTAGAGAGACGACCACAAGCCGAGCAAAAAGGCGCGTGGAGCGGTTGGGCCTTGTCTTAATTGTCAATAAACGTGGGGCCCGCCGCTCCGAGCCTCTCTCGCCGAATAATTAACGAACTTCCGCGATTTTCGAGTTTGTAAATTGCCTCATGGTCTCGTCGACCCGCGTCCTGGTTTGCTGATATAAATTATGTGCGCGGAAAATTAATCTTACTGATTTAAGCGCACCCCTTCTTTGTAAGATGTCTTTGAGTGTTTTCCTTCCACTGTAAGTAACTGTAAGTAAAGACTGCTTTTCATCTCATGACAAATTAAAGCACATTGAAATTGTATATAAAATACCAACTGCAATGATAGTTCATTTCAATATATTTTGTCTTAATAACTTTCAAGAGACAGAGTTTTCTATTGTTTGAAGTGTAATTGGAACCATTTAACCAATTAAAGAAATATATACCTAAAACGATGGTTAATTCATTGTCAAATTAAAAAATAATTATATTTCTTACTATCATAAGTAAGTTCTGTTAGGTTTCTATTATATAAACTGAGGTTATGGCTAGACACATACATGAGTAATATTTATAATAATATGTACAAATACCCATGAATCGTATTTATCTCGTATTTATCACAGATACATTTCCCCTTCTAGAAATCGAATCTGGGACCGTTTGGGTTCGAAGGTAGAGTCATTCCCTCTCTTATCTGGTAGTTAAATGTCTACACATATCATTTAACAGGATGAAATTTGTCAACAATATCAAGAAATTTCCTTAATGTTTCAAAATAATAGTCTGTTAAAGGCGACATGCTTGTTTATTTAATTTGTCATAAGCAACAGTGCCATATTCTCAAGTGTCAGATGCACAATATTAAGCTGTGTGATTTTTTCGAGTTGTCTATGGTAAACATAGTTTATTTATGCTGAATATATTTTGCCTAATTAGAGCGTTATTCACACGAGACTTAATGTTAACACTGTTTGCCATTGCGGTATAGAGAAGTACGTAGTGGTTGTACCGTGACTGTGTGTGAGCATAAAGACTGAATTTATAAGCCCACGCGTTTCATTAAAATGTAAACAAGGCTCTATATAATTCTTGGTGCGTTAATACATCAGCTGTGGGGATAACAGAGCGGGGGTAGAGGCTAGAGGCCATGTTTATCGTCAACATTAGCCACAAACCGTTGTCCCTGTGGCACCCTCTTCCTGTTTCCAAATCTGTGAGTGCGGCAAAATCTTTTGTTTGTGCTTTAATTTCGGTTAGTAAGAAATTACCATTCACTTTTCATTGTCTTCGCTCTGGATCCTAAAGTAGCAATCACTAGATTAGGCCCAAAACAATACTGATTATTTTTTCCTTTTTATAACTTTATACCATATTACTACTATTCTTATAGTGTAACAGCAATAACAGAGACATGAATAGAGTCGGTAATTATTGCCAAACTGAAATAAAATGGATGTAAGTTTGTCCATTTTATACACTGCAGTACTGTTCATTCTATTGCAATGGAACATTGACAATTCATTGTTTGCACTTGTGCAAAAGTTGAAAGCATAATCAAGAAAGTTAATGATAAGCAAAAAGAACGTAGCACGGCAGGCCGGGTACAGCTAGTTATTATTAGAATTAGAAAGGATATAATATCTTGAATTCATTTACCAAAATCTTACAATGCAAACTCAATCTGCGTAGAAAGTTTGCACAATGTTTCACATGATAACAATAGCAAGCATTAAACCTCATTCTCTAAGGATATAAAATAGGCGATTCAAAATTGTATGAAAGTTTACATTTTTTAATTACGTACGTAAAAAAATCCACTAGTGCCTTGTGTTTAAAATGAAAAGTTGACTATATCACTTTTTCTGGACATTTTTCTCCCTAAGAGTGGGTCTTTTATTTTAATATCTCAATGACACGACGGGCTAAGCCAATATGATACAAAAAATGAGTAGTGATTAATTTTCGTAATTTTTAAAGTTATTAATATAACAACTTTGATCTCGCCTAAGCTGTTCAACTTGTATGTGAATTCTCTTATCATGTAGCTCGTTGGAACCCATGTCGATTGTAATATAGATTTAATACGTGTATGAGTGTCTCGGTGTGTGGTCTCGTAAAATTGTTAGAAATATGTGAGGTGTTCGCTACTAGGCACGGAAATACAATATGTTTCTAAAATTGAATGCATGGTATTTAAGCCGAAAAATTCATGGCCACTTCCCATGCCATCAGTGAAGTTATATGGGACTCCCTTAAAAATTGTGGAACATTTTAAGTACTTGGGGTATGTAGTACAGACTGACATTAAAGACAATGCCAATATTGTGGCTGTAGTATGAATAGTGGTCCGTAGGTTTGCTCACTGCTCCAAGGAGGTAAAAATTACATTATTTCAAGCTAACTGCACCTCCCTCTACACGAGCAGTCTGTAAGCTGTCTACACGAAGAGACAGTTTTACCTATCCGGTACAAAAATGTGTTTAGGGCGCTGATAGGGCTGCTGCGGTTCTGTAGCGCATCAGGGATGTTGGCGGAGACTCGTGTGGACTGATTCTTCGCCATCATGCGTAAGCGGCGCGCGGCGCTGGTACGCCGGAACCGGGCCGGTACATCAACCATTGCTGTATGGTTCATGTGTATGTAAATGTTTAGTATTGTTTTTTAAATATTGTAATATATTTTACTAACATTAGATATAAGTATTGTTACTAACCATTTCAGTCCTAGTAACTTGGAATAAATGGATATTATTATTAGTATTTAGGCTTACGATTACGAAAATTAGTAATATTATTAAGAAAAAAATATCATATTTGGAGTCTGTATGATATGATTTTACTCAATTTCACTATCCTCTTGAGCTTTAGATATTTTTATCTCGCCTCATTTGGAGAAGGCAATATTTTCAAAAAATGAACTAGAGGGACCTGCGTGTGTGAAGTTTTGCTAGGATTTGAACCTGGAACCTTTTACTATCCGGGTGGCTGCTCCAACCAATTGACTATATAATTAGATCTAACGTTTTTTTCTAGTATAAAATAAATACGTAGAACTGTAATATAATTCTAAAATAAAAGCAAAATTAACAAGACTTTTAAGTCATTACAATTCAAAACTGTAAAATTACATGAAATCATGCCTTTTCCTATGGATGTAGGTTTTTAAATAAAAGACTGAAAATAAAAGTTTTATATAAGTTTTTGTGGTATATTTAAGTTTTGGTGGCGTATTTTTGCCACCAAAACCACCAAAACTAAGCCACCTAAACTGAAAACTTACAAAAAAATCTGCTTAAATTAAGTAGGTTAGTTTGCGATTGAAATAATAGAATAAATTAGTCCATTTACCAAAATACTATTCAACGCTATATACTTACTACGCGAAAAATAAGTGACAAACATACAATTCATGCCACCACAACTAAGGAATCGTTGGACTAAACGCCACCAAAGAAGTTACTCACGTTATATCGATAAAATGCTGCAAACAGTCACACCTCTGCTCTTTGTAGGTGCAAGTATGAGACTAAACTAAGCGTAGTATAGCAACATGATAACTCCCGCGCGGTTTAGTGATCAGTTACAACGTGTTGAAATTTTGCCACCGAAACTTAGGAATTAAGCTGGACAAACTTTGATCCGGAAATCTGATATATTCAAATAAGTAAAATAATGAAATTATGTCAGTATTAAGAAGTTATGACATATTTATTATTTATTAACTGTCTTATTTACATAGAACTCCCTAAACATAATACATAGCAAGTGCGTGTTTTGTTTTTTGTGTTTTGTTGTGGACACGGCACCTGGTGCTTAAATAATTTAATTTTTTTAATTATTAATTAACTAATTAGCATGTTTTCTTCATTTAAAATATAAAACCAAATCACTGAGTAAGTTAATTTGTTACAATTTATTTTTTTTAAATTAAATATGAACATTACGCTAGCGTTCTCACCTAGGACTATCAAAAAATGCTGTTGGGATATTCACCCATATGTTATTATAAATTGTACCTATATGTTACAATCGAACAGTTAATAATTGAGATCCACTAAACTTTTAAGCCCACTCGAATGAATTTGCGGGCAAATATTTGATAAATAAATTATAAACTAACGAGATTTTTTATAACTTTTGTATCCATGTTTTGTTTTGGTTAAGTATATATCCGGTCAGCTTCCCACCCTCCTCGGAGCCCGCACATCTGGGAGTGCCCTATTAAAAAGGTACACTAGGAGTACTGACTGGATAAAGGTGCAGAGAGTTGGTGCTCAGGCGCGATATAGGTGACTGCAGGTAAGTGGCTGTGTAACCGGGTCGTAGCTACCCAGTTGCTCCACATACCCTTATCCCTTTAGCATGACCCTCCACACCTTGCTGTGGCCCTCTGAAGGGATTTCCCCCCTCGTGCTACGTGTTGTGTTGCGGAGGTACTAACGCCGACCCCACTTTACTCAACCCCCAGGACTCCCTCATCCACTCTTATGGCGCTCGACTGCACAGGCCCTAGTTCAGGAGGTACTGATACTCCATCAGGTGGTACCTCCCTATGCTGATGGAGCCGCTGGGATAGGGATAAGGTTAAAAGGGAAGGAGTGGGGGTGTAAATGGGATAATGTCCAACTGTTTCAGTTATGTCTGTTTCATATGGAACCATACCAAAAACAGGCGGCAACCACGTGAAGGAGAACAGTCGGGCTTGCCTTATAGATCTACATAACCTGTTCTCTCCCTTAAGGCTATTTGCTACTTTACCAGTCGGGACAGATAGTAAAGTAGGTGAAAGCTTAAGTAGAGCGTTTCATCCCAAATTTTAATTAACTTAAACTCTCCCCCGCCCTACTATACGATTTGTGTTATAAATATTTAGATAACGGTCTACCCCTCAAATATATATTTCACAGATAAGTTATGGGTCATTCTCTCTACGGTGTTTTCAACCATAATTAAGGCTTTAGCTTTAACAATAGACTACCGATTTCAAATAACTTATTTATTTGTGTAAGAATGTATCATGCATTTTTATTTTTTATTAAAATACGAGCGGTGATATCTTCAATTAATCATTATGAAAACGGTAAAAGGTCGTACAAAGCAACCCTTAAATTCGATTATGTGACAATGAAATACCTTAATCTTTATGAATTCTTGCCTCAGGATAATGTATTTGTCGTGTTTCTTAAATGAACGTTTCTTATGATATTGAGTTAATGGGGTTATTTTTTAAGCAAATAGATAATATTATTTATAATAATATCTTTTAAGACGTGTTACTGATACGTTTGTCTTGCAAAGGGTTACGCGATTATAGTCTCATTAACAGCTTATTTACTCTCATACTCTGTTTTTTTCCTTTTACTCGCTTTATGGAAAGAAGCAAAAATATATTATTCCCTCCTTTTTAGAAATTATTATCTCGGAAGTGCACATTGATTCTTAACCATCTATCAATCTCCACTTGGTGAGCATGACGGAATATAAAAAATACAGACACATGTCATTTTGACGATTGCAAAATACAAACTAAATCACAATCTTACGTGAAGAATTCAAAACACTTCATTATTTATTGTTATTAGAAAGTTTTAACTAGTCCTATGAGTCATTCAGATCTCGAATCCATATCTTCTCGCTAGCCGGGTGATTTCTCTTCCAATTGAACTATCGTTGAAATTTTCCATCTGTTTCTTAAGCTGAACATTAAAAAGCTCCATTTTTCATGATCTGGGTAACTGTAGGTTGAATATAAACTATAAATTATAACAATGAAAAACTAATCGAGATGAAAGAAACTCATCCATATAGTGAGAAGCGTGGTATTGAGTCCCACCTGACTCCTGAGACTAGTCAATTAATTAATAGTAAAAAAATCTTTAAATATATTATTTTTAGCAAAAACAAAAATCTGTAAACTTTAAGGTACCCAAGGCGATAATAAATGGTTAATAAAATAATTTTGAGCAGCTAAATAAAATTCTAGCAAAATACAATCGACAAGTATGCAATAAAAGACTTTCTTGAAATACTACGAGTATTTATACTGCATATCATCTGTTGCTTGGGTCTGCGAAGTTATAAACAAAATATGCTAATAAAAACCTTGTATATTTACACTATTCATATGTCAAGAAGGAAAAGGGCCTCCTTAAAAATAACATCCAACAAGATTGGATCATAACATGCGTTACCATGAATACCTTTATGATTATAATTTATTTACTTTGAGCGACATGAATGCCAAGTGTCAGATAACGGCAAGTTGCACTACCCTCATCGCCACAACAAAAAATAACATTATTAATTAAAGTTTTGATGACCTCCATCTTCGAATGGCTCTCATACCGGTTTTCATGGAAACAAACTTCTGTATTACTCAACTTGGATTCAGAACAATGTATGTGGTGTTATCTGATGTTAATAATATTAATATTAAATTATAGGTATTTAAGAAACCCCGCCCAAAAAGAACTTTCTGTTTGGATAAATAAATTACAACCCCAAAAATAAATTTAAACCTATTAGATAGTCAATTGCCATCGATAGCTAATGTGATCAGTTTGGTTATAAGGTTATGTCGCGTTTTATACCAGTGCCCTAATACTCGGGAACATCTACCAGCCTGCTATTACTGTCGAAACCTGTGTATAATTTAACTAACCGATAAAACTAATTAATGTAAACCACGCTTTGATAACGACGGAGTAAGAGCAGCAACAAAGGATGCGTATTTTGTAGCCGGCCACACAAAGCATAAATATATCTAAGTAATAGTAGGATGTGCGCTTTTACATAAGATGGATCCACAAAGTTAGTGCCAAGGTTTTGAAATTATCAAATCTATATACCCATCGAAGGTTGACTTTAAGTTGAAGTTATTCCTTTCTATTGTCAGCGAAAAGAAAGAGTCCAATAATATCCTTGTGACGTATCTAAATGTATATTTGATCATATTTGATAATTTTTCTGGTTTAAATCTGTGAGCAAAATCTGTAAGTAAAATATCACTATGATGACAAAAGAAAAGGATTAGTCTTACATCCATCCTACTAAAAACACTAGGGGGGATATGCAAAAAGCAGATGCGAAAGGGTAATAAAGCTTGCAGGTGGCATTTGGGGAGCACTTGTGATGCGGGGATACAGCAAAGTGGAATACTCTCACCACTGATTCGGATTATAGTAGTGAACGACCTCATTGCATTAGTTAATAACAATCACTTCTACACCATAGGAAATGCAGATGTCATTGCTATATTAACTACAGGATTTCAGGCAAGCATTAGCTGTGATACCAAGAAGGCAGCTCTCAGACTAGTCGAAACCTGGTATAAAAAGTACGACCAAACGGTTAACCCTATCAAGACTGAAATAGTAATGTTCACAAACAAACGCAATGACGTCGTCCAGCAGGAGCTGAAACTATTTGGGACCACGCTACAATTGTCCCAGTACGTGAAATATTTAGGTATGATTCTGGACAACACATTTACGTAGAACAGCCACAATGACAACGAGGTTAAAAGCGCTAGCTAATGTGTAGTATGGTAGTGCCAATAAATGGCAGGAAAACAGTGAAGCTTGACCCTTAAAATCTTCCTGTGGGTATAGAACACAGTGATTAGATTAATGACAAGTTACGGAACGGTGGTATGGAGGCCTAAAACTACTCAATCAACCTGTGTCAACAAACTACAAAGTCTTCAGCGATAGGCCTGATGTGCTCTCACAGAAAATATAAACACAGCTTCCACGTATTGGAAGCAATATTGAATGTCACACCGCTCCACCTTCACATTAAACAGATAGCGGCAAAATTAGCGCTGAGACTGACAACTCTTCAAACTGGTACTATTTGAAAAAGAGAAATATCTAAACGGCCTACGGATTGGTTAGACAACATTTGACATAATTAGGCCTACCCTCATTTTTGACAAGTAATACAGAATAGATTTCAGTGAAGACAATAACCCTAAGTGAAAACACAAGGCTCTCATGATATTCACCGCCAGACCCAAAACCAAATCGGGTTCCAGCGCGGGAATATTCTCTGAGGACCTAAGCATAAATATTGCCTTTTCCCATAACCCCCATATAATGCCGTCTTTCAAGCGGAGTGTATATCATCATAGTGGAGTGAAAATCATTATAGCGGCAAGAGCGATTGCAGCACAGGAGATAAAGGGTTGCAATTTCAGAATCTTCTCCGACATCAAGCAGACTCTGTGCAGCTATCGAATCACGTTAAGCCTGCTTTATAAATGTTACGTAATAAATGAAGAATAAGCGGAATTGTTTATTGGAAGATAACAATTGTAACCAAGTCATAATTTTTTTATAAATAGTCTGGTCATAAATACTATACATAAAACCTTTTTTTTCAATTTTTTAAATTTTTTAAGAATTTAGAACGCGTTTATTATTTCAAAAACTTCTTTCGATTTCGGGCCATATCACATATTTAACTAAGTTCATGATTAAATTACAATATGGAATGGGGTATTAAAGAAAATAGGATGCAATGATCACCTTGCACAAAGTGGGTATGGAGCCGTCGGTCATATTCCAGACACTTTAAAAGCTTGGTATCAATCGTATGTTCATATATCTTCCTATCGACAGATACAACAACACTTCCTTTGTCGAAGATCATAAAAGATCGGGGCGGCTGCGTGTTGTTAGAACTACAAAAGCTGTTAGTGCTGTTTAAACCAGAATTAGACGAAACACAATTAGGAAACAAAAAATGTTATCGCGAGAAATGAAGATTCCCGCTAGGACTCCATCGCGTATTATAAAATAGCTCGGTGCTTATCGTCGATATACAGGACATGCCCTAAATAAATATTTACTATTAAAGAGACTGGATCGATCAAAATGCCTTCCGTCACGTTACGCAGATGAATGGCACAAAAACATCCTCTTTACCGATGAAAAAAATTTCACGATTGAAGAGCACTACAATAAGCAAAATGATAACGCGTGCGCTCACAGTTCTAAAGAAGCTGCTCAAGTGGTGGGAAAGGTACAACGTGGTCATCATCCTGCGTCAGTGCTGGTTTGGTGGGGCGTGTCTTATCAAGGTGTCACAAAGCTACATTTTTGTGAAACAGGAGTGAAAGTTTTAGCCAAAGTGTATCAAGACACAGTAATGGATCGTGTTGTATAAACTCTCAGCAATACACTTTTTAAAAATTCACATGGTCACCTTGCCAGCGGGACTCTGCACGTGATCACAAGGCCCGATCTACCCGAGCCTGACCGGAAACCAACGTTCCGGACTTTATATGAGCTGAAGACTGGCCTTCATCTAGCCCAGACCTCAACCCTGCCTGCTCTAAATGACACGGCGACATTGAGTCTCTGAAAAAATCTCTGGAGCAAGCAGTGGCGAAATTTCCCATAGAAACAGTGCAATGTAAGAAAACAAACGCAACCTTAGTACGTAGCAATAAGGAAGTGACATCTGTCAAAAGTATCATCCTACATTGGAAAAAGTATAACAACTATTAGCTTAGTCATGCTGTAATCACGGCTTCTGTAAAAGAGTCTAAACGTCAGGATTAAATAAATAAAAAAAACAAAATTTAACTCGTCGTTTATCCGACGCGGAAGAGTAAGAACTATAGTTATGTTATATTTCTTGTTATTAAAGCATTTAACCACTAGATTTTAATATGTGATGAAAGTGGAATTATCTTACTACTACTAAGTTGATTGTCTATCATGTACATATAAAATCTGTAATATCCATTCAAAGTTTCAAAATAATAAAAATATTTATTTTCTGAACTCACTGTTTTAAGTCATAAAAATGTAAACAGTAACTTTCAAAACTCAGTATAAACATTCAGTGTCTTAAATCTTTATACAATTTGAAATCAAAGATCTAGGAGCTTGAACCGAATACTATTATACTAAGTACGTGGCTGTACTTGTTATGTTGATGAAAGCAACTGAGTTAGGTGAAACGCTTCGATTGATGAGCACGTCGCTTCGAGTAAATATATTATAATAATAACAGTGAAAATGGATTACAAGGCCCTGCGCTGCCATACGCATGAACAATTGAAGTGGAATGATATGGACGAACACGGCAAAAGATTTTGTAAGCCATTGAAACAGTAAATTTCGCAATTGTCGTTTGCTATTCCTTAATTTATCACTTTATATTGAAAGATTTTTAATGGAATATTTTTTCTTACATGCAATATTGGGTTTATTGAGTGTTTCTGCTGAATTTGAAATACAATGTATTAAATTTGCTCTATTAACAATATAGAGCAAATTTAAGAGTTTAATCTGAGAATGGTAATTGGTCAATAGTACAATGTCAATCGTATATTTTTTTGAAGTATTCCTAGTCCGGCACTGATTCTTTTACAAATGAAAATGCATTTTTATTAAGTTATATAATGTTACTAAAGCTTATACGTACATATTTATTAGTCTCAGCAAAGAATAAAAAAAATATTCTATTCGTAACGGTCACCTTTGGCTTTTATACAGGCCTTTATTCTGTCTGGCCAGGAATCTATGGATTTAAGCACTATTGGCTTGACATTGCAATAGCAACTTTATACCCTCTATATAGGTGTCAACTGTCAAAAGTATCATCCTACATTGGACAAAGTATATACATGTGCTACTTACTACCTTTCAATATTTAAATCGGGCACATTCCTAACTGTTAAATTTAAACAAATAAAATGGACTACCCTTACGGGAAAAGCGTAATTATACGTATGTTTGTATTAAATTGTTTTATTTTGCATTTTATTTAGTTATTTTATTATATCTACCATTACTGTAATTAACTAGGTCTACCACCAGTTCGGAAATGGGGAGGCCCTTCCGGAAAGAACTGACGAAAGAAACTTGGACAGGGGGGACCGATCAACATCTAACTTCACTAGGTGCCGTAAAATAATATCTCAAAGAGATATTACTTTACTTAGAATGGGATCCCAAGTAGGTGGAATGCTCCAACCTTCATCTCTTTAGGATGTTTTTTGATTTTAATAGCCTCGCGTAGCATTCTAGAAACAAGTCTTTGTTCTTTGGAATGAATTTATGGTTTATAAAATCTAATCTACTGGTTGTCCCTTCAAAAGCATGTTAATTTACTGCAGACTCATCACGCCTATATTTTCCGGATATATGTTTTGTACCGCGGGTCCCTATACTTCTCTTTGATTCCCTGGTATAGGAGAGACTATAGTCACAATCAATTTTGTAATCATCTTTTTGGACTACACTTAACATGTTGTAAGAACTGGTGAATCTTCTTGGTCGATTTAAAGGTCAAGATTTAAAAATAAACACAAAATTAAACGCGTTGTTAATCCGGTAAAAGTGTTTTATTTAAATGTGATATATAATAACTATACCTTAAGTTGATATTGAATATATAATGAAAAAATATATGGTTAAACCTACGTTAATTATTTCTTCAAACCCTATTTGACTGCGGATGATGCTTATTACCTTATACGAGGGTCGCCAAGGCCATCATTTGGTTGGATATAAGGTGACTAGAGAAATTCCTGTTCCCAGTCACGTACTAAGATAATGTTGTCCGATCTACTGATAGGTTCTTGCTGTAATCATTGTTTAGATTATCTAAAGACAAAAAGGTTTGTCTCAGCAATAAACCGAATGTTTATTCTATGTCATAAATGTAATTGTATAGCCGCTATTGTAATAATATTTTATGTTATTACAAGCGGAATAATCAGTGGACAATATTTTATCTTTTTGCTTGCATGTACCTATCTAAGAACTGAGTCTTTTCCGTAACAAATTAGTATATGATAGTTTGAATAATAGTCATCATAATGTTCCCATCCATTAGCAAACCCGGTTACTTACCGTAAGTAAGTACTATGAGGCTTAAGTTATGATTATAGGGCAACGCATAAACATCTATAACTCAGGTATAAATGCTTTATTCATCAAACAAACAACATGAAAAAGAGATATGCAAAGAACACAAAGTGAACATAACTATTTATTAGAAGATGATACTGAAAGATATTCTTATTACTGGCGATTAATTCCTCGCAATTTTATTTATAGAACCGCTAGCTTCTATTAGTAGTATTAATAATAATTATGAACGATATAGAAAAACATTTGTAATATTTTTACTGGTTAGAATAGGTAAATTACCCATGCGAGGCAATAAATATTTATTAATATAATATTTATTTATTGTTAAGAAAAAAATGGTAAAGATCCGATGTTTTCATTTCGGTAAGCGTCCTAAGAGCATTTTTCCCTCATACAACAAGACCTATTGATTAATATGTTTTATAGATATTTTTATTTTAATTGTAAACAGTGAAAGTGTTATCACAAAGTACCTATTATGATAATATCGATATTTAGATGGCTTAAAATTAATCAAGTATATCTTGGCATAGAACAACTCAAGTTTCCCCTCAAGCGCTTTGAACTTATTTACTGGTGCTGACTATATAGTCACTTGCTTGTTGTTGGAGGACATGCGCCGCTTAGTTGTACGAGTATGTTCCCGTAAAACATAAATATTTCATATCGGTGTCACGAAACAGTCAATTTTCTTTTCATTTCTTTGTATAGGTATGACTCTTGATTTAAAAAATAATAAATAAATAAATAAATATTTATTACATTCACACCAATTAGCCTAGCCCAAAGTAAGCACTGTAAGGCTTGTGTTATGGATACTAGGGATGTAACGGATAGACATACATATGATACATAAATATGTAATATTTATAGAAATATATAAAAACACCCATGACTCAGGTACAAATGCTCGTATTCATCATACAACCATTTGCCCCTTCCGGGATTTGAACCCAGGACCGTCGGTGCGAAAGGCAGGATCGCTACCGTTGCACCAAACGGTCGTCAAAATTAAGTATTAAATTAAGTATTCGTGGATCAACTGCGATTATTTGTTAAATGTTCATTAAAATTAGATAAGTTTTCACCCTTAGTGTAAATTTCGGTGTTTTCATTTCGAATCAGCCGGTGGCCAAGACTAAAACCAACTGAAATATGTAAACTAATCGAAATGATAAAATTCTCATTTCGGTAAGGTTTATTTCTCTTGGCAGGAGATTTTTTTCCAAATCTTTGAATGCATTTTCTGATATTTCATGCGACATATCGTAAACTAAAGCAAACTTGAATGACATATGATTGAATTGAATGTGTCTTATATATATTATATAAGATATATTTCCTCCCATTTTACGTCTGAAAAAACACTCACTCAAAAGGTTATGGTGGACTTTATCATCATTAAAATTATAAAAAGTATTGTAGATTATTTACAATTTTTTTTTTCAGTATTTATACCAACTTTATTTTACCAAATGTTTCATATAAAACAATAAAAGTTGAATATTTTATCGGTTTTGTATTATAATGACATTTGTTGTAGATAAAATAGTTTATTTACTTCAGACACATACCTTACCATATAATTTAATAGGTTCGCATTTTTTGCGTAGTTATTTTTCGTATCTTGGGAAGAGCAGACCTTTCATAAGAAACTTAGTTATATGCTTACTAGCTTGCATATATTGTTAATAATGTTAATAAAATAACCTTCTTTTTAAACTTGTTAAATTATATTTTATTGTTTTTTATTGCTAAGATAAGGTTTTTTATTGCTTACTAGTTTATATGAAATATGTGGTTCAAGTAGACCTTAGCGCTGTTTTAAACAATAATTTAATATAAGCGTGTCTTTAACTTTTTCATTGGATTTTAATTCTGGTAGATGGTACTTTCATTTTGATGACTAATCTTTGTTTTCAAAGTTGTCATCAAAATTGTAAAAATGAATGGTTTATAAGTTTATTTAGATATTTTAATAGCTTTAAACGAGCGTGAACAGTATAAAGAAGCACTGTTAACCATAGTTTTAATTTGAATCAATAATAAGAAATCTAATTTCAATTGAAGAAGAACGCTTTGTTGTAATTCACCCAAATACACCAATCGCTAATATTACCAAAAATAGGCCTAATTTCAGTTCATTTCAATGCCCTGGGAATTTAATAAACACCCCAGTAAACAGGTGAAGATATAAGAGTTGTGTACAAACAATAAGTCATATATTTCTTATTTATTACTTTAATTAAAAAGATAAAATTTTAATTTTAATCTTAATATATATTTCCCCGCCGTGTTATCTCAAATCTTAATGAAGCTAAATACCTACACAGTTTTGTTTGTTTATTCGACTTTTAAACTGTATGCAACGAAATGAGTTTTGAAATTACCAACATTAATTATTAGTACTTTATTTTACGCAAAGTACGGCACATATGCGGCTTGTGTTGCTTACTCGAAATAAAATTGAAGCCAGAGATGGAATCAATAAAATCAAACTACTTTCTTTAGAGAATAGGTAAAGATAGAAATATAATATTAAAATTTCCACCTTGCATATTAATTTAGTGACGCAAATGTCAAAAATTACTTTCACATAATCCAACCAGGGAAATTTCATATGTATTATCAGGAGGAAAGGTTTTATCAACTTGTTAGTTTCGCCATTTTATTGTGTTAATTTTGTTTATTATTAAGGGGGTGAGAAATAATTGCACTCATAGACGAAATTAGGGGACCACAAAAGCATGATATTTATTTTATTTTATTGGGTTTACTAACAATTGTTACAATTATACATTCATAACATAACAGTGAGTAGTTCAGTTCTATAGCTTAATGCACAATTAATTAACGGTAAACACAACATGCTCAGTATATTGTTACGATAAACACAAAAACGAAGTTACAATTTCAGGTAAGATTAGAAATAATTCTTAGTTACAATAAAATATAAATAATAATCAACATCTTATAAATCAACGATAGTTTTTTGCTTACGAAATATATAGAAAGTTACAATATTAATGTCAATAGCATTTCCATAGCAATTCAGAAGTCTGCTCTCTCTCTAGGGACAAATGAACTTGAGCCCAATACTATTGAGCGCAATGGTGGAACTAATGGTGAGATTTGAGTATTAGGCAATTTACGAGGTACTTTGAAACTAAAACTCAGTAAGCGAGGACAGTCTATCTTATTGTTAAATAATTTGTTGAAAAATGTGAGATCATTTATTATCCTACGTTTTTCTAGCGAAGTATATTTGAATTATTCCAGTCTATCCCTGTATCAGAACCCTTTCTTACACACATTGGCTGAATATGCTAGTTGCCAGGGATATATCTTTTGAATTCATTGCAAACTCAAAGAATGACATGCATTGTGCGGTCTCCATATAACGCTGCAGTATTTCAGAATGCTTAAGACGAATGAGTAGTATAGAAAACTTTTTGATTGCAACCTGTGGAGTCCCCTGCCAATTCTAATAATAAATCCGAGCACCTTACAAGCTTTCTTTACAACGCTTTGTATAAGGGTAACAAAGCTTAACTTTTTGTTAATTATCACGCCAAGATCCTTCATGTGATCAACTTCCTGTATTCTTATACCATTAATATAGTAACTAGATTTAAAATGTTCAGTTTTCTTGTGAATTTGGAATTTGTGAACATGGAAACATTTATTTAAATTAAGCTGCATTCCATTCAATTCGCATCAACGATTCAAGTTTGATTGGATATAGTCACCAAAGAGATCTTTTTGGAGTACCGCGATATTTACTTCCGTTTTAATTATTCTTAATTACTTTAAATCATCAGCGTACAAGTATGGAATAGAATATGACATATAATTGACAAGGTCCTTAATGAAAATTTTAAATAAAATAGGCCGCAAATTAGAACCTTGGGGTAGTCCGGACTCTATGTAAAATTTTTGGGAATTAAATCCATTTACTACCACAAAAAAATATAGTTTGTGTAGGTATGATTCGAATACTTCCACCAAAACAAAAGTTTGACAATTTTCTAAATAATATCTCGTGAGGCACCTTGTCAAAAGCTTTGCTAAGGTCAGTATAAATTACATTGATTCTAAAACCCTGAGATTTATTTAGCTTCTGTACTTTTTGACCTCCGCCCATTCCTTCAGTAAAAAAACTGGTTTTCTCTCTGTCTCTTCTAAATACAATGTATCTATTATAAAACATTTCAGCACTATCTTGCTAATAAGCCTAGTTTCAGTTAGTTAAATAATATCAAAATCGCAAATTGCTAAATTCCCATAAAATATGTTCGTTTTAGTTCTTAATCCTGGGGTGTTTTCCGTAATTTTTTATTACTGTAAGTAATAAAGTAAACTCTTAAGATACAAAAAAATAAAAAAACATAAAGTAAATCTTGGACAATAATATAATTCATGTCTTCATTCTTTCTTAAATAGATCTTTCCCCTTCTGTCCCAAACAAATTTGAAACCCTTTTCTTGGCCGTTTTTCTTGCAGCTACATATAGTGCCTTGTTGGCCATTGATAAGTGCTCAGCAATAAAGATTGGCAATTTGTTTTCAACAAGTCCGACATGTGAAGTATTTAATTTACTGTTTGGGTTTTTTTCTATTAAAATTAATGCTGGCAGCCAAGAATGCGTCTCTTAGTTTTAGGTTTTTAAATTCTACAACTGTGGCCCGTGGATGTGAATTGTCTTGTTGTTGTTTGACTATTCTTGTAATACGAGTTATACGCTCGTTTATTACTTCACAACCAATCACACTTCCCAATTTTTTAATTAATGTCACTAAATTTTCTGACTTATCGATCATGATTGCGCGTACATCGTCGTACGTTAAGGGGCTTGGATCATTATTTAGAGGTGATGATAGAGCTTGCTTTTCAAAACACCGTACAGTAATGTTGGGGTTCAAGCATGCCGGAGTGTTATCATTATTGAAACATTTCGGAACAGAACTGACACAAGTGGGACAAATCCAGTTTTGTTTTATCACAGTTCCTTCGACATAAACACATGCTGGGTGGTATGCATTTAAGCACTTTGTGCATAAGATGTCATCTTTCTTGAAGGGCATAGCAGCCCCAAACAGTATTAATAGCATCACTAATATTAAGTTTTTTAAAACTAATTTGTTGAAAAAACACAAAAATAATTTATTTAAAAAATGTCTCCGTAATAAAGGCCTTCATATTAGTAATATTAATTTACTATCTCATAGTGCACTGCATTTATTGCCCCGAGTCGACGACTTGTAAAAATTCTCGCGAACAATGAAGTAGCGGTTCTGGGGTAGAAGCAACTTTAAAATTATTATCTCTGCAAATTTAAATCAATATATACTATAAAATACTATAAATTTCTCCTAATAAGGTTCGATAAGACGTCACTAGACACAATAATCATTTAATAGATCAATTCTATGGATATCAAACACAAAACACAGCCTATTTACATTATAAAAATTTAATTTGTGGGATAGATTTGACATGAATGCCACTCGTACGAGCGCCGCAGAGCAGAAATGTACATATTTTTTAGAAAAAAATATTTTTATTTTGTCTTTAGAGCCCATAGATATTTTCTATGCGCAATGTTTGTTTACAAACTATTCACGCCTGTGTATGTAGCAAATATACATACATTTCATATGGAATTAGCGCCATCTCTAAAATGGAGGCTTACTTCAAGTTACGAAGTTATGTGCGGTATTTAATTATCTCTATTTCAAAGCCATAGCTGTTTTATGTATGTACAAACAGATTTATGTATGTACATAATAATAAAAAAATGTATTATTATGTACATACATAATACTGTTTTATGTCCGTCGTTGCTCAAATATTTGATTTGTGAACTAACTATTCTATATGATTATCTAACTCGTCCGAATGAACTAATATGAGACAACCCATAAGTTACAAAAGATGTGTCAGATAAACAAAATTTTATTTATTTTATTAGAGTATTAACTTCAATTTTTTTATGTTTTTATTTAATTTTTTTGCATTCACAATGCAATATTTCTATAAGATATAAAATACGTGTGTAAAATACAAATAAATAACATAAGCTTTTCAAATATAAAGTTTATCTTATATCTATTTTATCTTTTATTTAGATCCATGTAATAATAATTATTTAGACGTAGTTGTTAAAGTACCTATTTACCAAATGTTAATTGTCAATATTGTATTTTAATATAACATGCATTAACAGCAGTGGGGTTAATGCATGTTATATAATTATATAATATAATTGGAAAAAATAGGTTTTATCTTGAAGACTCAGTTTTCTCAAAGTTTGTACGCAAACTGCACTACTTCAAGCGTAATGGCTAATCTTTTTTCCTGGTTTTTTAATCTTCCCTGTTAATTTCTTATCGTAATGATATTTCTTAAAAAAATTAAACGTCTCTATAAAATAAGAGGGCTTTATTGTTACATTCTAGTATTGAACAGTGTTACCAACGTTATTGATGATTTTGTCTATAAAGAAAATAATTTTACCTCCCCTGACTTGACCTGATTAATAATAATAATATAATGTTCAGTAATTATTTTATATTAGTAAGTGGTTATTAAATTAGATGTCAAATGTATCTAGGCTAAGCTTATTTGAAAATAAATTTATTTATTAATGAGTTTAATACTTGTTCCGAACGAGTCACAACGTTACAATTAAGGGACTACAACTAAAGTGTTACAATGTGACACTTAATGAATATATTTTCTTATTTCAAATAAACAATCAATCCATAAACAGTTTCAAGCTGAGGTCGCCGTGTCCCATGTTGGTTTAATCCCATGGGTAAGCTAGAGTTCAAAAATTATTGTGCGAGTCATCGCACTGTCAAAAAGTTATCAGATCTCATGTAGAGCCAAGCTTCTAACTCTACACGCCCTAACTCTACAAGGCCTAACTTAACAAACTACACCTTAGTCAAAATATGTGGTTTGATCGTATCATTACTACAAGAAATATTGTATAACAGAAAAGTAATGAACAGTGAATAAATTTTTATAGGTATTAAAATTATTATAAAAGTAATTAGATAACAATGATAAAACTAGTGTTTTGCCCGAAATATTTTAAAAGAAAAACTTTTGTTCTACTGTTATTATGTGCATTTCGTTTATTATATGCACTCTATCTTTTTAACATTTGGATACAAAAGGTTAAATATTACAACACTACGCTGAAATGTACATTTTATTTATCTACCTGCGTTAAAAAGACTTCTGAACTTTGTCGAGTTGGGATAACTTGCTCAAAGTTTTTAGATATGGTCAACTTTGCGAAAGTTTCAGACGAACCATTCGGGACTCCTCGCAGTGATTACAGCACGAAATTAACTCACTCGGCAAATTGTTTTACGCACTTGTCGACCCTCATCAGCTTTTAATAAGATTGTGAGTTATTTTATATAACTAGTCTGGACATTACTGTTACATAAAACTTTTTCTATTTTTAACTCTTTAATTATTTTAAAAAGTTCTTTCGATTTCGCGCCATATCACATATTTTTGACGTGACAACGTCTTATAAATTGGTTGCGGCTGGGAGTCACTTATGAAAAAGTGTAACGCTCGGTAACGTTACGATGAGTCACCGAACGAGAGAGAGGCCCGCCGAATGTTTTCTCAATATTTAAAAGTTTATTGATTTTTAATATTATAAGTATATATATGAAATTGTAAACTCTTTATGATATATATAATACAAAAAAATTGTTTATATCGATAAATTTTGATAACCATCCAAGATTGTTCCATTTAAATCATTAATGTATAAATCACTTATAATATAAATATTTAATAGTAGTAGATAAATTTCCTATATAACCCAAATTATTCATTTATTAATTTTCGAAATATATTACAGGCATTTATATTTAAACATCCTGTTACATAATGATTTATAGTTTTTTTTATCCTCAACAAAATCACTCAAATAGGAATAAGTTAAGTTTAAGTTTACATGTACAATGTTTTAGTAAACAAAATATATTTCTATAGTTAAAATTTGTGCAATTCTTATTTTCATTCAATTCCTTGTTCCTATTGTGCAATTTAATTATATTCATATCAATAAATATTCTACCGAGAAAAAGACGTTGTCACGTAAAATCTTCGCCCGTAAAACCGACTTTACAGGCAACCATTTTTTTCGTGTTCATTATCAAATTAGAATATGGAATGGGACGTTAAAGAAAATAGGATTGCAGTGATCGCCTTGCATGAAGTGGGTATGAAGCCGTCGGTTATATTCCAGACATTTTTCCTGTCTGATGATTGATGATTGTCTATTGATGGACTCCTGGCACATTTGGCTCGTCTTTTCTTCAGTCTAGATTTAATTTAATTTAGCATATATGATAATAATGGCATCGTAATATATTCTAAACGAAATATTAATTACATAATTGAAGAACCAGATCCCAAAGATACAAACTTTTTGTTAGTTAAAATAGTATCACCAGACATTGTGATATTGGCTACATATAGATTACCGCACAACACACCTTTTTCTAAATGCTTTGGAAGCGATTGTTAAATCTATAAAATCCAGGAATGCAGTTGTAATAGGTGACATCGATATCGATATAAAACCCGGCAACTGTGACAGAAACTCTTATTTAAATCTAACAAACGAATTAGGGTTTTTGCCTATCATTTTTGGTCATACATATCCCACATGATTTAACAACTGCCTCGATCATTTAAAAAACTTAAAACCGATTTACCGACGAAATTTATTGTTATGAATTCTACTGTAATCACGCCACTATTTTAGTAAGCTTGTTCCTTGTCAGCAGACTACCTAATGCTCATAACCCTTATATCGTTAATAAAATATTTTTGTCCCGCCATAAAATTTATTGAATCAGCTGATTTTACTTTTATTAATCAAACGTGTAATGTTGAATCCGCTGCAAACCGTTTTGTGGAATTATTGTCATCTACTATAAAAACAAACTCTAAAATGAATCCGGTTTCCAGACGCAAAAAATCTCTCAAGCCCTGAATGACCCCCGGTTTAATTCGCTGTATTCGTCTTCGAGATAAATTGCATCTTAACTTAAAAATGGATCTCAAAAATGAAGTTCTTAAAATAAACGGTACAGAAACTTTTGTTGCTCACTTCGCGGAAGACATAAACGCGAACACGATTTTCTATTACAAAGTGCAAAATCGGACAAAGAAACCTGGGCCGCAATTAAATGTATCTCTGATAGTAACTACCAATAAAAAGTCTTCAGCCAACAAGTTAATTAGGAAATCTAATGCCTTAAATGCAGTTGAAACAAAAATGACTTGGTGTCTTCCTCGATATTACCTAGGCATTTGATACCGTTACGATTCCTACTCTTGTCGACAAATTGGAAAATATTGGAATAAGAGATTTCGTCCTGCTTATTTTTAAAAATAATCTTAGTGGTTGGGTACAAAGGGTTAAGATTAATAATTTTATTAGTTCCGACGCCAATGTAACTTTTGGAATTTCACAAGGTAATGTTCTTGGTCCAAGTCTTCTTCTTATCTACATTAACAACCTATGTAATATGACACTAACAAATGGCAAGTTGTTTACCTATGCTAATGATACGGCCTTGGTTTTTTTTAGGGATATTTGGACTGAGACTCAAAATATTGAAACTGGACTGAGGAGGGTGACTGAATGGCTCGGAGAAAATTTACGTACATTAAATGTCTCGAAAACTACATACAATTCTACTTGGACTTTCAAGAAATTGCGTCATGCCGATGAATTTGAACTTCTCCGCACTGTTTACTTTGAAGCAGTTTGGATGGAAATAGTGGGTAAATCCTTAGATTCGCGGCTAGACAGATTAACGGCTAAAAAAAGCCAGAGGTGGCCATTTCGAATAGACTATGTTTTTAATAATGCATTACTTCATAAAAAAATGCAGTTTCATTTGTAATAGAACTTATGGCCGGACTAGGTAGTTCATTATTTTACCAAATGATATCACTTATACCTGTATGACATTTAATTTGAAAAGATCGGTTAATGTTTTTCTCACATGTTTCTGATTTAGTATGACACTCATCAAGAAAAAGTTTACCACCTAAAAAATCATATGCCATATTTATAACTGTGTCACAAATTTGGTTAACATTTTTATATGAATAATACATACCGATAACTGCTATATTAACACAATCATAATATTTTCCTTAAGAACCTGATACCAGAACAGTAATAAAGAGATATCTTTTTGTAAAAAGCTAAATATATTTTATGTTTTAGCAAATATCTAAAATTATGTTTGAATAAAGAATCTTGTATCGTGGAAATAATAAAGTGATATAATATTTTATTTGCTTTTTATATTTAGAACTTTTCACGAACAGAAGTAAAACAAATATTTAGATCGTGAATAAAATTGAAAAAAAGATTTTTAAAGGACCACTTCAAATATCACCTTTATCCATTCCCACGCATTATTTGTTTTCCAGCTTTTTTCACTTTTTTTACTTTTTTCAGAGCACATTCATATTAAAACGCCTTTATCACATTAATTAGTTCGTTACATTAATTTTCAGTTTTTAACGACTTTTGTTACATCTTGATTACGTAACTATTGGCATGATCCGTATTCCTATCCCATGCACAACATCCTATCAAATAATGTCGAAGTTACCAAAAAAAATTACAACCGAGAGTTGCATTGAATGGCGTGTATTTACTAACACTAACACTGTCAGGCTCTGATTTTTTTAAATTAAGTTGTAGAGTTAATGTTAAGTATTATAATTATTTTATATATTATTCTACATTATGTAAACTTACTGTTTGAACATGTTTTTTTTTTCATCTAAAAATCAAATATATATTATGAAAGCTTAGGCTGTTGCGCAGTTTCTAAAGTTAGTCAGACACTAAGGAAGATCTTTAATTTGGTAATTTCTTTGAAAATTACATTATATCCTGCTTGTTTCCAATCTTTTTACTATTGATCAAATTTTTGCATTCTGTATTAAAGTTAGGAAAGAGATTATTTTACTAATAAAACTACGAGCAATGGGCATTGTATAAAAAAGCTACTAAAAAGAATTCACTCAAAAAAAAGTTTTAATTTTTTTTTAAAGCCAAAATTCAAAAACTACAAAACATAAATCGAGTTAAATCGATAGGTATGATACTCAGCTATTAGCCAGCACTGACTTGACGCCTTGAAAGTAACACACTGTACATAAGTCTATGTGTCTTTCGATTTAATTGTATCCGCAGTCATACGAAGAACACCAATCAATTTTTTTTTATTGAGCGTAAGCTATTTGTACTGTCATTAAAGTTCATATTTACATAGAACTTTTGATGACATTCTGAACTTTCGATGTTTGGCAATCGTATCTCGTTTTGCATTTATGGCATTATTGCTTATATGAAAACATATTGTATTATTAACAAAAAAGATAAAACGAATATAACCTTTTTTTATTTATAGAATGTAAAACAAAACACTTCATATCTAAATTAAGTTTATTAAACGTGTAATATTTTAAGATTAATACGGTTAAACTTACTTTGGCGTCGCAAGGTAAGTAAGATTAATTTTACCAAAGCAAGTAAAACCCTTCGCACATTGTTACGGAACCAAACCCCATGTGCCAGAAAATGTTAGAACTCCGTTTGAAGTAGTTTTTCAAAATATTTTTATAGAAAAATTGTTTTTATCAGCATGATTTGTTTTATAGTAATATAAGTTATTTACTTGCACACTTGCAACAGTGCCGAAATATCGGAAACTCAAAAACAAGGTACATGGTAGCAATCCCGTAAATAACTTATATTACTATAATGTTTGTGACCATGAAAGTTTAAAACAATAAATGATTTGTTTTCCTTGTGTACTCTTAATACTTTCATCGTTATCGTTCATCATAGTCTACATTTCAACCAAATGTCGTACTGAAACCTTTTTGGTGTGTTGTTTGGTGAAACAGCTTGTTCGGGCTATCAACCCTTTTTTGAAATAGAGTACTACCATACTTCCGTACCATGCTACTTTCAGAAGTTCAGCCGTGACTTCAGCTGTTTGAGAGCCATTCTAATCTCATACAGACTGATCTTCGGGGCATCTTTGATAGGTATCGCGCTTTAAATAACTAAATACATCGCTAATAAAGCAGTAGGCTAGGCAAATCATGATTATGATCGAGATCACAATACAATTTTTCCTCCGGTACCTCAACTGGATTAAGAAGATTCATGGTCTCGTGTTTGCGCATAGGCTTGTAGACTCAACAGCAGGCCACCTATATAAAATACTACAGAAAACTTTTAAATGTCTGCATGTGGTCTTTAACCTAATACTTAAAAAATAGAATTCAATATCAATTAAAATAATTTGATAGATTGAGGTAGATCAAAGTGCTATCGTCCATACATATTAATACTTGTACTTGTGCACTTGGTTGTTTGCGAAAATAATGTGAATCAGTCGGAGCACATCATTGTAATGATCATTTCTGCTAATGAACAGAATGTCTGAAATTTACTTTCCTGTATCAGTCTCCATACCAACCAATTAGTTCTTGGCTCTTGTCAGAGGAGCGTTTTCTTTATTATTACCAAGAATATAATTTCTTGGTTGGTTGGCTTAGTAGTTGGTGATCCTATGTAGTAAACATCTACGTTATATCCTAACGGGTATTGATAAAGTTAAACAAATTGTTGTATCTTAGTTTCTATTTATACTCTTTGTTTAACATGGAATTAAGTTATTGATGTGAGATCTACGAAATATATATATATATATATATATATATATATATATATATAATTTTTGTTGTCTTGATTTTTATTTGTTTGTTTGTTGACCCTTTTTCCTTTCACTTTATCTGTGAGGTTTTTTGCAAAACTTGGTTGGCAAATGTTTTTCGGAAGAAATAATGTTTCATTGATCTCAACTAAAATTTCGCTTCGATCCCACAGCTCAAGCATTTTTTGGTCACAATTCTAAATTAATCAAATTGAATATGACTTTAACATTTCTTTTTCATTCATGCTCTCTATTTTGGTTATTCAGTAATTTCTGTATTATTACGTTTAAGTAAAAACTCGTAATATCATATGTATATTATGCCAATTATCGATTATGTGAAATAATATTAAGGAGACAAATAATTATAACACTTGCTATTATGGCACTTATTGTATAGCGAATCAGAATTATGACTAATAAATTGGTATGTCACATGCGTTATAAGTATACACGACAATAGTGCATATGAATATTATGACAGAGGATAATTTTGGTTAATTATATTATTGCAAATAATATGTATGAATAAGTAATATTAGAAAACAAAATTGTTATATCGCTTAAAGTTATGGGTATTACTTCATCGCATAGAGTACAAGCTAAATCCATGGATTTAGCTTTGTATTTATACAGGATGGATTTTCAGAGATGACAATAAAGGGATTAGTACTGTCAAGTCGATATTTAAGGGAAATGCAAAAAACGAAACATTTAATTTAATGCAATCGAAAACAGTTTATTTATTCATTTAATTTAAACATCGCATACACTTTCTTCTGTTATTGTAAAAAGATTCTTAGAAGGACATTTATATGGACAACTTTAATAAATTACTTCTTACCATACAGTGTAATATGACATATAGTTGAGGTTTTTTATGTTTTTAGAATTTTCCTTTTTTCTTTTAATTACTATATTTATTATTCGTATTCTATTCCAATTAAAATATTCAAAAGTAACAATTGTTTGGGAGATTCTTTGATAACGGTGCAGTATGAAAATTATGCATCTTGTATTATCCTATAGTAGATATGATTTAATGCAATTTATTTTTGTCTTTGAAATTATCGGAAATACTGTTCAAAGTTGAGAGTGAAAGTGATCGATGTGAGTAATAAAAACCTAAAAGACCAGATTAAGGTGTAACTTTTAGGAATGGAAAAATCGTAATGTTGAAGTACTATTAATTAATTGCGCTAATGTTTTGAAAATACTATTATACAAGGATAATGCATAAAAATTCTTAATTCAAGTACATTTTGCTCCAAATGTTTAAAACCATATTAGCTTATGGAATTCGTTCATTATTTTCCACAACTTTTATCTCTTTTAATCCAGTTACATTAAATATGTAAACGAGATACCGTCCTAGATAAATGAATATTAAATGTCTTCGCCATTCAAGATACAATTTGGATATTGTTTATGATACAAAATACGATTACGAGGTTAAACAAAGAGGGCTCCTTGCAAATTCGCATGTGGTTTGGCCTCAGCCGCATAATCTGGCTGAGGCTTAAAGGCCTCCGCAGCTATATTTAAACACAAAGTGTAAAAATACATCTACGAAAAACATCAATAATATTATTAATTTCTAATGTTTTTCATAATTTCTATATACATTCGTTTATGTCTATGATGCTCTTCAATTGTAGTTTTTCGGGCGATAAAAATTGATTAAGAATTTTTAAATAAAGTTAAATGCTTAAAGAATTACAGAAAGAAATGCAATCATGATAGAGAAAAATTATTATAGCTTTAATCTCCCACTTAAAGGAACCGCAGTTAAAAATACAAACATTATTTTATGGGAATGGATTAAATAGTTTTCAATTTTAATAATCATCATTTTGATGTCCTCACAAGAATACCTTTTTGATACCTCTGGGACGTAAAAACGTCGGGAGAATGGGTCATACCCACCATTGGTCCAATGCATGACATGACTAAATGAATTTAGCCTGAACCAATGACTTGATGTGTCTTTTGGAAGCACGAAGGAGCTTGAGATTGTAATTTTTGGTAACTCATCCCATCCTTTGAGAAAGTTGCTGTGAACATCAAGTTAATAATAAACTTACATTAGAGAAAACCTGTCACTATATTACCACTTGCCCCTACAGACAGTTAATCTTTGTTTATAGGTTTTAGTCCATTTTTTTTTTAATTTGTTTTAATTTTATTAATATTACCAAATTATTACAAAACTTTTATGAATCAGCCCTGAGTTGCCATTACAAAGAGCTCGAATAACTTTTATTTTTTACTTTTCTTGACCTCGGCCGAAGAAGAGAATCCTTTTAAAGGGTTAACGTGTCATTACAAATAGTATCTGACACAAGGGATTTCCACAATTTTTATAGTATAGGTCGGCCGTGAGGTCACATTTTATACAGATTATTTTACTAACCCTCCTTAGTACCTGGTAAGATTTCGGCAAATAATGATTCCATGAATTATGCATTGGAAATTCTTGGTTTATAGTCAACTATGAGTTTCGTCTGAATCAACAATACCAAAGCTAGCACTAGCACTCAGTAAATGTCTGACAACAATTTTCGCACTATTCCGAAATACTTGCAGCTAAGTGCCGTTATGGCGACTGTTTCGTGCCACTTGTTGATCTATTTAACCATTCAGTAACTATAATATTTTTTTGCGTATTGGTGTAGGCGAATGAAGAAGCTTGATGGCGATGTTTGCGTAGGTAAGGCAACTTTCGAAAGAGCCGGTCAGCGGATAGCTGACCAAAAATTAGTATCACAAGCACCTATGTGCTTTAGAAGTCCATCCATTGGGACCGATGGGATACAAAAAGGCTGATGATGATAATTTTAACAAACAACGAAATTTATTAATGTTGGCAATATAAAAACAGAAAATACGTGCGCTTGCAATACTTTTACGAGTTTTTATCAAATGTGGTCACCTAAACTAGCGCCGAGGCTAGGGTAATATTTCAAATCCCTTTTTAAAACAAAAGTGCTTGCAATGAAAGTATATTTAACAAACTCCAAACGTTGCTGTGTGTATTTTTACAGAATATGTAATACTTTTGTAGTTCTTTATTTGTTGAAACCATTACCCGTGTGAGCGCGCAGTTAAATAAAGTCACTCTCATTAATTTATTGTCTTTGTGCTCTACTTGTATGAGTGGAAGAGAAACTTATAAAAGCTTTTGTTTTGTGAAAGTTCTGCATAAGTAGGTTTTAGATTATTAATAAGTATCTCTTTCTATTGCTATTTTGAATCCATTCTTTTGTTTACTACTTACATACTAAAAAAGAAGTTTTAATTAGTTCTGTTTATTTGGAATTAGAGAGAGTGAGAGCAATATAATTATAATTTAATTTAATCACAACTTTTGTGAAAATAATGTAATAATTACGATCGGTCGGTGTTATGGTTATAGTGCGATCAACGAAAGAATTCGATCCTGACGTCGGTCAGTTGGTCATGACTAGTGATGGGAAATAATTAACATCATTATTTACTTTTTCACTAACCCAATATAAAAGTAACCTTACTTTCTTTACCTCCTTGTTTGTCTGAATTACTGAATGTAACTGAAGTAATAAAAAAAATGTGATAATAATATTCAGAAACATTTCCTAAAAATATAACAATATCATGAGCAAGTATTGCGAGTGGCCAGCAAATAAATATAATTCGATTCCGAATCGCTTGAAGAGATCTTCGTCATAATCTTCACCTGAATCTATAGGTAATGATATTATTACAATGATATATCAATACTGATATCTCGATCAAAGTTTAAAAAAACTAAGATTTTTTTTTTGACCTTCGCTCAGGCATCTTTTGTGACTTTTCCGCAGGCTTCTGCTAATAGGCTCGACATCTTTTTTGTGCCGAATAGCTGAGTAGTGTTGTGGCGGGTTGCGTTATATATATTATACTGGCAATGCTAAGGAGGAGTTCTGAAAATGCGAGGACCACATTCCAGAGCCAATTTATTTATTTTATAACACACTTTTGCCGGCTTCTTGTCTATTTTTTCAAATAAGTTGTAACTCATATTACGCTACTTGCCTTTGCATGATTGATTTGAGCGCTGTTTTATAATATTATTAATTTTAATAGTCGATTATTTATTAATTAATTATTTGAAAGAAAAACGCATTTTGTATAGGTAGTATAACGACAAATCACATTACTTTTACCTATTATTTTTGGCACATCACTACAAAAACAAACAATTGATATATCCTTGTAACAGCGTCGTATCGTTTAAAAAAATCCATTTATTTATTTATCAAAAGCGGAAACCTATTAGATTCATTTTAAATTGACATAATGACATATTTTTAATGGTAAGTTATTCGTTAGTATGGAAAATAAACAATAATTTTTTTTATCTTAAATTCAATGTCACTTCAAAGCTATGTCGCCCGTTTTGATCACGACCTATCAGGATCGCATTCTTTCGTTAGCCTTACTTTAGTAGTCCACACTGTGAAATCGAGGTTCGACATTCGAATCGATCAAAAGAATATTGTTTGGTTTTTTTCTTGAGTAGTTATGTATATGTTGAATGCATTTTAACAATTATTTAGTATCCACAGATTAGATTTGAACTAAATAATTAGTATGACTTGCATGGAGTTCGCGATGAACACTTAAGTTAGAAGAAGAAGGAAGTGTTAAGTTCATCTGTATTTGTATTAGGGGACAACCGTATAAATAATCCTTTAGACTACACGCCACAAAACTGATTACGGAAAATATTTCGCTTATTCCGAGTCGTATGTGTCGAGTGACAGTTGCGGATAAATTGCTTAGGTGTCGCAATGACTGTACGCTGACATGTGGCGCACGTAATACACCGAGCGAACAATCAAGTTGAAACTTGAAATTCCTTCTTATATACATACACGCCGCACTATGGTCCAGAATTGGGCTCATCATCTCAAAAATCTGTTTCTCTTTTGTTTTTACATGGATCATTGAATATATGAACTTTATATTGAAATAAGTTTCAATAGCATAAAAAATAATATTTATATATAGAAATATATATTATATCATACAAATTGAACAAATCTTGAAAAACAATTAGTTTATACAGTTATTATTAATATTTTACATTATACTATGTTTGGTTGTGCGGGCGTACAAAATTAGCGGACTGTATTGCGATATGAGAAAATTAATGTTGACAACAAATATGAAAGGAAGATGAAGGGGGCACGGTACCGTGACCGCCACGTGGTGTGAGATGCTGGAGGCTGTCGGGATCGTTCCTGGGCTTTGCTGTTCCTTACGCACACTATGACTTCGTTACATAAAACTTTAGTTTATTGTAGGGATTTGCGGATAGGTCACTAATTCCATTTAATATTGCGGAGCCCGGTGCACGCGCGCGTGCTGCAATTAGTCCATGTTGTTTCTTCTTTGTCCACATGTTGGCTACATTGCGTTGAAGTATGACTTTTCACCCGTAGATGGCGCAGTTGTCTCGCTCTTCAATCGATATGTGAGACAGGGTATGTACGAAAGGAAAATAGAATAAATGGTGAGGCTAGGAGTGTCGACCAAACTAATAAAAATTACAAAAACATACAAAATTAATGCGGCACTTTTGAATTTTAATACTGGCGCAACCAATGTTTCTTAAATATAAGTTATTGTGATATTAATAATTATTCATTAGGAATTATTCATTATCAGGCAGATCTAAAAGCGATTTGGCTTCATCCAACAATTCCTTGTTGACAGTGGGAGTTGGAGTTCTAAGACTTGAAATACGTTTATGGTTCTGATGTAAATAATAACGACTTTGGTACATGTTCATTTGTTGCTGTACGAGAACAGTTCCTAGACCATTCTAGGAAATGTTCGGTATCGCTTATAATCTTTGTTTCTTGCTTCCTGGACTTCTTCGGATAGTTTTCCTATTGGTGATATTGCAAAATGGCTTATTACACTTTCACCATGAATGAGAATTTTATGAAGCGAGGATTTCATGTAGTACCAGTTATAATGTTTGACATACATATATTTGGGCAGTATCCATTGCATAGTGCCCGAATTTGGTAGCATTGAGATAATATCCTAGATGACATCGTTTGTAGTATGACATATAACCGTTTTATCAATTCTTCAGCAACTCCAGTAATATCGGCGGAACACTGATAATTTGAAAGAAACCTTCGCACAGTATTGTTGTATAATGGAAAGATGAATGCATTGTTTTAAATTAAACGAGACCTCAATAATATATATTGGGACTTAGACGGTCTAAGTCAATGTATAATGATAGTGATCAATCCTTTGAATATAACGTAACTGACTCTTGATCAAATGTAATTCTATATAATTAGGAATTCATTTTTATCTCTTCTTCCAGATGAAGCTTCTATTGTAAGTGTTATACGAAGTTTCACCCGTATAACACTTACAATAGAAGCTTCATCTGGACATAGGCATTATGTATCGATATTTTTAAACAAGTTTCATATTTTTCCATTTTTTGTTTTCTCTGACAAATCTTCATATGACTTAGAAGGTCGACCGCGTTCGCCTGAAGAAGTTGTAGAAGTATTATCTCAAATGTTACTTTAAATTCATCATCCAACCAAGAACTGTTACTATTTTCAAATCGTTCAACTATTCTTCTGGCCGTTTCCCATCGATCGTTAAATTTAGAGAGATTTTTTTTCTGAATACTTGCCACGACTATATCAGCTCTTTCTGATGACAATGCAAATATGTACATCAATTTTTTTTTGTTGTCTAGAGTTCGTACCTGAATTTATACAAAAATGTACAACACCCTACAAGTACAACCGAATTCAATCATTGTGATAAGTTTTTACACAGAACTTAATTAACTCACCTGAATATTAAAAAGTTGCTTTAATTATGTTGGGTTGTCAATTTCAACTTTAACATATATGATTTGAGTTGAAGTGCAGTGTGTAATGTATTTACAAATTCTCGTGAAATTATGTGGTTATTAGGTAAAATCGTACTTATTAATAACCCACAATTAGGACATCGAAACTATCAAAGAATATGTAACCACTGATTTAACAATGATTATTTATTGTTATGTTATTTATTAGTTAGTGATTAAACTAAGGAATAAACATAAGTTTGTAATTGTGATCATTTTGAGAATACAATTAAAAAATAATAGAATTGTGACAAAAATTCAGTTTTCCCCCGATATATTTTTCTGTCTTTCGAAGGAAGAGCAAAAAAGGAGTATTTTTTTTATTTCTTCATAATTAAAAATAACCAAACATGTTAATAAGATATGTAAGAAGACAGCGACAGACAGTGGCAGACAGCGCTAAATTTCAAAAGGCTAATTGAAAACATAGGTCTCATATTAAAGTAAGAGCTATAATAAGATAAGAATATCTTTTTGTGTTTAATATTTATTATAGCTTTAATATTTTAAAAAATATTTTATGCTTTGCCCTGTATAAAAATATATAACACTTATATAGTTTTGAATAAAATTTGTACAAATTACTTATTTGAAATGTCTCTACGATTATTTTACCAGAAACAATATTTTTGAAGTCTGAATTGTGGCGACTCATTTCACTAATTAGAAAAATAATGACAAAATTATTCAAATCTAATTATATATTTATTAAGCTAAAAAATCACAAAGAACAATCCGGGAAAACCTACTTTCGCAAAAACCATTTTTGAGACGGCGTTGTATTCAGAGTTACCACTGTGCGCTGCTCAGAAAATATGAGAAGGCCATAACTTCCCAAAATGAAGGACGGGATCAGAATAGCCTCGGCTTGGGAGCATAATTGAAGTGACAAGGGTTTCTTAAAATGATGGAAGGAATTCCGAGGATTTCGATGCAGACCCGTTTTATGAGTTCCGAGATAGGTATCAGTCACTCGTTCGGTTCTATTCCTCACATGTATCTAAGATCTTTATGCTTACATTATGATGACATTAGGGAGTTTTCTTAATCGAGCACGCTTGTTGTTTTCGCTTTTCTGTGGATTATTTAAGCAGTTGCTAATGAATACGCATATCTTTTTATTCGTTAATCATTTTGCAATCTTTAGCACATACATCATTCCAACGATACATACATGTTTTAAAGTATTTTAAACATAAATTTAAATGAGGATCATACTATATTAGTCGCTATAAATACCTTCATAAATATGTGAAATATTTCAATTTTCTAGACAAATATATTCTAATTTTTATGAACTGAAAAGGTAATAGAAGGTAACCTATATTGCGGTAAAATCCATTAATCTTACAGTGTAGTTTTTGCCCACGTCTAAGAAAATGGTAAATGAACCTATTGTGCCAGTCTTGAGCTAATGTTGTCACTTAAAGATCAAATACAATTTTACGTAATTTCTGCCAGAATCGGGGTTTGAAGTTGAATGTCCCAACAATACCTGGAGTAATGTGTTGTATCAACTGTCATTTATTTCTTGTATAGATCAGAATAAAGCCTTTACGTTAACTTTGTTTATATGTATCTGAATATAAAAAACATAGCAACTAAGCGTTGTAAATTGCTTAGTAACTTGCGAAATACTTGGAAAAATTTGACGGACTAACGACGGATTTGACATACGTCGAGGCCTCGCAATTGGAAGAGTTCTCTCCCGGGTAGCTAGGAGATGTAGGTTCGAGCTCCGCCTGACGCTCGAGACAAGTTTTTTTATAATAATTAGATTTAATGGAATTATATTTTCTTTCAGCCATCAATTTATTGGGAACTATTAAGTTGCAACTTTGTTGGATTGAACTGGAGTGAGAGATGAAATAATTTTTGTTTTATATTTGTACGTGTCAACAGAAACAGTACGTGAAACAGAAATCTTTCCTTGTGGTCCAGCAGCCAGCCAGTACTTTGAAGTTCCATAACATAAATGTCAAGGTCATCAAAGGTCTCATTTTGCGAGGAGCACTTGATGGACACGGATTTAATTGTATTGATTTGACGTGTAGTACTGTCTGCGGATGCTACTCATTAGTTATGGAATAAGTAAGTAAAACGTAAATTAATTGAATTTCAGTAATAAGATAGATAAATTAATATGGTTACTTAGGTATCTACTGCTATTTATTATAGAATATACTTTGAACGAATGAATTGAAAAAGATTGAATGGTTTCTGAACTTAGCGGTAAAGTTATTAAAGCTCGAGAAAGAAAAGAAAATTGTCTGCGATAAGTCCTCTTTGTTTGTTATCAAGTACCTACTTATAAAATGTTCACGAGTAGATGAGTACTCGCAGCCCGACTGACTCATTGTAAATAAATTGTTAAGTACTATTTTTTTTTATTTTCAAGAAATACATAACAATCTTTAATTTAAACTCAAGTAACAGCGGTAGAAAATCTTAAAGATTTCTGTTTCACTGCCTTCGCTCATTCATTTCAACTACACATGTGATTGTTTATATTAAATTACTAAATAGTGTGAACATTTTATGCGTAATGCATTTATGTAAGCCGTGTTAATGCAACAACGTTTATATATTTTAAAAGGCAAGACTTTAAATAATTATCTTTTAGGTAATTAATAAAACATAGTGCGTTTGATATATACATTATTGTTATTGGGCAAAACATATCTAGGTAAGTATGATAATACACGAAACCTCGTTAGTCTAGATACAACTTTAAGATTTTTAAAAGATTATTGACCTTTGATAGTATTTATTACTTCGGGAACACGGGCCTTTCCTATGGATGAAACCACCTTAGGGAGAATGTATATGTGGAATTTTTTGGCCCGTTCTATACGGGAACCGTGCAAATTAATGGATGGGTAATATTATGTATACCCACTTTATATGGTTTATATATGCTGGTGATATTACTTAAATTAACAACAATAATAGTATAATGCATATAGATAAACTTAAACTTACCAATTTAAATACTATTACATACAAAAATTATAATACGAATATAACTATATTTAACAACATACATACACAATAAAATTGTATGTATACATATATATAACAAAATACAAAAAAAATAATATGGTGATGATTCGATTTCACTATTACATCGGACAGGTTGATGTAACCCTCGCGGACTTTCAGAAAGCGTTTGATCGTGTTGATCGCGTGATCCTATCCCAAAAACTTGAGTTATTGGGCATTCACGGCGATTTGCTTGGGTGGGTTGTCTCGTACCAATCCAATCGTTCGCAGGCGGTCGGAGTAGGTGGTTACAAGTCGGATACGCTATACGCTTATATACATGATATTCACACATGATTCAGTAGCGCTAAACATCTTTATTACGTGGATAACAAAAAAAGTTTACATGCAAGTGAATTCAATCTCTGATTGTATGTTGATCCAGCAAGGCCTTGATAATCTGATGTCCTATTTTACGTATAATAACATTGCAATCAGTATTCACAACTGTCAATGCATCAGTTTTACACGCAAAAGTCGCTGCTACGTAATACCGTTGCTGAGAAAGTCGGGGTAGTTTGGGATATGAGCCTATGGCTAGACTATAAAATGAAGTTCTCGATATGAAATGACGGACTGGCCTGCCCTCAGCCCCTTGAACAAATTGCTCTCAAACTACCAACTCGCCGTACCCGTCATACGCATACGCATGCTGTGATGTCCCGTATAATTAAGAACTATAATTTGATCTTTAGCGATTTAGACCCATTCGTTGAAAACAAAGGTGAACAATGTGAAAAACGTTTTGTTTGCCTGAGAGACGATAATGGAGTTCGCCAGTTCTTCTCGGAATTGTATCTCAATTTATGAACTGTTAGAAGACTCATTAGTGTACAATATAATCGTGTGTAATGCAATGCATATTGATTTATATTAACAAGATTAACAGGAACGTGCCCGATTAAAATATTGTGAAGGTAGTAGAAAATATATGACGACCATTGCCAAAGTCATCCTGTGGTCACGTCACCTGTAAAGGAGTCAAAACGTCAGGATTAAATATTTTTAGAGCAAAACCCGTAAAATAGTGGTTTTATTTAAATTTTATACTATTTTATTACATTGCATTATATTATAATATACATATATTAAGTGTTATTTTAATAATAATCTTTGGGCCGCTTGTGTTAATTTGTTATTTACTTGCTTTATTGTTATTTTTTTACTGTAGGCAACTTTTTGGCCGCAAAGGTCATTATCCATATCAGATTGTCTATGTATAGGTTGTAGCTGGATGAATTTGTTACAAAATAAATAAAAAAATAAACCTTCAGTGAGATAAACGTGAACTGTATTTTGAAACGTTATCTTACTGGGAAACCTACAAATAGAGTCTGGGAGGCCATTTCAGAGACGTAAAGCTTAGAATGTGAAAGAATTGGTCATAAAACCAGAATCGTCGGGAGGAATAGAAAGAGCAAAAGAAACAGCACAGCAAATTTGGCGCTTGTAGGAGTTACTCACATTCTGGAGAGTGGGGAATTTTAAATACAGAGTTTAGTGAGCAAAGCAGTTACAAATGCCTGCGCTGACTAATCGGTAGCTATGGGTAGGTAGTTGAGATCGGTAAGCAGAAATATGATCATATTAATAGGCAGAAAACAAAACGGATAGCGTTGCCGGTCCAGTTTATTAAGAAGCTTTTCATTTAAGTCCGGATAACAGGCATCAGCATAATCAATGAGTAGGAACATGAGGGAAATAACTAGTGCGGTCTTAGTTTTGATGGGTAGAAAATTTCTGAAACGGTTCAAGAAACGCAAAGAAGCTGTAACTGAACAGCTAACCTCAGCAACTTGAGTAGTCCAACTGAGAGAACAGTCGATATGTAAGCCGAGATTTTTGACCATTAAGTTGACAGGAGTAGTAGAGTTTTCAATATTGGCAAGTTGTTTCGAGGCGCCCACAACGTAAGCCTGACATTTTACCGGATTGACCGCGATACCGTAATCTGCTAATTACATACTGATGCTATCAATATTTAACAGTAAGATAGCGGAATTGAATTCCTCGGCTCTTGATTGAGCATAAATCTGTAGATCGTCAGGGTAAAAATGGTAAGAGTAGCCAAGCAACAAGTAAAGGAGATTTATAAAAATGGAATATAAGAGAGGGGGAAGAATACCTCCTCGGGAAACATCTACAGATAGATCACTCCAAAGTGGTACCTCACGGCCAACACACACTGCTTGTTGACGACAGTTAAGATAATAGAGGAAGCAGTCCAATATCAGTGAGAAGAAATTAAGAGACTTTAGAACATAAAGCAAGAAATCGTAGTCAAGCATATTAAAAGCATTAAAAAGACAACAAGGACTATGATAGTTACCAACTTATTCTCCATTAGAACAGCAGTTATTGTACTGTTTCTAGATAATGTTAAAGATAAAAAAAAATTACCAAGCAAGAAGCTTATCCTTTTATTGTTACTTATAACTTGAACCAATTAATATTAAAATAAAATAAAAACTATTTCTTTTTAAGTCAGTCAATTATATCTATTCCCTTAAGGACAAAAATTTGAACCGAACAAAGATAACTATGACTTAAGTGGTAGTGTAAGTATCAATTCTATTACACTAACACGTGAAAAAGTTTCAACATAAAAATCGTAAGACTTCATTTCAATACCAAAACAATTTTGTCATAACAATTGCTAGCATAAAGTCGGGTGTTAGCATAATATACGCAGAGTTTCTCATAAACTATATAATTTTAGGCATAAAGTCGATTATAAACGATAAAACAAAAGAAATTAGTATGTTTTATATTTAATGTTCAACTTATTATTCTAAGTTAAAAACTGTTAAAAATATTGGCAAAATGTTGGGATGTTTTATTTTTGCTGTCCTGAAAACTTAAGTTATTATAGATCCAATATTAGGCCTCTAATGTCCAGAAATATATATTTACAAAAATGGTTCCCATTATATCCCACTATATTTTTATTTATTTAGGACCATAAATAATTGCGTAATACATTTCGGATAAGTATATTATGATATTTAAATTACTGTGGTACCTAATGTTCAACCAGCTCCACTATGCTCATATGACATATAGGAAGGTGTAAGCCTATTATATTTATTCCGGAAAGCAGACGGAACTACAGAGTGATAGAGTGAAGCACGTTTTCCTGCAATAGCTCTACTTGATTCGGGCGTTGGGAACAATACTGAAAATTACTTTATGTAGTTTAATCATGCCTTGACATATAATTACCGTTGTTGATGCTTAGATATAAGTTATTATTATCATATATATTTAATTAGAATACATTGTTTATTGATAAATATTATGTTTGTGTTTCACTAAGCTACAAAATAAAACCATCAAAGCTTTAAGAGTTTATATAAATGTGCAGATTTATTAATAAAAGATTTTTAGATGTTACAGCCCTAACTCAAACACGGCCGTATTTAAATGCAGATAATAACCATTGTCGTACACTCAAATAAACCTAAATTTGTTGTGATGTCTTTCCACGCTTCAAAGTTTGGCGTAAAATCAAGGGGGCGGGAAGTAGGGGAAGGTGGCATTATGTTGTGGAATTGATAACAAAGACCCTCGGGCCTCGTCACAACTCCAAGGATCACATTTAGTGGTTGACCAAATTTATAGCCATTATATCCCAAATATTCACACATGCTACCACCGGTTTGTTAGATCACAATATATTCGAGTGCTTAAGAGAATGTTTTGAAATTGTAACTCTTTCCTATAAATAGGTTGAAAACTTCTAATCTATAAAAGTTTACTAACTCTTAATTTTCGTCGTATTATCAGAATTTGAGTAAATGACTTTTAAATAAAAGATAACAAAAAAGATGAAACCCAAAGTTGTTGATTTTAAAGTAATTATTTTTATTTATTGAATCCTTTAAAGTTTTATCAATCAATGCCCACTTTAAACAAGCCAGAAAGATTCTTACAATCTGTCAAAATATTAAACATAAAAAAACAAATATAAACGCGATAAATATTCAGTAAACTAATACAAATTAATGTAATTAGTCCATTTGTTTACTTTGTATAAATAAATATTATTATTATTAATACCATTTCATTAACCTTTTAAATTTAATATTTTGTTAACATTAATTATCTAATAAAATGCAAAGTAAAATATTACAAATAATTATACACTATTCCTGAAAGAGAAGTGTAATGTTTTCAGGTTTTATGTAGAATGGAAGTTTTCTTATTGCACTAAAACTTCTTAATGCTTGAACAGATTTTGATGTATTGTTAGAAAACTATTATCATCTTAAGTAACATTGATATATGGAAAAAATCTATATAAAAACATAACCATGCGCCATTTTCAAAATTTAAATGTAAAAAAGACATAAATAAATAAAACTGTGTTGGGTGGAATACTTTTTAATCTTATTTACCTGATCCTTCATTTAGTACATACAGAATAACCAATACAACTTTATTCAGTTATTACTCTTCAGCGTACCTTAAGGTTAAAATTTCACAAATTAGGATACATTCGTTTTTTTAACTATAAATAAACTTATTGAGTAATTTATCAAGTCAGACTTTCATATTATGTATTTAAAAGGGGTTTTTATCCCTCGCAGTAACTTAGTATATTAGCAGCATGTACAATATTATGACAAGACAAAGAAAGTAAATAGTAATGATAAAAGTGGGTAAGAGCTTTGGTGGTCTAGTCGTTATGGCATCTGGCTTGGTTAGCTAGAAGGCACGGATTCGTATCTTATCTCAAGAAAAACTTATGAAAACATCATTCCACAAATTGAAACTATCAAATAGAATCAGTCTGTTAGAACATTACGCAGTAGTACAACCACAGAAAAAGGATTAATTAAAGATAAAATACACGTGGTAGGTTAACGCGTTAGTTTTCCGGTAAAAATTCGGTGTTTCATTTAAATAATTATGATTATTTAAAAAGTATGAACAATCGTTTAAAACAAAAGAGGTTTCGCTATCTTTTATATTTTTAAACCTTAAAATTATTAATAATAACGACATGAACGGTTTATTTTAGTAACTTTCATAGTACATTGATTTATGGGTTGCTGTAGTGGGCCTCAACTGCTAGCCTTGATAATATATATCCATTCAGACATTCCCTTGAACAACTATTTTGGAAAATTAAAATATATTTTTAGATTTTCAATATATATATAAAAATTGTACTTAGAAAATATTATGACAACATTATGAAAAAAAAGTGTCCAAAAAATCTATGTAAGAAACTGCTGTTATAAAATTAACAGTCCAAAAAACACGAGGCTAGATTCTAGGTTGAAGTAGGTAATGATTTTTATAACAAAGCTCCGTATCATGACAAGAACCCATGAAAGCTATAATTGTTTCCATCATATATTGGTTTCGTAATGACAGTATTTTGTAAACATTTTTTTTTATCATGAATAGGAAAGCGCTTGACCCCTATCTCGCCTGATGGTCAGCGACGATGCGATCTAGGATGTAACGCGCTTGCCTAGAAGATACCTATTTAGTCGTGATATAAAGACCTCTTAATTGTATTTATCAGGAAACACAGACTCAGGCAAAGAGTTCCACTCTTTAGCGGTATGAATTACAAAATTGGAACCAAAATGCTTAGTGCGACTCTTTGGCATATCAAACATATATTGGTGTGGTGGCCTATTTGTGAGTCTGGTTGTCCGATGAAAAAATGGGGACGGCGAAACAAGGCTATGCAATTCTGGTGCACATTCTCCGAAATGTATCCTATAAAAAACGGATAGGCTGTCTACCTTCCGTCTATTTTCAAGGCTTTTCAGCTTATAATTAAAAAGATCCTCATTGCCGATGAGTTTCTTGGCCCTCCTTTCTATGGATTCAAGCGTCTGGAGTTGTTATTGGGCGGAACCGTCCCAAAGATGAGAAAAGTGTATGGAGATAGAGGTATTCCAAAATATCAAAAATACACAACGTTAATGTTCATGTTTTCACTTCTGCTGGCACTTCCGGAGTGCAACCCGTTGTTTTGACGTGACAACGTCTTATAAATTGGTTTGCCGGGTGACACTTCAAGAAACTGCGTTACGCTCCGCTCACGTTATGCGCTTACAATGAGAGCGAGTGAGAGGCACGCGTCCCTTCCACTCGGGCATGGTTAGCCCGCCTAAGAGCGAGAGAGACAGACATAAAAAGTGGAAGGGACGCGTGCCTATAAATTAATGTTTTAAATATAATTCTTTGTATAAATAAATGTTTTAAATTGTTACTATTATTTCATCCTTCTCCCTACTATACGAATGAATATTCACATTAAAATTATTTTACCACTCAAAGTCGTTGTCACGTAAAACTTTCGCCCGTATACCGACTTTACAGGCAACCAACCAGTTTTTTTTTTAATTCGTCTTAGCAGTATAAGAATAGGTTTCTTCATTTTTTTTAATTTTTTAATGTTACATATAATTAAAGGGGGAAATCATACATAGACTCCTTGCCAAGTTACTTGCGATAATTTCGCTTAAAGATCTCCCGAAGTAGGCCATACGAAGCCATGGGGCGTAGCTTTCTATAGACGCATTGTAAATTCTTATATTGAATAAAAGTATGCTATCTTTAATTCAGATTTAATTTGTCTCTTCGATAAGGCTGGCATATTTTTATGTGCGAAAATGTGTATATCAGAAGAATAATAATTTCTAAGAATTATGGTATAATTATTAGGTATAATATTAACAAAACTACATATAATGTCTCAAATGTCAAATCACTTTTAATATACACCCTTAGTTAGGAAATACATAAAATAAAGTTCGGCGTAACAGATTCGCCAACACCAAAAATCTAATACAAAAAGTGTGAATACACCCGTATACCTAGATACAGGGGCAAAATAGTTTTTATAAGTCAAGAAAGGTACAGTCGTAAACTTAAAAAGATTCACGATCACTATTCTTGAAAAAGGTTTTTGTACCTGATAATAAAGATATCCCAGGTACGATTTACATATAATAACTGTGTAAGCGTTAATGTTTTTATAACGCTTTTGCTTTTCTTCATTAAGACCTTTGCTTTTCTTCATCTGAAGTTTTAATTTTTTAACTGTGTTTTATATTCTATTTCTTATAAGTGAATTATTTTCCATTATAGAAATTAATTTTGATGATTGAAATTTTTTTAGATTTAAAAACCACCCCGACTTGCCCAAGTTAAATACAACATTTACATATATGTAGCTTATACCCATCAGTTGTGGGTCTAGAGAATCATCGTCATTATATTATCCATAGTTGGGGCTTGGGCCTTTCTCATTAATGATTATACCGTAAGGAGAATAGGTCACAACACACCACATGATTTATCGCAGATTGGTGGGTATTTATCATCAAAATGAATGTTCACCTCTCCAATGACCGGCCCTTAAGTACGTTCCTTACCTCCTGCAATCATAGGGTGAATCTACTATCCACTTTACCATCGCGCCGCTTCAGAGATTATTCTTGACATTTAAACAAAGTTAGAATACTCGCCCTATCTTTATATACATCGTCAGAGTCAAACAGAATGTAGGTATACTCGTACTATTAAATAACATATATGCATCTAGAATGAGAAGAATAGAACGTTATATTTTAAAAATAAAATAAAATCGTTTAAGTACATACAGTAGTTTCGAAAATTACAATTAAATTTAAATTACATAAATTAAAAAATAAATTGTGGCATATATTTTAACCTCTCTGAACTTACGAGTTTTTATTCTAAATTAATTCGTAATTATATTTCCATCAGTTATCTTCTTCAGTACCAACGTTTTTAGCTATACAAATTGCAAAAATAAGTAATGTGATAAAAACATACCATTATAATACAATACTAACATACAGCGTTATTTTATAACCACCATCTATTTTTTTTCTAGGCATAAGATATCATTCAAACACTTCAATTTTGAAAAAAAAATGGTAGATAAAATTCCCACATAAAAATATTTTGTCCGAGCGAATTATTACAACAGCTGGTTACTGGTAAAATATACCTACAGTTCAACGACCGCCCAAAGCACCCCACCGAGCTGCGCGTGCATGGTGCACCTGGGGACCTCCTGCGACGCATAACTCTGCGTTCACGCATTTATTTACGTCGCATAATTACCTACCTAACGAAATGTGTTCAGACTCACAATTGAAAGTTTATGTGAAGTAGGCGCAAAACCTCGAGAACTTAAAAATAAAACAGGTCTGCGATAAAAAAGTTTTTAAAATAAATTCATCACAAACATGTAGCTGTTGGTCTGTATATAGCAAATATAAACTTTGTTTTAACGTATCACGTCACATTCTTTTTGCATATAGATAAATATATAATAGTTCGTTAGATTGGTAAGTAAGTTTGTTCTTTTTTACCTAATTGATTCCATGATTTCTATTTCTACTCTATACTCTATGAACAATCAGCCCATAGTCTATCGTTACTAAACTGCCTTTTCCGTGTGAGAAAGTTTTATGTAGTCTGTGACTAATCATAGTGGTTTAACTCAGATTAGTTATTATTCTGAGTGGTTTAACGTGTAATAAAAGATTGTTTTATTAAATCTGTAACTATGGCTCCTCGGAGGTCCAAAAACAAAAATGTATTTTGCTATATGTGCAGACAAAATACAATGCAAAGATTAAAAATAACAGTCTTTTAAAAATATATGCATATTATGCTTACTTAAAATTAACAAAACGCAGCTTTTTTTTAAAAAAACACGTTACCATTAATTTTTTTCTATATGTATACCTTAATGTAGTATTTTCAGAGCTATAGACTCAATAAAACTTTACAAAATATTCTCAAATGACTCTCATTAATTTTACTAAATTTTTGTTTTGTTATTTTTCGTATTCAAATGCTATATCATCTAAATCTGATAAACGTGACGTGGTATATATCATATGAATGCCGTTTTCAATTTCTTTTAAGATAATTAAAACAAATGTTAACCATTAAATAAAAAAACTTTTCAAACAAAAATATTCGCAGACCTGTGTAATCCTTGCATTAATGAAGTGAAAAGTGAAAAAAATTAATAAAATTAAATGACAAAAACATGCAAGAGTATTTAGAGAGAAATCGCCTACACTTTAAAGTAAAGTGATTGTTTTCAAACCCATGTAAGTGTATTTTTTTTTAATTTTTAATTAATTATTGGGTTGGAGTAAAACAAAGTGTGTACAGGGCGGCTAAGACTTGTGAAATTTTTCACAAAAATACAAAACTATATAAATTATACATTTCATGATCCTATCGTGTAAAATGGACAAAAAACAGCTTTTTACTCTTGTTATTTTTTTCCTCCGGTTTAGGCTTTAGCGGCATATGGGTGGTAATGGATTTTAGCACTTAATGTTCTTGAAACAAAGCTTGAATTTATCAATTCTGTAGTATAAAATAGTAAAAGTAATCACTTTTTACCTGTGTATTTTTTTCTCCAAGTTCGGATTCAGCAGTAAATGAATTATATTGTTTTAAACTTTCATGGTCACTAACATTATAGTAATATAAGTTATTTGCGGGATTGCTACCACCAGCGACCGGTCGCTCCGTGATCATGGCACTTGCAACAGTGCCGAAATATCGGAAACTCAATAACAAGGTACATGGTAGCAATCCCGCAAATAACTTATATTAGTAAATGAATTGTTTAACACAGAATAATTTTGTAGAAAAATATGAAATGTGTAAACCTTGATCTTATTGATGCTTCAGAATCCGTTCAGGAGCCGTGATCACAGGATGACTAAGATCATCTTAGTCATCCTGTGATCACGGCTCCTGTAAAGGAGTCGAAACGTCAGGATTAAATATAAAATAAAATAAAACATGCGCAAAAATCCGTAAAAAAGTGTTTTATTCTGATGTGTAATGTGCGCGGAAGTGTAAGAACTAAATACTTATAGATGCTGTTAGATAAAGTGGTCAGACTATTTATATGAAAAATGTTTTTTACTTTGATATGTGATGACGATGATGATGATGCTTACCATCAGGCGAGATAGTGGTCAAGCGTAGGTATGCCTATTTTCTATAATAAAAGGACCCCAGTTTGGGGTTTATAACAGACACTTTTACGTAAGTTGAGCAATCACTATAGAAAACTTTTATTCTATTTTTACACCGACGGATAGGTAACGGATGCAATGTTATATCCGAGTAATTATTAACAAGGCAGCCTATTAATAGTGAGGCTGCAGGCGTCGGAGTGTTTGAAAAATGAAAAGAAATCACCGGCCGGCGTTGATCTGAACGGATCACCACAGAGAACACCGAATTAAAGAAAAACGAGCGATAAGACGACGCGGCGGCGCCCGGACAAAGCTAAAACGACTAATTTGTATTTCCTTGCTTCAATTTTAAACGTTCTGCTTGTATTTTAAGTGTATTTATATATCATATAATTGTTATTATTATTTATTAATTTCTAATTTATTAAAATTTTGCCATTTTTTAAAGTTTTGGTAATAAATACGTTTTATATATTTTTTTATAATAACAAGTACGTTTACAACGTTACAAAGTGGAACCACATTCCTCAGGATACTCGTTATATTCTGCACCTTTTTATCGGGGTGTCGGTGTAGAATAATCAAGCAACACGTGTGTGATTTTGTCCGTTGCCCTCCTGAAGTTGAGGTACGTAGTCTACTCACTATGGGGTGCCTACATCTTTTGTCGGCTATTTTCTCTTGACTGCCTAACCTGAAAGGTAAAGATATAATGTACAGTTGCTTTTTTAATATTTAGTACTTTGTTACGCTTCGTTATTGATTAATTTAATAAAATGAATAGCAAAAACTAAAAAGGGACCATTTTACACGTATTATTTATTCACAAAAGTGGTTCGTTCAGATATAAAGACTTTATGTTTATTTAGAAGTTACATATTTCTCTCTTATGGTTTCTTTACTTATAATAACAATAATATTTCTCACACCAATTAGTCGAGACCAAAGTAAAAGGCTTGTGTTATAGATACTAAGGTAACGGATAGACATACATATATGATACAAAGAGATGTTATATATAGAAATATAAATAAATATCCATGACTCGGGTACAAATGTTCGTATTCATCACATAAACATCTGCCCCTTTCGGTATTCCAACCCAGGACCATCGGTGCGCAAGGCAGGATCACTACTGTTGCACCAAATGGTCGTCAACTTATACTGCAATCTATGCTATTTCTTGAATAATGTTTAAAGATTGTGTTGACTTTAAACATAGAATCAACACTATAACTAAACTAATAAAATATTCCTGACAACATTTAATTACGAAACAAAACTAAAAGTTCACTTCGTACTGCATAACTTTTTTTTTACTCTCAAAATAAGTTCGCACACATAACTCATTCGATTTACTGGTCCGTGAAACGTGATAATATACGTTTGGTGCAAAACACTTTCAGTATTCCGCAGCCATTTTAAAAATTAAATAAAAATAATACTACCATGACAGTTACAGGTATTGTCACTCTTCATTGCGTGCAGATGTCATAAATAGTAAAAAGGGGCTGTAATTGATTGGTGAATCTTACTTGTTACTCTATGATATTCCGAATTTATGAGATGTTACGTAAATAATAATGTACTAAAGCCACGTACACATAAAGCGGCATATCTTTTAGGAAAAAGTGATAATATTATACAAAAGGGAAGCTAATTTTCAAACGGCTTAAGAATTTATCCAATAATTTCAGCAGTTCCGGAGATTACCGTCCCACTAAATTTGTTTATTTATAACAGAATTTACAGATCTTCATTGAATATAATACTCTCATTACCTTTTCATATATATTTTATCTAAAAATGGATTAATTCTTTCTGAGTAAGCATAAAAGTCACAATGAGCGGTGCGAATTTAAGTGTAGTTAAGTGTGTGTGTATGTTATTTTATATAAATAAACCAAAGTATTTAAATAAGGTTAATGCTTTAATAGTAATAAAAAAACGATTTGTTTACCTCCCTTGTTCTCAAAAATGTTTAAAATGCAGTTCCCAAAAGTTCGAGTTAACTTCAATCAAGCAGCATGAAGAGAAGAAAAAATCGTACATCCGATACGTGCGAGAGCGACGACTACCTTCACGTGACTGCCCGTTCCGGTAGCCATCACTAATAAAGACGGGCAATCACGCGCTGCGTTATGGTTTCATCGTTTTTCATTTGTTAAATCTGAAATGTCACTCATTTCTTTCTTTTCCAGTCCTATTTAAAAAGATAGCATTTGTGATTATGATAGCTAATAAAAATTTTGAGAAGAATATATATAAAAAATTAAAATCCGACTTGATAAACTCCTTCTTTTAAAAGTCGGTCCATAATTACCTACATTTTCATTTCATCACAAAATGGTTATTTTCTTATAATTTACAAACCGTACTATTAAAACTCTAGAGGTTTTGTTCAAATTTTGATATCACGTTTTACCCCCTTAGGAGTCGAATTTCGAATCGAAATGTCGAATCCCGTCTTAGTGAGCACCTACTTCCGTCTTAAAAGGAACTCTCATGCACAATATAAATCTCCTAGCACTTGTAGTTTCTGAGATTTTTTGATATAGGGTAAAAGCCGGATAGTTGCCCTACTTTTCAAAAAAGCTCCATAATAAAAAAAACTGGTTGGTTGCCTGTAAAGTCGGTATACGGGCGAAAGTTTTACGTGACAACGACTTTGAGTGGTAAAATAATTTTAATGTGAATATTCATTCGTATAGTAGGAAGAAGGATGAAATAATAGTAACAATTTAAAACATTTATTTATACAAAGAATTATATTTAAAACATTAATTTATAGGCACGCGTCCCTTCCACTTTTTATGTCTGTCTCTCTCGCTCTTAGGCGGGCTTACCATGCCCGAGTGGAAGGGACGCGTGCCTCTCACTCGCTCTCATTGTAAGCGCATAACGTGAGCGGAGCGTAACGCAGTTTCTTGAAGTGTCACCCGGCAAACCAATTTATAAGACGTTGTCACGTCAAAAAATATGTTTATTAAGAACAAATCGACGTTTATATTAACACATAGGTCTTTAATCTTTCATAACAGCCTATTTTTGTTAACATAAACATGTAGTAACATATGTTTCGAGTAAATCCTGTTTGATTTGACCTCTCAAAAAGGGGATAGTTGCCTACTATAGCGGATAGTATCCTTCCGATAAAAATGCTTCGGGGGATACTTGCCTCGCGTAAGGATAGACGCCTCTCTATGTTTCTTTTAGATAAGTTTCAAGTAATTTTAAGTATTTAAGCTACAGTAAGCCTTTATTATTTGCTGCGATTCTTTATTAAGTATTTACCACAATATTAATTACATTCTAAAACAGTGCTCTGTTCTCAAGTATTAAACTATAAAATTACAAAAAAATTGTCTCGAAATTTTAAATTGGATTAGGTAATAATGAAATATTATTATTTAATTTAAAGATAGAAAAATATGGTATTAGGGGTTAAAGTATGAAATTGCCGATTTGTACTGAAAATCTATATTGTTTATTTTTTAAATTTTTAACAAATTTATTTAATCAAAATAGTTGCCATTATTATCTATACATTGCTGCCATCTAATGGGAAGGTCATTAATGCCTTTGCGATAGAATTCCGACGATCTAGACTGCACAAACTGTGTGAAAGCATTTTGTACTGCCTCCTGGGAAGAAAACTTCTTGTCACGTAGATAATTGTCCAAATCACGAAAAAAATGGTAGTCCGTTGGAGCAAGGTCTGGTGAATACGGAGGATGACGAATGGTTTCTAACTGCAGTTCCTGAAGGGTCAAAATGGTTTCTCGTGCTGTGTGAGGTCTCGCGTTGTCGTGGAGCAATAATGGTGAAGATCGATTCATGAGTCGGGGCTGTTTTACTGCTAGTTTTGTCAACATGGTTCGGAGTTCGGCACAATAGACATCTGCCGTTATTGCTTGACCAGATCGGAGAAAACTATAGTGAATAACACCATGCTGAGACCACCAAACAGTTACCATTACCTTTTTATTGGTAAGTTTTGCTTTAGGACACTGTTGTGGCATTTGACCTGGGGTCAGCCATTGCATTTTTCTTTTCCGGTTATCATAAAGAATCCACTTTTCATCACATGTTACAATTCGATCCAATATTCCTTCATTTCTGTACCGGTTCAACAAGGCAACACAAGTTTCAACACGCGTTTCTTTCTGCAGATCAGTCAAATCATGAGGCACCCATTTTTCGTATTTTTTTATTTTATTGATTTGACGCAAGTGAGTCAATATTGTGGGTAAGGTAACGTTAAACCATGCCGCTAATTCCTGGGTACTTTGACTAGGATCGGCTTCCACTATCTCTCTTAATTCATCGTTATTTACCTGTGTGGGCGGTCTTCCTCGTGGCTCGTTCTTTAAGTCGAAATTTCCATCACGAAAGCGTTTAAACCAAAATCGCACGGTGCGTTCATTAGTAGACCCCTCTCCAAACGCAGCATTGATATTGCGGGCTGTTTCTGCCGCGTTAGTTCCGCGTCGGAACTCGTATTCAAAAATAACTCGAATTTTCGCAGTATCCATCTTTCTTGTCTAAATTGAATAACAAAAACAATTGAAAGTCGATATTCAAATGTTTTACATTTTTTAAAAAAAGAACATCATAGAAACCATTTAAAAAAAGTTTCATTCGAAAACCTCAAACCATGAAGATTCTATGTCAATTCAAAGAACCTATTGCAATAAAACGGCAATTTCATACTTTAACCCCTATTATTAAACTTTAGCATTAGCATTAATTATTACCAGAAGCTAGGGTTTTTAACTTTCCACATCTCATGCAATGGTTTTTAAATGTGGAACAAGTTTCATGCAACCACATTTGACACATCTTAAATTAAATCCAATCTGATTTCGATTTAGTGAAATTGTAAATCAAAACATTCTGCGCAATATTTCTGAATTAGCGTTTTCACTTTTAATATCTTTTCAGCGACTCTGATCGATTTTTTGCCTTTTTTTCCTTGGATTGGTTTTTGTTCGGTTCTTATTTTATTTAAAACAAGTCAAAGTTATAAGTCAAAAAGAGCACCAAAAGAAAAAAAATGTTTTTGCTCGTTAAAGAATTTATAATTACGGATAGTTACCTCTAGGGCAACTATCCGCAAAAGTAAACAGGGCAACTATCCTTTTTGACGGATACTTGCCCTTTCTATTTACGAAATAAATAAAATCTATTTAACAATAAAACCTAATGAGCACTGTTATTTAAACTCTAATGCATGTGAACAAAACTTGACTGAAACTACAATTAATAACAAAAATATTTAATAGTAAAGACTTACCAATATAATTTCGACGCCTGTCAAAGTTTCACCGCGGAAGATTTTTGCTTACACGGACAAAACACGTGCGCGTACTTTAACGGCTTATATGAAACCTAGGTCAGCAGAGAGGACACTTCCAATCATAATCAACCGCTAATGCCACCAACATACCTAACATAGCGTATTCAAAACTGAGGCATGTATCCGTCTGAGGCAACTATCCGGCTTTTACCCTATATGTGCTAGCCTACTTAGCCACGGGTTGCTGTGTTATAAATTAAAATGATACTTATCCTATGTTGACAATGAAATAAAATCATTAAAATCGGTTTAGTAGTTTCGGAGTTCATCGCATTCAAACATTTTTGTATACATAGATATACTAGCTGACCCGGCCACACGTTGCTGTTTTAAATTAAACTGAAACCTATCCTATCTTTTAAGTTAGATCAAATAACAGATATTTACGAAGTTTGATCGAAATCGGTTTAATAGTTTCAGAGTTTCTCGAACATACATTGTGAAACGAGATTATCATATATATAACATAGATTAAAATATAAAACCAATGTGAATAACAATATAAACTGCAATTCATTGCAAAAAAAAAAATGTATTAAGTTTATGGTAATGAAATATGAAGCAATTATTTGCCAATCGTATTTTACTTAGATGGATACATATCTAGTCAAGACGAATACAATGCACGTAACAATAGCACAACTTGGAAATGAGAAATGCCAAACAGTGCTTTCTGTTCTTTGAATTCCAGGTAAATGCAGAAAATCATTTCAGTTGGTAGAAAAAGTACAACAAATAGCCTAGCACGAAGTTTTACATAAGTCTGACGACAATGGTCTCATTTCTAAAAGTAGGCACCAGATTGGACGTCAACTTTGCCTCTTTTCCCTTCGTGACCGTTTCAAGAAATACAAAGAGCTTGCACATTTCGATGAAGAATACATTCCCGCTTACCTGCGAGCTTTTTCCTCTCAATATTAAATTTCTTATTTATTAAGAGATCTTATTTCTGCTCAGCTTTATACTAATGATTAAACATACGACTTTTATCCGATTAAGACGCTTTTTTATATTTGGGGAGGACAGAGTATAATATATAAAGATATTTCCATTTTCATTACAGCGAATTTCATGATTCCGAGTTTATGAAATTCCCAACTTTGAAAATCAGAATCTTAATCATATTATAATTTACTTGATTATCATAGGTACGAATTTAAACTCCTTAGCATTTTAACCCGAAAACAATAACTATTCCGAAAACTAATAATGCAACAGCCTTTGGTAAATTATGTTACGTTAGGTGTCACTTGCAGTTAAGCTTACTTTCATGCAGCTTGCTTGTTTGTTTATTTATGTTTGCTTGCCAAATGCCAGCTCGCTTGCATGTGTTATGCTTACTTGTTTTTGCAAGTGGTCACTGAGGGATCAAGAAGGGTGTTCCGCGTGGAAGGATTGGGGAGCCTGAGGCCAACTTATAAAAGAACTGTTTGCTGCATGCTCGTACAATGACAACAATTTTAAAATATTGTTAACATTTCAACTAAAGCATACTTTGGGTGGAAGCCATGTTAGAGAAGATTAACGTACCTGGTTACATAGAAAATTATTTGATTGATTAAGAGTAACAATAACTTGATGAACAACTAATGAATGTTACTCAATATATGATAAGATTTTTTAAGCAGGATTCCCGTGATATGTTTTATATACCTGAACTTAGAGAAGAACTATTTAAAACGTAAGTATATACTGAAAAGATGATGTCTCGGTATATAGATACCAAGAAATTAGCCTTTATTATTTTGCTTAATATTTTATGAGTTTGATACTCATCCACTATATTAGAAAATACGTATGTCACAATTATGTTGTATTAATTATGCAAACTCACGACGATGCATAATGTTGAATCAATTAATTATAATTTTAATTATTTAATATATTACAACATTAAAATGTTTCATCTCCATATAAAAAATATTCAAGCATAACGCAGTTATTACAAAAGCTCATTGTTAAAAGCTATCAGGCGATTTTCTTTTATTTAATTATTAATTAACTCAAGTGAACGCAATTACGTGGCAAAAATTTTAAGCATACTTCGTGAGCTAGTGAACCGTTTTCAGTAATAAGATAAAATTACCACCCTCCTTCGAATGGCCAATAAAATGGAGATGAAATGTACTAGTGGTGTTCATTTCGCGACAATTTGGTCGGGCCGGTCATTTACTATAATGGATTGCGTCAATTTTCTCCACGTTTAAATTTTAATGACAGTATAAAGCAATCAATTTGTTTAAAGCCTAATGCATTCGTACTTTTAAATACATAAAAAGATAATTACGGTTTTTGTAATAAAACTGCCTAACATTTTATTTAATTTAGAAAATGTGGAATAATTATTAATATTAATAATAAATAATAAATCATAATTAATATCAAAGTAAAAATATGACACTACATGTATTTTTTATATTATAATGATTAACGTCTGTGGGGCGCAAGCAAGAAAAAGGGACATAACCTATCACGCGGTTCCAATGTTGATGGTGGATGTTATCGACTGCAGATGCAGCCGTAACACTTGAGACTATTATTTCTTTGATTATCTATGATCTGTCCTTGTGAAAGTTGTTAAACTGCAATTGCGGGCTTAACGCATTAACCACTGAAACGTAAATTCCTTTGATATCATAATATGAATGATTTGTATTATTGTTACTTAAAAAACGGTTTCAAAAAATTACATCACTTAAACGTCACACCGGGTAAGTTCCGACTGTATGTTTGCCACAAATTTTTACTGTAATTTATTAATATAATATGAAAGACGAATGAAATCGAAGGATTTGGACCAGACAGAGATGTATCGTTTTTTTTTCTATTTTCGATGATGAAGCATGTGTCGCCGCATCGGGGGCTCTATATTGAGGCTTAAGACGCTGACTAACTATTGACAAGTGCTTTATATAGAAGCGTCTTGTCACGAATACAGGGTCAAATCGAGGGTGTACTGTACAATTTTTAAAGACAAATTAGTAATTGTATTGATTGTCCATTTGTGAACTGCAGTGTTGCCGTCGTCTGGCAGTTGTAGAGTCATAGCCGCAGGACCAAGTCGCATATTATCAGCTGATCGTGGATCATGATATCTCATCTCTAATGTCAATTTTATATTTAGAGGCAGCATAACTTGATATCTCAGAAGGCTGCTGTCGTCCAGTTTTGGTGGTCCCCAATATAAGTACATGATAAATTCGCGATTGACTTAGCGAAAGGGGAAGTACTCTGTGGTTTTCAGTTTTTACAGTTGTTTCACATGTTCTACAATTCGGTCTGCAATACTGGCTAATTTATCCAAAAGTTTTACTTCGGTAGCCGCCAAAATTGTCGTGAAGTTGTTCTTGCTATATGACTAATAGTGTCTTCTGATATTATATCTCTGGCAAAGCTCTACTAAGCTTTTGACCTTGACTTATTTCACTGTCCTCATATCTGAGTTTTTTAAGCGTCACACTTGCCGGTGGTGCCACTTTCTGTAGTTTTTCAACGACAAGGTGAAATTTATTCGTATTTGACATACATGAAAGTGCAAAAACTGCTTCTAACTGCACGAACCAAAGTCTTGGTTTATCGACCCAAAAATCAGACAAACATGCTCAAAAGGTACTAATAGATCTGTCGTAGAATATTGTTGTTGTTGGTTGGCAATCCCAAAAGTATATTTTTTATTACTCCCTCCCAATGGCACTTTTGACTTCCCGTTATCTAACGAGGACATTGTATGAGAGTATTGTATGAGATAACTGAGTCATTTCCGATGAGCAAACATTAAAATAAAAGTTTCTGTCAGAAGGTAAAGATAAATAAAACGTTTATCGTAAGTCATCATCCTTACTTAGGTATAGTTGTAAAAGTAAACGAAAAATAAGATTCTAGAAACAGTCACTATCTTCACTGGTTTACAGCTTAGGAAATATGAGTAATGTATAGACCAATAGCACGTATGGACGATGAGCAACAGGACCAAGGCAGCAGACCTAAGCTTCAAGCTGCTAGCAAAAAGAAAAGAATGAACTAGAAAGGTAACTAATGTGTGTGCGTACATTATATATTTAGTAGGTTAATATAATTAATTTTAAAGACATTTAAACTATTTTTGATTTAAACATTAGGTACTCATTATCATATTTTATATTAATTATCTATCATTTTTCCAATATAATAA